>CM034703.1:149556220-149566393 GCA_020142125.1 Phrynosoma platyrhinos
CTACCCTGCCAATCCCAGGACTGCATATGATATTGCCATAGCAATTAAAGAAGAACCATAGTGCTATAATTGTGCAGCATGAAAGGGCCCAGTCTTAGGGAAGGGAGCTTCATTGTATAGAATATCAGCACTTCAGGCATAGGACTAGAAGAGATCTTAGGAAAATGCTGGTCCAACTCTTTGTTGGACACCTTGCCAACCTAAAGACATTTCTCTAGTCTGCATGGCCTTTGGCTGATCCTTTTTAAAAAAAACATGCTGAAACACCCAAAGTTCAAAATGGCTTATGGTGAGAACCTTTTGCAAGCCACAATATCTCAGCCTTTGTTGTTGTTATGTGCCTTCAAGTCATTTCCAACTTATGGCCACCCTAAGGAGAATCTATCATGGGTTTTCTTGGTAAGATTTGTTTAGAGAGGGTATGCCATTGCCCTCCTCTAGACCAAAAGTCATACGAGTCTTCCTGTAAAGACTATTGAGATTGTATATGTGAAATTTTTAAGAAAAGCATTGCATAATGATTACAGCACTTTTCATTTCTAAAATGAGGTGCTTTTGACTACAAGAGACTTCTTAGAAGAAAATCAGACTCTGCCAGGACATTGTTTGAAAGCACAGAATGCAGCCTGGGTCTAGTATCTAGATGGGAGCTTGCTTAGGAAACTGGTGTGTACAACAATTGACTTCCACGGTGGAAAAAAGAGAGGATTTAATTGTGATCTGCTATTGTTGTTCTACATTATAGGGGTGCACTTACGCTATAGTAATAATGCAGTTTGACACCACTTTAACTGCCATGGCTCCATCCTACAGGATCCTGCACTTTTGTGAGGCACCAGCACTCTTTGTTAGAGACAGCTAAAGATCATCTAAAACTGCAAATTCCAGGATTCCACAGGTTGGAGTTTTGCTATCATTGTTGTTGTGTGCCATCAAATCATCTCTGATTAACGGAGAACCTATCATGGGGTTTTCTTGGCAAGATTTGTTCAGAGAAGGTTTGCCATTGCCTTCCCCCTAAGCTGAGAGCATGTGCCTTGTCCAAGACCACCGAGTGGGTTTTATGACAGAGCTGGGAATCGAACCTAGTCTCCAGAATCATAGTCCAACACTCAAACCACTGTGCTACACTTGCTCTCCCAAGGCAGGATACAGCATCTTAAAACTGTTGCTGTTGTGTGTCTTCAAGTCGTTTTCAACTTACAGAAATCTTATCATGAGGTTTTCTTGGTAAAACCTGTCCAGAGGTGGTTTGCCATTGCCTTCCCCTGAGGATGAGAAAGTGTAGCTTCCCCAAGGTTACCCAGTGAGTTTTATGGTGGAGCTGGGAAATGAACCCTAGTCTCTAGAGCAGTGGTCGGCAACCTATGGCCCCCGGGCCAGGCCGCCAAAGCCTTGGGGTCGGCCCGTGGCCAGTCCTGCTGCCAGCGCACGCATGCTGCCACTGCCTCACCACACACGCCATTTTGGCGTCCAAAATGGCGCCCGCGCTCACGCACGCATGCGCACAACAGCAGGTGCCATTTTGGAAGGCCCAATGGTGCTGGCGTCGTGCACATTCGCACGGCACCAGCGCTGTTGGGCCTTCCAAAATGGCGTCCAGCGTCATGCACATGCGCGCACAATGCAGAGCGGCATTTCGGAACACCCAACAGCGACAGTGCCGTGCAAATGTGCACAGCGCCATTGGGTGTTCCAAAATGGCGCCCCCACGCGCACCCGCATGCAACCCCCAGCGCCATTACCTCCCCCCAGCACGTGGCAAAAAAAAGTTGCTGACCCCTGCTCTAGAGTTATAGTCCAACACTCAAACCGCTACACTACCCTGGGAAATGGTGATAAACTGCATTATTTCTACAGTGTAGATGCAGCCTCAGTCAGCCTGCAACTCTTTGGCTCTAACCCCAGGATACGCTGCAGGCTGGTTGTGGCTATTTCTTTATGCAGGAACAGCCCACTCCGCACATGGTCAGAGACACTCTTCCTCAGGCCTGAGCTCTAGTAATGAAAGCACACACAACAACACAATTCAACTCCATTTTCTTTTTTTCTTTTGAACGAAAAAGATGTGGAGGGGGAATCAGGCAGAAATGAAAACTGCCAGAACATCCTCAGGAGCCTCACCACCTCCCAAAGAGGGCAATTCCTCCAGCTCTTCCACACTGCAAAAATAAAGCAGTCTGACACCACTTTAACTGTCATGGCTCCTTCCTGTGGAATCCTGGGATTGGTAGTTTGGGGAGGTATTCAGCCTGGTCTGTCTCTGCAGCTCTGGTGCCTTACCATACTACAAATCCCAGGAGTCTGTAGGATGAAGTCATAGCAGTTAAAGCGGTATCAAGCTGCTTTATTTCTGAAGTATTTATTTCTTTATTTCTAAGTGAAGTATGATTGCCTAAAAGAGGACCCCAGCCAAAATGGGAAAGTGCTCCTGTAGTATAAAGATGGAAGAGCCCCATTCTGTTTTCTGTTCTGAGGTCCAAAACACACTGCAGAAATAATCCAGTTTGAGACCGCTTTAACTGCCCTGGCTCAATGCTAGGGAGTTCTAGGAACTGTAGTTTTGTCAGACATTTAGCCTTCTCTATCAGGGACCTCAGGTGCCACAATAAATTACAGTTCCCAGGATTCCCTAGCACTAAGCCAAGGCAGTTAAAGCGGTCTCAAACTGGATTAATAATAATAATAATAATAATAATAATAATAATAATATTTACTGCTATCCCGCTCCTCTGCAACGCAGTGTTTTGGACTATAGTTTCCTGTGTCACAGGACAGGGGAGCAAAAAATGTTGTAGCTCCATCCTAGGGAATCTTGGGATTTGTAGTTTTATAAAGTCTTGAGCCTTCGCTGCCAAAGAGGGCTGGTGCCTCACTAAACTACAAATCCCTATAAGATGGAGTCATGGCAGTTTAGAGCGGTATCAAAGTGCTCTGTTTCTGCAATGTGGACACACCCATTGTCCTCCATTTTAGGGGATCCTCACCACCAGGCTGAAGCCCCAGTCTTTGGACCTCCTTTTCCCTCAGCCAGGCTCTCTCTTTGCCCTCTGGGTGTGGGAGGACTGGGAGGACTGGGAGCCCAGGAAGGAAGGAAGGCTGGCTACCTGGAGGCAACATTCCCGGCCCTGGAGCGCCTTCACCGTCAGCAGCATTTCGGGATCCCGCAGCTTGGAAAGCCAAGCGGCCCCTTTAAGTGAACCATAGACACTCGGAGGCGGCAGAAAGAGCGGCCCGGTCACCGGTTCCTGGGGGGGGGGGTTATATAGGCGAAGAGAAGGTCCAGCGCGCTGCCATTTTCTTATCAGAGCCGCACGTTCCTTTAGCATAGAGAAAAGGGGCTAGAGGGGCGGACCGGAAAGCGGAAAACGGCCTTTGACTGGTCGCGGTCATGTGATCGAGAGTCATTACCATAGAGTGAAGGCGGTGAAGGCTAGAGCGTCCGTTAGGAAAATGTTCCGTTTCCGTTGTGACGTGAAAGCACAATCTGTGGCGGAAGAGACGTGCATTTAAAAAAACAATACATACACACCATTATCATTATTATTATTATTGTCTGCGGTCCCAGTAATGTTCGACTAGACCAGGGGTAGTCAACCTTTCCCCATTAAGGGCCAGGGACTTCATCTCCCAGAATCCCAGGAGCTATTGGCCAACATGGGACTATTGGCCAACATGGCTGAGGCTTCTGGGAGCTGAAGTCCCTCGGCCCTTAAAGGGGAAAGGTTGCCTACCCCTGGACTAGACCAGGGCTTCCAATTCTATACTGCAGCAGAGCTGGGAATCGATGTGAACATTCAAAACTAGCACGATTGAGTCCTGTTTTGGGGGTGACGCTTGGGCAAGTCACACTCTCTCAGCCTCGGGATGACAATGGCAAACCCCTTCTGAAGAAACTTGCCAATAAAACTCCATGATAGGCTCACTTTAGGGTCGCCATAAGTCGGAAAAGACTTGAAGGTACACAGCAACAGCAACAACGACAACAACGCAGGGTAGATTTGTTAGGTTTGTGTGCCTTCAAGTCATTTCCGACTTATGGTGACCCTATCATGGGGTTTTCTTTTCTTTTTTTAATAATTTTATTTATAAAAACATTAAACATAAATATATAAAATTACAAAGCTGATTCTATTTCATAATGTCATCTTAAATCAGCATTCATAATTGACCTTCCATAAGTTTGTTGGCATTAAATACTGATCTACCAGTGCTTTATTACTTAGTTTTTCTCTAAAGCTAATAAATAATCGTCTCTCTTGTGCATAAAATAAAGAGGGGAAAAAAGAAGCAAGTAATCTTACTTAATCTTACTTTCAATTGTAAATAATATAATTCATTATTTCAAAATCATATCAGATTTGCTTTCTTAACATCTTTTTTTTACATATTCTTCCATAAGTGACCAATCTTTGTTGATTTTCTCCATATCTTTTTGATTTAATAAGGCCATTAATTTGTCCATTTCTTTCCTCTCTGTTAGTTTTATCAACCATTCATCCACAGTCGGTAATTCTTGATTTTTCCATTTTTTAGCTATGAGTAACCTTACTGCAGTTATCATATATAGGAGCATCCTCCAATATTTCCTTTCAAGTGTTGGATCTAATTTGTTTGTCATATTCAATAAGTAAATTTCTGGTCTCATTTTGAATTTAATTTGTAAAATTTCCTGTATTGTGTCATGAACCTTTTTCCGTTTTGTTTTGTTTTGTTTTGTTTTGTTGTTTGTTTTTTTACATTTCCTATCACGGGGTTTTCTTGGCAGGTTTCTTCAGAGGAGGTTTGCTATTGCCATCCCCTGAGGCTGAGAGAATGTGACTTGCCCAAGGTCACTCAGGGGGGTTGTAGACTGCCAGAAATAGGGCAAATTGAGTCCATTTTTAGGGTTAGGGTTAGTGCTAGGGAATCATGGGAATTGTGTTTTTTTTCTGAGACATTGAGCCTTCTCTGTCAGAGAGCTCTGGGGCCACAATAAAATACACTTCCCATGATTTCCTAACCTCCCTCTGAAGAAACTTGCCAAGAAAATCCCATTATAGGTTTGCCTTGAGATTGCCGTAAGTTGTAAATGATCTGAAGGCACACAACAAGAACAAACAAAAGTCCCCAAAAAGCCATTTTCTCAAGCTCATTTTTTTTTTAAAATCTGTCTCTGGTAATATAACACATGGTTAGCAGAAAACCCCATTATTTTTGTGATTAAAAAGGTTATTTTACTCTGTTATGTTACTCATGTTAACCCTGTGGATGAGACATCTCCAAACCCCTCTATCCTCAACCACTCTGTTTAGGCCCTGTAGGCTCAGGCCCATGGCCTTTCTGAAATCTAACTATGTGGCATACATGGCATACATTCAAAGATATAACCGTGTTAGTCTGTAGGATCAGTATGTAGAGAGATCTTGTAGCACCTTTGAGACTAACTGAAATGAAGTTGGCAGCATGAGTTTTGTAGACTAAAGTCTACTTCCTCAGATGCATCTGTCCCTGGCTTCCACTCCACCATAAGTATCTGAAGAAGTAGACTAAAGTCTACGAAAGCTAATGCTACACACTTTTTTCCCCAGTTAGGAGTTTATCACACGGGGAGCCCAGTGTAAAATCGCTCTTTAAAGTGAAAAAAAGCCGCAAAAGCGGAAGCTTTTAATGAACGGGATTTCTCCCGTTTGCCCTGTGTGAAATGTGAAAGCGCTGTTAAAAGGAGGTTAATCTGAACGAAAACCCCTCGTTTTTACTTTCGGGTTTTTCCGAAAGTAAAAAGAAGCGTAAATGAGGGGTTTTCGTTCGGATTAACCTCCTTTTAACATCAATTTAACAGCGGCGGCGTGTGAAATCATGACCGCTTTTGCAGTTTATTTCTAATTTAAAGCCCCATTTTTGCACGGAATTTCCCCCGTGTGATAAACTAGTCTCAAAGGTGCTACAAAATCTCTATATATATTAATTCTACAGACTAACATGGCTATATCTTTAAATTCTACCACTATGGAAAACACCAAATTTAGCTGAATGAGGTGGAAAATCTATCAACCTCTTCAAGAAACTTGCCCAGATACAGACAGATATCTTCTTTCTCAACAAGTGCTAGCAATAGGATATTGTTCCTAGGGACTACGTATCACATAGAGCTCATGGGTTCTACTCATGCTGCCTGGTTCTGTAGTGGCCAACATTCCTTTTCAGTTTTCTTCATTCAAACTCCTGCACTCCTGTCTGTCCCTGGCTTCCACTCCACCATAAGCATCTGAAGAAGCAGACTAAAGTCTACCAAAGCTAATGCAACAGACTTCTTTTTTCAGTTAGTCTCAAAGGTGCTACAAAATCTCTGTATATATTAATTCTTTATTTCAGTTAAGTCTCAAAGGTGCTACAAGATCTCTCTACATACTGATCTGGGATGCAGTCTTTCTCTCTACTTCCCTCTACCTTTCCTAGCATTATATTCTTTTCTAATGAGTCATGCCTTCTCATGAAGTGTCCAAAGTATGACAGCTCCAATTTTATCATCTTGGCTTCCAGGGAGAATTCAGGTTTGATCTGTTCAAGGACCCATTTATTTGTCACTCTGGTTATCCACAGTATCCTCAGCACTCTTCTCCAGCACTCTTCACATCTCAAATGAGTTTATATTCTTTCTGTTGGCTTTCTTCACTATCCAGCTCTTGCATCTGTACATGGTGGTGGGGAATACAATGGCTTGGACATAGGGGTAGGCAACCTTTCCCCTTTAAGGGCCGAGGGACTTCAGCTCCCAGAAGCCTCAGCCA
The DNA here is from genome assembly GCA_020142125.1 of Phrynosoma platyrhinos. Lineage (NCBI taxonomy): Eukaryota > Metazoa > Chordata > Lepidosauria > Squamata > Phrynosomatidae > Phrynosoma > Phrynosoma platyrhinos. The sequence goes on from CM034703.1 coordinate 149,562,991, forward strand.
TGTTGGCCAATAGTGCCATGTTGGCCAATAGCTCCTGGGATTCTGGGAGCTGAAGTCCCTCGGCCCTTAAAGGGGAAAGGTTGCCTACCCCTGGTTGGATAGTTCTAACTTTGGTGCTCAGTTGTATATCTTAATACTTTACACTTGTCTAGTTCCTACATTGCTGCACTTCCCATTTCTATTCTTGTTATTATTTCTTGATTGCAGTCTCTGTTCCAATCAGTGCTTGATCCTAGGTACAGAAAGTCTTTAAACTATTTCCTCATTATCTAGGTTAAATTTATGTGGATCCTCTGGTTATTATTTTTGTTTTCTTTATGTTCAGCAGATGAAAACTGGGATACATGTGGCGAAGCAACATCAGAGCGTGGTCAAGATGGCAAACGTTATTGATGAAGAAGAGCACACAAACCAAGAGGGGCTGTAGTAGTTTGCTTTTGCCTGAGCTGACTGGGAAGGGCAAGATTTCTCCCTTGCCTTTCCTCTCCCTTCTTGAAATCAATTGATGCAAACTGCTTTTGTACTTTGAATTCAGTTTGTTCCAATTGAAGTAAACTGAGGAAAAAGGGAAAAGGTAGGAAGAGAAGAAAGAAATTGGGACATTTTAAGAGCACAAGAAAGTGGTGTTACAGAGGATTGATTGGGATTACCTCAGTCAGACTGGGGCTTTTGGAGGATATGGAAAACAAGTCACAGAAATCTAACATTGGTTACAAGTAAAGAGAATACTCTGTGACTGGAGAAAGAATCTGTGCTAATGGCTCAGTTTTCTTTGTCTTTTTCCTTTACATAATGTCCCACACAGTTGCATAAATTACCACTTTCATGTTTGTCACTTAAGCTATTCGTGGTGAGAGGCAGGCTAGATTTGGCATAGCGGAGGCTCAGGTGATAATGTGTATGCAAATAATTATAGTCTTGATTATTACTGATTTATCTTGCTAGACGTGTTGTACATATCACTAACTGACCTGTTGGACTGGTCGTTTTATTTGGCTACATACTGTCATCTTAGCAGTTTGAGCTAATCTTAGATTTTATTGATCCATTGACTCATAATAAGGTGGTCATCCTGTCTACACCTTGAGTTTCAGGAAGAAAAAAAAATCTTCTTTGGCCCCAGTCCAGAAAGAGTTAGTTAGGGAAACTGAAGTTCCACTGAAATTAATGGGAAAAGGTAAGTTATATTTAGTCACTGATCTCATTGCTTTTGCATAAAATGGATAATGTAAAGGTATTTTAAAATCTTTCTGTGTGTTATAAAGGGAAGAAGTAGAGACACCACTGGATATTGGCTTTCCCACAGCTCCCAACCTCAAAACCCAGTCATATACCCAGTAGGATCATATGGGATTAGTCAACTAGTGGATCAACTGGTTTTACACATAGGGAGCTTTAGGTATGAATCCAGAGTGAAATCCCATACTAGGAAAGGTGGAGAGGGGCTGCCACATACTAGGCACAGCTGATCCAAAGGCTCAGAACTTCTACAGGGATAAATGCAATGTACCACACTTAGGTAGAAAAAATTAAATGCACAGATATAGGATAGGTGACACCTGGCTTGACAGCAGCATGTGTGAGTAGACCACAAGCTGAAAATTAGTAAGCTTTGTGATATAGCAGCTAAAAATACCAGTATGATCCTAGGCTGCATGGATAGAAGTGTAGTTTCTGGACTGAGGGAAGTAATAGTACCACTCTCTTCTGCTTTGGTCAGATCTCACCTGGAGTACTGTGTACAGTTCTGGGCACCACAATTCTAGAGGGATATTGATAAGCTGGAACATGTCCAGAGTAGGGCAACTGAAATGGTGAAAGGTCTGGAAATCATGCCCTTTGAGGAGCAGCTTAGGGAGCTGGGTATGTTTAGTTTGGAGAAGAGAAGGTTAAGGGGCGAATAGATAGCCATGTTTAAATATTTAAAGGGGTGTCATATTGAGGATAGAGCAAGCTTGATTTCTGCTGCTTCAGAGAGTAGTGTCCAACACACTGTAGAAATAAGCCAGTTTAAGACCACTTTAACTGCCCTGACCCAGTGCTAAGGACTCCTGGGAATTGTAGTTTGTTGGGGACCTAGTTTGTTGTGGAGCAATGGATGAAAACTACAGGAAAAGAGATTCCACCTAAACGTTAGGAAGTACTTTCCGACCTGTTTGACAGTGGAACATGCTGCCTTAGAATGTGGTAGAGCCTCCTTCTTTGGAGGTTTTTAAACAGAGGCTGGATGACCAAGTATTGGGAGTACTTTGACTGTGTATTTCTGCACAGCAGGGATTAGGGATTACTTTCTTATGGGCCAAGTAGTCCTTTTATTCTCTGTTCTTGTAACTTAAATAACAAATTCTTATACACGCATGCCCCCATTTTGCCTAACAGGCCAAGCCCATTTCAAATAGTATTACAGCAGGTCTCATTGCCAGTACCCCCCAACAACTGGCTCACTTGCCATGGCAGTGCCCACCCATTCCATTAAAATATCCTCAGAGAACTGTTTCTTGTCACTCCCCAAGGCCACTTCTGCACAGAGTGGAAAGATCACAGTCCATAATAATAATTTATCTCCCTCTCTTCCACTTTAGAGTTCTGTCCTCAGGACCACATAACGCCAGATTGTACTAAGTTCTTTACATGTCATGTTGTTGTGTGTCTTCAAATTGTTTTTGACTTGAGGAACCTAAGACAACCTAGTCACTGGGCTTTCCCAACAAGATTTAATCAGAGGGGGTTTGCCATTACCTTCCTCTGTGGCTGAAAGAGTAGGACTTGCCCAAAGCCACACAGTGAACTTGCCTGGTGAGGATTCAAACCCTGGTCTCCTAGTCCAAGAGTCAGACCACTACACTGTGTTCTCTTCTCTTTATTAATCAAGTTATAAGCTTCGTAGCATTGTTTCAGTAATGCGGCAGATCCCAAAAGGGAAGAACAGATGTCTGTTTTTGTCAGCCAGATACCTCAGTAAGGCTGCTGTTCCTTAGTACTGTAGTTGCTCAATATAGTAGGGTAGCAGCTTAAGGATCCCTTGTAGTTATGCTAGAAAAAAACTTAACCTGTAGCATAGCTGTCTTGCCAGAGTGCAAGAGCCTCTCTGAAGTAAGTTGTCACATCCTGGAAAAAAAAACAAAAAAAAAAACAATGAAAGTGTTCTAAGACTCAAGTGAGACTCATGTTGGGAGGAATAAATTATTTTCACATCTCCCCATCCACTACTATTGTTAGTATCACTATCACCTACAGTATTTATTCATTTTCCACCTTCTCCTGATGTAGGATTCAAGGCACGATAAAAAAAGATACATCTAAACACTTAATGGTACAAACACATTTAAATTAATTAAACCAACCACCATATTAAAGCATTGTTAATTTAAAACAGGGGCAGGCAACCTAAGGCCCAGGGGCC
>CM034703.1:149566493-149584839 GCA_020142125.1 Phrynosoma platyrhinos
ATATCAATCATATGATGCGCATTGGTGACACAACCACATATCATTCTGGTGACACAACCACTCATAGGTGTGGCCGTGCACAACTGCTATCACTCTTTCTGGACACAGCCTCATCGTCTGTCAGCAAAGGGTCATGGCTCCTGTCCCCATAGCTGTTTTGCAAACGTTTGCATGCTTGCAATCCACTTTCCTCATCTGCCTGTGGATGAGGAATACCTGTCTCCGAGACTTGGGCTTTGGAGGTTGCCTTGGATGTGGATGGGGATGTGCAGGATGTGGATGATGTGAGTATTGACAGGCAGAGAAGGAGGCGATGTGCTACAACAATGAGATAATGCTTCACCTGATGTCATTTCCCTATGTGGATAAGCCCAAGTGCTATTCAGTGCTTTTATGAACCTGTGCCTGGGAGGTGGTGGATCTACCCCAAATAAACAGAAAATTTGGATGTTTTTGCCACTACTGTGTGGTCTGACAAGATGTGGAAGCAGAAGTATTACATGTTGCAAAGAGTCTTCCAAATGATCGTGGAAGAACTGCACCCACATCTTACATGACAGGACACTCATCTACACCAGGCCATACCTGTGGAGAAACGGGTTGCTATTGCAGTATGGTTGCTGGCACACCAAGGTTCATATTCTACTGCCACTACATATTTTGGTGTTGGGAAGTCCACAGCCTGCAAAGCTTTTATCAAATGGTTATTGCCATAGAATTGGTGCTGCTGCAGAAAGCTGTGTAGACCATAGAAAGGTGGGCATTTGTTGCTGACTGTAATTACTTTGAATCTGCATTTGTAGCTTTGTGTTTGTATCTGTCTGTTACGTTACTTTGTAAGTTTTGCCTTTGCTGTTCAGGCTACTGTGATGGCTGGTTTTGAGGCAATGGGATTTCCACAGGTGATTGGAGCTGTGGACAGCTGCCTCTGTGAAATCATTGCTCCAGTGCATCCGGATGGACAATTCATCAACAGGAAAAATAGATACTCAATACTCTTGCAGGGGACATGTGACCACACTGGGTGATTCATAGACTTTTTGACCAACTGGGTGGGCAGCAATCATGACAGGTTTGTATTTTGTCACTCTTCTATTTATCACGCATTGAAGGCAGGTGTCTATGTTCCCAGAAACTCTACAGTGACAATCTTTGGGCGACAAGTAGGACCACTATTGTTGGCTGATGCTGCCTATCCCATTAAGCCATGGGTCATGACACCATTCAAGGGTGTCCTGCACCCTCGCCAGGCAGTGTACAAAAAGTGTCTTAACAAGGTGAGAAATGTGGTTGAGAGGGCATTTGTCTGCCTTAAGGCATGGTGGCGATGCCTTACAGCCCCCTTGGAGATGGAAGAGGAAAATGTGAACTCTGTCATTTTAGCATGTGTGATATTATACAATATAGCTGAGTCTGAGGGCAAAGTGCTGACATGTTGCCCTCCTTAACCTGCCGTCTACACAGTGGTTACTGCCAACACAGTTTTCCATAGTGAAACCGAGGAAACGAAAGAGGGCGAAGCTACAAGAGAAGCATTTATTGAGTTATTTTGCCACCAGCAACAGCAAAGAGCCCCAGTTGCTTAGGTGACACACTACACCTTGGTATTTCCCTGAGATTGTGCACAAAAATTGCGGTTCTGTGCTAATTTTCCCCTGTGGTCACTTTGGCCTATAGCCGTGGGATAGTGGAATGTGGGTGGGTGCTATGGTGGTAACATTATCATCAACAGGGTAACCTTGTGATGATGGTCATTACCGCTGCAGGACATAGCAACGACACTACATTCAGCAATAATCAACATTTCCAAACTGCAAATTCGCAGGAGGTGAGGTCTTTTGCATATGATATATTAACATTTATTTCTACATGTACATATATGCATGTGTGTGTGTGTGCGCACACACACACACACACACACACACACATCACTTAAGGTCACACTCTCTCAGCCTAGGTGGAAGGGCATATAGCAACTGCAACCTATGATCATGTCACGGGGACAGTGGAACAGGCTTCTTGATCTTCCTTACAGGTCTTGTTAAGAATGATCCATCAGAAGAAGAGGGCAACAGCTGCCTCTTGTGTTTGAGATTTAGAGGTAACAACCTCAATAGATGAAGTGGTGGTGAAAGCCCTAGAGGCACCAGTCAAAGATGCTGCTGGGGGGCAACAACAGAAGGCACTGGTAGATGGTCATTGCTGCTGAGAGACCTTTGAGATCCACTAGTGATGGCCCCATCATTGAGGGAGGGCTGGGCAGTTACCTTTCTCCACTTCACTACCCATGCCCTTCCCCGACCTTTTCAGCTGTTTGCCACAGCAAAAGTGGCGAGGTCGATCATTAAATTCCCTTTTTGTTTCCACAAGAAACATCTCTCTATTTTGGCGATCTTTTTCCCTGTCCCTTTCTCTACTCTTCCTGACATTTCTCTGTCTCTTTCTCTACTCTGGAGTCCCCTTTCCCTAAACTAGAGATCCCTTTCATCCATAGCCTCATTCCTCTTAGCTTGCTCCTTTATACGGTTTAGGACAGGGACAGGCAACCTTTTTGAGACCTGGGCCGGTCTCAAAAGTGTTGCATCTCGGCTGGGCCGAGGGGGGGGGGAATGGCGGCGCGCGCGCGCACCCTCCTCCTCCGCATGTGACTCCCCCACGCATGCTGCTGCCACAGCCACTACCGCAGCCGCCGCTGTAGCGCACACATCCGCAGACGCCACAGCGCATGTTGCGGCTGCCATTTTGGAAGTCAAAATGGCAGCCGTGACGCGTTTGCGCATGCGCAAGAGTACTGCGCATGCGCAAACACGTTGCAACCACCATTTTGACTTCCAAAATGGCAGCCGTGACGAACGCGGCCGAAAACGCGCCCCGACAGGGGAGCGCGGCGGCACGCGGCAGCGGCAGCAACCTTCGGCCTGGGCCGGTAAGTCCAGGGCCGGGGCCTTAACCGGCCCCCGGGCCATAGGTTGCCAGTCCCTGGTTTAGGAGAAGGTTCAGCTAATTAGAGGAATGCTGGATCAGTTTTTCAGCAGTCTTTTCCACTGTGCTTCAACCTTGCTTTCTTTGGATCATGGCAAGTCACTCAGCTGGGGTCAGTGTAGCCCTTTGGACATGATGTTCACTGAGGAAGAGAATGAACAATTGATACATTTTGAGTAGAGCAGCAGTACTCATGACATATAAGAGCCAATTGGTCATGGTCCACAAACAATCTAGGAAAGATATGTTAGGCAATGGAAACAGCCACCCATCCCAAAATCCCACAGCAAGAACCTCCAGAGGTATGTACCAACCATTTGGTCCTGTGGACAGAAATGTTCCAGGTCCATGTTGGTTCTCATCACTGGGACCAACAACAGTTTCCTCCACATGTGACACTTTCTCTTGAGGATCTTTCACCTGGGTAGCATTGTCATCTAGTTCCACAGGAGTAATTGTGAGCAGAATTTATTCTTCTTCCTCCCCTTGGAAATCTGCAAGAAGGAGTAGTGGTAAATGTGGGGCAAGAACCATTTTGTTTTCCCAGCCAAAGGGATCATCCTCTTGTTGACATTTTGATGGAGAATGTTGACTTATAAGTCTTATTTTGAGTGGATGCAGAAAGAAGATTAAAATATTCTGTATTCCAATATAAGTGAATGGATTTGCAGCACCATACATCCCTAAATAACTGCAAGCAAAGAACACCCCATCACAGTACATGGACACCTTTAAAAAACAGCATTGCAGTGGTGAGCTCTTCTTTAAACATGTTATAAAAACTAAACTGAAACATATATTAGAGAAATATGCATATCCTCACTCTCTTAAAAAAATACAGCAATATATCTAGAAGGACATATGTAAGTAACATTTTGTTGACATAAATCTCCATACATGTTTTAGGTGTTCCAGACAGCACACCCAGTGAGGCTTTAAAAATCTTGTATTCTTGGTCTTTAAAGGACCGTCTCATGAGCTACATGGGTAAGTGAGAATTTGAACCCACATCTCAACAGCCTGTGGCAGTTGGTGGCTTTCTTGTTAATGGAACAGCAAATCCATCCTGGATTTCGATCCACACTTTGAAGCTGCTATGCAAAAGTACAGAACCATATCTCCAAACAGATTCAGCAGCTTGGGTAGTTTCTTAGAGCCCAAGGTGGATTAACTGCTCCATTAACATGGGGACCACTGGCTGTTACTCTCAGTGTCCAAGCTCTTCTCTATTTACTGTGCCAAGAATATAAAGGCAAGAATCAAACAACAAGGCAGCAGCAGGACTGGGACAAAAAGCAACGCAAGTCTTATTAGTACAATTATCCATGTCCCCAGGGTTATTGCCACAGTTGCTTGTCAGGGAGGCACAGGAGGTAAAGTAAGGCTAGTACTGTATGTATTGCAAGAACAAAGACTCCCTAGTCTGCAGTATATTTTTAAAAAAACAGGCGCCAGACAGATAGTCTCTTTTTAGCATTCGGGATTATTTCAACACTAATAAATATTACATGCTCAGCAGTACCTATGCCAGAGTGCTAGGGTTGTATAATTGAAAAGTGACATTGTAAACAGTACATATGATGTAGTTTTAACATTCCAATTAACTATTAATGACTAAGTTATTAACAAGATCTGAATCTTAGGGACAGAGCCAGCTAAAAATTGGAAGGTGTTTACATATATTGGCATTCACATCCATTTGCAGATGTGTGTGGTGTTTAGAGACACATGGCATCTTTATTACTTCAAATAAAAAGTGATGTGTTGTTGTTGTTTTTAGTCCTACTGTGCCCTATTCTTTAAGTACATTTCAGTGCTGTTGATACTGTAGAATGATCTTGCAATGTTGTGGCTAAAACACATATCTCTCCAGTTACATAGGCAGTGGATGTCTTTACTTTTGCAAACTGGAGGTAATTACTCAACTCAGGGTGATCTTATCTCATGGAAATTTCTCTATCTACAGCACTGCCACCAAGGTGTGCATACGTACACAAGTGTGCAGGAGGATTACATTCCACCTGCCTTGTCAAGCTAGATTAACCTTGCCCCCGTATTAGTTCACTTCATTCCTTTGCATCAAACAGTCTTTTTGCCTTAATGCCTGGCTCAGAGAAAGAGGGAACTAACAATAATATATAATGGTATTTGTGGATAATTTGGATGCTGCTATAAGATCAGATGCTGAATTATATTTGTTTTATCAGTATTTCTCACACCTTGTTTCCCATCCTTTATCCAATGAGCTCAAGGCAGCATTCAAGGCAGCATAAACATGGCTGTCCTCCTCGCCAGTTTATTTTCATGACAACTCTAAGAGGTATGTCAAGTGAGAGAGTGTGACTGGGTCAAAGTAATTCAATGAAGCTCAGGATCTGGATCTCTCAAGTCGCCACACAATGTTCTTAACCACTATATTGCACTGACTCTCATATACATATTTTGTAAATACTTCAAAGTCAACTGAATATCAGACCGTGAAGTATTACAGTTGAATTGTGTAATGTTAATACTGTGGAAATTCCCAGTGTAGAGCACCCCAATATCAGACAAGCCACAATATCAGCAACTATCCTTTGGTTTCTTTTTGATTAGTCACTTTTAATGCCTTTGGTATGCCCCTTTGGGCTGTCAACTTTATTCTGCCTGAGGCAGTTTTACAGCTTTGAGAGTCTTTGTACAGGATGATGAGGTACAACTGCTAATTGTCTGAAGGCCACATTGTTCTGTGACCTAAGAAAACAAGAGGGAAAGCCTGCCTGTTAATTGGGGCATAGATAAAGTACAGAACAGAAAATGGAAAACAGTGAGAAAGGCCTCCCAACTGACCGCCTATTCTACCCCCCCCCCCTGGGGTCATTGGTCAGTGATGCCATCCCACCAGAGCTTTGCTCAGTCTGCTATGCCTCTTTTGACCATGCTGTCAGATTGGTCTGCTCTTGCAGGCAGGGGGCTTTTTTGGCAAAGTGTGACATCCAGTCAGCATTCTGGCTGCTCCCAGTCCACCCCGATGATTTCTGCCTCCTAGGCTTCAAATTTAAGGGCCAGTGGCATTGTGCCATGTGCCATTGTGGTCCACTTGACTTGGATCTCACTTTTCTCCAAAGCAGGGGGTTTCCCAGACCCATGCTCATCCTTCCTGGTCAAACGGGCATTGGAGGGTTGGAGGAGGATGCAGGCAGGCAGGAGGGATGGCAGGAGACCAGTTTGTTTCAAATTACTCACTAGGCTTACCACACATCTTGACAAGGTTTGCGACACAGAGGCAGAGGCCAACCTGTTCAGAGCTGCCTTTGTCATGGCTTTTTTCAGGCATTGCAGGTGGGCAAACTTGTATCTTCATCCAAGATGGATGGCTCCAACCATGCACTTCAGAAGGGGGATGTGTCTTTTGTGGGAAACACTATCTGTTTAGTTCTTCGCAGGTCAAAGGGCGACCAGTATGGCAGCGGATTCTTTATTGTGCTGAGAAGGCTCCATGGCTCCCACCTGTGCCTAGTTAGAACTTTACACAGATACATGGCATCCCACCCCCAGGATGAAGCTCTCCACTGACACATTTCCAGGTGGTGGTGGTGGTGCTTTACAAGGCATTGCAGCACAAGCGGCTGACACCAGAAGACTTTGAGGGTCACTTGTTCTGCATTGGGGCAGCTACTTCAGCAGTAGGTTGCGGATTGCCAGTGGACACTATAAAAAGACTAGACAAATTCACGCAGTTTGAAAAGATGACTAAACTTTTTTTTTATCTAAACAACACTACTATCAGGTACAACTGGAAGTTGTAATCCAGCTGCATGAATCTGTTTCATTTTTCTGGCTGAACAGATGTGCTCTGTTTCCTCTGGAATTTAGAAGTGCCATCTCTGCTTGTGGGCTGAAACAATCACTATGTGTTTGAGCTGTTCTAAAGATTCGTCACTCCATTAGAGCTGATGGTCAAACATGCAAGTCAGTCAAGTGGTATAGAATGTCTAAGACTGTACCATTTCAGGTTATAGGTATGCAGGATTGGATGCTCATGAGGGGGGAGTGTTCATAGAATCATAGAGTTGGCGGAATCTCCCCAAGGTCAATCAATCCAACCCCAGTCTGCCATGCAGGAATACACAATCAAAGCACTCCCAACAGATGCTCATCCAGCCTCTGTTCACAAACCTCCAGAAGAGGAGGTTATTTTTGTTTAATCCTTACATGCCTAAATTTAGCATGCTTAGGAGATGACTGGTCTTCCTGACATGCTAGTTGCACAGTAGTTGGGAAATGCTGATTTCATAACTCCCCACTTTTGTTCTGAAGAAGGACAGCTCCAGAAGCTCCTTCCCATATGATGAATCCAAATGTGTAAGTTAGCTCTAATGCACAATGGTTGTCTCCTTTACATCAGGTTGTATACAGATGTGTATACAAAGTGAGACACATTAAATTTCCTTTCTTCCCACAGTTTCCACTCACCCTTGCAATTCATTTGATATGAGTATTGTCCGATGACTCAAGTGTTAACTCGCCTGTCTGTCTTGCACCTCAACCCAGCTCTCTTGATCTCTTTTTAACCCACCACATATATATTAATTCAGTCGTGTGTTGATTTATTTTCACATCCTTTTAAAAAATGCTTCATTTTTTAAAAAACTGCTTTGGGTGAGAGGGGAAATAATTTTGTGATGTGTCATTGATTCCAGCCAGTCCTATGCAACGCTAGCTTCTCCTGCAATACACACAAATAATTCTTCCGCCAACCCCATCTCAGAGAAATCACTATTTATTAGACAGCTTACATTAAAAAAATACACCCAGAATCCCGCAGTCAATATGGCCATTGGTTTAAAGAAGGTACTTTCCAAGCTCTGTATTTGAACAAAGAGATGCATGCCTTTCTGCGTTGGCCTCATTACGCCAATTATGTACATTTGCATTCACCCCTGATCTCTCTCTCTTCCAGACTGCTTTTGAAATAATGAGCAGGGGCTGGAAGGAGAGAGAACAGGAGTGAGTCTTATGAGAGGACTAGAATCTATTGTTACTGAAAACAAATGGGAGCAAAGCCAAATCTATTTGAAGAACAGTTGCAGGACAGAAAGGTGCCCTGCCTCTTTAAGTACCCTGCTGTCTTGGGAGTCTCCTTTTCTTCCTCCTATTTGCTGTGCTGCAAAATGGGTTTAAACAAGTGAGAGGAGAAAGTGGATTTTTATGGGGAAAGGATAGGAAAAGGCCTGGAGCTGCAGCCTATCTCTGTTCTCCTTTAGAGTTGTGAGGGTGTTAAAGAAACAAACATTTTTAGTCCAGGATAGTTGCTACATGGCAACACCAATCCAAATAAGTACAGAAAGTCAACCCCACAGTCCAGAAAGCCATTTCTCAAAAATGAGTACCAGTATGAAGCAAAACCTTGGTCATCACATTTCTTCACCCTAAAGGAAAACAGGATGGAGTTTCTGCAACTTTACCAACATATGCAACTTTGTTGCATAACAGATTCATCTGTACCAGTTGGTTGTATCTCTGCATTCCTCCATTCATTAAAAATCAGGCTCTCTGCAAGGTGACTTTTAGCCCACGGTAACTTACTGATAGTGACAGGCTGGGGTCTGCAACAACAACAACAACATAATCATCAAAGTTATATGTGACGCAAATAAGGGAAGACTAGAATAGCAGTGAAGGGATTTGTGGAACTATTCCCGAACTATTCACCATTTTAGGAGTCCTCCATCTTTTCAGCCAACCATAAAGCAAAATAAAGTGTAGTACATAAAAAAATAAAGAATGACCCCTAGATACATACACACACTGTAGGGTATTCCACATTGACTAGAATTAAGTGATGGCTGCTCAGGAACAGACTATTTGATCTGGGCACACTTATGTTTTAACGAATTCAAGCAAAAATCCATCAATGTTACCTCTATTGGCCAACCAAAATGCAAAATATACTTGTTGCAAGCTTTCAAAGCTCCATGGGCTTCTTCTTCATCAGGCAAGAGGTTACAAACCAAACAGGAGAAAAACCATTGGAGATCTTAGTCAGATGCCTACATGTTTCAGTCTTTAGTTAAGATGGTATATGGTGGGGAGGAGATCTTTTGCAGGCAGGTTCCTCCTCCTTTGGCCCTATGGCTATAGGGAGATTTGCAAAGTCCAGGAAATTTAAAATCCATTTGCATCTCAACAGGGACCCCTCTTTTGCAATCCAATAGGTCTCCATTCCAGTGAGGCCATGGAGCTTTGAAAGCTTGCAACAAGTATATTGTGCATTTTGGTCGGTCAATAGAGGTATCACTGATAGATTTTTGTTTGAATTTGCTAAATGGGCAACACTGTTACCCTTGAATGTTTTATGTTTTAACTAGTAAGCTTCATTTCAGAAACACTCCCTAAATTCTAAGGGCCCTTTCACATTATGCAATTATAGTGCTATGATCCCCCTTGAACTGCCATGTTCCATGCTATGGAATTCTGGGATTCATGCTTTACGGAGGGATACTTAGAATTCTTAGCCAGAGAAATCCTCTGGTGCCTGTGAGCAAACTACAAATCCCAGGATTCCACAGGATGCAGCCATAGCAGTTAAACTGGAATCATAGCATTGTAACTGTGTAATGTGCAAGGACTCCTGGTCAACAAGGCTCAGGTTATTTTGCGTATATGTGTGTTAACTGCCCTCAAGTTTACCTTGACATATGGCTATGCTATGGATGAGACATCTCCAGGACACCCTGTCCTCAATAGCTCTGCTCAGGTCTTGCAGACTCAGGGCAGCCATAGCTTCCTTGATTAAGTTTATCCATCTGGAATGCAGTCTCCCTCTTTTCCTACTGCCTTCTACTTTACCAAGCATTGTTGTCTTTTCTAGTGAGACATGCCTTCTCTTGAATTGGGCAAAGTATGACAGTTATACCACAGCACTCTCTGATCCATGAGAGGAGAACCATCTACCATTCCCCTCAAGGGCTGCCATTGACGCATGGGGAGCTGGAGGGGGACCAGTTATTGATCTTTTCTGTGGGTGAATGGCGCAAGGCGCACCTTTGGACATGGAGATCAAACATTTCCAGAGAGAGAGCTTTGAAGGGTGACCAATAGGCACCGGTGCCTCTCCTCAAGTAAGAAGTTGGCCTTGATACGTAAGGTATAAAGGCTGTTGCCCCTTATTTGCTGTGTAAATAGCATGCAACTTTTGTAGAACCCTTACTAAACCCCTTCATTTATTTAATGCAAAACCTGATACTTTTTTAAAAAGGTTAATACTCCAGTGTTTTCTTAAAATTCTCAAAAAAGTGGCTCACAAACAAAACAAAAATTAAAGTTGAACATAACAACACACAAAATTCACACAATAAGGACCAAAACCCATTTTTAATGGGGGAGCTTTGTAAATGGGGGAAGAATTCCTAAATGGCATCATTTCATCTATGCTTTATCATGGCAAACTCTAGGAGTGTAGCTATTTGGGGGGGATGAAGGTGTAAGAAGTCTGCCCCCCCAAATGAAATTTCCCTTCAGTCTGAAATAGCTAGCATTGCAATAATTTAAAACTTTAATTGAGTATTTGGAAATAGGGTTAAGGTCAGGTAAAGTTCTCAAGGGAATGCCAACAGAAAATGTAACTGTGAATGATTTTCATTTAGTGACTCACTCTCTGCAATGCTAGAAATTTGGGAAATGAAAGGAAATTTTTTATGGGAGTGCAGAATTTTTATTGGAAAGGCAATACCCCACCCCCACCCCTATATCTACATCCCTAGTAAACTGTGTTAAATGCAACACATAAATGTGTTAGGGAAAGAAATACAATTTTGTTTTACTACCTGCAATCTAAAGTGGTGTAGCTGATTCTGCTAAATGAGTAAATTGGAAGGCCAAAGAGGAGAGATTCATGACAAAATTATTGCCATTAATGTTAGGCTGAAGCCAGTATTGTGCAGCTCTCCAGATGTGGCTGTATTGCAACTCCTGTCCACACTCACCCTCGGCTGTGCTAGCAAGGGATAGTGAGAGTTGCAGTCCAACAAAGTAGTGGGCTACATGATTCCTACCTCTGTTCTAAGATGGTGACTTAAAAACATCTTGAACGTAAGACAAAAAAAAAAGAGAACACAACAGAGATGTATAGTAATAGTCAAAAGAGGTAATAAGAGCTGAGGGGGAGGCTCTGAAAGCCTTTTTGGACAACTGAGCCTCTGAGCTGCCAGTTTATTTTATTTATACCCCTAATAATAATATTTCTCCTAATAATGAGGCTCAAGGAGACTAACCACAACAGTTGCCAATCTGTAGCAGAAAATCTGTTAATTTCCCCACAAAAGTGTAGTAAGGGCAACCAAATAGACCCATCTGTCTCAAACACGATCATGGAGCAACCATTTTTATGTGAACAGGGCCAGCAACCTCCCTGCACAGGGCCAATTTCAAAATATATGAAGTCTCAGGTCAGCTCACTGCTTCTGATCTTGCTGACCCCCTCTTTATGGGGATCTAGATACTACAGCCAAATATAACAGAAACCAAGAAGGCTGTACTCTGCTCACAAACTGAACAGTGGGGTACGGTAGATCCTATTGGAAACAAGATGCTTGGAGGGGAAATACAGCTATCTATTTTAACTGCATCCAAGATATTAATATTCATTCAAACGTGATTTTCTCCTGTTTTTTCTTTCAAACTTCAAATGATTATTTCACATTTAATTTTTGGCAAATAAGGGAGTTTGGAGAAGGCTGGATTTTGAGAGAGAAACACGTTTGGGAAGCTATTTGTATTCTTTAAAAAAATCTTAAATATATCTTCCCAAACATTGGTACTGCCTGTGCTATCCTTTTAACTATTAAATAACAAGTTGGTGGTTGCTGGTACTTCTGTGTCCATGGAATGGTGAACTGACCCCCTCCCCTTCATAGTGCTAAACTTATTTTGGTAGGGTAAGATCCAGCATCTTGGATAGCTTCTTTAGAGTTTGGATTAAAACCAGGAGCATATCACCACCTCATTGGTCTGCTGCCCTTTCACATTACACAATTATAGCACTATTATTCCACTTGAATTGCCATGGTTCTATCCTATGGAATCCTGGGATTTGTAGTTTAGGGACAGGCACTTAGAAATATCAGCCAAAGCACTCCAGTGCCTCTGACCAAACTACAACCCCCAGGATCCTATAGGACTGAGCCACAGCAAATTAAAGGGAACTATAGTACTACAATTGTGGAGTGTGAATGAGCCCATGGAAGCACCTGTGCTTTAACATCACTTTCTCCAGTAAATTTTTGCACTCCTGTTAGGAACTGTCGAAAGGCTTAAATTCCAGAACTACTATTTTTGAACTATCACCCTTCCAACAACAGATGCATTCCCCAGGGAAAAGTGACAAAGCTCTAACATGATCACAGTTCTGCTACCCAATGCAGATGTGAAAAGCAGAAGGTGTTGGCAAAATGGGTACTTACATCCCGGAAGACTGACATGGGATACTCTATGTTGGAACGCAAAACATGACACTTGACCACAAAGGAGTTATTTCTAGAATGGAAAATAACCTTCCTTTGTCTTTCTCACATTCACACACCTAAGTAATGGAGACAGACAAGCCAAGCAGCACAGTGCTGCCTAGAAATGGAATAAAGGTTTGGGAGTTTTATGCCAACTGAGTCATATATCATGGTTTCTCACTCTCATCTGCCCCTAGGCAGCTCTCCAGCTGCGTAAAGAGATATCTTTCTTACAGTCAGCTAATCACACAGTTTTCCTTACTGCCACTGTGTGTTAAACTGCATTTCACAACACAGACACCCAGCATGGAGAGACATGCAGCCCTCCGGATGTTGCTGGATTGTAGCTCCCATCATAAGGGCCATTCCTCCAACCCTGGTATACAAACAGTCCATAATGTTTCACTTTCCCCCTTCAAATTCCTTCTCTGTGAAGCAAAGCACAGAATGTCAAAAGGGCTACTCCCAGGTGAAAAGACAAAAGATTGTAAAGTTAGCCCTCATCCAGGACTAACAAAGTTGAGATAAAATAAAACTGCATTTATTCACATTCATACTGCATTATTTTTACTCATGAACCGGCAACCTGGTACTGTC
The DNA here is from genome assembly GCA_020142125.1 of Phrynosoma platyrhinos. Classification (NCBI taxonomy): domain Eukaryota; kingdom Metazoa; phylum Chordata; class Lepidosauria; order Squamata; family Phrynosomatidae; genus Phrynosoma; species Phrynosoma platyrhinos. The sequence continues at coordinate 149,579,558 of CM034703.1, forward strand.
TAGCTGGTTTTAAACTGTGGCCCCATAATCCCCATGTTAGCTGGACCATATGGGAGATGTACTCCAAGATCTGGAGGATTCCAAATATCTTTATAGATTAATCCAACCCTTCTTCAAAAGAAATTGGGGGGCACATATGACAGTTCTCACTCATGGTCCATCTTATCCAGGGGTAGGCAACCTTTCCCCTTTAAGGGCCGAGGGACTTCAGCTCCCAGAAGCCTCAGCCATGTTGGCCAATAGCTCCTGGGATTCTGGGAGCTGAAGTCCCTTGGCCCTTAAAGGGGAAAGGTTGCCTACCCCTGATACAATCCTGAAAAGAAGGGGAGTCTGAGATGCAAAGAACTGGCCCAAGCTTCTCTAGTGAGCTTTGTACATGACATGGGATTTGAACCCAAGTCTCCATAAGTGAAGTTCAATCATGTATTACTACGACAGGGAACATGTGGCCTTCCAGAGACTGTTGGACTACAAATTCCTTCATCTTTGGGTGTGCTGGAAGGAGAGTTGGAGTAGTAGTGGCCGATCATGTTCCCCAGGCCTGCTGTATTCTTCTCTCTCCTAAATATTGTGCTTGTCACTGTCAAAAGTGACAATATAATCTTATGCAAAGTTGGTCAGACATAAGTCTTATATCCAAACAGGATCAATAGGATGCAGCTTTCAGTAGTAAGAAGATTCTCATCTTTGCTCCCCTTTCATGCGATACAGGAAGAGACCATGGTGCACACCGTGAAGAAAAAGCAGAATAGGTCTCTTCCATCATTACACCACAGGAACACTTTCCCACTTTGGCTTTACTTAGGGTGTATCCACACTGCAATAATAAAGCAGTTTGACACCAGTTTAACTGCCATGACTCCATCCTGTGGAAACCTGGGATTTGCAGTTTGGTGAGGCACCAGAGCTCTCTGACAGATCAGGCTGAATACCTTGCCAAACTACAAACCCCAGGATTCCACAGGATGGAGCCATGATAGTTAAAAGTGGTGTCAAACTGCTTTATTTCTGCCATGTGGCAGGTCTCTCGGTTGTCTGCTGAGTTCTAGCACTATCCTCCCAGGCACTGTGGGCCTGTGGAGAGGAAAGGATGGACTGCCTCAAAACAGGAATGCTGGGAATTGAAGCTTTTGTCAAGTGTGGCTTAAACTTTAAGGTGACAGGCAAGAAGGCTGACCTAGTCGTAGCAAGGTTGACATTTTTCCCAGTCCTTGGGCATTAGGCCAAACCTAATTTAAGCGCTACACCCCATTGCAGCAAACAATCACTGCCCTCTGAACAAACTATGCGGTTTCTCCACACCAGGGAATGGATGTATGAACCGGGAACATGTGCCTCAACTCTCCGTTTGTTAGCCTAGTAGCCAACATGCAAGGAAGCTGATGCACCAGAGGCCAACTGGAAGGGGTGAAAACCAGTTAGCTGCCACACAGTACACCTGACTTGCATCTACATCTCACCCTCTCTCCATTATTATTGCCCAAAAGCTAAAGCTGGACTAGAAGAATATGGAGGACAGCAAACTTGGGCTACGTTTGGCTGGAAAAGGGCAGTGTTCAGAGTACTGATGTTTGGTCAAAAGAGACTTGAAACGTACACTCCTGCTTCCATAAGTCTTATGGTTAATGGTCAGAAGTTATGGGAATTGTAGACCAACATGTGGGCAGCCACATGCTTCTCACTACTACTGTACTACAAGAACTTTTAAAACAGTGGCGAAGACTTGCACCTTCCTAATGTCTTTGCCCACAGTTTCTAACAGCCCCATACAACATGGCTAATAGTCAAGGATTGTGGGATCTGTAATCCAAAATATCTAGGGGGCAAATGCTCTCCAACGTGAAAAACCTGCATACCTGAAACCACTAGGAAGGAGAGCATGGTCTCTCACACACAAGCTACAATGCCTCTTTCTTTATGACCTGTACAACTGTGAAGAGAACTATTATTTAAAATTATTTAGTACTGTTTTTATTGGACATAGGCATTTTAACCTGACTGATTAGTCATGATCCTAAAAAGCAGATTCATGATGGAGAATGTATAAATGACTTTCCATCATAATTTACCTCCCCATTTGACTATCACTCCCTTTCTGCAACTCCTAACATGAAATAGTTTTTTTATATGTAAAAAAACAAACAATGAGCATACAGGATATATTACCTCCACTTTCTTTTTATTCACACCCTGTATTCCCAGTAAACATGAAATAAGGAATGGGATTATCTCACCCCCATCCTCTCCCTCCCAGTTTATTCAGCTCTACCTCTCAACTCCAGAGGCACATCTTGCTGTGTAGAAAAACAAGTATGGTTTTTTCCTTCTATTTTTTTTTTAAAGGAAGGCCAGACAATGTGGATTCCCAAAACACAGCAACCTTCAGAATGCGTGTCAACTTGAAGGGCCCCTTTGGTATTGGATCTGGCCCAGAAGAGGCTGAAAGGCAGAGGTCTTGGTAGTCACACAGCCCCTGTGAAGTGCGAGCCCAGAGCCTGCTCCTAAGGCCTTTGGTATCTGTCCCTCCTCACAGCCACGCCTGAAGCTCGATCTCTTTGGTATCTGCCTCTGCTTATCCAGGAGCTCTCAGGAGCCAGCTGAGCAGAGTTTACTGTATGCCAAGTTCCCCAAAACCAGCAGCAGCATCTCCGAAGTGCTACTCAGGGCCACAATGAAAGGGGCTTGTGAGGCAAAGTCGGCCTGGGCCCGCTGGAAGGAGAGTTGCAGCACAGCCAAGGCCAGCAGGCTGTTTTGCACCCCGACCTCGATACTGACCGTCCGACGTTGTGGCCCGGGCAGGCGCAAACACCAGGCCAGGAGGTAGCCCAGCAGCAGGCCAAAGACGGGCACAGTGACTCCTGCCAAAACAATTGGGGGCTGCACGTTGGCCAGGATGAAAGCTCCCATATGGTAAGCCATAAAGAGCCCCCCAATGATGAGTGTGAAGCTGAAAGGCTTAATCAGGAGCAGGAGCAGGCGGGAGAGGCGAGGCAGTTTACACTTGACCAGCATCCCAGAGGAGATGGGCACCGCGATAAAGAGGAGGGTGACGAGGATCTTGAGGAAGGGTATGTGGAGGGTCTCATGAGCACCAAGCAACCAGCCATAGAAAGTTGAGGAGAGAGGCATGAGCCCTGTGGCTGCCACAGTGGACAGGAGGGTCATGGAGATGGCCACAGTGACATCCCCACCCAGCAGAAGGCTGTACAGGTACCCTCCGCCTCCACCGGGTGAGGAGCAGGAAATGACCAGTCCCAAGGCCAGCGGCTTCGGCAAAGAGAAGGCCACAGACATGAGGTAGCCATACAGGGGCATGACCACAAATTGGCCCAAGATACCCAGCATGACTGGGTGGGGCTGCCGCACAAGGGTTCGCAGAGCCTCTGTTTCCACCTTGCAGCCAAATGCACATTTGTTGAGGAAGATAAGGGGCAGGAGGGCATAAAGGACTGGGTTCTCCGAGAAATGGCCCAGTCCTGACCGGACCGCCGGCTCTGGATCACTAGCATAGACCCGGATCTGGAAATCCCCACGTTCTTCAAGGAGGTGGTGGCTCTGATCCAACAGACGTAGCTGCAGTGGGGCCAGACCGACCAGGCCAGACTGAAACCCAACAATAAAACCCCCTCCCCAAGAGGCACTGACATTCTCAACGATGACCACTGTCGGTTCTAGGGAGTCTACAGTCAGCCAAGATTCAGGTCCCCGATAGCGGGAAGACACCAGCAAGATGCCCTGGCTGTGCTCCGGGAAGCTGAATTCCGAAACGGTCCCATCCCCTATGCTAAGGTAAGGGCTGTCAAGAGCCTCTCCCTGGGCCCAGCCAACTACCAGCAGATGGACAAGCTGGAAAAGGAAAAGGCTTGGCCCAGACATGGTGCAAATGTTTGGCCAAGTCATGACAAGGACTCATTCCAGACGGAGCTTGCTTTCCTTCCTTGGCATGCATGGAACATGGGTCCTCCGGTTACAGTGACACTCCTTCAGACTTGGATCCATTGGCAGCCCTTGCTGAGACCACAGTGATGTTGCAGAAGAATTTTGCCTAATCAGGGGAAAGAGAGAGAGAGAGAATGCATTTAGATACAAATAACCTAAGTATATTTGCCTGTTGTTGTTGTGTGCCTTCAAGTAATTTCTTATGACTTATGGCCACCCTAAGGTGAACCTATCATGAGGGTTTCTTGGCAAGATTCTTTCAAAGGAAGTTTGCCATTGCCTTCCCCTGGGGCTGAGAGTGTGTGACATTTGCCTACATGCAAATATATTTGGGGAGAGGGAATATTCACAGGGAATTATACAGACAGACCAAGGAAATCACTTGACACAACCCACAGAAGGGTGTTTTCTACTAAAAAAAAAAAATCCACATTAGATCTGACAATGCAAACTGTAGAATAGAGATGGGAAACTTCTGGCTCTCCAGGACTACAGCTCCCACAGTATCTTACCAGTGGGCCCCCAGAGTAGGAATAATGGGAGTTGTAGGCCAAAAACAACTGGAAGTCCAAAAGGTCCTCACGTTTGCTGTAGACCTCTCCTATCTTCAACAGCCTGCTTTCTCTTTCATGTGACAAAGACACCAGAGGAATCTCTAGCGTAGGAGACAATTTAAACCAGCAATGGGGAATCTTTGGCCTACTCTATTTTGAGGAACTATTACTCTCATCATGCTTCAGCACTGCCCACGCTGGCTAAGGCTGCTGGGAGTTAGAGTTCAACAACAAACAGAGGGACACATGTGCTAAATTTCAGCCATAATTTCACTAGGCGTACCCCTTGGAGGTTGAACAAACAAAGCAGGCTGGTGAGAGGAGAGAGAGGAGGTTCTCCAGAGTGTGACAACTATCACAATTTCAGCAACCTTCTGTATGACAAGACAACAACATCCAACCTAGGCCAGCATAAGCATACAGGCAAACTAGGGCATCACCTGCATGCCCAAATTTCAGGAACATCTGCCTCAACTTAGTTTGCCTCAACTAAGCAAACATCTATAAGAAGTGTGTGTGTGTGTGTAAAAGATGCTACTTTTACTTTTGGACATGTTGTACAAGAGTGAGCAACAGCTTTAGCTTCCTACATGGTACAGAGTAATCTGATCTCCCCAGCTGCTCCCAGCAAAGAACTGGTTGTAAAGGTTAACAATACAGGCAGATGTTTAAAGCTGATACCAGACTAGGCTCTCTACCAAGCTCTTGACCATTGGTTGTGCAACCTTATTTCCACTTGAAAGTAAGGGCCTGAACAGACTGCCAGAAATAATCCAGCTTGAGACCACT
>CM034703.1:149591975-149602505 GCA_020142125.1 Phrynosoma platyrhinos
GGAAGGTGATATCAGGCCTCATCACCACCTTGTCTTTATGAAATAACATGAAGGGAGGATCCACTCTGAGAGCGCACAGCTCGTTGACCCTGTGGGCCGATGTGATCGCCACCAGGAATGCTGTCTTCCATGAGAGAAGTCTCAATACAATCATAGCTAGTGGCTCAAACGGTGGAGAGGCAAGCTTGGACAGAACGATACTGAGATCCCATCCCGGAGATGGTATCGACAGAGGCGGATGCAGATTAGAAAGTCCTCTGAGGAAGGTTTTCACTAGAGGATCCCTAAAAAGGGACGGTGTTCCCTGAAACTGGAAATGGGAACAAATGGCTGCCAAATAGCATTTGATGGATTGCAAACCGAGGCCCTTATCCACTAAGGACATAAGGAAGTCCAGCACAATATCAACTGAGGCTTGAGAAGGCGACAAGCCCTTGGAGTCCAAAAAGAGTTGGAATTTAGCCCATTTCAGGGCATAAGATTTTTGAGTTGAAGGCTTAAGAGCCGCTGCAATGACGGCTTGGATAGGAGCTGACAAGTTAGTTAAGGTCGGATTCTCCAAGCCACAAGCTGTAGTGTGTCCATGTCTGGATGGAGGACTTGGCCACTGTGAAGGGAGAGGAGTTCTGGGCGGGGATCGAGATGGATGAACTCGTTCTTCGAGAGGTCCAGGAGTGGCATGAACCATGGTTGTCGCGGCCACCATGGGGTGACCAGGATCACATTGGCCCGGTCCTGTCTGATTTTGGTTATCACCCTGATGATAAGAGGGAATGGTGGAAACATGTAGAGCAGAGTCTCTGTCCACTGATATAGGAAGGCATCGCCCATGGAACCTGGGGCCCTGAACCTTGAGCAGAAGCGGCGACAATGGCTGTTGAGGTGTGTTGCGAAGACATCGACCTTGGGTTCTCCCCATATCCGGAAAAGGTGGTCCACCGTCCCGGGATGGAGGCGCCACTCGTGGCACGAGCCGCAGATCGGCTGAGCTGGTCCGCTAGCTCGTTCTCCTGTCCCGGTAAGTGAATGTCTTGCAAGATTATGTTCTTTGCAATGCACCATTTCCAGACCTGAAGAGACACCTGCAGCAGGGAGAGCGATCTCGTTCCTCCTTGCTTGCTGAGGTAATACATAACGGTAGTGTTGTCCGTGGATAACAACACTACCTTGTCCCTCAGTACGGGCTCGAAAGTGTGGAGGGCCTTTAGGACTGCCAACATCTCCAGCTCGTTGATGTGGAGCAATCTTTCCATCTCGTTCCAGTGGCCCCGAACGGTGAGGTCGTTGACATGAGCGCCCCATCCTTCCATCGACGCGTCTGTCGTCAAGGACAGCTGAGGTTGTGGAGGAGAAAACGGCATTCCGGGGCAGACGTTGGTGGGGTCGAGCCACCATCACAGAGACTGAGCGACTGCTCTTGGTACCGCCAGCCGTCGGGATGAAGAGTCTCGAGCCGGATCGAAAACAGAACGGAACCACGACTGTAGAGATCTGAAGTGCAGTCGGGCCCAAGTTGTCACGAACGTGGTAGAGGCCATGTAGCCCAGCGCCACCTGGATGGAATGCGCGGAGACGTGTCTCCTGTGCAGGCAGTCTAGGATAGCACCTTTCAGAGCTTGAAACCGATCCTGTGGGAGGAACGCCATAGATGTAGTTGAGTCCAGTTTGGCGCCGATGAACCTGCATCTTCAGGATGGAACAAGGCAGGATTTCTCCAGATTGATCAGAAGGCCTAGAGATCGGAGTAGGGACAGAGTGTAGTCTATGTCCTTCAGGAGTTGTTCTCGGGATGGAGCCACCAGAAGCCAATCGTCTAGATATGGATAGACGGAAATAGCTTGGTGCAAAAAGGCGACAACCGGAGCCATACATTTGGTGAAGACCCTCGGGGCGGTGCAGAGGCCGAAGGGTAGAACTCTGTAACAGAACACCTGGTCGCCCACAGCGAAGGCTAGGAAGCGCCTGTGGTCCTCCCGAATCCCGATATGAAAATAAGCGTTCTTGAGGTCCAAAGTCGCCATCCATTCATTTTCCTGCAGCAATGGCAAAATAGACACCAAAGTTACCATACGGAACCGTTTGTATGATATGCATCTATTCAGTTGTCGAAGGTCAAGAATAGGCCTCAGTCCACCATCCTTCTTTGGTACCGTGAAGTATCGAGAGAAGAAACAAGAAGCGTAGGCTGAGGAGTCTATGGGCTCCTTGGCGCCCTTGTCCAAAAGAGAGCGTACTTCGTCGAGTAAGGTGTGGAAGGGGGGGTGGACAAGAAAACTAAGGTACGGGGCAATTCAGAAAACTCGAGGGCATAGCCATTGGCTATGATGGATAAAACCCAAGAATCAGATGTAATTTGAGACCAAGAGGTGACAAAGGGTCTCAATCTGTCCCCGAACAGGAAGGGACCAGCAAAGTACGCTATAGAACATCAAAATTTCTTTGGCCTGTCACCATCCTTTTTGCGGTATTGCCGGAACCTCGACTGCGGGAAGGGGCAGCGTCCCGAGGAGGAGGAAGAGTTAGATTGAAACCTCTGCCTCGGCGGGTCGGATGGAAAGGATCTCTCGGTGTGGGGGACCCTCTGCTGTTGTTGAGGGTAGCCTGACCTCGATCCCCCGAAGCGACGGCGCTGATGGTGTTGGGAGAATGAAGACGTACCATGCTTTTTGGCAGCCACTTTCATTTTGTATTTCTGTTTCAGCTTGTCATCTGTGCTCTTGTGGAAGAGGCCAGAGTCGTCAAAAGGTAAGTCCTCAATCAATGCCTTCGCGGTTGGGGTCAAATCAGACAAACGCAGCCAGGCAAACCTCCTCAGCGCAATCAATCCCGCAACAAGCTTCGCCGAGCAGTCTGCAGAGTGACGGGCCGAGACGATCTGCTGCCCCACGACAGAATGCGCCTCTGACTGCAAGGCAACCGCCAAAGCCTTTTTGTCGTCCGGCAAGTCCTCAAGGAGCGGCAGCATCCTTTCCATTATGTGCTGCTGGTATGCTCCCATGCAGGCGGCGTAGTTGGCCACCTTCATGTTCAGCACCGCAGCAGCATAAGACTTTTTTGCGAGCCCGTCAATCTTCTTCCCGTCTCTGTCCACAGGCGAGGAAAACTTCGAGACCTGCGCCGTCTGGGCCCCTTCGACAATGTCCGAGTTCAGCTTTGGATGCTCAAAAAGCCAAGACGATTGCGAAGGAGCTATTCGGTACAGGTTTTCGATCTTCCTGGATGTGGAAGCGACAGAAGCTGGGGCAGTCCAGGAGTGCTCCACGATGTCCTGCAGAGATGGAAGAAACCCAAGGGCCGGAGGCGTCGGGACCCTACCATGAACTCTCTTCCCCACCGAATCCTTAGGCTGATGGTCCGTGCGCATCAGTTCAGTGTCCAAGGCCTTCGCCATGCGAACGACCTGTTCTGTAAAAAATTTTACGTCATCGGTAGGGGAAGCCGGGTGGTGATCGACCAGTGCAGAACCGTACTGAGGTGGAGCTGGAGACAGCGTAGGAGACGAGGTGGCCACAGAGAACACGGAGGGCGATCTCGAGCGAGAGGAGGAATGGGATCGAGAGGCGTCTCAACGTGACCGGTGATGTTTCGCTGGCAGGTGCCTCGGCGGAGGGGATGGTGACGCCGAACGGGATCGAGACAGCCGCCTAGCTGGGGAGCGATGGTGCAAGCATTGTAGCACATTCCGAGATGGCAATGGCGAGGCCCTTCGCGGCTGAGAGTGGAGCTGCAGCACGGCGGACCTTGAGGCAAGATTCCTCGGGTCGACGTGCTGCAAGAAACACCCGGTCAAGGAATTGAAAATGAGATCCGGGTTATCCCTCAGGATCCGCTCCGTCTCGGGATCGAGGAGAGCTTCGTCGGCCTCGGTACCGAGATTGGCCAAATCCTTGGGGAGCGCTGGGGTCTGCTCAGTCTCTACCAGCGGGATGTAATCTCTGATTTCTCCCTCCGACTCCGACTCGGAGACCACGGCCCGCAGCGGAGGAGATACGGCAGTCAAGAGCAGTGGGATGGAGCGCCGAAGAAGGCCCGGGAACCGGAGAGGGAGACTTAGATCGCGGTGGGAGAGAAGGCTCCGTCTCGAGCTCAAGGCGATGTTTAGCCTTTTCAGGCCGGACCCGCGGCTTTTTAGCGGCATGTTCTTTGGCCTTCGATGCCTCTTTCTCGAGCGAATGGTGCCTTTTTGATAGCTTTTTGCGAGGCTCTGGAGATCGAGCACGCTCAGATGGCGCCTTTTTAGAGGCCTTTTTAGGCTGATCTGCAGCCACCTCAGTTGCCTTTTTCAAAGTAGATTTGGGGGCCGAGTCACCTGTAGAGCCGTCTTCCGGAAAGGCATTCTTGGGAGGACGGAGAGCCTCTTCATAGAGGGCGGCCTTAAGCCGCTTATCTCGGTTTTTCAAGGCTTGGGAAGTCATCGAGCGGCAATCTGAGCACGCTCTAGGATCGTGCCCCTGGCCCAGACAGAGCAAACACAAGGAATGCGGGTCTGAGTTAGGAATTTTGTTATTACATTTGGGGCAATGCTTAAATGACTTAGAAGCCATTTCGAAGAGATTCAAGCGAAGTCAAACGATCCGAAGTCACCAGGGGCTAACGAGGATATAGGAGAAGCCAAGCCGAAATCAAACAGTCCGATTTCACCAGGAGCCAACAGAGTATAGGAGAAGCCAAATCGAAGTCAAGAAACAGTCCGAGGTCAAGAAAACGAGTGATTCCAAAAACGCTAGAGATTGCTCAGAAGCAAGAGAGGTTCCTCCAAAGCTGCTAACGCGGCGGACGAAAGGAACTGAAGGGGGCGGTACTGACGGAGGTCCTATATAGGGATGGGCGGAGCTACCGCCAAAAAGTTGCAACTTAAGTCCAACCCAGGGAAAAGTTGCAACTTTAATTCTGCCCAGTGATTCCAGGTTTCGAAGTTGCTGCACATGTGCAGTCATTACCCATTTGTGTGATTTGCAGAAACCACGAAGAAGAAATATATGCCACCATACCATCTTAACTGAGAACAATATCAACAAAATGTAGACCTGTAAAGTCATATTTTTCTTTCTCCTGTATGGTTTTGAATGCCTTTGCCTGATGAAGAAGACAGTGGAGCTCCAAAAGCTTGCATCATGTATTTTGTGCATTTGGGTTGGCCCAATAAAAGTATTATTGTTTCGTGGAATTTGGATGTTATTGTACTTTGCACATCTGGCACTAAGAGGGTCAAGTCTCTATGTATGGGAAAGGTAGGCTGCAACTCCCATCATCCCTCACTATTGGCTAGTATTTGCTGATGCTATTAACAACAAATGGCACCGATGGGAGCAAATATCAGCTGAGCAGGTGGGTAGCTGGGAAGACTTTTCAGCATGAAATTGTCATATGGCCTTAATTCAGCTCAGGAGCATGTTCTGGATCAGACAGAGACCTACTGCTCTCCTCTTAACATTAAAAATTGATAGTTTGAGCATGTTTTTAAAAGAAATGTGAATTAAGTGCAAACACAGGTGTGTTAGGAGTCCACAATTCCAATGCCATTAAGTTAGGTGGAAGTGCTGCCCCCTGCTGGATAATGCTCCTGTTACAGAAGACAGCTACTCCTATAGGACTCATCATTCTGCTGTGTGCCATCTTTGTGGTGCTCAGTCCTTGTCCTAAAGAAGACACATGTTAAGGAAGAAGAGGGTGAAAGCAAAGAAGCAGAAGGGGGGAATTATGAGGAGAAAGTGATTGCCTAGATTATTCTGCATCTGCTACAGCATGAGACAGCTGCTGCAGTAACCCTGTTGCGATATAACAGCAAAGGTGTTGAGCTGGGACAGGAAAGATCCATGCTTTAGTCTCAGCCTGGCATACCTCACCAGCTTGTTGTTGTGAGGAAGAGAGCCACATACTTCCACCCTGAGCTTTCTGAAGGAAAGGTGGGATATAGAACCATAGTGGTCCCTCCACATTCGCTGGTAGGGATGAAGGACCCCCATGAATGTGGAAAAACCACAAATAAAAGAACACTATCCTTTTTACCTAAGAGAACACCTCTCTACAAATTTCCAGGTCCTCCAGTGCAACTCTATGGTCAACATCTGCCAGAGGTTGATCATAGAATTATGCTGGAGGACCTACAAATGCCTAGAAAAGTGTATTCTCTAGGAACTCCTAGGTTCTCCAGCACAAATCTATGGCAAAATTAAGCTGGAGGACCTAGAGATTTCTAGAGAACATATTAATCAAAACCACAAATAATCAAATCTGCAAAAGTCAAAGTCGCAAATGTGGAGGGCCAACTGTATCTAATAGATTACTAATAAACTGTGTGATCCTGATGTGGTTGAACTCCAGATCCTTTTAGCCCTTCTCAGCGTGAGTAATGATGCAGGTTGATGAGGAGGGCCACAGGTTCTTCACCCCATCAAAGTTGATGAGATATAGCAAGTAGGGAGGATTAAGAGAACAGTCAGTTGAAAGGTGTGGTGGTGTGTGTGTAATAGAAACTGTGGCTTAAATCCTATTGTTAGTTCTGAACAGAGCAGACAATTGAATCAGTTCGATTTACATAAGTGTTGATTCACCATTCAACAGCTCTAAACTACTTGGAACTGGCAGGACTCCAACCTATACATGGTGATTCATGGCACAAAACCAAATGAGAACAGCTTTACTTTGCTCCATTCTTTTTTTAATCACTCAGTATATGACGAAATGTTGGTTGCAGGTCTTCAACAAAGCCAAAATAGATGGCATTCTTGTAAATGTGTGATTCTTGGCAACCATGAGATTCTGCATGGGAGAGTGATGTGCCTCCATTTAAAGCAACAACAGCCATGTTTCAATGGTTGTGTACACTGTTTATTGGTGATGCTGTAAAGCAACAAGGATTTTCAAAAGGAAAATACTTGGCTTCTATTCTCTCCACTGCAATGTATAAAGAAACGTGTGTAAGAAAGAGCAAGGGGCTCAGATCCCTCACCTCTTCCTGTCACAAATGAAAGTACCAAAAAACTGGGGTGTGTTTGTGGTGGCAGAGAGGTCAAGTTGAAACACAGAAACAAAGACAGAAAAAGAGTGGTCCCTTCAGAGTGGGGAAGCTCTGACCTAGAGGAGAGTAACTATTGGCCCTCCAGCCAGTTTGGACTATGACTCCTACTGTCCTTTACCATTGGCCAGGCTGAGTGGGCCTGATGGAAGTTGTAAGCCAAGTACCTGGAGCAGAGGTAGCCCAACTTTGCTCCTGGCCTTGAGCTTGATGTGGCCTGCAGGACCTCTTCTTTCAATCCATCATTCTTTCTTCCCAGGCTTTCCCTCTATCCTTGTAATCTGGCCCAGTATACTCTTCAGGTGAGCTGTACAGGGGACTCAGTACATGTGAGGAGTGGCAGAAGGATGGATCTGTGTGAATAAGATGTAGATTTGCAAAAGACAAAAGCAGATAGAGAAAAGGGACTGTACAGAGAAGAACAGGTATCATTTTCCACTTTGGGCTTTTAACTACACCCATCAGTGTCACCTCATCTCCCCCCAATTTTACCCTGGGGTAATGTGGCCCTGGTGCAGTCTTTTGGAGGGAGTGGATGGGAGTGAGGTTCCTCACTTAAGCTTTAATATATCACAGTGGAAAGAAACCCACATAAATAAATGAACTTTGTCCAATTTGAGTTCCTGAGTCAGTATTTCCAGACTAGGGCATGAGTTTGTTTTCCAAATCCATTGCAAGAAGAGAAAGAAAATAATTACTTCCTTCATCCAGGAGAGAAAATAAGGCACATGGGGAAGGCTGACAGGGCACAGGGGGATAGAATAGGGGCTCGTCCAGAGATACAGTACCCCACTTCCCAGGGTATGGGCCAGACATGTCCTTCAGAAAGAAAAAACTGGATCGCCTGGCTAAGGCAGAAGAGAAGGACAACAGACAGCTGCCACTGCAAGAGAAGACAACAGCAGGAAGAGACCTTGGAGATTCTGAGGAAAGAAATCCTCACTAGACATCTGCAGTTCGCTGTGGGATGCAGCCCTCCATCTCAAGTGCTTCAGGCCAGCCTTCGTACTTGTTGGAACTCTTGCTATTCTTGACATGCTGTGAAAAAAGCAAAAAAGGGTGGCATTCATACAGGTGTCTCACATTCTTCTGTGTCTATCCCTGGTCCCTTCTCTAATTATTTTGGGATTTTCTCTGAGCCAAACAAACTCCACAAGAGACATTTTCAAGATGGTGTCAAAGGACCACGATATGTTTCTGAGGAAAGAAGAAGGCTCACTACCTGCTCAAAGGGACTCTTGTCTTGCACTCCTTTGGCTCCCACAAAGACCCAGCTGTCACGAAAGGCAAGGTCCCGGGCAATTGTACTGCCAAGTTCTGTGAAGATTTTGCGGGTCTCTTCATTCATTCTGGAGAAGAACAGCAGAGAAAAAAGTATGAGCCAACAGACTTTTACCCTGCATTCCTCCTGCTCCCTCCCCACTCCCTCTCCCACTTCCTCCTCCAGTTGATTGATGCCTTGAGCGGGGAACGTGGCTTTTCAGGTATTATTGGACTGTAATTCCCATCAGGTAATTCCCATCAGCTAGCCTGTATAGCCAATTGTAAAGGAAGGGAAGCACCCTTACTGTCCTTATTTTCCAGAGCAGATACCTGTAGTTATGCATACAAACGCACCCATTTTAAAATCTAGGGCACAAAATTTAGCCAGATTGCATTGATATCAGCTTGCTTCTGGGGATATATCTTCAAAACGGACCCAAAGAACTTCAATTTCAGTTGCTTAAGAGCAAAGTATGTTCCCTTTTTAGAAGAGAAACAAATCCCCAATTCCACCATGTGCTAAGGAATATCCCAACAGTCCTTGTGTGGGACACTGGATCCACCAAGGGCAATAGGGAGGAGAGCTCCGGCCTTTCATCTGAAATTAATTCTCAGTGGGAGCTTGCACTCCATTACCTGATGGGCTAAATTCCATCTACTTCAACCTTACCTCCTCCAGATGTGTTGTCCACAATTCCCATTACCCTGAGGGAGCAAGACTGTGAGCCCTACTTCCTGGGGATGCTATGAGTTGTAGTCCAACACATCTGGAGAGGGCAAGGTTGGGGAAGGCTGGTCTGATGGGCACACATATGTGTGAACACATTGGCTCAAGGAAATTTGTCATCTAAAGAGCATTGCATCTGCCACATCTACTAAAAACTAAGGGCCTTTTCATACTATAGAGTTACAGCATTATGACTCCTCTTTAAGTGCCACGACTGCCTCCTATAGAATCCTAGGACTGGCAGCTGAAGGAGAGGCTTCTAGCCAGGGAGCTCCCCTGGTAACTCTGTCCAAACTACAAACCCCAGAATAGGATTATGTTGTGGCAATTAAAGTGGAATCACAGCACTATAATTGTATAGTATGAAAGAGCCCTAAGCTTCTCAGAGTGCAAGTCCCATACCCAATGGCATCACTGAGGGAGCAGGTACCCTGCTGGGACATCCTCTCCCTTTGTGGCAGGAGGGACAAACAAGCACCCTTCCTGGCTGTTCCATCACCGGGCTGCCTCCCTGAGGAGGAACCCTGACAATGAAGCAGCAGGAGGAGGGGAATGTGTGCCCTTCCCAGGTGACACCCTAGCTTGTGATACCACTGCCCATACCCCAAAAAAGCAGTAGCAGTAACACTGTAGGAAGATTAGTTCACACCACTAACAAGAAATAAAAATCAGTGTGGTGTCAAGAGACTAGCATATAATTGCACAGGTTGACTGGAACCCTGGCTCTCTGCCCATTCATAACACTCACTTTGTGGCAGGGTCATCATAAGAGGCTACAAACACCAGTGTCCCCTCATGCAACGGCCGAATGAATTTTAACAGCTCATTCACATCTAGAAGCAAAGAGAGACAGAGACTGAGTAGGGCCAGAGATTTCATCACAACTGTTTGCCCAAGAACACAGCAACTGAAGGCTCGGGCAGCATATAGGCTTGTGCACAAATGCAAGAACACTGCAGAAGGACAGGATTTGGTGCAGGCTTCAGAGACAAGTTTCTAGTATTCGTGGGTGTGAAGATATGCTTGAAACTGTGTGTGGGAATACCTGGTGTAATCTCAGAAGCCAGAGTGGAGGCTAAATACTTATCCCAAGGTTTGGAGGTGCAGGCTATATGATAAAGGGGCAGAGAAGAGGAAAGGAAGGAAGGAAAAGCAAGCAAGCAAGCAAGCAAAGAAGAAATGCAGATGTAATGGAATACAAAATGAGAAATATACAAGTGTGCTCAATTTGTGCAATTTAATTTTGCAAGCAAATATGATGTCCTATTACATCATCAAAATGATGTGCCTTCTGGATTTCCTAATATTACAGGTGTCCTTGGAACAGAACCCAGAAAAGTTACTTTTTTGGATCACAACCCCTCAAATCTCCTTGCAAGTATAGAGATGTTGGGAGTTGTAAACATAATTTTTCCCAATTCTACATGGGAGGAACTCACAACAGGGGCAACTTCACTTGATCCTCTGCTTACCTCAGGCCTCACCCTTCCTTCCTGAGCTCAGGATGGCTTAGGACAGGGGT
>CM034703.1:149602605-149613372 GCA_020142125.1 Phrynosoma platyrhinos
CAATTTCTTACTTGTTTTTTCTAGCTGTTTTTGTTTAAATACACATTTTCTTGACACGGTAGGACATGTTGCTAGACTGCAACTCCCGGCATTCCTAACAATGGCCATGCTGGCAAGGACTAAAGTTGTTGCACAGAGTCCACAAAGAGGGGGCCGTCTGGGGAAGGGGCATGATTCCTAAACAATTTAGATAACAAGGAAAAATATTTCTACCCAGACACAAATTTAATTTTGTTCTAATCCCCACTGACCATATCCCATTCCTCGCCATAAAGCACACCTCTACCATCGTATCTTGGCTTAAGCAACATCCAAGTTTTTTGTGAGAATAAAAAGAGTCGAGGAGGAGAGGGACAGGGATTCATTTCCAAGGCTGCAGAGAAGGCTGTAGAGAATGTAATTCAAAGCACAATCTTGTCTCCCCTGCCCAGCAGGCACCTCTCAACATCTGCACCAACATCCCATCACACAATGAGTTTGCATCACCTCAAGACTCACTAGTCCAGCACAACCATGTGCAAATCTTTACCAAGCCATGGCTCCACTTCTTGGCCCACTGACTGGCTCAACCTTTCTTCATAACTTGGAAAGATTGCTTTTTGGACTGCAACTCCCACCAATCCCTAACCTGGCTGAAGGATGCTAGGAGCAACAGTTCAAACAAGTAACTTCCCCAAGCTATACCCACTCTTCCCATACAGCTTCTACTTTCCCTAAATCATTCCATATCATTTAAGGTGGCCCATGCTAGGTAACTATCTTCAAGATCTGTCAAATACTCTACCCCATGGAATACCTCTTCCTCAGGAAAATTTCATACAGACAGCCTTTGCTTTACTGGGGATACCTAACTCCTGCCACACAAAAAAAACTCACCTCCTGCCCACATGTCAAAGTACTTGGCATCAATCAGGTCTCCGTTCACCCCTGCAAAGCAGAGCCAGACAGCATTAGATCCTAGTGCTGTTGTTGTGTGCCTTCAGGTAATTTCTGACTTTTGGTGACCCTAAGGCAAACCCATCACAAGATTTGGCAAGATTTGTTGAGGGGGGCTTTGCCTCTGCCTTCCTCTGAAGTGGAGAGAGCACATTTTGTCCAAGGTCACCCAGTGAGCTTCCATGACTGAACAGGGATCTGAACCTTGGTCTCCAGACTCATAATCCAATGCTCAAACCACTATACTACACTGGCTCTTCCTAGTGCTGTAGGTTGATGTAAAAACTATCACTAATACTGAAATGGCACAACTCACCATTCACCAGTGCAATATTTAGGCCCCGGCCAACGTTATTCTTCACACTGCTCATTAGCCTGAAAAAAATGATCAAGGCATGTCAGAAAGAGCCATGGAGAGATTCCTTAGCAAAGCAACAGCCAATGTGGGATTAAGAGTGTTGTACCGCAAGAGACGAAGCGCTTTCACATTATCTATAGTGTTATGATTCCACTTTAACTGTTGTGGCAACATCCCAGAGTCTTGAGATTTTCAGTTTAGGGAGGGGTATTCAGAATCCTCAACTATAGAGCTCCTATGGTGCCTTTGACCAAATTACAAACTAAAGGATTCTTTAGGATGCCACCATGGCAGTTAAAGTGGAATCATAGTGCTATAATTGTATAGGGTAACAGGCTCCAGGTTCTAGAGATACAAAATTCACTACCTCCTCCCCTCTCTCTCTATTTGCTTGACGTTCCTCACAAGGTTGACATTGGGAGGTTGAGGAGTCAGGTACATTGTCTTGAGCTTATTGAAGAAAAGGTGGAATAAAAATGCAATAATGTTGTTGTTTTTAAAGTCACTTTGGCCTGAAAAAGTTTCATTCACCTAGAATATGGAATTGGGCTGAATAAAAAGATACAGCTCATGAACGTTATCTTGCCACCTCTAGTTAGGAAGATGTGACATTGGGGCTTTCTGAACCAGACCCCTGGCCATTCTGTCTTCATTAGTAGTGACTCACATTTTATCCTCAAGGCAGATCTTGGGCCCAATGACGTTTGCTGCACCACTTGTAATCCGGAAAGCCAAGGACTGCTCTGGGCAGGCCCGAGGAAGGCCACACTTATACTTCTTGGGCCTGGATTCTAAGAAGATGGCAAAGATCAAAAGATCAGAAGATCCACAAAAAACTCTGGATGCCCACTGCTCCAAATGGGATGGTCTGTTTGCTTTTGTTGCATAGATGTTAAGGTATGGGGAGAGACAGGATACTATTCTGACAGTATCCTATACTAATGTGATCCTATAAACATCTACTCTGATGTATACTGTGAAGTAACTCTTATTGGTTCCATTGATGCTTTTTTTGTAGAAGAATGTGTATAAATGTATATAAAACTGCAGCCTTGACCATGGAACCTAAAAGAAACAGCAGTGACACTAACCCCAGGTGGACAACTGGGGCCCTGCAGATGGTGTTGGACTGCAGCTCCCATTAGTCTTAGCCAGGACAGCCCATGGTGAGAGTTCACAGCTCAACAACATCTAGAGGACCACAAGGTGGCCAAGTCCTACTCCATCCCCTCCCCCTAAAATGTCAAAATCCTGCCAGTCTTAACCATTCAAATTTGCCTGTCTAGAACTGAATGCTTAAATCCCTCAGGAACATGGCATTACTTCAGCCTTCCCCAGCCTTGGGCTTTCCAGGTGTGTTAATTACAACATATCCCATTATCCCCAGGCAGCACTGCCAAGTGGCAGTCCAAACCAACCAGAAGGTTACCCTGATAGGGAAGACTGCAATAAACTAAATCTGCTCTGCCTCAAAGAATAAAAGAGGCTGTTTTCAACCAGCTGAAAAAACTGGTCCCAGAGAAAGTTTGAACTTGTCTTACATGGTGCATGACCCTTGGATTAGCACAGAGTTTATCAAATCTACTTTTGTGGGCAGCAATTCACAGATGTCCCAAGCCACCATAGTCACTGTGCCATGTTGGCTGGAAGATTCTGCATACTGCCCTACAAATAAACTTTACCACACTGTGGCTCATCTAACCTAAAACTATCTATTCTTACTGGCAACAGTTCTTCAAGGTAACAGGATACTGAGGCCCTGGGACTACAACTCACCAGCACAGCCAATAGTAAAGAATGCTGGAAGTTGAATCTGGCAGGTCCCATAATTCACACCTTTGCCTTAAACTATACACAGGTTAAGAGGCCACAAGAGGCCATGTAAGGATTATTTTTAAAATGTATTATTCTAGAAGTGATATAAAACTTGACGTTTAGTTTCTAAAAGTGGTACTTGGAGGCCCCTCATAACCTGGGTGCCTAAGCTGTAATTTTGTGCATTTGGGAACAAGGCTGGCACTGGTCCTATTCTTACCCCCACCCGCTTCAACTTATCTGAACTCACTGCGACGCCTACTGTTGTTGCCTGAATTATCCTGTGCTGGGACCACTCTGATCAGATCAAGAACGTTGCCGAAAGGTGATAATTGGCGAAGAAATGCAAACTCTAGGCATGGCAAAAGAGACATAAAGCTAGGATGGACAAATCATATAGATGAAAAGGGAAGAGGGGAGGAATACTGTTCTTCCATTTATACTTGCAATGTCCTACTACACCAGTGGTTCCCAAATTATAATCCAGATGTTGTTGGATTATAAATTCAAGAATCCTTAATGACTAACTATCTTGGCTGGAAAAGTAGTCCAACAGAATCTGGGGACCCAGGTTTGAGAGTGACTGTAATCCACATTTCCTTTACAAATGTTTCCCCCCCTCCACATCCCTCAGGCCACCACAAGTCCACTTCCTCTTTGGAGGAGGAATCAGGTCTACCATACATTCTGCTCAAACTGTCTGTTAGGGATCTAAACTACAGCTGGGGAGGCCAACCCGAATGGAAGAGAGCTTTGTTTGGGAACAGCTGCTGAGAACAGCAAAATTGGTCTCCTTGAGAAATGTGGAGCACAAGCTTCCTCCCAGTGGCGTCACTAAGGCTGGCGTCACCCGGTGCAATAATTCATGGTGTCACCTGCCCACACTGACATCCTCCCATGCCACACCATACAGAATCCATAGTAATGTTTTTTGTACTAATGTTACTCATAAATCATTATTTCCATATATCATTGAATGCAATGGTAATAGTTGTAACATAAACAACTGGCAAAATTAAAATTATACCTTTAAATTACAATATCATATGTACAGCCTAAATGTATTTACATGCACAGTCGGGCCTCTTTATCCATGGATAAAAAATATTAAAAAAAAAAAATCCAAAAAGTGAACCTTGATTTTGCCATTTTAAATAAGGGACACCATTTTACTATGCCAATGTATTTAATGGGACTTGAGCATCCACAGATTTTGGTATTCACGTGGAGTGAACGGAACGAAACCCCAGTGGATACCAAGGACCCACATAGTTTCTTGTGGTTAAAGTAAGATATGATGTTTCTAAAGAAAATTTTAAAAGAATAAAATTCAAAGAACTTTTACAATTAAAATTTTAAAATTTTAAATTAAAAAAAAACACATAGGCCTCTCCTTTCTCCTTCCACACCATCTCTTCTGCTGAGCATTGTAAAGGGATGCATGTGAATGCTACAGCCTATTTTTGCCAAAAGGCAGATGTTTGGGGAACAGTGGTTTCATCCCTCTTAGGATGTCACCTGGTGTGGCCCAGATCCCCTGCACCCCCTCCCCTACTAACCTGCTTGTTTCCTTCACCATACTCTGAATGTTTGGATAGGTTTCCCTCCTTCTATTCACTGGTATGTGAAAAATTAGTAGACAATGATGTTGCATGACTGATCTGTGGGACAGTGAAGCAACCTCCTCTGCCTCATTCTTTATTCTAATTATCTCCTCTAATTATTCCTTGCAGAGCCTGCTTTGCTTTTTTTCTTTGTCTTTTCCCTAGCTTTCCTCTGATTCACAAGAGCAAGCATTACTGGCAAAAGAAGCTTTGCTCTATTGGGGAAAGCTGAAAGACCATCTCAGCCTTGTAAGGGTGCAGTTCAACATCCGCTTCAAAACATCAAAATTCCAGGCCTGCATGGATCTAAGCAAGGTTGGAATAGAGCTAGAAAAGTTATTTCTGGACAACAACACCTAGAATATCCCAGC
Source organism: Phrynosoma platyrhinos (assembly GCA_020142125.1). Lineage (NCBI taxonomy): Eukaryota > Metazoa > Chordata > Lepidosauria > Squamata > Phrynosomatidae > Phrynosoma > Phrynosoma platyrhinos. The sequence goes on from CM034703.1 coordinate 149,607,690, forward strand.
CACCATGGGCAGCAAGATTTTGGAACTGTTATCAAAAAATGTAACTTCTCCAAATTCTGGGTTTGCAAGCATGTTCGTGGGAGAACACGTGTAGACCATGTGTGTGCTCTTTTCCTAACTTTCTGCCCTCCAAACCTGGACTATATCTCCCACCATTCCTACACAGCACAATATGATTGCTGGAAATTATGGGAGTTGCAGTCCAAACACATCTACAGCACACTAATTTGGGGGGAGGATGGTCTAGATGCGCGCATGCACCATATGCAAAACCAAACCCTGTGCTAACTGAAGATGATAAGAGTTGTAGTCCAACTCAAATTACTGCCTTGGAATGGGAAATGCTGCTGTAGACCCCATAAGAAAGCAGCCCAAATCATTTACCTGAAGTGGGAGAATTCTCAGGACCTGCAATAAAACAGACAAGCAGTAGTATCAGCAAGATTTGCTCCCAAATATCTGAATGTGCCTGGTCTTGTCACATTAAGCATACAGCAGCTTCCAAGTGCCAAGCCTAAAGTTATCCTTGTCCCTCAATCCATCAGCAGAACAGACACCAAAGGATCCTTGAGGGGTTTTAGTCTGATTACATTTGTGTCAGAAACTCAAAAAGCATGAAAAGAATGGCTCTGTTTCATCTTTTAAAAACCAGAAGACACCCAGCTTGGCTCACTCGAATTAGACCTTTTGCTAACCCAATCTTGAATGAGAAGATCTATTTCCATCTTAAGCACAACAGCACAACACGCTGCAGGGGGATATTACTATGCACCAAAAATACATTAGATCAGTGCTACTCAAAGCAGTGGTCTCTGGGCCACCGGCTGCCAGTCCCTGGGAAGTTTCCAGGAAAGAAAGAAATAGTTGTAGCCAAGGGCACAAATATAGCACCAGTCCCTGTCACACTGAAAAATACCTGCTTATCTCCCCACATCAAATAGTCTGAGAAGCACTGTATTAGAGCAACTCAGGCAAGAAATCAAAGGGCCCCAAGACCTTAGAGCAGTGGTTCACAAATTGTGGGGCAGGGCCCCTGGGGAGGCACAAGAGTTGGTAAAGGGGATGCACAAGAGTTGGACGCCCTGATCTGCCCTCCCCACCAAACCTTTTCTGTCCTGGAGGTGAAGAAAAGGCAAGGATGGAGCCTCTGCCTGAGGGAGGAGGAGAGCTATTTTCTTATAAAATATTAAAATATGAATACAAATGGAAGTGTGAACAAAAGTACAGACACAAAACAATCATAATATTTTACATTCTATGTCAAGCGGGGTGTGTGTGATGTCTTCATGTAGATGTAAAGGGGTCACAAAGGTTAAAAGTTTGAAAACCACTACCTTAAAGATTTCACTGCAAAAGAAATGTCTTCCAAAGACAGCAAAAATTCGGAACAAAAGGATTCAGGTAGTATTTAGGCTGAGGATGGACAGCTTTGGCAGGCCTTCACCCACCCTGAACTGTCCCCCATACTATGTACCAGCAAAATTTGGCTGTGAAAATAAACAATTCCTCCCATGTGATCCCTGTATGGCTTGTTTTAAATTAGAGGTGAGGAACACGCGGCCCTCTTGATGCTGCTGGGCTGCCCATCAGCACCATGATGAAGAGTGCTGGGAGATACAGTCCAGTGTTTAGGGTCACAGTTGCATATCTGCTTTATACAGAAAATGCTGTTGTCTACCACTAGCTAAGACACTTAAAGTGCATTAATGGTTCATGGAAATTATGCAATCAGGTATTCCTGGGGTTATTCACTGGAGCAGTATCCCAAGTTTAAAAGGCAGAGATGAATTAATCCTCTACACAAAACTACAACTTGTTGGGACCACATGCTAGGACTTTTTTGGTGAGAATTCTTCTGAAGAGGTTTGGCTTCTTGCTTAGGCTAAGAAAATGTGAATTGTCCAAAGCTACCCAGTGGGTTTCTATGGCACATCAGGGATTCAAACCCTGGTGTACCAGCGTGACTCTAAAGTAAATTATAGATAGTAAATTAAAAAGGTCTTTTCTAACAGAAGTTTACGAATATCTTCTGCTTTAACCCAAAGTGCTCTTCTAATCTCACGTGAAACAGGCATATGGACATGAATTACCCCTCAACTGGACTCCATAAGATGATCTCTGATCTCATTCTCTGAACAACACAATTGCACATAGGACTAGCTGGGCCATCAAAGCACTCCCAGAGAGAGGCTCATATGAAGGGGTAACATGCCCTACAGCCTACCACACAGTCATCTAAGAGAAGACTGGAACAACCTTGCTGAACAAACAATGAATGTAATAATCTCCCTTTGTTGTCCATCTCCAGTATTTGCTGTGAAGAGGTATACTGCTTCAAGGAATGGAAATTTCATTTCATAGTCACAAATAGTGGTTAGCTGTCCCTAGACTTTTCCTCTGTAAATTGTATCACCTGGTAGTTTCCATCTTCCAGACCCAGCCTTCGCAGGATAATGACTCCAGAGTTCCTCATCCACCGGACATGCAACTGGGGTTCTTGGGAGCTAAAGTCCAACAATATTTGAACAACCCAAGTCTGGGAACTGTTGGTCAAACTCAAGGCATTTTCATTTTCTGGCTACCTTACTTCCAAGTTCGCAAAGCCATCACAAAATCTAAAAAGCATAGCTATCCCCCTCCTCTGCCTGAAACCAGCAAAATGACTGGCAGTGAAGCATGGAAAGACATGCACAGGACAGGACAGGACAGGATAGCCCGAACCAGCCCCTTCATATTTCAGTGTTCCTATTATAGAGTAGGAACACTGAAATATGAAATGGTGACCCCTCAAGGCTCTTTGTAGGCCCCCAGCTCCCCCTCCCCATGGCAGACTGGATTTTTTTAAAATAAAAAATGTCCCCCATACTTCCCAGGCCATAGGGTGTATGATGATTTTTTAAAAATTGCCATATTTTTGGCTTCTCTGAGCTGTTTTAAGGTTTACTTCCTAATTGACAAAAAGGTCTTTCTTGGGCCTACCAGGTTTGAAAATGTGGCAAAATTGCCTGCCACAGAGGTGGGGGCTTTTTTAATGAAAAAAAGTCCCCAGTTAAAAAACAACAACATGGAACATACGGCTTGAAGGGGTGGTTGTCCTTCAAAGTCCAATGGGAGGCATATGCAATCCCCAGGCATCCCCCAAGTTACCCATCTTACCATCACCCAATGCCCTCAACCCCATCTGTTCTGGCTCTTACTGCTGAGGAGCTGCTGCAGTCGAGAGAAGCCACTTTGGGTGCCCAACAAGATGCTGACAAGGATCCAGGTCAGCCCGGCAGTCAAGACGATCACAACGACACGGAGTGGACCTGTGAAAATGAAGAAAGGCACAGTTTGGCCTGCAATAACACTAACACTTAACTCAATTGCTACAGCCATACCATCCCAGCTGTTCCATCTCCCCCTGGCGATGATGCTCTGGCTGCTTAACCAATTCTTCTTTTGCCCTTTGGGTTCTCCCACCTGCAACTCACCTGCTAGTCTCATGGCTCCCCTGAGCGTCCAGAACCAGCGACTGTCCAAGGCTACTAAGGCTCCTGAGTTGCCAGGGCTGGTGAGGGATTCTGAGATGGGTTAGTCACATGCACCCTCCAAACTACAGAGATCAGAAATGGCAGTTGGAATCAGCCCAAAGAACTTAAACCAAAACAACAAATCACAAAGTCTTCACTACCCATGAAGTATCAGACAATTGAGCCCATCATGCCAACTGGAAAATACAGCTTTCCTGATCCACTGTGGGATCGCTAAGAAAATGCCCCATCTAAAAGTCTTCCCATAACGTCCTCAGACTCTGGGCCACTCAGGACAGCCAAAAAAACCCAGTTTGCCTGCTCATCAAGCAGTCATGGCCAAACAAGCTTTTAATTTCATTTTAAATTATAATGTTCCAAACCTGCCAATACAAGCTCCAGTAGTGACTCATAATCATCATCATTTTTAAAAAACCCTGTAAAATAATAAGACTGCCACAATACAAAGATTAAATTAAGATCTCCATTACTTAAAACACTGACGCATCATAACCCCCCCACAAGAACCCCAAAGGCCAAGGACCCTCAAAGCCTTCTTTAAAATAAGTAAGATTTCATCATGCACTTAAATTTTGAGACATTAACCACAGATATCAGATGATGGAATTCCACAACTTTGGCACTGCAATGGGGAAAACAGCAGATTAGCCTCCTTTCACATGACATATTCCAGGTACAGTACACAGGATTGCAAGCGCTACCATTCACAGCCAGCAGGCTGGCTGGGGATGATGGTGCATGTAGTCTAACACACTGAGAGGGGTACACGTTGGAGAAGGTTGCCACAGATTTTGCTGTTGCTCACTACCACCTCCCTCCCCACAGTTCCCTGCTGGCATGACTGAGGCTTCATTTGGACTGCAGAAATAATGCACCTTAACACTGCTTTAACTACCATGGCTCCATACTATGGAATACTGGGATTTATAGTTTGTTGAGGCACGAGAGCTCTGTCAGAGGACAAATCCCAGAATTCCATAGTATGTTGCTATGGCAGTTAAAGCAGTGTCAAACTGCATGATTTCTACAGTGCAGATGCAACCTAAGCTTGGCAAAAACTAGCAGCTTCTATTACCTGGAAGGCTGCAACTTTTCAAGGTTCAGCACATATCAGTGGAAACACAGCTATCCCCCCTGCTCTACTTCTCCGGGCCACAGAAATGACAGGGTCCTCACTGATGCTGGACTGCAGAGATTTATTCCTGCCTTCCTTCTTAAACTGCAAGCTGGTAGATGCTGTGTGTGTTTCATTCCCGGTCTCATACTGGCCTTAGAAGGGCTGGGTGCCATCTTCACAGCAAGCCCAAAAGGCTTGACAGAGATGAACCATGAATCCCAATCTCCAGCAGTAGCTGAGGAGCTTGTCTGCTCCAGAAAGATTCTTCCAAATCCACACAGCTCATGAAGCCCTTCAGGGGAAAAAAAATGAGGCTTGATCTATTACTCCTTGGCTACCTTAGAAAATACACCAAACACACAGCTTATTATACATTAAAACAGAATCATAGAATCATAGAGTTGGAAGAGTCCACAAGGGCATCCAGTCCAACCCCCTGCCATGCAGGAACTCAAAATCAAAGCATCAGCTCTCACTGTCAGGAAGTTCCTCCTAATAATGAGGTGGAACCTCTTTTCCTGAAGCTTGCATCCATTGTTCCAGCTCCTGTTCTCTGGTGCAGCAGAAAACAAGCTTGTTCCCTCCTCAATATGACATCCCTTCAAATATTTAAACATATACCCCCTCTTAACCGTCTCTTCTCTAGGCTAAACATAACCAGTTCCCTAAGTCATTCCTCATAGGGCATGGTTTCCAGACCCTTCACCATTTTAGTCGCCCTCCTCTGGACCCACTCCAGTTTTTCAACATCCTTTTTGAATTGTGGTGCCCATAACTGGACACAGTATTCCAGGTGGGGCCTGACCAAAGCAGAATACAGTGGCACTATTGCTTCCCTTGATCTAAATACTATACTTCTACTAATACAGCCTAAAATTGCATTGGCCTTTTTAGCTGCAGCATCACACTGTTGACTCATGTTCAACTTGTGGTCTACTAGGACTCCTAGATCCCTTTCACACATAGTCTCTTTAAGCCATGTGTTCCCCATCTTATATCTATGCATTTCATTATTATTTTTTTTGCCCTAAGT
>CM034703.1:149629792-149643206 GCA_020142125.1 Phrynosoma platyrhinos
TTTGCCTGACGGGGGAGAGGAGTGCAGGGTTCCCCCAATGGGTCTCTGGAGCCAAAGTGAGCCTCTCTATGGAAACAAGTGATGGTATTGAGTGAAACTGGTCAAGGGTTGCATCCACACTGTAGAAATAATCTGCTTTGGTACAGCTTTAACTGCCATGGCTCCATGCTGTGGAAGTCTGGGAACTGTAGTTTGATGTGGCACCAGAGGAGAATTCCATAGCAAGGAGCCATGGCAGTTAAAGTGATGCCAAAGCGGATTATTTCTGCAATGAGGATGCAGCCTTGGTTATGGATGCCAGGCTTTTGAGGGGGTAATGCCATCATGGTGTAGTGGTTTGAGCTCTGGAGACCAGGGTTCAAATCCAAGCTCGGCCATCAAACCCCATTGAATGACTTTGGGTAAGTAACGCTCTCTCAACCTCAGGGGAAGGCAATGGCCAACCTCCTCTGAACAAATCTTGCCAAGAAACCCTCATGATAGGTTCCCATTAGGGTCACCATAAGTCAGAAATGGCACACAACAACAACAGCAACAAACAGTTGAAAGAAATGATGGAAATCATGGCTCAAAGAAGGGATGGAATCTTGGTTGAAGCTCTATATAGTCTTAAAGGGATTGAAAGATTTGGGTAACTTCCACCATAGTCCATCAAGTCAGCTTGCTTATTCATTCTGTCCTTTGGAGACAAAAGGCCTTGTGGTGGCTACAGGAACATCTGTCTCCCTGTGATGACAAAATGGATAATAACCTTCCTGGATGCTGGAGGCGGTGATGCCCAGCATATTGTCTGATGATTAGGTAACCTGTGGAACAAAGCATCATTTGTGCAATTACAGTGACAGGATATAGTGCAGTGATTCCCAAAACTATGGTCCTATAGATGATTTGGATATAAGCTTCCATAATTCTTCACTGTTGACCAAGTTGGCTGGGGCTTCTGGGAGCTGAAATCTAAAACAAATGGAGAACGAAAGGTTGGGAACCACTGATATTGTGTAGTTATGTATGATGATAGAGCAGACAGATTTCATGTGGGAAACACTGGCTCTTGGTCTATATATTACATTGCTTGATACAGGTATTGTGTCAGGAGGCTTGAGCAGAGCTTGGGGTTCTGCTTTAATTGTCCAGACTTAACAGAATTTCAGATCATGTTGTCTGTAGGGACATAGGTTGGCTATGCTTTGGTGGCATCTGTTTTTGCTTGTAACTTCTGTCATTCTAGAGAGCTTTGTTACACTTGACAAGTTAGAGAAGTTGCAGGTTGGATCATTGGTTTTTGTAACTTCATGACTTCACCTTTTGTAGATTCATGACTTCACTTACACCTTGACCCCTCCTGAATTTCCCAGGTTTCTGCCACTAGGCCTCAGCTGTAAACTATAGCATAGCAACATCTGCAGCAAAACATTTCATCCCACAGGGATGAGGATAAATTTTATTCATTGATTTTTCCAGATTTAACTCTTCCTACTATATTTTCTTGATCAAGGGACTTAGTGATAGTCAGAATTGTTTTGAAGCCAAAATAGAAATTGTAAGGCTCCTTAAATATTATTTCTGAGTACTGAAAGTAAAACTGACATGTCTAATATGTCTCCTAGGTAGCAGAGCCTTTGTCTGAGTAGCCAGCAAAGGGAAAGAGGGGAAGTCTAGGAAGTATTGGTGTATTCCAGTTTCTTTATCAGAGTTTGTCCCTCAGGAGGCATAGCATGGAGGGTCAATACTTCTCTGGGACTAGAAGGCAGAAATGCTGATTCAAAATCAGGGAGATGTATCTGGAGGAGGGGGCTCATTGCAAACTGATTTTGACTGAACAACTCTTTTCCCTGTAGTCCCAAAGAAGATCTTATAATAGAATTCAGACTGCATTGGCCGGCATTCCTTTTTCCAGGCCTTACTGAGAAACTAAGGGCCTTTGCAGACTGCTAGAAATAGTGCAAATTGAGTCCACTTTTAGGGTTAGGGTCAGGGAATCATGGGAACTGTATTTTATTGTGGCACCAGAGCTCTCTGACAGAGAAGGCTCAATGTCTCAGGGGAAAAAAAACCAATTCCCATGATTCCCTAGCACTAACCCTAACCCTTAAAGTGGACTCAATTTGCACTATTTCTAGCAGTCTTCAAAGGCCCAGTGTGATTGTTTTTCTCTAAGCATAAAGGACCAGTGCCTGCCCGTCCAGTGAAGGGCTTTGTAGGTCTGAGGGAGTAGGTTTTGTTATGATATAGCTCCTCTCTTTGTCTCTGTAGAACTGTAAACCTTAGTTCAGATTTGTGAAGTCATGGGCTTTCATGGCCGGCATCCATAGTTTTTTTTGTGGGTTTTTTTCGGGCTGTGTGGCCATGTTCTGAAAGAGTTCAGATTAGTTGGTAGCCAGGCTCCAGAATGAGAGTTTATAGAGTAATGTAGTTTAGACAAGACTTACTTGTCTTTCTGCTGGTGAGAATCTTTTATTAGTTCTCTAATAAGTAATGTCATCTCTAGGTTCTCCCTTCTTGCCATAATCTTCTGAAAATCTAAAAATGACCTCATTATGATTTGTAAGCTGACTTTGTAACATGGATTTGGCACAATTTATGATACTGTAAATTTATCATCATTCTTCACTCAGACACTCTGATGTAGGAATCAGCAACATGATCACATAATGCTTGTATCACTTTTGCTATTGCAAGGAATGGTATATACTCATGTGGTTCACATGAGAAAGGAAATCATGATGACCATTCCAACCTTTAGAAATTAAAATGTCTAACCAACAGTGTGATCCACTTCTCAAAAGCTTGTATTGTGAGGCTTTGAGTCTTAATTTACACAGGCACACCAAAGCATATACCGCCCCTCTCATAAGTTTTTCCTTGTCTTCCTGTCCCCAGCAGCTGATTACAATAAACCTTGTTGCATCTGTCCTTCAGCATCAGGAGTATAGTTCCTGTGTACCCAGTGCCTTAGGGATGAAGATTTGTAAATTAGTTAAAGAGGTCCTGGTGGTGTCTTGCCCTTCTGTGTCAGACTCCCTCTGTATAATAGTTAAGATGAAAGCACACATGCATTTTGCTGTAGAGTGCCTAATGCATTCATGCTTCATCCATGCATAAAGCTAGTCTTCCACAAATGTCAACGTTATCCCCATGTGAGCTGTGTCTCTCTTGCCTGTTATGAAAAATGTTCCATCACAGACATAACGATTTTCCCCTCCTATCAAAGGGTTCCTATGTGAATCTATTTTAACTAGTCTTCCACTTAAGCACTCCTTGTCTGTGAAACTGAATTGGGACTCTGTGATAGTCTGCTTTTGAAATGTGTACATATCTGACTTATTAATTGACCATGGTGGTGTCTGTCATTGCAAAATTGTTGTAACCTTTTGTTCTGCAGGCGTATTAGTAGACTTTATGTCTGTGCTGCACAGAGCATTGGGATTCTAACTATCATCTTTCGATCTCTTTCTCAGGATTGGCAGCCTCCCTTTGCTGTGGAGGTGGATAACTTCCGATTTACCCCAAGGATACAGAGGCTGAATGAACTAGAGGTAGGTAGAAATGTGAAAAATCTCTACTTTGTAGTTCTCTGATAGGACCAATTAGTCAAGCCATATAAGAGGTCTCTTTTTGATTCAGAAAAGATTGCTGAGGACTGATCTTTTCTGTATATCACATAACAGTTAATATAATAGGATATATAGATACAAGCATTTAAAAAACATAAAAGTATATAATTCTTCATAATTAATGTGTTTTCATAACACTACTGTATATTGAATTGTTAATGAGCATTACTCTCAAAAGCTCTTATTCATAGTGTTGATTCCCAAACTGTCTCAAGTTTAAGAGCTTGTTGGTGTTTTCAGTTAGGTAGTCTTTTATGTGGTTATTCTAGAGGACTGTGGTATATTTGAGCATTTGTAGTTTTAATAGAAGTCATTTTTGATTAATATTTATATTTGTATTATTTTAATTGTGATTTATTATTAGCATTCACCCTCAACTTCTTTGGTTTGCTATTTAAGTTATCTTTTTCTTTTCCTTTCCATTTTCCAATGGTTGATATATTTAAAACTCTTGAGTTGCACGTTACTGAATTCAGTGATTTTAGTTCACAATTCTCAACAGCTGTACCATGCAACGTACAGTTACTCCTCTGTTCTTGCGGACCTGAAATCCCTGGACTCAAATATTCACGGAGGAGCGATCTCCTTTAATTTCAGTGGGGTGCACCCCATTCAACCCTATGGGCTTGAATATTGGCGAGGGCCAACTGTAAATACCACTGAACATAGTTGACTGACATTTGGGTGAATGCATAGTAGATTGTACTGTGAAGTTGTCCACAGATATTAAGGTGAGAAAGGCTCAAGTTGTGACTGTGCTGTGTAGATGAGAAGATGAAATATTATTTTACTGCATGTATCTGAAATACGTATAGGTTGGGAGATCCTTTATCAACCTTACACCTATGTATTTCACCAAATCCAGAATTTTGTGAGGGAGGAAATGCTTTTTTAAAACCAAACTGAGATTCCAGGGTCCCCTCATCCTGGAAAAAAGGGTGAGGAATCATTGGAAGTAACTTCTGCTTGCTTACAGTGTTTGTTGTGGTAGCTACCCTTACACTGTTTTGGCCCACTGAAGGTTTAGAAGAAAAAAAAGCAACTCTGATCCTTGGCATGTGCTTCTGCTCTCTGTGTGTTGGTTTTCAACTTCTGTCTGCCATGTGTAACAAAATCAGTGGTGATGGATGATGAAAATTGTATTCCAACAACATCTCTAGAGGACCACTTCCCATTGCGGATGTAATCTTTTCCCCTTTAATTTCAAATTCAGTTTTCAAAAGACAACTGCAAGCAGAGTCTAGTAGGGATAAAGGGAATCCAGGACTGGGATGAAGGAAGCTTTGGATCATAATTTGAAGAAGGGAATGGAAATTGTATTGGTACTGTGTATAGGAATGTGTGTTATTGAGCGTGTGGTGATCGCTCATTGAGTGCTTGGGAGGATTCTTATTTCTTAGTATTCTTGTGTTCTAGATTGTGACAAACAGTTGCAGTTGAAGGGACAAACTTTTTAAAAAGAAACTTCCAGCTGGCGCCCAGAAACCAAAACAGATACCAGCCCAAATTGTTGTATGCTTAGGTTGGCCACATGTATGCTTCATGAAAACAAGCTTGAGATCAATTGTTGGTGGCTGAAATATCACATGATTATGTGGAAAGCTCTCTTGTGCCTTCCTGGCTTGTGTTGTTGAGTGTAATTTGTCTTGTTCCTATCACTAGGCCCAGACCAGGGTGAAGCTGAACTATTTAGACCAGATTGCAAAGTTCTGGGAGATACAAGGTTCTGCACTGAAAATTCCCAACGTAGAGAGGCGAATCCTTGATTTGTACAGCCTGAGTAAAGTAAGTTGGAGAAACATAGATGAGAATTAATATTCTGGTTTTGTGAAGAGTGGTAGAACAAGGCTTAACAAACATATGTTGTGAGCTGCTGGCTGAACCTAGGGGATACCAGTAGGGATAAAAGGAATCCAGGATTGGGGTGAAGGAAGCTATGGATCATGATTTGAAGAAGGGGATGGAAGTTGTATTGGTATTGTGCATAGGGATGTGTGTTAGTGAGTGTGTGATGATTGTGCAATATTAGTAGTGCTTAGGAGATTTTTATTTCTCAATATGCTTATGTCCCAGATTGTGATGGAAGAAGGTGGATATGAAGCCATCTGTAAGGATCGCCGATGGGCTCGAGTGGCGCAGCGCCTTTCCTATCCATCGGGAAAGAATATTGGCTCTCTTCTTCGCTCTCACTACGAGCGCATTATCTACCCTTATGAAATGTACCAGTCGGGTGCCAACCTGGTGGTGAGTTTTAGGTCGCGCTCTGGGAGGCTCTTTATACTTTTAAAACTTCAAGTCACCCCCCCCCCCCCATTTCCTTTTTTGGCTTTTTGGCCACAGGAAAGCTCAGCCTCCTGAACAAAGGCCCCTGGGAAGAGAATGGTTTGTTAGAATGGAGGCAGAGCTGCCATGTTGTCCTGTGTCATGATGCTGCTGTTTTCCCAGGGCAGAGCTGGGTTAGGGCTGTGGTTTCTGATCTTTGATGGCAGAACGGATACAGGCTGGATGTTGACTTAGCCTTAAAGCTCTTCCTTCTCCCAGCAGTGCAATACCCATCCATTTGACAATGAGGAAAAGGACAAGGAGTATAAGCCACACAGCATCCCTTTGCGCCAGTCAGTCCAGCCTTCCAAGTTCAACAGCTATGGACGGCGAGCCAAGCGTCTACAGCAAGAGGTGATTGTAGAGCACAATGTCAGCCCTAAATAAAAATCTTGGTTCAGGTTGGGTGAGCCATTACTTTCAGGGCTACTATAGGTGCCTTTCTCCTTAACTCTGCAGATAGCCTTATTTTATCCCAGGCATCCTGGCATGCATCCTTCCACAGAAAGAAATGTTTTCTTTCTTAAAGCCTGGAAAAGCTTGTCAGTTTTCCATCCCTTCTGAGAAAAAACATCTGATAACTCTGGGCTTAATAGGATTGGTGATTTTTAATTACTATACCAGTGTATGTGTGTTTTATACAAATCTGACTATTAGTTTTTTCAGCAGATGCCTAGAAAGCAGCATAAAATAAAATAAGAATAAAAACCAGACACTGTGTTGTCAGGAGGTGGAAACAGAATGTTGAAGGGTCCTAAATACAACATCTGAATTACACAAATCCAGTATATAATGCCAATATATGTTGCATACAAAATTAAATCTAAATAATTAATCAACAACAGAAAATGTGTGTTTCAGGTCTAAACATGACAGCTGTGGAAGAATGATGAAATACATTTCAGCTCTGTATGGTCTTTATGAGCTGCACATAACATAGACGTGCTTTGAAGGGGGAAAGACCCAAACTTCTGTGGTCAACTTAAAATCAGTTGTTGCTGGGCTAAAATGGATAAAAACAATGTCACTGGGATTTTTGGGTGGAGGAAAGCTCTTTCTGTGTGAAGGACTGTTTAGACAGGATGATCTTGAGTAGCTATTTTTCAATAGCAGGAAGAGGTTAAGCGAATCACTGAAGGGAGGGCATTCCAACATCTACTTGCTATGACTGAGAGAACCAGAGCTTTTTAGACTACATCTTTAACCAGCATGTAGTCCCAAGGTAGTAGTCCAGAAAAGTCATTTTTCTAAGCTCTGGGGAAGCCCTGGCATGCATAGTTGGCAGTCATATTTCAAAGAGTGGAAGAATACAGAGTGAGGTCTTCTCACCGTATCTCAGTGGGCGAACAAGATAATGCAAAAACAGCTGATCATTGAGGTATCCCAGGCCCATACTGGGTTTAAAGTATGAACTTGTTGGGTAGATGAACTTGGTGGCTAAGAGTGCAGTTGGTGATTGGTCTGCTTGGTTTATTTTCCCTCAGGTCTTTAGTGAAAGATGTCTGGTAATAGCTAAACGTTCAGTGGGCAGAAGTAATCAGAGCTATAACTTTTGAATAAGATAAGATCTTTCACATGAGAATATAAAAACCATTAATTTTCTGTTCACACACAGTTTCCATGTTCACATTCAAAGGTGAACATTGGAATTCTCACTTTTTCCACAAAACTTTCATTGAAAGGTTGGTCAAAACTAAACTTTTCCAACCCACATAATCACATTCAAGATAGTGTAAGAGTTGTGTGAAGGTTTGACAAAGATATTTTCTGGAATACTTTTTGGTAATCCCAACTAGAGTAGACCCATCAAATTAATGTTTGAATGGTGACTTAACATTTAAATAAATCTAAACTGAGTCAGTGGCTCTACTCGAGTCAGGATAAAAAATAAGATTTAGGATTAGGTGTCCTTAAGTGAGTTCTTTTAGTGGAGAAATGGTAAAAATGAAGTTTTCAAGATTCTTTTTCATAGCCTTCCTTATTCCAAACACCTCTTTTCTTTGTGTTCTCTCTTTAAAATGGGAGCTAATTGACTGTTGCGATTTTACACCCCTCTCCTGAAATGTTAAAAAGTTCCAAGGAATCCTAAACCCCACTTCTTCTGTTTGTAGTGGCTCCATTTGCTGGCTTTCTGCTGTATGATATCTTAATTATTTTCATTTAATGGCTTAAATCTAGTTGTCAGTTCCAACTAGAAGAGACCCATCAATTATTTGAAAATTACAGAAGTGACTTAAAGAATGGGAATTGATTAAATGGATCTATTCTAGGTAGAACTGTCAATTGGATTTAGGCCTATAATTTCAAGCAAATGACATTAAAGACCAACTAGCCACCTCCTTCAATACAATCCAGTAATCCCCCCTGCCTTATTTCTCACTTATTCCCTCATTAAAATTCCTGGAGGTTTCTGCTGATCCCTGCTCCCCACACATTTTGTCGCCCTCCTACAGGAATCTGAATCATACCCTGAACCTGCCAGCACCCCAGCTCTGTTCCCCGAGCGAGCGCCTCGAGCATGGGTACTGTTCCTGTTCTGTCCATTCTCCTGCCTCTCTCTTACTTTTTGCTTGCCCTGTTTCATGGCTGGAAACTCATAGACCACATGCAACAGGAGATGTGGCTTAAGGAGATGTAATGACCAAATGCACACTGCTTTTCATTCAGTTGGCAGTGGATGGTGGGAATCCCCTGTTGCTGAGAATTAGACTTCACAGCAAGATGAGGTTTCTGCCACACTAGCTCAGTCACATGTCAGTACTATCCTATTATCTAGTTCTGAAGCAGTTCTTCCTCCACTCCACCCTAGTCTGTGTCTTATTGCTTCCCTTGGCTTCTGCTTTCTAAAAGACTCTTAGATACAGTTTTAAGGCTGGTAGCCTCTTTCTATTGTCCCTATCTTTGACTACACCTTCCTTGCAGCCAGAACCAACTGAAGAAGACATTGAGAAGAATCCAGAGCTGAAGAAACTGCAGATCTATGGTGCTGGTCCCAAGATGCTGGGTCTGGGGCTTGTAGCCAAGGACAAGAACATGCGCAAGAAAGGTGGGGTAGCCCTGTATTTAGGGGGCTTGAGGAGGAGCCAGCCACCTGTGTTCTAAGTTTTATTTCTTCCTAATACAGACAAGGAGATGCCCGAGTGCCCTCCAACAGTGATTGTGAAAGAGGAGACCCCTATTCCAGAGACAAAGCTTGAGCCCACCTCACCCCGAGGCTATGCAAATATGAAAGAGGAACTAAGGCATAGTCCGGAACCTTGCACCAAGATGACAATGCGCCTGCGTCGCAACCACAACACTCAGTTTGTAAGTGGGGTCACCAGGCTGTTCCCCTCTTGTCGATCAGGTTCTTGTCCCCTTGCTTTTCCATGTCCTACAACTGCATGAATTATTCTGGGAGAGGAGGGCAGGACATCCAAAGCAAATTACGGGTTGAGTTTCCCTTACACAAAATACTTGGGACCGGAAGTGGTTTGGATTTTTTCAGATTTTTGAATGTTTACATATATATAATACCTTGGAAATGGGATCCAAGTCTAAACATGAAATTGATTTTTGTTTTGTATATGCCTTCTACACATAACCTGAAGATAATTTTATACATAATATTTTTAATAGTTTTGTACATGAAACAAAGTTTGTGTACACTAAACCACCAGAAAGCAAAGGTGTCATGATCTTGGCCTGTGGAGTATTTTGGATATTGGCATTCCAGATAAGGGATATTCAACCTGTACCTCTTGGCTGACTGAACTGCTTCATAGTAGCCCTGGCATTGTTCCTTCCGTTAGATCATCCACAGCTGGGTGCTGTCAGATTGAGCCAGCCCACTTATGTTTTTGTTTGTGTGACCAGTCTTACCTTTGTTTTTTTCTTTATTCCAGATTGAGTCTTATGTTTGTCGAATATGTGCACGGGGAGATGAAGATGACAAGTTGTTGTTATGTGATGGATGTGATGACAACTACCACATCTTCTGCCTGTTGCCACCCTTGCCTGAGATTCCAAAAGGTGTCTGGAGGTGTCCCAAATGTGTCATGGCGGTAAGAATCCCTGCCTGTTTCTTTCCGCAGACTCAGAGTTTTTTTCTTTGCCTATCTAGACCTTTTGTGTTTTCTGGCTATGGGTGCAGCTGCATGATTTAATGGAATAATTGATTACAAGAAGATTTTGAAATGTGTTAGGTAGTGGTGTGAATCATTTTATATATTTTTCCTGTCTTTGTACATCTTTAGGAATGCAAGCGACCTCCAGAAGCTTTTGGGTTTGAGCAGGCTACTCGGGAGTACACACTACAGAGCTTTGGAGAGATGGCAGATTCTTTCAAGGCTGACTACTTCAATATGCCTGTACATGTGAGTCCTAGTATCCTTAGGCATGTGCCATGTCATGGGCTTGCAGTAGCCATGTTACTTATGATAAAGTGGCAGAAACAGTGTTGAAAGATAAACTACATCCTGTTCTTTGCAAATTCTGCTGTGCAGGTTTTTTTAGCTCTTTGAAAGTCTAGGGCAGGGGTAGGCAACCTTTCCCCTTTAAGGGCCGAGGGACTTCAGCTCCCAGAAGCCTCAGCCATGTTGGCCAATAGTCCCATGTTGGCCAATAGCTCCTGGGATTCTGGGAGCTGAAGTCCCTCGGCCCTTAAAGGGAAAAGGTTGCCTACCCCTGGTCTAGGGTTTCTGTTTTCTTGACGTTTTTCCCACTATATTTCTCAGATGGTGCCAACAGAGCTGGTGGAAAAGGAGTTTTGGCGTTTGGTAAACAGCATTGAGGAAGATGTAACAGTGGAATATGGTGCAGACATCCATTCCAAGGAATTTGGAAGTGGCTTCCCCATTAATGATGGCAAAAGGCATCTCTCTCCCGAGGAAGAGGTGTGTACCATCTTATTTGAAAGCAGGCCTCTTTCTCCCTACATTCTTCAAGGCGCTCTTACTATGTCCTTTACAGTTTAAGTCTGGTTCCATAGCAGTGGCCCAAGTGTCATTCTAAGCTCCTTGCTGTCATTGCAGGAATATGCAGCCAGTGGCTGGAACCTCAACGTGATGCCCGTGCTGAAGCAGTCAGTGCTCTGCCATATCAATGCTGATATTTCAGGCATGAAGGTTCCATGGTTGTACGTGGGCATGGTGTTCTCTGCCTTCTGCTGGCATATAGAGGATCACTGGAGCTACTCTATTAACTACCTCCACTGGTAAGATACTGATGTTTGAGAGATGCAGTGTGCATTCTGAGACTTTTTTAACACAGATATTTCCCTAGTGGAAATAAGACAGTCAGGAGTACAGATGGTTAGACGCTTTTAAAAAATGGGTGTGAAAAGTATTAAATGTCCTTTTAATATGAATAGAAAGAGAAAACCAGTGAATAAAACTCTGCTTTTTTGGCATTTTGTGTAGGATTTAAGAAGGCTATGACTAGAATTCCTAATACAAAGGATCCTTCATTGTAATCTTTTTAAAAAAATATTCAGAAAGAACTGGCTCCAATGTTCACCTATATTATAAATTTTTCCTTCCTTTCTGACTTATTTAAAACTTTGATGTGAGCCATTTTGGGAAACAATACTGCCTGAAAAGTTGTATGTGTAAATAACTATATGTTCCACCTCCTGCACATTCTTAGAGGGACCTGTCTCCCACTCACTAATAATCATAAACATTTGGGTGAAGAGGTCTAGCTGTGGGGCAGTGTGAATGGATACTTATGCTGTTTTTTCCACAGCTTTGGGATAAATGGAGGCAGCATTTGCTGACTTGGCCTTGCTTTTCCTAGGGGTGAGCCCAAGACCTGGTATGGGGTCCCATCCTTTGCAGCTGAACATTTAGAAGAGGTAATGAAGAAACTGACTCCAGAGCTCTTTGAGAGCCAGCCAGACCTACTGCACCAGTTGGTGACTCTCATGAACCCCAACACATTAATGGCTCATGGAGTACCGGTGAGTCTGTGTGTATGTGTGTGTATGCACAAACGTATGCTGCCTGGTCAGTGCTCTCATCCTTTCTTTTTCCTTTTGCTTCTGTAGGTTGTGAGGACCAATCAGTGTGCCGGAGAGTTTGTTATTACATTTCCTAGAGCCTACCACAGTGGTTTCAACCAGGGCTATAACTTTGCTGAAGCTGTCAACTTTTGCACTGCTGACTGGGTGAGTTTAGAACCCAAACTTCTTCATGATTTATCTTCTTGCCATAGGGTAACACACTGGAAGTTACCCCAAAGGAACATGAAGAGAGTGAAGTCAAGTTGCATCATATGGCTTTTGGAAGTTTCAGGTGGCACCTGACACACTTGGAAGCCATACCCCACAATTGTGTTTGACAAGTAGACCTCTTTTTTTTCTCTCTCTCTCTGATCCTCAGTTGCCAGCTGGTCGCCAGTGCATTGAGCATTATCGCCGCCTTCGCCGTTACTGTGTATTTTCACATGAAGAGCTCATCTGTAAGATGGCTGCTTGCCCTGAGAGGCTGGACCTAAACCTAGCAGCTGCTGTGCACAAGGAGATGTTTATCTTGGTGCAGGAGGAGCGTAAACTGCGCAAGGCTCTCCTTGACAAGGTAGAGAGTTAATAGAGTTGGTAGTAGAGCTTGGAAAAATACTTTTTGCTTGGGCAATTCTGGGAGTAGTAGTCCAAAACAGCAAATTTTCCTAGCTCTGGTCAGTAGGCATCCTGCAATGGGGGAATGTAGCTGTGGCTTACTGTGGAAGGCTAAGCGATTCATCACTGTTCCTTCTCACTCCAGGGCATCACAGAAGCAGAGCGAGAGGCTTTCGAGTTGCTTCCAGATGATGAGCGGCAGTGTGACAAATGCAAGACAACTTGCTTCCTGTCAGCACTGGCTTGCTATGACTGTCCAGATTGTCTTGTCTGCCTCTACCACATCAATGACCTCTGCAAGTGCCCCAGCAGCAGGCAATACCTCAGGTGGGCTGCTTCCTATCTTTCGCACATGCTTCTGATTTCTGTTTATAAGCCTGGTTGTCTTTTCTCTTCAGAGATGTAAGGACTTGCACTAGGTGGTGTTTGTGTTGGATTTTTTAATATTGTTGTAGCATTAGTCTTACCCCTTTGTGACTTTAAAAATCAACTATGATCTTATGGCTGACTTGTCATTCACTTTAGAGCAGGGGTGGGATTGGGAAAATTAAAAAGAAAGAAAGAAACTCAATTGCCATGAAAAATCTGTAGGAAATGACTAAGTGTATGATGTATCCACAGTCAGTAACCTTCAGAGGCTTAGCTGTGTTAGTCTGGAAAATAGTTACTTTGAAATACACCCAAGGCCTAAGGAAGCTTTATTGAAGATTGTGGCATCTCTTTGACTGGCTCTCAGGTCAGCTTTGCATGTAAAGGTTGGGGATGCTCCTGTTGTAACCATTGTGTCATGAGCTGTGAAGAGTTGCCAACTTCTGGACTCTTTTATTCCAATGTGGTCTTGTCAGAACGAAACGTTTTAAGGGGGGAGGGAAAATGTTGTTTT
>CM034703.1:149643306-149668970 GCA_020142125.1 Phrynosoma platyrhinos
AGAAGTAGCAGCCTTGGGTGGCTCTGACATGACCTGCAATATAAGGAGGCTTGCTGTTAAAGTAAACATATAATTTATGAGTAGATGGATTTGTATACAGTTTTTTAAAAAGACATATTATATAAAAAAGAGACTTGTTGGACTGGATTTGGGTTGGTGTGGTGAATGGGAACTCTCCTCTGAAAAGATACCAAACAGATATCTTCTGTTCCTTCTTTCAGGTATCGATACACTCTGGATGAACTACCAGCCATGTTACACAAACTGAAGGTCCGAGCAGAGTGTTTTGACACATGGGCCAACAAAGTTCGAATTGCTTTGGAAGTGGAAGATGGGCGCAAGAGAAGTAAGTGCCCTCACCTCTGGACTCTTTTATTCCAATGTGGTCTTGTCAGAATGAAATTATTCTGGGGTCATCTATGAAATGAAATTAATATGTGGTCTAGATGAGAAAGCACTTGTGTACCTCAAAACTCTGCCTTTTTGACATCAGATTTGCTGAAGTGCAGTGTGAGCAGAAAGTGTACAACATTGTTCTTGACACCATGTTTGTAAAGTGTAATGTTTTTGAAGTACGAGAAAAACAGAGATGGGACAAATTGGTGCTCTGGCACAGACAAGGGTGTCCAGGTTTAGAGGGGTTGGATCACCGTTAAGAACGGGAGGGGATGTTGCAGCTACTTGTTTACTGATAAGGAAGGGGCCTCAGATCTTTGGAAGGTGCTCAGTAGCTCTTGGGGTTTCTCACTATCTTCCTCTCTGGAGATGATAGCAGGAGCTCTTAGCAACTGGTTGTGCAGCTGAGTAGAGAGAATAATTTTTGAAGCTCACTTTGGGTCTCTGTTCTTGCAGCCTTAGAGGAACTGCGTGCTCTGGAGTCAGAAGCACGAGAGAGGAAGTTCCCGGAGAATGAACTGCTTCATCGACTCAAGAGCTGTTTGAGTGAAGCAGAGAAGTGTGTCTCAGAGGCCCTGGGCCTGATAAGCAGCCAAGAAACAGGGTGAGTTAAGACAACAAATCATAATCCTTTTTGTCTAAATCAACGTTGTGAAGCCGGGTGCCATAGCTTTTTATCCCATGGGCTTGGGCAGCCTTTTTCAGAGTGCCTCACAACTGTGGTTTTGGTTGAGCAGTTACTTGTTCAGAGATCTTTGTGGTAAGTATATTGTATTGATGAAGTCCTTCTTGGTCTGTTTGGCATTTGCCTGTGGACTCTTTTCTTCATTCCTTTTCCTGAATGGCTACCCAATGCATTCCATTCTTTCCCCTGCTGGCTTTTACAGGGAATCATCTGTCCATATGACCGTAGAGGAACTGCGTGCCTTCCTAGACCAAATGAGCAACCTGCCCTGTGTCATGCACCAGATAAAGGATGTCCAGGTTGGCAGAATAGTATAAGTATCGTCTACTACAGCAGAGAGCAGAAGGAAGGGGAAAGATTGGTTTTAGGGGCATGGGCTCTGGCTCTGACTGGATGTGTCATCTTCTAGGGTGTGTTGGAGAAGGTGGAAGCTTTTCAAGCAGAGGTTCAGGAGGCCCTGCAGGATCTGCCGGGAAACTCTCCAGAGTTGCATAAGCTGCTGGCACAGGGGACACAGCTGGGAGTGGAGGTGCCAGAGATGGAACTACTGGAGAAGCAGGTGCAACAGGCTGTCTGGTTGGAAGAAGTCAAACAGACTCTGCGTTCACCCCAGGATAAGGTCACACTGTCTGTCATGAGGGCACTCATCACCTCTGGCTGTGGAGTTGCCCCCAGCCCAGCTGTGGAGAAAGCCATGGCTGAGCTGCAGGAGTTACTTACCATCGCCCAGCGTTGGGAGGAAAAAGCTCAAATGTGCCTGGAGGCCAGGTGAGGTTTGGCTACCCTTGTTAGGGGCAGAGGTGCTGGAATGCCTGTGGCTCTGGACGGGTGGGTTCAGCAGAGCTTGATAATTGCTCTTGGGACAGTGCATAAAGATGTCCATGAAAAGCCCTGTCTGATAGTCCCCCCCCCCCCATTATTCACAGGCAGAAGCACCCAACAGCCACCCTGGAGGCCATCATCAAAGAGGCAGAGAACATCCCAGTGCACCTACCCAATATCCTGTCCCTCAAAGAGGCACTGGCTAAGGCACTAGCTTGGATAGCTGATGTGGAGGAGATCCAGGTGTGCAATGGAGGGCCTGGTTAGCTAAGCATGAGCTTGTCCTTGGGGGTCCAGAATACTTCAGTTTGTTGTTTGTTCTCCTCACAGAATGGGGACCATTATCCCTGCCTGGATGACCTGGAGGGGCTTGTGGCTGTGGGTAGGGATTTACCAGTCCATCTGGAAGAACTACGTCACTTAGAGGTGCAAGTGGTGACTGCACATTCCTGGCGGGAGAAGGCCTCCAAGACCTTCCTCAAGAAAAACTCCTGTTACACATTACTTGAGGTTGGTTGCAAATCTTAAGGACTAGTGATTGGAGGCATCGTCATTTAGGCCCCAGTTTTATCCCTTTTGTCTCTTTCTCTCAGGTGCTGTGCCCATGTGCAGATGCTGACTCAGACAGTGTCAAACGTATGAAGTGGCAGAGGGAGAAGGAGCCGGGCCTCTACAAATCAGACACAGAGAGCTTGGGCCTCTCAGCACAAGACCTCAGGGACCCTGGCTCCGTTGTGAGTTCCTGGCTTGGGAGGATGGTGGAGCAAGGGGGATTAGAGTCCTTTTTTTCTTATGAAGGGAGCTGGTTTAGGATCACTAGCAGTTCAGCAGGACTCTTCCTCTCGGTATGATATTCTGTGACCTGGAATAATTTTTGGTAACAGCTGGGGTATTACCATACACAGATTTTCTTCAAAAGTTTCAGGAAAACAGGGGTTTCAGAGATGTAGCAGAATGAAGTAATATTAGGATATAAAGACTCACTTCAGGAGAACTTAACATACGCATATGACAAGAGAGGAGGTGATTTGGATTTTTGCTAATCTACTGTGGTGCTGCCTTGTTTAGGGAATGGGGAATTTTGCTGAGTAGAAATGGATTTGGTTAAAATTGTATATAATTGTGACTATTTACCGTGTGCTAGCAGATCCTGGCCTTCAAAGAAGGTGAACAGAAGGAGAAAGCAGGGATTCTGCGCCTGCGCCAGTCAAATGCCCAGAAACCTGTGCCGTCAACACACAGTCCTCCTGGAGGCCAGTACTGTGTGTGTTCTCAGCCTCCAAGCCCTGCCATGCTGCAGTGTGAACTGTGTCAGGACTGGTTCCATCCCACTTGTGTGGCTTGGCCTCGCTTGGGCAACCCCCGTCCCTCTCCTGCATGGTGGGAATGGGATGCAAAATTCCTGTGCCCACTGTGCCAGCGTTCTCGACGACCCCGCCTAGAAACTATCCTGGCCCTGCTTGTGGCTCTACAGAAGCTCCCTGTACGGCTACCTGAAGGAGAAGCCCTGCAGTGCTTGACAGAGCGAGCCATTACATGGCAGGACCGTGCCCGCCAGCTCCTAGCCTCCTCTGATGTAATAGCTGCCTTGGAGCATCTGGCAGAGCTGCGACAGCGGCTGCTTGGGGATTCCTCCAAGGAAGGTAGTGCACTCAAAGAGAGCAGCTGCAATGAACAGACCAAGGTAAGTGCAGGAGGTCTTGGGCTGCCTTCTAGCTTGACAGCACCAGAGGAATACAAAATGTATGGTTCACATACCTAAATAGGGACATTTACACGTTTCGTGTTAACATTTGTAATAGTGGCAAATGCCTGTACTCCAAACACAGTGTACATTTTGCATAATTTAAACTTGGGGTATTTAGGTTTGTGGTTTTCTGTTTGTCTTTTGAAGAGTTTTTAATTTCTGCTTTATAATGAAAAGGACAGGGAGTAAGGATGTGGAGAAATTGTTCTTGTCTCCTCTTTCACAAACATTGAAATGTTGGAGAATGAAGATATCTTGAAAATCCATCCTACACATGTGATTTAAAACAGTCTTACTCAAAATGTTGGTCTTGACTGTTGCTGGTCCCTGAAGAGTTTCCAATAAAGAAAGAAAGTTGTAGTCAATGGGTAACAGTCTCACTTTGGAGGGGGGAGACCCTTCCAGTCCCCTGTAAAGGATTCCACTAACCTCATTGCTGATACCAATTGTGGGGACCTTCTGGATGTCCTTGTTCCTGTGTGAGACTTTATTCATCTAATTTCCTTACGGGACACCACACCTTTGAATGACTGTAACCTTGCAGACTGCGTGTCTAAACTCAAGCTTTGCAATATCGCTTTTGTAGCATTCGCTTATGCAAAAGTATATAGTACAACAACAATTTATCAAACAGAAGTTGAGCATAACATCAAAGATAACTTATTTAATACTTGATTTGTTTGATAAATAAATCCTAACTAACCCCCAGCTCACATCTTTTTCTCATACTCCTGACATTAACACTAATATTTTTCTCACTCATATTCCCACTTGCAATCCTAACTGATTTGACTCTACCTAATCTCTGTTTTTGACCCTGCCTAATACTCCTAATGTCTCTAACTCATATTCCCAATGATATCTCCCACTCTATCTCTGTCATACACATCTGCCTATTAAAAATCCCTTCCAACATTCAGCCAGACAAGTTACCACAATATTCCATACTGTCACCCCCTCCTGACAGATCCTTCTCTTAACTACTTATAATATACCCCACATATATAACCCTACTTTACCTTTATTTAATAAATGCAACAACACATTTTAACAGAAGTTAATAAAATCACATTCCCTCCGTTAGAGAACAAGAAGCATTGGTTTAAAAGTATTCCATCTGTATTAGAGCCAAAGAATTAGTTGCCTGGGCCAGATCAATATGCAATATTCAGCAGATGCAACAAAACCTTGCTGCTGGACCTATGATATAATCACAGGGAAAGCCATTACTAGTAGAACTCCCTAGTGAGCGTACCACTCTGCCTGCCTGCTTCCTTCCTGCCAAGAATAAAAAGTTCTGTCTAGGTTTTTGTATGTACTTGTCCTTTGATGTTCATAATCTGTTGGTTCCTTTGGTTGCAGCCTCCTTTCTTCCACTCAGTTTTATTCACTCTCTTCCTGAACTCACTTCTCATAGTACAAGTTGATCAATCTCTAAACCAAAAATCCAAAATCTGAAATTTTTTGAACACCAACATGACGCCACAAATGGAAAATTCCATACGTGACATTATGTGACAGATTGTTTATACTGAAGTCCTTATATATAAAATGGCATAGGGCAAAGGTGGCAGTAAACTTCCAGGGAGCCTTCCAGCCATCCTTTGAGGCAGTAGCTGTGGCACTCCTGCTCATTTATTTGCAAGGTACAAGTGGGCAGCTGGAGAGCTCTCTGGAAGTGTGGGAGCCTGAAGATTCTTCCACGACTTCTCTAGGGCTGCTTCTCGGCCTGGTTGCACTAGATCTGTATTTTTATAAGCTGTGTGTATAAGGTGTGTATGAAACATACATGAATTTTGTGTTTAGATTTGGGTACCATTTCCAAAATACTACCTGCCTTGTTTATAAGATGCATTTATGTCCCAGAAGCTTCTGGGAGTATGACCCACCTTAAAAGCAAGGCTTGTGGTTTTTGTATGCCTTGTGATCTTGGATGCAGTAGCAGTGGAGGTGGGCTACAGCTCTCCTTCAGTTTATTCTGGGCATCCAGTGTAGCGTGCCTGCAGTTGTCTGCCTCTGCCTTAGCTATTTGATGTCCTGGTTCATCTTTGCAGTCTTCTGTCCCTGACTTCTAAATTTTGTCCTCAGCGAACCTGACATTGTTCCTCTCAGAGAAGATGGTCTGCAAAGTGCTTTATTGCCTGAGCAGCTAGATATTTCAAACCAACACCCCAACATAGCCATTCTCTGAGTTGGTGAGAGGAGTCCTAGTTTTCATCACAATAGACATTGTATGTAGTATACGTTTTTGCATTACATTGGTTTGACTGAGCCATGGTCTTAAAGGAATTTCAATAGGAGCAGGCGTTTCTTCTAGTATATTTGTATAGATACTGTAGACGATTGCATCTTTGACTCAGAAATCTCTTTTTGTTACTCCTTTTTCTTTTCTTCCAGGTTTCATTGGAGAATGGGGACTCCACAGCTCCAGAAAAGCATAGCTCCTGTGCCTCAGGTATTGGACAAGCAAATCCTTCCATTGTTAGGACTAAGCAGTCTGATTTCTCCTTTTCACTTCTATTCATGGGTTATGGTCTTACTTCATTTTACCTCATTTTACCAGCTATCTGGGGGAAAATGCAGTCTCTTGCTCTTGCTCTGTGCATGGGGGTAAAGAACCTAGGTTGTGGATGTTTCTTCCTTTCAGCTGTTTTTGTGCCTTTTTCACAGACCTGGAGATGCTCTACTCTTACCTGCCAAAGCTGCAGGGCCCTGTACTGGAGCTGTCCGATACCATCCGTCTTCCCCTGGAAGAGCTGCTAATGGAGGGGGACCTTCTGGAGGTGACATTAGATGAGATTCAGAGCATTTGGCGCCTGGTTCAGGCGGCTCATACCCCACAGCTTGAAAAATTTCACCAGCTGCTAGATGTGAGTCACCAACTGCTAGATGTAGTGTATCCTAACCACTGGCAGACATCGTGTCTCTTTCCTTGTGTCAATGTGAAGCCTCTCTCTATCTTTTGCCATTCCTGAATGCATTAAGGTCCTTTCTGTAACGGAAGCAATGGAGGAGGAGTTTCCATTGTGAACCTCATAGCAACTTATCAGTTGCTTAAGAGCTAAAAGATACAGAACCTCAGAGACTTTCTGTTAAAGTTGGTATCACTCAGGAACTGAGTACTTTTTCTTTTTTAAATGTACTTGTTAAATTTGTAACTTGCCTTACTACAAAATGGTGCTCATTTCTTTACAACAACAAAAGTACATTTTTCATTTGTGAAATGGTTTCTGGTCGTGTCATAACAAAGAACAGACTTAGAGTCCAGAAAAATGAGGGCAGGGTATTAGAATAAGTGGTGCAGTCTGGATGATGTTGCATAAATTTCATCTTAGGTGTTGTACTACTAATATAGAGTTATGCAGTTTGCTTGTTTATTTATTTATTTATTAAATATTTATCCTGCCTTTTTTCCAAGATGGGAATTAACAGCCTCACAGGTCCCTGAATCATATGATGATTATCTTGGAAGTAGGCCTGAATCTTTGGGTAGTTGGAGGATGGGTTTTTTTTGCGGGTGTGTGTGTGTTAAATTCTGCAGTAACTTTGGAAACTTCACACAAGGACAATTTTGTAGCATTCCTATGCTGATGAATCCTCCAGTGGTATCAAGAAAAACCACATTTGTTTTCAGCCACACTCCAAATATGTTTGCAGTTTTGTGGGTTTTGCAGCTTAGGAATGTTTTGCAAATGTTTAAGTTAGGTAGCATTAAGGAAAATGGAAAGATGTGGGCTGGGAAAATGGGTTGTAAACAAAAGCTGTTGAGACCATAGAATTTAAAAGTTGCCTTTATTTATTTATTTTTTATTTTTATTTTTTTGGTGCCTCAACAGATTCCTCTTTAAGATGTGAATCTGGGATAGTTAGAAGTGTGTTGTGATTTTGCATCACAAATGAATCTGTAATTTAAGCCCTATTACTGCTGTGCACATAGAGACTTAAAGTGCATCCAGTCCCACCTATAAAGCAGAAGAACAGGAGTGTTCAGTTCCTGATAACTTACTCCTTTCTAGCTGGAACAAGCAGAGCGGCGTGTCGCCCGTGGGCGAGGCCGGGACTCAGAGCGACGGCGGAAGCGCAAGACAGAGCGGGGTGACTACACACCCCTGCCCAAGGAGGAATTAGAGCCAAAGAAGATCCGGGGGGCAGACCCAGGGCTGCCCCAGGGTGGCGCTCCCTCTGCAGCAGGCACAGATTGCAGCCACAATGGAGTTGGGGTGAGTGGCAAAGAGGGCATGTCGAGGGCATGAAGGGGACTGTGGTTCACTTGCCTCCCCGCCCCACCCCCCATTAAGTGAACAGTTGTATCGTGTACAGTCATTGTCTGCCTCTTCCCTAACAGTTGTGACGGCTAGAAGATGCCTGGGTTTCCCCTTCCTGGACGACACTGCACTGCAAGGGATTCTGGCAGCCCCATGTCATGCTGTTGGTTTGACTAGCACTCTTCATGGGGGGGTAGCCAGCCCCAGAAGTGGGGGACTGCAACTCCCCCTCCCTACTTGGGACTCAGCACTGGCCCTGCACCAGACTATTTTTGGACGATGTAATATTTCGTTTTCTTTTTCCTCCTTTTGTACTGTTGATACCTCGGAAGGGGAGGAGGCATTGCAGGGGTCACCAACATGCAGAGCCCGCTTATTCCCTTTGGCAGAAGCAGCAGAGAATGCTAACCCTGCTGCTGTTAGGACTCAAGCCTTGCAGAGGCCTGTTCTGGGTGGTAGCAGTGTGTGCTGGGACTAGCCCCAGCGCCTCACTTCAGGCAGAAGGAGGAGTCAAGAGCCCTCCAAAGGGCTGGGCTGGGCTCCTCCTACCAGCATCCCCTGGAATACGACAGGGATAGCACCTCCTGTTGGACAGAGGGGCAGCTCTCCCCAGACTTCCTTATCCTCCTCTGGTACCTGTTGGGTTTTATAGGAATTGGGGTAACCACTTTGTTCTTTAGGGTGGTGGAAAGGGCAAGGACTCTTAGTTCCACCTCAACCTCTACTCCACCCTCACCTTCCCACCCCCAAATCATAGGCCCCATGCTGCCTCAGGCTCTGACACTAAAGTCTTTTGTCTTTCTCTTTTTAGTGTTTTTCCTTTATTTTCTGCAGCAGAGGAGGGTGGGCTGTTGGAGGTAGGGAGGGGTGTGTTATTTTATTGTATTATTTTTTATTATTATTAAACTTTGGAGGTTAATGAACTTGCTCAGTTTTTGGGATGAAGTCAATCTGATTAGTCAGGGATGGTGTTGGTCATTGTCATGTGAAATGGTGCATGCACACATCTGTTGCCCATTTCTTGTCTTGTACTTTTCTGCAGTGTGGATGGACAGTGGTGGGATCACTGGATGCTCCAACTAGCTGTTTTTCTACTCTTGAAAATCTAGGTGTTCATCCTGATTTTCACTGAGTTAGAATGTGAGAGAATCACATTAATAGTCACTGTAGCTTTGTAGGCAAGATACATAATAAGATAAACACAGAAAAAACTTCAGAAGCAAATTGTTTGGATTATAAAAATGAACACTGAACACTTCTTTAAATATTTTGGAATCAGAAAGCTAGTGAGAGAATCATAGGACCAGTAGGTGAAGACAGAAGAGTAGTAAGCAGATGTTGAAAGAGAGAAGCTAATCAATTTTCTGTTTTGGCCCTAAAAGAACTGGGAGATTTGTTATTCTGGGAATGAAGCTCAAAAGCTGAATTGAAGGGTGGTGTCAAAAAAGGAGGATTTGGAATTCTAGGGCTGGAATCCTCTTTGTAACTTAAACAGGCGTGAGTCAGTTTTTTGACCCAGATGTAGCAGCAGTGAAAGCTGTGCCCATTGGAGAGGAATTGCCTTGGTGGTTCCCAAGCAACTAGTAATCTGAGCAATTGTATCACCATCATCAGCTGCTACATTGGCAAATAGAATAAATTGTCCATTATCAGTATGCCTGTAGGAAGTTCACTTCATTTTAATACAGAATATCTCTGCCCATTATTAAAACAATGATTATATCCTATTCCTTCTCCCTCTGCCAAAGACAAAAACAATTATGAAAATTAAGAAAATTACAAAATTGTTTCCTTATTTTATACCTTGTATGTATTGGTGGGATACCTTCTTGGAATGTTGCCTCTCAAAGGACAAGAATGGTTCCAGGAGGCATTGCGTATACTTGTAATTTCAAAATATATTAGTCTCTTACCACAGCTGCTTAGGAAAAGGAGAGATGGCCTCCCAGGTATCAGTGACTGGCTGTAAAATAGGGATTTCACCAGCACTTTTCACAATGGAGAGGAGCAGAAATACTGTTTATAAACATGTTTCAATGCTAGGTTCCATTTTAAAAATAAAAGCAAAGCAGGAATGAATAGAAAGTAGGTTGTACAAGTGGCAGCAGCTTGTTCAAGGTAGTGAAAAATTCCAGGCAGCTTGGGAAGAATGTCAGAAGAGCCTTCCACTTTTGGTGCATACTATCTCACAATAGGTGTAATGCACATAAGAAATTCACTGCTACAAGCTCATTGTGAGACCCAAGCTTCAGTACCTTATTTTCCTGCATATAAGACTACTTTTTAACCTGCAAAATCTGTGGTTAAAGTGGGAGGGGTCGTCTTATACGCCGGGTATAAGGATAAGGAGGATAGAGGTGCTAAAACTATATTTTGACTGGAAAAATGGGGGGTCGTCTTATACGCCGGAAAATATGGTAGTTTTTTTTTAAAATGCATATATTCTTCAAGAGCAAAATAGGCAGGACCTACCACCAAAGGACACTAAGCAGAACTTCCAAATACCAGACAGGAGGACTGTCATTCTCATGTCACAGAGTGTTTTCATCCAGTCACTGCTCAGAACCATGCTAGTGACTGGAGGACACAGCTAGCCTTTGCTCTCCTGCCAGTCAGTTGGCGGAAAGGTGAGAGCAAGCTCCCCAGTCAGCATAAGACTGCTGCATGTTCCAGGCCCCTCCTGAACAAAGGAGCTCACATCCAGTGGCCCAGAGAGACTCTTTCCTCCCACAGTAAGACGTTCACTCATCCTAGCCATAACCACCATTGGAATTGGCTTCTATAGTTGCACACTGAGCTTCTTGTGTGTTTCAGTTGGAGCAGCAGTGGATACACAGAACTGTAGCTCTGTCCAGTGAAGCTTCATATATGTCGATTATACTTTCTTATTTGGCCACACACTATACAACAAACGAGATCTTTCTGATTACTACCACCGAAGCAAGGGTTTGGTTTAACACTTGTACGATAGCCAAAATTCAAGTTCACTCAAACTAATATTTAAAAAATCCTTTGCTGATGACGTCATTCACCATAGGACTTTGACCCAAGAGGATCAAGCCTTACAGCTGCCTTTCCCATAACACGAGGATCACAGTGCATGGAAGCATTCCTGTCACAAAATCAGCATGGTCCTTTAAACATTTTGTTTAGAAAATAAATCAGTATTTTTTTTTTATTCTCTGCAATCTGTTCCTGAAACATAGGGTTAATAAAATCATGGGGTTAATGCTGAAAGAAGCCTCACCAGTTTCCTGCCATAAGGAAGGAGGAATGAGCACTGTAAAAAATAGACTCTAAAACCAAAGCCCTTGGAATCAGCACTGGTCATATTTACATCTGTGGAAAGAGCCAGCGAGCCCTGGTCCTGCAAAACCTTGGAATTAGCCTGGCCACACAACACAACACACCCTGTGAGCAAGTGTTGTCCCCTCAGGTTGGGTGCAGGGGGAGGGTGTGGGGAGGGATTTTCCCCAGTCTATATCCACGTAGCTCTTACAAAGAGTCCATTGGAATGTCACTCATTTACACCAAAAGTTTTGGGTCAGAGCCCCTCACCCCTTCCAGCCCCCCCACCTTCTCACTCAGCTTCGAGGGGGGGACCGGTGGCCTGTCCATGCCTTTGAGCGGTGATGGTGGCGGCGGCGATTGCTGCTGCTTTGGGAGTACTGGGGACTTCCCATGGTCCAGTTCAGAGAATGCTGTGATGCTCTGTACCAATTGGCCTGCTGTTCCAAGTCCCATAGGCTAGGCCCAACATGGGACTGGCGGCCACTCCGGCCACGCCGGGTCTCCTGCCCTCGGTTCAGCTGTTGCCAGTAGCTCTCGCAGATGCTGAGGGCAGGGGGCTGTTCTTGGGCCATGGCCCCCTCAAGCAAGGCACGTGGAAGGACATGCAAACGGAGGCGGCGGAGAGTGTGGCGGAAGCGGTTCTCAGTGCCAATGCATTGGTAGAGTCCACCATCTGCTGGAGTCACAGGGCCTAAAAGCACCCCCTGAGGTGTTCGTAGTAGTACGCGATCTCTGGGCAACTGGGAACAGAGAAGAGTGAGAAACGAGTAAAAGAAAGGTAAAGGTATTCTCTATTGACAAGGTTGTCAAGTCGTGTCCGACTGTAGAGTTGTCAGGTCGTGGTGCTCATCTCTGTTACTAAACCGAAGAGCCAGCGTTGTCAGAGACCACTCTCTGATCCTGTGGCCAACATGATTGCACAGAACACTTTATCTTCCCACCAAAGTGGTACCTATTTATCTACTTGCATTTGCATGCTTTGCAAGCTGTGACTAGTGATGGGAACTCACCTCTTCATGCAGCACCTGGGCCTTGAACTGCCAGCCTTCCCATCTTGCAGTCAACAGAGTCAGTGTCTTAATCACTTGAGCCACTGCAGCTCAGAAAGTAACATGTTCTCTCGCTCTCTTTTTTGGTATTATTTTCTTATTTAATACAGATTCCTTATCCATGAATTCAACCATCCATGGGTTGCAAATACTTTTAATTCCAAAAAGCAAACCATGGTTTTACCATTTTATATATGTGACACCATTTTATTATGCCACTATATTTAGTGGAACTTGAGCATCCATGGATTTTGGTATCCACAGGATCTTGGAACCACACCCCAGCAGATACCAATGTATATACATTATTTCCTGCCTCTCCCCCAGTGAGCTTAAATTGGTGTCTATGGCTTTCAAAGCCTACTTTATCCTGCTTTATCTTTACAACAGCCCTGCGAAGTAGATCAGACTGAAAGCAATTGCCTGTCCCAGGTCTCATTCCATTCCCCCAAACTTCAATGGCTCTAAATAATCATGCTATACACTACAGTTCCAAGAAATTTTGCTGCAATCTGTGGCCGTGGCTTTTGAGAGGGAAATAAAGCTCAGCCCCCGCCCCCCAACTCCAACATTGCATACTATCAGAGACCCCATCATCAAAGTATTTTGTTTTGACGTAGATTAAAAGGAAGCAAATGTCTGTTGTTTTTTAAAAAATCTTCTATACTTTTAACATCTCCCCAGACCAAATACGCACACAGTTGAGGGTTATTCTGAATCGAGATATGAAGAGGGGCTTACCACTTTGCGTTTGTCAGAATCATCTGTTTGCATCAGCCACTTGACAGACGCATGAGGAGATCGTGGTTCACACTCCAGAAACACACTTCCTCCTTCTAGTCCATATTGAACCTGCTCACGTAATTGCTGCTCTACTGTGAGAAAGGAAAAATGAGTCAGAGGAGGGGAAACCAGCATCCTTTGAGTTCTGGGCCCTTGCTTTGTTTCTGTAAATACCACATATTTGATGGTTTGCTGAGGAATAAAGGCTTTTGATGAAGAAACAGTTTAAAAAATCTAGCAGCCAGCAGCAAGTGCCCTAACAGTGTGTGTGTGCGTGTGTGTGTGTATTCTCACTTTTGATCCACAGACCTCCTCCAAGCATTCCTAAACAACACCATCTATTTTATTTCACCATCTAATTATTTTCACTTTTCTTTACTGTGGGAAGAAAATAACAGGAAATCCCCAACCGCTCCGGATGAGGCAATGTAACCCATTTCAATTACCTGCACTTTGTGTTGACTGGAATAGAGGCTGTCTTGGGAGGAAAAAACTGGGCAAGCACACTCTCTCAGCCTCAGAGGAAAGCAACGGTAACCCCCTTCTGAACAAATTTTGCCAAGAAACCCCCATGACAGATTCACATTGGAGTTGTGTATGTCAGAAACTACTTGAAGGCGCACCACAACAAGATAAGAGCAATGATCTCAGTTCTATAAAGAGAGATGGGGAACAGCACTAAGCTTCATCTGCAGGCTTCTTCCCTTGGTCCCCATATGCAGCATTGTGATGTGATGACTGTCTACCCTTGAAAACCAATACCACACTGCAAGCAAGTCTTTTCTCTACACAGTTTTGTTGTTATGTACCTTCGAGTCATGTCTGGCTTATGGCAACCCTAGCAGTTCAAGATTTTCCATGCCTTGTCTCAATCATTAATCGGAATGAAGACTGCAGTCAAGAAACCAGAAGAACACTAGGACTTAGAAGGGTAGCTATGAAGGAACTGGAGAAGACATATTGAATACTAAGCCTATTATTCATGCCAAGGTATTTCCCATTTCTATGCATGTTTGAAAAAGATAGTGAAAAAAGCTGAAAGGAAGAAAAACTACGCATTTCAAATGTGCTGGAGAAGAGTTCTGTGGGTACCATGCACTGCTGAAAAGACAAATAAATGGGTCCTAGAGCAAATCAAGAGAACCAGGGTGACAGTTGTTTGAATGTTGGACTATCATTCTGGAGACCAGGATTCGATTCCCACTAGGCCATGATATCCACTGGGTGACCCTGGGCAAGTCACAAGCTCTCAGCCTCAGGGGAAGGCAATGGCAAACCTCTTCTGAGAAAATATTGCCAAGAAAACCCCATGATAGGGTTGCCTTAGGATCACCATAAGTTGGAAATGACTTGAAGACACACAGCTACAAGAAGAGCAAATCAAGACTGAACTCTCCCAAAACCAAGATGACTAAACTAAAGCTGTTGTACTTTGGCCGTATCATGAGAACACATGACTCACTAGAAAAGACAATAATGCTTAGCAAAGTAAAAGGCAGTAGGAAAAGAGGAAGACCACATTCCAGATAGAGAGACTCAATCAAAGAAGCCATGGTCCTGAGTCTGCAAGACTTGAGCAGGCCTTTGATGACTTGAAGGTCTCATTCATGGGGTCACCATAAGTCAAAGTTGGCTTGACAGTGGTTAACAACAACAAAGGATGAACCGATCAAAGGGTTTCTTGGCAAAATCTGTTCAGAGGAGGTTTGCCATTGCCATCCTCTGAGGCTGAGAGCATATGACTTGCCCAAAGTCACCCAGTAGGTTTCCATGGCTGAGCAAGGATTCAAACCCTGGTCTCTAGAGTCATAGTCAAACCACTACTCCATGCTGCTTCTCCTCTATCTCTAATTTCTAGGTCAACAGAGAAAGAAAGATGGCATAACAGCCAATGTGGTATAGTGGTCTCAGTGTTGGACTAGGCCTTTGGGATACCTGAGTTCAAATGTCCTCTCAGCCATGGAAACCTACTAGGTGACCAAGGGCAAGTCGCATGCTCTCAGCCTTACAGAAGAGCAATGGCTAACTCCCTCAGAACAAATCCTGTCAAGAAAACCCTGTGACAGGTTCGCCATAAATCCTAAATACTTGAAGGAACACAGCAACAAGGGATGGCAAACATTACAATGCTACTACATTATAATGCTACAAGACTCACAAAACAGAAGAACATGCAAGGATAGTGTCTTGGGGCTTTTAAGAGGAATATCTACATTGCAAAACAACCTTCCATCTTCAACATACAGAAAAGAACGCAGCTTTGTATTTTCGTGCCTTTTAAAAGGTGCATGAAAATAACCCTTTTACAGGCAGAAAGAGGACCATCCAAACCAAATATTTGAGGAGTTTCTGGTCTCCAAAAATCTAACACAAGACTACCTTCAGAACTGCTGAAAATGGGAAGGGGAACTAGCACTATGTGTTAATATGAAAGCCTCAGTCACTGGCATCTATTAATCCTCCCCTGGGATCAAAACAAACCCAAATTGGGATGCTCCTGTAGTACAGCTGCCAAAGTACTAATGGGATCAAGCCAAAATGACTAAACCCCATGCATATCAGTGTCCCAGTCAGCAAGGAAAGCAAGCAAACAAACCATAAAGCCCTATTCAGCAAAACTGGTTAAAAATCTGGCAATGGCTTAAACAGTGAATTAACATGGAAATCTTTGGCAAATGTTTGCCACTGTTTATACCAGAGGTAACAGCACTAAAATGAACAAGGTGAATGAAGCACGTGAAGCCATTCTCTGAATGTGCAAAAGAACATGAATTAAATGAAGCAATCCCCTTTGCAAAACAGCATGAACTAAATCAAATTATGCATCATTTTCCTTTATCTTCTTAGCTGCCAGCCACCAAGTTTTATAGGACACCCTCATTACGACTGACGTCACTGGCAAATCCTCCCTACGAAGTGGCACAGTGGATACAAAATCCCATGCTACAAGAAGTTCCTGACTAATCCAAAATAATTGAAATGTAATTTCCTGTCTACAAGAAACGTGTGCAAAAAAAAAAAAAAAAAAAAAAAAAAATAAAAACAAAGCAAAACCTTACATCAGGATAAATGACCGATTGGCTCAGTTTTCATCAAATCTCCAAAACATTTTCCTTCAAAGGCTGATCTCTCTGAAAAGCAGAGCTGCAAGACCCCTGGCCAGAAGCTGACATTACTAGGAATAAGGAAGGAAGGCTATATGGTCTTAGAAGTAATCAAGTCACATCATTTGCTGAAACTAACTGCTTTCAGGACGTAATGGGGAAGTGCATGGGATGGGAATCATGCAGTCCTCTAGATTTTGTTGAGACTTCAACTCCCAGAAGCCTTAGCTTGCCTACCCAATGACAAAGAATGCTGGGAGGAGCAGTTTAACAGCCTTTTTTTTTTTTTGGCAGGTGTGTGTGTGTGTCACATAATGGCTGCTCTCTCATAAAGTTGCATTTCTAAAGTAATGCAGCAAATGAAACTGAAGTTACTGCAGTGATGCAATGACTAAAAATAACCTTTGAAAGTAACTAGAAACAGTTAAAGGTCATAGAGGCATTTTGACAGAGGTTTTCCAAGCTCTATGTCATTTTCTTATTAATCCTACTTGTTTTCCTTTAGCATATAATTTAAAAGTGATTAATAATACAACAAGGAACACAACATGTTAAGTCTGTCAGTACTACAGTGAGTAACAGCAGTGAGGTTACTTTACTTTCACTAATAAGTAATACATAAAATTTTGTTTTCTAAACAGTGTCCTATGCCCACTGACTTGAAAACAAGGCTCATTTAAGGCAATGGAACTTACTTCTGAGTAGACTTATACAGGACTGCACTGTAAATGAGTGGCCATTCATCACGCAAGACATATTTTCAACTGTTCAATAAACCTGTTGTTACTGTTAATCCAACTATAGCCTCCTGACATAATGCATCATATCAGCTACACTCAGGGATGTAGGAGTCATGCGTTTATATACTCATTTATCTGTTTTGTTGTCTTCACCCCACCAAATGAAAAAAGCAAAACAAAACCCAAAACAAATCTGTTCTATTTTATTTCTACATCCTTCTGTGACCTTAAAAAACTGACATTTGTATTTTGTTGTTTTTGTACATATCTTCTCTTGATTTTCATATACTTCACTAATATATGCATTGTTGTACTACCAGCTAAATCTTGGGAAACTTTTCTTTTCTTTTCTTTTTTGGAGAACAATTCTCAGAATACTCCATCCAACATAGCCAGTGGCTGTACATTTCAGGCTAGGAAATTCTGCAATCCTTTTGTTGTTCCTCCCTCCCAAAATGAATTTTCCCCTAAGCTTTGCTATCAGTTGGTGGTAGAATTTAGAGACATAGCTATGATAGTCTGGGATATCAGTATATAAAGAGATCTTATAGCATCTTTGAGACTAACTGTGCGAAAGAATTTGTAGCATAAGCTTTGTAATTTGGTCTATGACTAGGTTGCATCTGAAGAAGTAGACCAAGTCTATGAAGATTATTGCATGGTTCTTCAATGGTGGGATAG
Organism: Phrynosoma platyrhinos; assembly: GCA_020142125.1. Lineage (NCBI taxonomy): Eukaryota > Metazoa > Chordata > Lepidosauria > Squamata > Phrynosomatidae > Phrynosoma > Phrynosoma platyrhinos. The sequence goes on from CM034703.1 coordinate 149,660,870, forward strand.
AAGTGGGATTGAAACTGTATTCGATGGATCTTATCGCACCACATCATGGCTAGGCAGTAGGTATCCTGTAGTCAATTTGTGCTTGTCGCTGCTTTTAATGAATGGGAAAATCCTGTAAGTAGCTGTCAATTCTGCAGTTAACCATTATTGAAGTATGTGCCATAAGTCATTCAGGAGTAATTCAGAGAGAAGGGAATTTAAACAAGTTTCACTGCGACCCTCCTCATTCCTAATGTACGCAAGACTTCTTACTGCTGAGGAGACACTCCGTCTTGGACAGAAGATAGGGGATTTAAAGGTTTTCACCACCCAGACACAGGCACATGGACACACACACACCATTCCCACCACTGCTTTCAAGAAGTCTTGAAAGGAAGACTTCTTGGTGCTGACAAGGCAACCATTTCATCCGAGGCAGCAAAAACAGGATTTAAAGGGCTTTCACTACACACACACACACACCCCACTGCCAAAGGCAAGACTACTTTACTGATTAAGCTCGGATAGCTTACAAGTAAAGGGAATGGTAGTGCAATAAGATTCATGACCAACCTGTTCTCAATTCACAATTGTGTGGTAATGTGATAAGAATTGTTGCTGTTTCTGGTATTTAGAAAGCTGCAACAGCATCAGGAAGGAAGCTTTGTGAGATAATCTCCTATGAAAGCTTATGCTACAACTTCTTATGCGCAGTTAGCCTCAAAGGTGCTACAAGGTCCCTTTGCATATTAGCAATCATGGTGACATTGTGTTGCCTCCATTGTAAGAGGGTGTATCATATGCCTGTGAATGCCAGTGCTGGGAGAAAACAAGGTAAAGTGTGCTATTGTGTTCACATCCTGCTTATGGGTTTCTCAGAGGCAATTGCTCAGCCACTGCATGAATGAGAAGCTGGACTAAACTGGCCTTCAGTCTGATCCACCAGGCTTTTCTTACATTGTCCTCTTCATCTGGAAGCACAGCTGGCTTTTACGAGGCTGAGTGTTGTAGCAGCTAAACCTTATGAGGTTTTCTTGAAACCTTTATTACACTACTTTCCCTGCAGAAACCATGACGTATATTTTTCCATCCAGAGTGCTGACTCGGCATTGTCCTGCTCCAGGGAGTTAGGATAACCTTTCCTCTCCTAGTTATGAGATGGAACAAAGATCTCACCTTTGCCTTTTCATTCCCAGAGAAGGGTTATTTCCTTTTAAGTGCAGGCCAACTCTCTGAGACTTGCCAAATCATTTCAATGTACATGATAAGGAAAAAATGCAACACTTTTAAACCAAGGAGACAAATGGGGTTTACTCTTGGGATGATGGAGGAGAGGCTTACTCTTGGCATTGAATCCTCGGCACTGCCTCAGGGGATCACCATGCTTGATGTCCTGGCGGCGGCTCCTCCTGGATGGGAGGCAAAAGATGAGAAAGTTCACTCCCATTCCCAACCAAGAATCCCTTCCCAATCAGGCCTTGAGAAATTAAAAACCAAATTGCAAGCAGAACAACACTTGGGTGTTTATTATTTATAGCCAGCCAGTCAGAGAAGGTTCAAGAGAGTTTGCTATCGGAGGCACTGGGACAAAATGGCTCCTTGCTCCATTCAACTCCACTGGCCATTGATTCTCTGTTGGACTCCGATAGTAGAATCCATCACACCCAAAAGCAGTAGCCCAGTTTAAGTACACCCTCCAACATTTCAATGATAATAACTAGGACACATGTGGTCAAACAACATCAGATTGTGGTTGAGATGGCAAACATGGTTAATAAGGATCAACACACAACCTAGGAGAGGCTGCAGCAGATTGCTTTTGCCTGAACTGACTTGGAAGGGCAAATTTCTACTCCTTTCTCTCTGCTCCCTCCTGCTGAAACAGTTGAGTGCAAACTACTTTGAGCAATATTTGCAGCAACTGAAGTAAGCTGAGGACAAAGGGGAAAGGCAAGTGGAGGAGAGAGAAACTAGGACATTAAAAGTGGGATTGCAGAGGATTAATTGGGAGTGTCCCTACCAAATTGGGATAGTTGTAAGGTATGGTTTGGGACCTACAGAACAGGCCATATGGCACACATAGCTCTGTACTCCAAAAGAAAGGAATGACTTGTTGAAGGGAACTCTGCTACTGACTACCACACCACCTGGGGCCAAAAATAGTTGACTTGCTGAGCAACACAAAGGAACAGCCCACCTTGGAAGCCACCTATTTTCCAAACCAATCTCCAAGTGGGCCAGATAATATTCAGGCCAACTAGTCAGGATTGCTCCTGCGACACACAGGAAGCTGGGTTGATGGGAGTTAAAATCCTTAGGAGGGGGCATGATAGAAACTCCTCCCATACGTCAGTGGCATATCTTAGTGGGGCCGAGCCCAAGCCCTGCTAGGAAGTGCCCTCCCTATTGCATTCCCCCCTCCCAACTCTGTAGGGAACTTTTTACTGGTTTAGATGCTGATTTATTACATTAATATCTTTTTTCCTGCATTAGTTCAAGGTATTACACATAATTCTCCTCCTTCCACTTTCTGACTCACAACAATCCTGTGAGTTAGTTCAAGATGAGCAAATGAGTGAGAGAATTAGTAGTGGCCATTGGCTTCTACGTCAGAGGTGTGATGTTTCTGTTATGGGATTTAAATTCCAGAATTTAAAAGCACTATCTGAGGGGATGAACCTGATTTGGGAGTCCAGGTGCAACACCTCAGATGGATTCCTTTAAAATCTGGAATAAACCCTCGAGCGGACTGACCACACCCTTGATGCAGAAGACACTGGCCAACATCACTCAGCTTGGCCCAGGACTCTTGGGGCCTCACCTTTTAGTGGTGTGGCTATAGCGGGTGCAGCGTTGGCCATCCCAAGCACAGTAGGGGTCCCGGGCCAGGCAGCAGTCGGCACAAGCTTCTCCATACTCACGGCATCGATGCAGACTCAGCTGGGAGACCCCCACATCTGAGGAGACATACAGCTGTTGCTATAAAGGAAAGAGGGCAGAATGACTGGATGGAAGCCAGTGTGTTTTTACTACTCCCTGCCCTCCAGTGGTCCCAGCATTCTGGTTCTCCATTTCCAAAGGCAGTGGAAGTCCTTGCTCCTGGCCACTGTTGCGGGGCTGGACCTGCAACACTTCATGAAGCATCCCATGAAGCTGGACCTGCAACACTTCATGAAGCATCATTTTCCCCAACCAGAGCTTGGACACTTTGCTTTTTTTAAAACTGCAATTTCCAGTGGCCATGCTGGTTGGGGAATGCTAGGAGCTGCAGTCCAAAACCAAAAAGGAACTTGTCCCAGCTTGACCCCCAACTAGCAACCTACCCGTTTAGAGGATATCCATAGTGTCTTAACCGCAGCAGGAACCTGCAGAACAACAGGGGAAAGCAGATATGAGAAGGACACAGATAAGGGTGGGAGGGGAGGTGCCTGGGAAATGGGAAATCCATTTTTCTCTGGAATCAGACTGAGATGAATTTGGACCATTTGGTCACTCACCTTGAACACCTCAACCTCCTCCAGGGTCAGTTCTTCCAAGACCCCTTGTTCTTTCGGCAGCACAATCACCTTCTGCACTGTGCCCTGGTCTAAAGAAATAAAAATTGGACATTAACTGCAAAGCCCACCTTCTTTGAGAAATCTCTCTCTCTCTTTCTCACAAACACACATGAGCATCCATCCATTGTTAACCATCAAGTCATTATATGAGTCTTCTACAATTCAGGGTCCACCAGATTTAGCAAACTGTACTTCTGCCACCATTGGAGGGTATACTTCAGGAAAGGTGTCAAGACAGTGGGTCTCCCTGATGTGCCATCCACCTAAGTCAGAGAATGAATTCCTTTAGGTTTCAGCAGTCCATGGTTTGAGACTTGAAGAAACCTCCATTCCCACATCAGCTGGTCATGCTAATGAAATAAATAATCCTACAAATATCCCTTCCTTCAGAGATGGGGAGGGCAGGATGTGCCAATGAGAGACAGGACCTTTTCAATGATGGTTCCTCATCACTGGACTTCCCCTCCTTGCCTGGGGCATGTATTCCTCTTTTGTTGGCACTAGGTATAGACCTTTTATTCTTCCAGGTTTTAAAGATTAGAGCAGAGCTGAGGAAAGCCCCTTTTTGAAGACAACAACTTCTAGAATTCCCCAGAGAGCATGGCCATTATAAATGCAATCATTTAATTTCCTGGCATGCAATAAAACACTGGGTTTCACTGAGAAACTTCTGCTTTCTTCTCCTCCACCACCACACTTCTTTTCAGCAGGGATGTTTAAAAACGTCTTTAGTTACAGACAGGAATTAGGTGGACAATTTAATACATAGTTTTTTGCATTTAAAAAAAAAGTTACATGGCATTAGTGACTCCCAGCTAGAGTCAGATGATAACCTAGTTGAGTGTGGTAACATTTAGCCTGTTTAGAAGCAGCAAAAGAGCAAAAACATTCAGAAAGTATACACGGGGCCTAACGGCACCTAATTTCCCAGCTTGTGCCCTCCTGGAGCTGAAAAGTCAAACTTGTGTTTTCCAGGCATACCCGTGCCAAGAAAGAGGACCTCGTAGCGCCCGTCCACGGCATCCACCAGGTCAACAGCCAATGTGGTGAAGCTGTAGGGCACATTGGTCCTCACCAGGAGGGGACGGCGCTGCAACGGGTAAACAGCATTGTACATCAAGGGATGGGCACGCACAAAGGTCACCAGTTCATCAGAAAACCCACGGGTGGAGCGGAGCCCTGGGGTGAAGGTTCCTCCTGGGCACTGAAACAAAAGACAGGCCCCAGGGTTAGTGTCTTCATTGGGGCGAAGTGGGGTCAGAAATTAGAAAGCTACTTTTTTTTTTTAAAAAAAAATAATTCATTACATGTTGATGTGGCATGGCTCCCAAAACTAGTTAGGTGCCATTATAGTTGCTAAAAGTACCTTTTTACTGCCCTGTTTCTCACATGTAACTAGTTGATTGTAAAAAGACACCAAGGGATCCAGTAGCACTATTGAAACTAACTGATAAAAAGACATTTCTAGCATAAGCTTACGTGGATTCAGTCCACAAAAGTTTATGTACTTTATGGAGGTTTATGTTTCTTCTCAGTTAGTCTCAAAGGTGCTACTAGAGACTTTAGCACCTTTTAATACTAAAACAGAGTGACATGGCTATTCTCTTTGAATAGTTGTTTGCAATTACTCCCCACTCATCCCCATCTGGATGCTACAAACCACTGACCTGTGGTTCAAATTACACACTCCTCCTGTCTGTCTTGTTATCGCTTCAGCACTCACAACACTGTACAAGGAGGCACCAACATTTAAACCTGTGATATTCCTTCTCTACCATCTATTGAGGGTGCCCATAAGTACTATAAAAGTAACTAAACAGTTATGGTTAAGATTGAAAGAGGAGTGCAATTATCCCTTGTTACAGCTGTAAATTGATGTAGGCTACATCTATGCTGAGAAATAATGCAGTTTGACACTGGTTGACTGTCATGGCTCAATGCTATGGAACTGTGCAATTTGTAGTTTTGTGAGACATTTAGCCTTCTTTGTCAGAGAGCTTTGGTTCCACTTGTACAAATCTCAGAATTCCACAGGACAGGGCCATGACAGTTAAAGCTGTGTCAAACTGCATTAATTCTGCAGTGTGGCAGCAGCTGTAGTTATGCCTTTGTTATTAACAAACGGAATTAATTACAAAACAAACTACTTATTCATAACGAGTTGTATTTAAATTTCTGGGGGCTGGGGGAAGAATGTGGAGTCCGGGTTTTTTATTCTGATTTTTAAAAACTATTTATCACCCAGAATGGAAAGGGGATGCACTATTTACTGTATCTCGGGGGTTAAATGTAAGGAAGGAGCTCAAGGAATTTAGGGAAAAAGAATGCAAGGAGTTGGGAGTCAGCCATGTGTAGTGGTTTAAGTGCTGGACCTTGACCCTGGAGGCCAGGGCTTGAATTCCACTTCAGCCATGCAAACCCACTAGATGACCTTGGGCAAGTCACACACACTCAGGAGATTATCACACAGGGGACAGGATAGGGACTGATCGCTCCCTGTCCATATCCCATCCATGACCTGAGAGAAAGTGATTGCACAAATCACTTTCACATTGCAGTGGGCTGAAAAGCGCTTTCAGCCATCATGGTATTAAAGGGTTCTTTCATTAATACAAAAGACTGCAAATGATGGCTGAAAGCGCCTTTCAGCCCACTGCAGCATGAAGTGATTTGCACAATCACTTACACTCATGCTTCCCTGTCGGGTCAAGTGCAAGTTATGTGTGCAAGTTTTTTCCATGATCAGGCAAGAAGGACGGGACGGTGAAGGGACAATGATGTCCCAGCCCTCACATGATAATCTCCACAGTATCTTAGAGGATGGCAATGGCAAACCCCCTCTGAAGAAACTTGCCGGGAAAATCCCATGATATGACTTTAGGATTGCCATAACCTGGAAATGACTTGAAGGCACACTACAACAACAATGCAAGGGGCCAGGAAACAAAATTTAGGCATTAGGGGACTGGTACATCAGGGGAGAGAAAGGCCTAAGTGACTCACAGCTCCAGGGCGAGGGTAGGGCACACGTCCCATGTATGGGCCCCATTGGTAGTTGTGTCCCTCCTTGTGGGCAAAGGGCCCATTGAACACCGTGCGTATGTCAGCCATGGAGTAAACACAGACTGCAGAGCCACGGAACACAGACCTTGTGGAAGACAGAGACAAAGACATGAGGAAGTGGGGGGCTTAGGGTCTGTGGGTGGCTGGACTGGCCAAGCCCTTGCCACCCAAATGGTTAACTGACAATCTCACAAGATGCTCACTCACCCCAGTGTAGAGAACACCCCATACACCAATGGATGCTTTTCATCCTGTGTTGGCAGCAAGAAAACATCACCTGGGGAGGGGAAAGAAAGAAACTGAGGATCATAAGTGGTGCACACGTTTATGTACCTATCTCAGTCTCACTACAACATGGGAAAGTTCATTCTTTGAATTATAACCCCTAACAAATCAATTCACTGGCTGAGAGACTCTGCAAGTTGTAATCCAAACTGTTCCAAAATTAGAGTTCATTCTCTGTCTAATTCCTCACACCCAGCTCTCAACTACAGTGCCATGCTTCAAGGGGACAAAAAAAGTGACAGAAAATGGCACCTGAAATATACTGGTGCCCAACAAATGGTCACTCTGTGGAATTCCTTTCATTCTGCCCCAGCTTTAAGTCATTCAAACTACCTCTTTCTATAAACCTTGCGGCACAATGCTGGCTCCCATTTCCACTCTCCCATTTTACTAAGCTCCCTGTTTCCTCTCAGGCAAAACATGAACCCTTACCACCAGGCCCAAGAGCAAACATTTTGTTTCCTGATGTAGCCTAAAAAATGGGACAAATTCTACAAATTTGGGGTTTTCAAATCAACTAGACTCGCAATTGAGTCAAGAGGACAGTGTTCCATTTCTCCTCAGGGCAGCAAGCTAGCTCGGAATATTTCTTGTGAAAGTTACTTTTTTTGTAACTGGACGGAGGATGCTGGATCTGAAGTCCAAAACAGTAACATTTCTTAGCGCTCATTAAGGGACATAGGGCAAGTTATGGAGCTTACATAGCTCTGGCCTCCAAGTCGTCACTACTCCCCAGCTCTGGCATCTGCTACCTGAGGCAAGTTTCTCATTTTGGCTAAGGGTAGGGTCGGCACTGCTCATCAATAAATGCTCTGTCCACCCACAACATAATTTGTTCCCGACCAGCAAAACAAAACCCCACTTCAAAATGGTGGCTCACGCAGCTCATCAAAAAACGTCTCCACACCATCATCTCCGATTACAGAACAAACTAGACGAGCTTTCAGAAACGTTGTCCACTTGTTCACCAAGGAACGCTGTCCTCCATCATCATTCTGGAAAAAAGGGAAGGAAAGGTGTTCCGCTAGTACAAAGGAGACCCCCACAATGTAAGATGTGCAAACAAATGGACAAAGTCACCTTTGGGCTGCAAGATGGAGAAACCAGCTGATTTTACCAAAGTTTGGGAAAGTTGTTTGGATTAGATCTTCCAGAATCCCCCAGCCAGACATCATGGCCACTGGTCATGCCACTGGGTGATTCTGGGAATTGTTGAT
>CM034703.1:149674949-149684955 GCA_020142125.1 Phrynosoma platyrhinos
AAGGATGGGGAGCACACTCACAGGACCTGACTGTCAAAGGACTGTGGTCCTTGGAAGAGAGAGCACTCCACATCAATGCTCTAGAGATGCTGGCGGTGGAAAAAGCACTCAGGGCATTCCAAACAGAACTGGCCGGCAAGGTGGTGGTCCTCCTAACAGACAATGCCACAGTCATGTTTTATTTAAATAAACAGGGAGCACCAAGTCCCCAAGTCTTCTGCAAATCACCATACGCATCTGGAACTAGTGCATCGAGAGCAGGATTCTGTTGCAGTCGGTACATCTGCTGGGGGAGGAAAACGATCTAGCAGACAAACTCAGCAGGTCCAGCAACCCCTGCCACAAGTGGCACCTCCATCCAGAAGTGGTTTTACACCTCTTCTCCATCTGGGGCAGGCCAGAGATCAATCTCTTTGCCACCAAGGAGAACACTTATTGTACAGAGTTTTGTTCTCAGATTCCAACCTTAAACTCTCAAGGCGATGCCTTTCAGTTCGAGTGGTGCAGAAGGATGTTTTACACTTTTCCTCCGTTCCCACTCATCACAAAGGTCATCGCCAAGATGAGGACAGACGGGATGGACGCCATCCTCATCACCCCATGGTGGCCGAGACAATAATGATTCGCCCCGTTGTTACACCTCACCCGGGAGGACTATCACTGCCTTGAGCCTCATCCCAACCTCCTCACAATACACGGTGGTTGAGTGCAACACCCAGATGTGGACTCCCTCCCCTTGGTAGCATGGAGGATTCATCCTTGACAGCATTACCTACCCTGGTACAGACTGTGATCCTGGCTGCACAGAAGCCCTCCACCAGAAAATCCTACGCATTGAAGTGGAAAAAATTCCTAGATTTTCTTTCAACAAAGGACCTCTCCCCATCCTGTGTTTTGGTACTGACGGTCTTAGAGTTTCTTATGTTTCTTGTGGATTCAGGCTTGTGCCTCAATTCTATTAAGTGTTACCTATCTGCTATTTGTTCACACTACCAACTTGAAGGCAAGCCTTCCTTTTTTTGCAGATTCCTTGGTGAGGAGGTTCCTCAAAGGGCTGAACAATCTCCATCCACTGTCTTCGCTACCTACCTCGACCTGGAGCCTAGATCTGGTACTATCCTACCTCTCCACCAAACTGTTCAAACCCTTGGCCACCACAGACTTAAGATTGCTGACGTGGAAAATAGCATTCATAGTGGCCATCACCTTTACTCGCCAGGCAAGTGAATTGTGTGCTTTGAGGATGGACCAGCTATACCTTCGTTTCCACAAGGACAAGGTGGTCCTCCGTACCGATATCCCCTTTCTACCCAAGGTGGTATCAGCCTTTCACATCAACCAGGACATCGTGCTGCCCACCCTGGCCCCCAACCTGACTACTGATACCAAATGCAGACTGCACACACTAGATGTTCGGAGGGCACTAGCCTTTTATCTAGCAAGGACCTCAGGCTTGAGGCACTCTGAGAGACTATTTGTCTGCTACTCAGAGTCCAAGAGAGGAATGCCTATCACACCCCAAAGTCTGTCGAAATGTGTGTCATCAACCATTCATCTTTGATATGAACTGGCAGGCAAGACTCCACCGGGCCAGGTGCGTGCACACTCTACCAGGGCGGTAGCAACATCCTCTGCATTTTTGACTGGGGTGCTTTTAGAGGATGTTTGCAAGGCTACTGTCTGGTCTCAGCCAATGACTTTTATTAAGCACTATAGACTGGACACAAGGGCCAGGCAGGAAGCCTCTTTTGGGAGGGCAGTGTTGTTATCTGGGTTGCACTGATTATTGCACTATTCTTAAGTACTTGGTTCAAATGCAATGATACTTTAAATTACAGTTTAAAGTTTACAGTTTATTGTTGTTAATAAATATTTCTTGTTTAAACTTATAAGATTGGTGTCAGGACACTCCCTCCTCCACTGACCATAGCTTTTCAGTCTGAATAACCCATTTGTGTGATTTGCAGAGACCATGAAGAAGAAGCACAGGTTGCTTACCTGTAACAGTATTTCTTCGAGTGGTCATCTGCAAATTTACACAAATCCCACCCATCCTCCCATCAGTCATGTCCTGCTCTAACTGTGAATTCTTTCTGTCACTGCTCAGTGGCATACGTTCTGGAACTGGAGAAAGAGTGGGAAAGCCAGGGGCATTATAGAGATGGGCAGAGCTACCGACAAAAAGTTGCAATCCAAGATTTGCCTATCGATACCAGAACTTTCCAAGCTAGCTGCGCAGGTGCAGACATAACCGATTTGTGTGAATTCGCAGATGACCACTTGAAGAAATACTGTTACAGGTAAGCAACCTGTCCATAACAGTTACTGGGGAACATAAAAAGGGTCTCTTGTGTATTTCCCACAGGCATCTTGTTGGCTACTGTAATAATAAAATGCTCTACTTTTGCTCTGATCCAGTACAGTTCTTATGTCTGAGAGCATGCAGTGCATAGAATATTGTTCAGTAATGTCTATTCTAACTTGCACTCCCTAGGATATCAGGAGTCTCCCCAGTCCTGCTATCCAAGACACTTTCCATTGGAGATGTCAGACACTGAACGTGAGACTTCACACATCCAAAGCTGCACAACTAAGCCAAGACTAATACAACAACTGCTTTTAATATCCTTCCCAGTTCTTTGTTCCTCCCTCATCTGTTCTTTAGCATTAATCAGCTCTTTTCCTAATAAAGCATACCAAAAGAATGCAATAGAATAAGAAAGACCGGGCACCAGAGACTGTCGTTATACACTGATAAAGTATTTGATTCCATATGACACCAATGTGTGTGTGTGTGTGTGTGAATGAGAGAGAGAGAAAGAGAGAGAGAGATGGATGAGGAAAATGGACCACATGTCTAGCTACAATTAACTTGTAAGTAAATCAAGAGTTAACATTCAGATACATATAAACACAGACAAGACCAGTCCATTCAGAAGAACTATACTTTCATCTATGGCAGCTGGATTGCATTCCAGTGACAACTGTTCATTGCACATGCCACTTACTAACAAGCACTGCCATGCTGTGCTGATGGGGGTCATAAGGGCATTTCCCCTTTCCAGGCTCCAGTGAACGAGGAACCATGCGGAAGAGATACTCCTTCACAGAGACAAAAGGAGAGAAAAAAAGCAGGAATGTTAGCGTGGAAACATCCTGTCTTGAACTCCAAGTCATGTCCTGCCTTGAACTCCAATTCCTAACCCACTTGCACTGCTGGGGATAGAAAGGCACAGAATCTTATTCCCATTGGGCCTCCTAGCCCACTCTCTTCCTCACATACCTAACCTACTTCACATACCTAACCTCCTTCCATTTCACCTTCTTCTGAATGTAGGAAACTGCCTTGTACCAATTCAGAGTGCTTTTCCCATCTGGATTGGTATTATTTACACCACACATAGGAATCAAGCAGTCTTCCCAATGCTTCTGGACTCCAACTTCCAGCATTCTACACTACTGGCTATGCTGGTTAGGGCTACTGGGAATTGTACTCCAACAATATCTACACAATTCACCCCCCTGGTCATAGAAGTTAGCTGGAACCACCTTCCAGGGTTTTAGGCAGGATTTCATACCAGATTTGTTGTTAACTGCCCTTGAGTCAATCTCAACCCATGACAACCCTGTGGATGAGACATCTCCAAGACCCCCTGTCCTCCATTGCTCTGCTTAATTCCTGCAACCCATTAATACCCAAAGTGACCTCCTTAATAGAGTCAATCCATCTGGCATGTGGCCTTCCTCTCTTCCTACTTCCCTTCACCTTCCCCAGCATTATTGTCTTTTCTAATGAGTTTTCCCTTCTCATGATGTGTCCGAAGTACGACAGCCTCAGTTTGGTCATCTTGAATGAAAAAATGTGTTTGCAATTAATACTCAGATACTAGAGATTAACCTGTGATTTTCTACATGCAAAAAATATGCTTTGCTTCTGAACTACTGAATTATATAGTCCTCCTATTTTCCAAAAGAAAGTGACTCGGATTACTACTTACTTCAGAACGCCACCCACGGTTGATGAGGGCACAGACTGGATGGTAGGCACCTGTTCCACAGGCATAAAGGTGAGTACGATTCAAAGGCTCCATAAGCCGTATATAGTTGAAGCATTCGCCCTGGAAGGTAGGAGAGGAAAGTAGAGCATAAGCTGGCAGGAATGGTATCACAAGCCAGGAGCTGGTACAATCCTACTGTTCTCACCCCAGCCATTTCCACAATACTAACTCAGCAAATTGGGAAAAGAGAGGATGTGTTCTGGTAGATGGACACCTCAGAGATTAATCCTTTTAGATCAGCTGGAAACATGGAATTTCAACAGGCCAAGCAGAATCAGAAGGCTGCAATGGAGATGTCATGGTGGCAACATCATTCCACACAATAAGACAGAATGTGTGTGCTGTTGGGAATGCAGCTCCCATAATCACTCCCCACTGGCTACAAAGGCTAGGGATTATAGAAGTTGCAATCTAATGACATCTACAGGACTGGCCACACAATTCCCACCCTGTAGAACCAGCATAGTGTGAATGTTGGACTGTGACTCTGGAGATGAGGGTTTGATTCCTGGCTCGGTCATGAAACCCACTGGGTGACCTTAGGCAATGCCCTCAGGCTCAGGGGAAGGCAGTGGCAAACCTCATCTGAAGAAACTTGTCAAGAACACCCCATGATAGTTTTGCCTTAGGGTCACCATAAGTCAGAAACAACTTGAAGGCACATAACAACAAAACACCAATTTCAGGGATGCAAGAAAATCATAGAAGTTAGCTGGATCTAGGCACAGAATAAATGGGGTTAAATGAAATAAACAAATAGAAATAAAATCAGAAGCACAGTAGTGTTTGGCAACAATTTTCCAGTTCACAAGCACATGGAGAGCTGAGACAAAATAAAAGAGTGGTGGAGCAGACAATTACCACTTACCCTCTGACCTTTCCCTGCCAGACGACACTCATTCTGGTGGCTTGGTAGAGCTGGCCAATGGATCTAGTGGGAAAAAAGAGAGAGAAATAGCTAAGAGGGCTTTGAGAGACTGGAGTTGCTTCCTGCCTGCAGCCCCTTTGGCTTTCCTCAGATTTTTGCCTCTTCTGACATTGGATTAGAACCCAGGAATCTCATATTTCTGTAAAATATCCCCTGTGTCTCAGCCCCCTCTTTATTTTATCCTATGGCACCTGCCCAGCAACCCATCGCAAGGCTTCCCTGAAGCATCTTGCCAGGCACAGCTGAAAGCAAGGATACTCCTAGACAAGGTGTAACTTTTCGTCCAATCCACCAGGATTCTTCTTCTTCAGGCTTACAATGAGTGGTTCCTTGTTGATGTTGTGGAGATCTAGGGCTACAAGGAAGTCTCGGGCTCCCAGGTAGAGTCGCTCCTGGTCCTGGTCCACCAACAGGATCCGATAATCGCTTGTGTTGAAGGCAAAGCTAAAGGGACGGGCGGTACGGGTTTCCAGCAGTTCTGGAGATGGGGAGAGGTAAGTGGGGAGAAAGGGAAAAATTCTCAGAGTCAATAGATCTCATACCTTCCTGCCATAAAAGCCAACCTACTCCATACCAAGTCAGCCACTGACACACATTGCCCAAAAATACCCACAACCCTTCCATACAGTTTGCGTACACTAACTTATACCTAGAGATGCAAATGGAGAAATGATGACTATTATCTACACCAAATGTGGACAAAGCACAATCCTGGGCCACATGTGTTTTTGTGTCCCTCAACCTCTCCACACACCACCCCTTTTCTAATCATGCCAGGGAAGGCAATTGATTTTTTTAAACAGGTTGTAAGTCCTCCCTGCAAAATCTAAAGTATATTTTTTTCCAAACCAAGAAGTGGACTTCTGGCTGTTTCTGGTTTTGTTTCACTTCTTTATTTTTGGCATTTTTACCAGTCTGTGTTGCTCCAGGAGAGTCCCAGGGCCAGTAAATTGGTCCCCAGATTCACCACAGTTACCCAGCCCTAGATTTACACAGAAACACAGCACCCCCATAGTGAAGGAGACCATGGAGATCATGGCTGCCGTTTAGGTGTTAACTGCTGATGGGCAGCTACAAGGTCTTAGCAATTTTTAAACCAGACTTTGGACAGGCTTTCAAAAAGGGAATACTTTAAATCTGAGCACCGTACTGTCTTCAATAGGATGCAAAGCAACCCAAACACTCTTTGACTGACTGTTCTTTTCCACACAAAAAAGGATAAGACCCAATAATATACTGTTTCTTCTTCCAGATCTTGGGAAAGATCAACAAATGGAGTACAATTCCCAGAATTCTTCAACCAGTGTGAGCAGTGGCCATGCTGGCTGGGGCATTCTGGGATTTATAGTCCCCAAACGTAACTTCTCTGAGTTCTGTTCCTTGCCCCCTTCACCCTCCTCTTTCATACAGAAAGGGCAGCAGCTGGAACATGTTAATCCCCATAATGGTGGGGCTGGCCTGGCCTGGGCTGGCCTGAGCTGAGCTCAAGGGGTATTTTGGTCCCATGAAGTGGCTAAAGGCGGAGCTGACGTGGGGGGTGTATTTGGCGGTTGGTACAGCAAAGAACCTAAATCCCCCAGCAATCCCCTGTCCACATTCCACAGGCAGAGATCAGAGAGAGTGGCATGGTAAGCTTGCCACCTGCGACGACCTTGGGGAGATGGCCAGAGGACATCCATCAGCGCCAGAGCCAGTTACCCTCTGCAGCCAAGTCTGGGCAAGATTTCAGAGACCAGGGACAGAAATTGGCCTAATCCCTTTGGACAAGTGGGCTAAAGCCTAGAAGAGGAGCAGATTTCCGGGGAGCTAAGAGCAGGACAGGTGTGGGAGGAAGAAGGGAAATTAATTGGATGAGGAATTAAACCCAATGTGAAAAAGAAAAAGAAAATGCAAAGCAAGGAATTGAATCACTAGATTCCTCCATTCTGCACCAATATAGTCAGAATAGACACTACCTGCCCATTCTGAAAGCTGGGATCAGAACCCAGGAAAGCTGATGGTATTCCCTCAGCATTAGCACATGGCAGGTGGGAGACTCCCATGGTCTTCCCTCCTCTCCACACAGAGCTACAATAAATGGCTGGCAGCCTCATGGCAGGATGCCCAGTGGCAGGGTGTTGTCATGCATGCTCTACAGAACTGAGGTACAGCAACCATTATATAACACTGGTGGTATATCAGCAGTAATGTTAACCTTTGAGGAATGTATACAGAACCAAGCAACTCTGGGTTATCAGATGCTAAAAACAATGTCTGACAGCCTCTCAAGACAAGAAAAAAATATCAGAAAGTCCCAGGTTTTGCACCTGTACAAACTTTTTATTTTGCTCCTGTACAAACTGATTTTATTTTGGAGAGCCACATGACATTTTTCCTGTTCTGAAGTATTCCCAAGAAGCTCCCAGCATTTTCAAGGACTCTCCATTCCTGCTCCCAGATCAGTTTAAACTGACACACTATTTCCCAAACTGAAATGTATTTCTCCATGGCTGTTTGTTTGCATTATACTGGAAATCACTAAGATGGCCACTGCCAAGAAGCACAGCGACTGCTTCCCATACTCAGATTCAATAGAGATCAAGTGATGGAAATGCTAGCAGTAAAAGAAAATAATCCTAATGCCTAATATGTAACTAGTATAATATTGTTAAAGAACTTTAATTAATACTCCTGATTAGTAATTAAAAAGGTCTCAAGGGACACTAGTGAAAATCAGTTTCTGAAACATTGCCTGAGATTGATGGTGGTGGGGGGGAACACAAGGGATGGGGAAGTAGGGCAAACCCAGGACATTTAAATTAAAAGTTTGCATGCAAAACCATGAATATATAGGTAAAAGCAAAGCAAAAAGAACTGGAAAGCCTTGATACTTCCAGAGCCTTTTTTCCCTTCTGGATAAACCCTGAGAGGGGATTAACTTTGTTAAAGCAGAGCACCCACAGCACCCATTACAGAACTTGGAAATGTTACCACATATCATGTTATCCAAAAATATAGTGTTTCCCTGTTCTGTCTATGGGATGCTATCAGTAATGATAATTTTGTTACTGGGCATCAGGTGAAACTAGCTCAATTTATTCCTAGGGTGGGGAAGATACAACAGGTGCTATGGACATGGCATTGGTGGTCATTGAAGCCATCTATCTATGAGCCCCCAGAGACTGCTGGCTTCTTTGAAGGACCAGTCTGCCCATGAAGTTTACACTGGATAAATCTGGAATCTTCCTAGACAGAGTGGGGCAATTCCTTTGCTTTTGCCAGGTAAACAAGAAGATAGTTGCTAGGGAATACAAATCTGAAAGCAAATGGACCATTCTATGTTCTGCAAACCTCTCACCATCCTGTCTCTGTTGACCCCAAGACAAATGGGTGTTTTGGATTTCCAGAGGATGGGAGTAGCTGTGTGAGCCAGCTGGCAAAACAACTTCAAAGAATCTAGTGGCACCTTAATTTGACATAAGCAGATTTGACATCTGATAAATTGTATGCCAAACAAAACTCCATAAACTTAATCCTCTTGGATTATGATACGAAACAAAGCTAAAGTTGGCTCATGCTGAGCTATGGGGCATCTTTTAACCTCAACAAGAATTTGACTGTATTGCCAGGTACAAAAATGCCCCATGACCTAAAAGTGGGAAGTAATGACTTCCAAGTAAAGCATAGTGTCACATTTAACTACCAGTGATAGCCTCTGCTTTCCATAGCAGTGTAGTAGTACATCCACTCTGAGTTTTATTCTGCACTATAAAAGAAGTATCCAAGATGATGAACTGTATCCCCCGAACCCCAAATTGGGAATAGATTTTAGCACACTTGACTAACATCTTTAACATGGGATGTAAAGCTCAGAGTGGATTCACTGTCACACTAAGATGGGACCTAGAAGCTACCAGTAATAACAAGCAGGTGCAATAAAGTTGCAATGCGAAAATAACCCAATTAGTAATGGTAAAGTTACTTGGGAACGCCAGCATGGTGTAGTGGCCTAAATGTCAATCTAGGATTCTGGGAAATCAGGGTTCAAATCCCTCCCTGCTCAGCCATGGAAATCTACTAGGTGACTTTGGGGCAAATCTCATTCTTTCAGCCCAAGAGGAAGGCAAATGGTACAAATCATTTTTAATAAATCAGAATAAATCCTGTCAAGAAGGCTCCATGATAGAATGATTGTAAGTGATGGCAAGTCAGAATTGACCTCAAGGAATATAGCAACAAACAGTTACTCTATTATTCCAATTAGTAACAGTTTCTAGTTACTCTCTAAAATACCCTTAAGATTTTTTTAAAGGCAACAAGCAACATAATGAGTTTCTTTCTCAACAATGCAACAAGTAATGGCAACTTTGGAGTCACTCTCCAAAGTCACCATTACTAGATGCACTGTTGAGAAAGAAACTCATTATGTTGCTTATTGCTTTAAAAAAAAACATCTTAAGGTTCACTCTCCAAAGTCCTCCAGGAACGGTAATGATTTACTTTTCAAAAGTAACCTTCCAGGCTCTGTCATGTTCAAAATAGCATTGGTACAGTATGTTCTGTATTCCACCCGGACATCCAGAGCCAGAAAATGTAAGATGGAGAAAACGTAAAGTTAGATAAAATAAAATGAAATTTATACTTCATTTATGGTGAGGTGTTTATTGACCTCAGTGAATTAGTGTCCTCCACATCAAGTCTCCATATGGGAATGTCACTTTCCCTCAAATAGAGCCACATTTCTGACAACCAGGGCATGCATCAAAACATACAATACAAGAAAACAAAATGGCACAGTTTTGTCCCCAATACATCTGGGACGATTAAGTATTCCAATGTAAAAAGAAATAAGTTTATTGGGATATTCTTGTATCCAATTTATCTTTTGCTTGTGTGTAGAAAAAAAAAACACACTTGTGTACATGGGAAATATCTGGAATTGTTTAAAATGCCTACACTGTTTTGTGTAGATACTGCAACAAAAGGTACCCATGGGAGATTAAGGGGGGTTGCAGACTGCCAGAAATAGTGCAAATTGAGT
>CM034703.1:149698714-149720478 GCA_020142125.1 Phrynosoma platyrhinos
TTCCTTTCCTTTCCTTTCCTTTCTTCCTTCCTTCGCCTGACAGGAAGGACTTAGGCTGCATCCGCACTGCAGAAATAGTCCAGTTTAACACCACTTTAACTGCCATAGCTAAATGTTGCGGAATTCTGGGATTTGTAGTATGTTATGGCACCAAATATGCTGCCTTCTTTCCTTTCCTTTCCTTTCCTTTCCTTTCCTTTCCTTTCCTTTCCTTTCCTTTCCTTTCTTTTCTTTTGCTTTGCTTTGCTTTCCTTCGCAGTAGGGACTCAGGCTGCCTGCGCAGAAATAATCCAGTTTGATACCACTTTAACTGTCCTGGCTCCATGCTATGGAATTCTAGGATTTGTAGTTTATTGTAGCACCAGAGCTCTCTGACAGGGAAGGCTAAATGCCTCACAAAACTACAGTCCCCAGCATTCCATAGCATTGAGGCGTGGCAGTTAAAGCGGTGTCAAACTGGATTATTTCTGCAGAGTGGATGCAGCGCCAGTGAATGACGGGGGAGAGGGGCTCCAAGGAGAGCCAGCCAGAGACCCCACTCGCCCCCAATGTCTCCCTCCATTCCCGCTTTTTCTGGGCTAGGGCTTCTCAGGATGGATCTCTGTGGCCATCCTGGAAGGCGAGGGGGGAGCAGGATGCTGGGACTTGTAGTAGTTGTTGTTGTTGTTCTTCTTCTGTGCCTTCAAGTAATTTCCGACTTATGGCGACCCTAAAGACGACTCTATCCTGGGGTTTCCTTGGCATGTTTCTGCCAAGGGGATTTGCCATTGCCACCCTCTGAGGCTGAGAGAGTGTGACTTGACCAAGGTCACCTAATGGCTTTCCACTGGGGGGTGCATTTTTCGTTGCTGAGTGCCTCCAAGGCATTTTTTTTAACTTAGGGCCTTTGCAGACTGCCAGAAATAGTGCAAATTGAGTCCACTTTAAGGGTTAGGGTTAATGCTAGGGAATCATGGGAATTGTTTTTGTTCTGAGACATTGAGCCTTCTCTGTCAGAGAGCTCTGGTGCCACAATAAACTACAATAATTTCCCAGGATTCCCTTAGCACTGAGCCAAGGCAATTAAAGCGGTCTCAGACTGGGTTATTTCTGCAATGTGTTTTGGACACAGGAGTGTGTTGAGCTATTTATTTATTGAGCAATTTATTTTAATAATGTAATAATTTAATTCCTTTTTAATGCATCTCTGTGTTTGTAATTGTATTGTTCTTTTAATATTGTTGAGCCGCTGTCAGTTCTAGGAAAAGAGTGGTATGCAGATAAATTAATAATAATAATAATAATAATAATAATAATAATAATAATAATAATAATAAATTTAGTCATGCCCTACATTTTTACTGAATGTCCTACATCCTCATCCTCATCCTGCATGCCTTGTCTTCCTTTGTGGTGAGGAAGACATATGGTCAGCTTGGGCCTTCTGAAAGCAGATTTAGGGCCTTTGCAGACTGCCAGAAATAGTGCACATTAAATTGAGGCACTGCCCTGGCTCAGTGCTAGGGAATCCTGGGAACTGTAATTTATTGTGGCACCAGAGCTCTCTGACAGAGAAGGCTCAATGTCTCAGGGGGGAAAAAACAATTCCCATGATTCCCTAGCACTAACCCTAACCCTTAAAGTGGACTCAATTTGCACTGTTTCTGGCAGTCTGCAACGGTGCAGGGGAGGGTGGTGGTGGTGGTGTGTTGTATATGGGGTCTCTCACAGCCCCCTTTCTGTCCAGGCGGGGGGCAGGAAGGTACCAGGAGGAGCAGAGCACATTTTCTCTTGCGGCAAGCGGCGCCACTTGCTGCATCTTGCGCCTTCACTGCACCTTTGGACTCTCCCCATCCCACCATCTCCACCTGGGGAGGCCTGGAAAGGGGGCTGGATAGAAGAAGGGCCCTCTGGCAATGGAGACAGAGAAGGCAGGATGTCAGGTGTTGGTGGTGGAGCCCAGAGCCAAACCAGATGGAGGAGGAACACAAGGAAGGAGAAAGAAACCTTTGACAGAGAGAGAGAGAGAGAGAGAGAGAGAGAGAAGGGCAGCCAGACTCTCTTTGGCTGACTTTCTCCTTCCCTCGCTTTGACAAGTTGAACATGAGTCAACAGTCTGTAGAGAGATCTTGCAGCACCTTTGAGACTAAGGGCCTTTGCAGACTGCCAGAAATAGTGCAAATTGAGTCCACTTTTAGGGTTAGGGTTAGTGCTAGGGAATCATGGGAATTGTTTTCTTTTCTGAGACATTGAGCCTTCTCTGTCCAAGAGCTCTGGTGCCACAATAAAATACAGTTCCCATGATTCCCTAACCCGAATCCTAAAATTGGACTCAATTTGCACTATTTCTAGCAGTCTGCAAAGGCCCTAACTGAAATAAAGAAGTTGGCAGCATGAGCTTTTGTAGACTTCAGTCTATTTCCTCAGATACATTTAGTGGAGTGGAAACCAGGGGCAGACATCTGTATCGATATCTGTATCTACCGTATATATGTGCCATTGGTATGTGAGAATGTCAACTCAAATTCAGAATCCTTTGTGTATGGAAATGAAGTAGCAAGTCTAGTTTTAACTATGGCCGTTTGTGAACTAGACTTTGGGAACTGGCCGATGTGTATGGAAATGAAGAGTCAAGACCAGTTTGCCACTGGAAACTAGCCTGTAGGTGGGGAGAATAGATGGGTGTAGCACACACACATACACACACACACAAGGATGGGGCCAGTGTTGAAATGTGTGTAGTGAGCCAGGAAGCCATTATCCCTGTTCAATCCATTGCTGAGGGACCGTAGTTTATGGATGAACTCCAACTCTGCTATTTCTCTTTCCGATCTACCTTTGTGGTTCTTCTGTTCAAAGACTGCTTTATTGGCTGATGGGAGCCACAGGCCAACAATGCCCAGAGGCCCATATGTTCTCTGCCCTTGATCTGAAGTGACTTCTTTCTGTAGGGCCATTTAAGTTACCTATAGGACTACTAAAGTCAGATTCTAAAACCACTCAACTGTACAGGAACCTCTATCTGCCTTTGCAGACTGCTAGAAATAGTGCAAATTGAGTCCACTTTAAGGGTTAGGGTTAGGGTTAGGGAATCATGGGAAGTATATTTTATTGTGGCACCAGAGCTCTCTGACAGAGAAGGCTCAATGTCTCAGGGGAAAAAAAAACAATTCCCATGATTCCCTGGCACTAACTCTAACCCTTAAAGTGGACTCAATTTGCACTATTTCTGGCAGTCTGCAAAGGCCCTAAGTTACCTGCTCCAAATGTTGTAGAGTGCAGAAAATCAGGGCCAGTTTAAGGTATTTTTCTGCCTGACATGAAGATCATTATACCCTCCTGTTGCACACAGGGATAGGGAGTCTTGGAGATGTCTCATCAACAGGATCGCCATGAGTTAAGATCGACTCAAAGGTGGTTCAACAATGACAACAACGACAACAACGACAACTTGCATGTATAGATATAGAGATAGGCCAGACAGAGCTGAATGGTTGCTTTATATACCGTAGCTGGGTGACAGAATGGCATCTTCCATATCCCCTGAGGTCAGCACAGCAGGTTGAGGCGCACAAGGCAGGTTTAATGACACAGTTCTGTCATCCAACACAAACAAACAGGCAGGTTGCTGCTGTTACCACTGCCATCCCTCACATACTCTGCTGCCTGAGGCTGCTGCCTGACTACTTAATGGTGGGGGCTGGCCCTGAGAGGAAACCTCTCCTCTCAACAAGCATGAAGGATCTGTTTTCTATTTAACCCACTGGTTTTTAGGTTGCTTGACCTTCAGGCTGTATTTATATACCTCATGGTAAGATGAGCAAAGTTTACTGCAATGATCCATGTTGCTGGTATATGGTGGCTGAGGCCTTCAGGGCTTCCCTCTGTTGAGGGGTATGTTGATGTCTTCTTTCTTTTGGGAGTACTCTAGGCCATAAGGAAGAATTACCTGTTCGAGAAAATATAGTCCACAATATAGTCCAGTCTCCAGATGTTGCTCAACTGCAACTCTACTCACCCTTTCCCATTGCCTAAGGCTGATGGGAGATGCAGTCTGAACTACAGAGCCACAAGTTACCTACACCTGGAGCGGACAGTACTGAACTAACACGATGGAGCAATGGTCTTACTCAATACAAGGCAGCTTCCTATGTTCTTCTGCCCAGGAAAACTCAGAACAAACTGACCTCTAGAAAACCTCTGTTCATAGGCAGGAAACCAACACCCTTTTGGTATCACTTTAAAAAAAACCAACAAGAACAATATCCCCTGTGATTGAATAATATATTGTGCATTTTATTTAGTTGAGGTGATTCCTCATCCTGCATATATTAGGTTTCTGCGTGACCATTCCTGTCCCCTCCCTTTTCTATCTTGTGATTTTGCCGTTTCAACCAGATTGCATTACTAACCTTCCTTTCCTATCATTCTCCCAAAGTGCTTTCCCTCTGCCTAACAATCAGGGCATGTAGGAAAGGCACAGAATGATGGGGATTTCCATGTATAATGGTTCCAACAAGCACACACACACATCCAAAACAGTGGGAAAATCTCTCTTCCTTCCACTTGTTGAAGGGTCCCCCTCCCCCACCTCATGCCCAAATTTCCCAGACTTGTCCAAAGGCTTCTTTTCATCCTACAGTCTTATTGTTAGGCATTGCTGCCCATGCATGAGCTATTCCTGTCTCCCTCCCTATCCTGCGCGCATGCCACACACAGCAGGAATGGTTCCCACGGCTCCAGGTCCCCCAACCTCATGGAAGTGGGCTGGTGGGGGCATCCCTAAATGTGTGGGTATGTGGCGGCGGGGGGGAGAGATTGCAGAGGATATATGCTGATAGAGGGGGAAATGGGCCTGATTAGGGGAGGGCTATGTGATTATTCCCACTACCAGCAGGTGCTGATAGAAGGCGTTCCAATGGGGACAGAGGCGCCTAGCAACACTCTCTGGAGCGCAAACAGGGTGGAGGCAGATGGGACCTAGCGGGGAAAACAGCCAAGGACCCACACATATTAGAGGTATATAAGCCCCTAGCTGCATTCCTTAGGCCAGGAAATCTCTCTTGATCCACAGAAGAGTCAAATCCCCCAAAAGAAAAATAGATCAAAGTGCTCATTCCCATTCTCAAGGGACACTTAGGATATTCCTTTGTATTAAGTCTTTTGCAGGTAGCTTTGCACAACCAACAATTGACCCCGCTATTAGCAAAGCCAGGAGGAGACCTACATGTTGTATCTTCTTTGCCTTCAGTGTAACCATTATGGGGGACATAGGGGTATCAGGTGAATAAGGAGCAGGGCTCCTATTCCTTTAATGGTTGTGCAGAAGCAATACCTGCTGCAATTCCACACAAGCAATACCTGCTGCACAACCATTAAAGAGCCAAAATCCTGACCCTTATTTCACCTGCAAGCCTAAGCAAGCCACGAAGAACCATTTTAAAAGCTTTCTCAGTATTCCCCATTTGGAAAAAAAGGTCATCGAGTCTCAAGCTTCCAAAGAGAAGGCTCCTATCACTCACTGTCGTAGCTAGCTATTCCATCTCCTCCCCAAGAGCTTTTCTGTTATAAAAAAAGAAAATGGAAGCTAGAATGGAAAATGTTGAAGAAGTGTAAACCAAAGACAACATTGTATTGCCTATTTTGGAAAAGTGCAGTTATGGAGAAGTGCAAGCTGAAGACAACACTGTGTGTCCTTTCTATACAATTATGAGGTAGTATAAAAACGAAGTAGTATGATTGCACAGCAAATACCTTGTTGGGAAGCACCACACTTTCCATGTTCTTTTTTGTCTGTAATGTCACTTGAGTCACCTAGAGAATCACTTGACATGATGCACAATGTGGAGCCAGGTTGTAGAATCAGAACTCTTGGGTTCTGTTGCCACACAATAAGGTAGCTAAGTAAATTTGATAAGCGCAAGCAACATTTTCCACCTCTTCCTATAAAAAATTGGTATCTTTGGGCTTCCTGAAGAAAGCTGGGATGGAGAAATGAGACAAATGTGTCTGTAAGACTGGAATAACTAGAAACACAAGATTAAAAGATGGAAGTAGGTAGAATATGGAGGAGGGAACCTAAAATTACATGGCACGGTTCAGAAAGGAGAGAAGGCATATCACAAACAGTAAATTCAAGCCCTGGGGGCCCTGGTTGTGGAATGCCAGGTATTCCTTCACCCTCCCTTCTGAGTCTGTACCATTTGTCAGCATCTGTGTTTCCTTTGCTCTAAATAGAGCTCTACGTGGAATAAGATGGAAACATTTCTCTTCTCTGACCACCAGCCATACTTTCAACAGTCCCTTCAGAAATGAGAAAAGAGATGATCCTAGTGGCTTGGAAGAATTTGTCCCCAACTGATTGACCTCTGATCAAATCTGACCTGTAACAGGCTATGAACAGAACCACAGATTATAAAAGCAACCCTTTCCCCATTCTTAGTTTTTGCTTCCACATCCATCTGGCCACCAACCCTTTGCTTTCCTTCATAGCTGATTCCATTTGTCCAAGAAGGCAACATGCAGAACAGGAGGGAATTGGTTCGGCAAGGAAGGAAGAAGGACTTTATGTTCCAGGCTTAGTCCCTTGATTGCCCCAGTATAGAATGGGACTCCACAACATCTTTGGGAGGATTCTTTTTTTAAAAAAATTATTTGCTCATAGCTTTATTTATAAGTTAGTGTGCACATTTATATACTTCCCAAAATGTGTTCCATGCACATCCCATATTTGGGAGTAGTAATGGGAAAACCTTGCCACAGTCAGTAGCTATTTGCAAAGTCTTCAGCAAATGGATGGAAATTCTCTAGAACTTGAGCCATGGTTTTTTTTATTCATTTATGTATTTCATCTTCCTCAGGATTTAGCTTTATCTCCTTTGTCAGTCTCTGTCTCATTTAGCATAATTATAATTAGCTCATTCATTGAAGCAGTAGTTGATACAGAAATCCACAGCAGCCCTCAGGCTCCATGATAGACAACCTCACCCAGAGCAGCCCTCTGGTTGATGATATTGCCTAGAAAGGTCCATGAAGCTCATCCAGGCTGAGCCCCAATTGATTAGTGCTGGAGAGAGCCAGGGCTGCCTTTCGTTTGACAGTTTCACGTGGAGCAGCCCTATAGTGCCTTTGCAGATGAGGACTGGGCCACATGCAGAATGGAAAGTGATGCACTCAACCCACCACTGATGCTGAGTGAGCCTTTAATCCAATCTTTGTGAGGCCATGTTGAAAAGAATGTTCTGGGAGAGCATTCTATGAAGAAGGTTCCAAGTGTGGAATAGCCATCTTGTCCTCTCCTTCATTCAGCCCAACTCTGCTCCGCCCAGAAAGGACAGAATCAGGAGGAGGAGCCAGGTATTTGGCCTACATGTTACCCTTCCATGGGACAGATGTAGCAAGTGCTTGGCTTTTTTTGATGTTTCTTCTATCCAGTCCACATAGGAGTTGATGCAGGAGGAGAGAACTGCCTGGGATCCCGGAAAGGGCTCACTCACCAAGCCAACCTGGCTCCAAGGCGTATCTTTTGCATCCAAGCGGCACACCAGGGCTGCACCTTCACCAACCTGGGAGAGGAAGAAAAGAATGAGGCAAGACTACTGCTTTGGCCTATCCCTCAGGGGTTTAGATGGTGGTTCACTGAAGTGTTGTTGTTTTTTTGTTTGTTTGTTTGTTTTTGGAGAGGTACTCACAGCTCCAGCAGGCAGCTGGGTAGAGTTATCCTTTAAGATACAACACATGGCTGGGTTGACCCCAGGATGTTCCTTGGCACAGTCTGATGGTAACAGCATTTTCACTTGGTATGCGCTGGGGTTAGCCTGAATCTCATCTGTTAAAATATAGTAAAACCAGCAAACTGTTAGGCATTTGCTCTTTCCCCTTTCTGGCTAATATTTTCAGGAAGTGATAGAGAGTTACACAAGAGTCATTCATTCATTCATTCATTCAACCTATGTCCCACCTTTCTCTCTTCATGAGACCTAAGGTGGCTTATAATAATTTACAATGAAAGTTTAGCTAAAATATTATATTAAGAAAATTAAAAACAAGCAAACAACAGTTCTATAAAAAGGACAGTTAAAAACAGGTTGAAATACATTTAAAACTTACAAGATTAAAACACAGCACACCACTTTCAAACACTGTTTTGCCATATGATTAAAAACCAAAGGCCAAAAGTCTTCCCTTTGCAGACTGCTAGAAATAGTGCAAATTGAGTCCACTTTAACTGCCCTGGCTCAGTGCTAAGGAATCATGGGAAGTGTATTTTTTTTCTGAGACATTGAGCCTTCTCTGTCAGAGAGCTCTGGTGCCACAATAAAGTACAGTTCCCATGATTCCCTAGCACTGAGTCAGGGCAGTTAAAGTGAACTCAATTTGGGCTATTTCTGGCAGTCTGCGAAGGCCCTTCGCCCGCCAGCTGAAAGAGAGGGGGGAGGGTCTACCTGGATCTCACATGGAAGGAAGGGGGGTTGCAGACTGCCAGAAATAGTGCAAATTGAGTCCACTTTTAGGGTTAGGGTTAGGGTTAGGGAATCATGGGAACTGTATTTTATTGTGGCACCAGAGCTCTCTGACAGAGAAGGCTCAATGTCTCAGAGAAAAAAACAATTCCCATGATTCCCTAGCACTAACCCTAACCCTAAAAGTGGACTCAATTTGCACTATTTCTGGCAGTCTGCAACCCCCCAAAGTTTCACAGCCTTGACGTAGCCACTAAGAAGGCTCTCTGCTGTGTATTCACCAAAATTCCTGTGATGGTGATAAGATCTTCTCCTGAAGATCTTAAAACTTTGTCCAGCTCATATAGGAGACCAGTCTTTTAGCTAATCTGGGTAATAACTGTATGTCACATATAATTTAAATATTGCCATGAGATGCAGCTTGTAGCTTGATGACAATTGAGTGTCACTGTCAACATGCTGTGATCTAACACATTAGCCCTTCTCCCCAAATAATCTTGGCAGCTTAGTTCAATAAAGGATCTCTGAGAGTGAGCAGCACCTTTGTCAAACTACAATTTTTTGAAGGGGACAGTAACATTTAAACACAAAAGTGAGAAAAAAGTGTCTTTTGGAAGGAAGATTGTCCACTAATACACAGCATTTCTCTGTATTTCACAAATCAGCTGGAGCTATATCTGCATCTACAGTGGTAAGAAAAAACTGTGAACTTCAAATAACAGAAATTTTAAAGTTTTATCATGGTAGCCTTCATGTCTCAAAACTAGTCATTTTAAAAATATAAATAGGAATTACAATTCTATCTCCTGTGAACCAAGTCTATCTCTCGTGAAAGTAAACTATACACAAAGCAGGAAAACAATGTGTACTGGCAAAAGGAAGTGATCCCCTGGTTGCAGCAATTCAGCTAAAGGGAACAATTAGATTAGGTACATAAGTAATTAGGTAGGTCTACATGGCTAAGTTTGGGATGCTGTATTCCACAAAAGAGTCAGAAACTTTGTGCATCTCACCTTCATCATGAAGTTGAACAGAAACCTGTCATGCCACAATCAAAAGATACATGAAGATCTTAAAAGCAGTTGCTGCTACTCATCAGCCTAGAAAATGTTGCAAAACCATTTCTAATGATTAGGGGCTCCACCAGTCCACTGTAACTCTAACAAGAGCAGCTGTACTGCCAAAATCTCCCCAAGAATAAATTAGTACATCATCTAAAAAGTCATAAAGAACCACAAAGTAACATCCAAGGATCTGCAGACCTTCTCGCTTGGATAGTGGGAAGGTTCATGACTCAACAATAAGGGATAAAAAGAACTTAACAAGGATGGTGTTCATTATACAATAGACATGAAGAAACCATTGCTCTCTAAAAAGAGCATTTCTGCTTGTTTCTGGTTTGCTAAAGATCACACAGATGACCTCCACAACTTCTAGAACAGCATTCTAGGGACACAGAACTTTTATTGAACTCAAAGTTAGAACTTTGTGACATCAGTGTGAAACATAATGTTTGGTGAAATAGAACACAAGAATCTCATCTCAGCCATCAAGTATGATTGAATGATAGCATGGTTTGAACCTGCTTCGTTCCCTTAGAACCCCTGGATGGCTTGAAAAAAACTATGAATTTTGCAATGTTCAGAACATTATACAGGCCATCCATCCAAGAGCAGAAACTGAACCAAAAATTGGTCATTCAACAGGACAATGATCCTAATCATACAAACAGATCTACCAAAATGCTATGGAAGGACTTAACATTTTAGAATGGCCTAATCAAAATCCAGCCCTAAACCGCACTGCAATGTTGTGGCAAATCTGAAGCAAGTTGTTAATGTGAAGAAGCACTCAAACAAGACTGACATAAAGCAGTTCTGCAAAGAGGAATGAGCCAAAAATTTTTCAAGCCAAGGTGAGGGACTTCCGGTTGGCACAAGAAGGTAAGAGGAGCATCTCAGGGAGGCTCCTGAAAGATGCTCTGCTTTGTGCAGTTTTTCTGGGGTGAAATAAAAATCAAAGAAAGGAAAAATCTCTTGTAATAGGGGATGTTGGAGGCAGTCCCCACGGAGGCTTTGGAAGCAACCCATGACAGATACCCACCCAAAATGAAGCTGCCTTGGGAGCGGAGAAATCCGGGAGGGAAGCTTGAAGCTGAGGTTGAGCCCAGCTGAGCAAAGCAGTCACATGAAGCAAGAAACATCAGTGCCAATTACCGCAAGCAAAGAAAGAAACACAACGGTGCACAAAGAGACAAGGGAGACCACCCAAACCTAAACGCTAAGGTTTCAAACAGCAAGTAACCCTTCAAACATGGAGAAATTAAAGATGTTCAGTAAAAATAATAGAGATAATATTTAAAACCAAATACCCAAATAGAGACAATATTTAAAATCAAAGCAAGAACACTAATGAATTATTAAACCTGAAAATCTGACTAGATGGATTTTATGATACAAAAACCAATTGATGAACAAATTTTGTCAGAGTAAAATGCACTCTGAAGAGAAAATACCATAGATGTGACTGGGGCAAAGAAACTGGGACAAAGGTGAGAGAGTTACCTTAGAGTCTTTGCAGACTACCAGAAATAGTGCAAATTGAGTCCACTTTAAGGGTTAGGGTTAGTGCTAGGAAATCATGGGAATTGTTTTGTTTTTCTGAGACACTGAGCCTTCTCTGTCAGAGAGCTCTGGTGCCACAATAAACTACAGTTCCCATGATTCCCTAACCCTAACCCTTAAAGTGGACTCAATTTGCACTATTTCTAGCAGTCTGCAAAGGTAGTAGTAGTACAGTTGGGAGCCATGATGACTCAGCATTTGAACAGTCACAGGGGGCTGATGCAACACTAGGCAGAGGGTTGAGTCAGAAAACTTCAACTCTGCAGAGTCACATAAGTCAAGTGACTTGAAACTGGACATCCCAGGAGTAGGTTGGACTAATATCCTAGAAAGGGATACTGTATATAAGTGGATGAGTTGGATACTCATGTGTGGGTGATTGTATATCGAGATACTAGTGGAGCACTTTGTTAGTCTGTACATAGTCTGTAATGGAAGAATAAAGAACCTCTTTGTGAGATAAGAGAGAGTTCAGCAGTTTTGTGTCTTGCAGACAGCTGCCTGTGTTGGAGGTTGTTTTTTTCCTTGCAGCATTTGCAGCCTGCATAGAACTTCACAGTGAAGATTGATCTTTGGAGTCTGCTCTAGCATAAGTTTCCTGCACACACTGAATTCGGTTCACATGCACCCCAACAAATTTACTGAGGAAGTTAATAACATTTATATACATTAATCAATTGAAGTACTAAATATGATATTATTTAGATTAATTTTGATTAATTGAATGAATGGAAGTGATTTGATTATTTTGAACTGAAATTTGCATTAATCGAATTGGAATATCAACTGGATTAATTAAATTGAAGAATTAAATGAATTAAATGAATTAAGACTTTATTAAATTAATCATTAGAATTGACTGAATTCAATCAATGGATCTTTCATTAATTTGAACTAGAACATCAACTGGATTAACTGAATTGGAAATTAATTGAATAAAGACTTGAATACACCAATTAATTTAAAAATGTCAGTAATGACAAGAACAATGGCTGCAGCTGCAACACAAACTCTGAATAAATCACAAAGAAGACAATCTATAGAACAAATATCAATTTTGGATGAAATTAAAAAAACTGAAATCAGAGATGGAACAAAGCATGAAAAGAGAAATAAAAATGCTAAGAGCAGACATTAAACAGGACGTGAAAGTGGAGCAAAGGGACATAAAGCAATCCTTGGAAGAAGTGAGGTCCAAAAGGAACAAGTAAATGAGAAAATAAATAAATTAGAGGAAATAACAGATTCCTTAGAGGAGACAGTACAGAAAGTTAAAATGACACAAGAACAAGAGGCTGAAAAGAATCTAGACATGAAAGCATTGGTAGAATTAAAACAGAGGGAAAATTGTTTGAAATTTTATGGAGTAAAAGGGATGAAAAGAGAAAATTTGTATGAATATTTACTCCCTATATTTGCTGACTTTGCAGAAATTCAGATACAAGATTTCACTTGGGAGATAAACAAAAAGTTTAGAATTCATTCCCAAGTGGCAAAGGAGAGGGGATTGCTAAGAGATATTGTCATTTATTTCCTCCAGAAAAGAATAAGAGATCAGTTACTGGAACTAAGCTATGAAAAAATGTTGGTAATTGAAGGAGAGGAAGCTAAAATTTTCAAAGACATCCCAAAAAGAATTCTTAGAAAAAGAGAAGATTATAGATTTCTAACCACACTATTAACAAAATACAAGATGATATATAAATGGGAAAAACTCGAAGGAATATTGGTTCTATATAAACAGAAATGGATTAAGCTGAACTTGATACAAAAGGCAAAATACTTTTGGAAAAATACATAATGCAGAAATTAAAAAGAGTTGAGGGAAAGGAGGCAATTCAAGACAAGAAGACAGAGTAAGAACAGAAAAAGTACCAGATAGGGCAGAGGATGAAAAGGGAAAGGAAGAAAACTCAATCCAAATAGAAGAGGAGGATCTTGAGGAGGATAGGTTGCTTACTTGTAACTGTATTTCTTCGAATGGTCATCTGCAAATTCACACAAATGGATTATATCTGCGCGTGTGCAGCTAGTTCAGAAACTTCTAGTATCGCTAGGCAGAACTTCAATTGCAATTTTTTGGCGGTAGCTCCAGCCATCCCTATAAAGCCCCTGGCATTCTCCAGTTCTATAATGTACACCACATAGCAGCAACAGGAGAATCTTAGCAATAAGCAGGGGAGAATGAGTGGGATTTGTGTGAATACGCAGATGACCACTCGAAGAAATACAGTTATAGGTAAGCAACCTGCCCTTCTTCTTCATGGTCTCTGCGAATCACACAAATGGGTTAGACTGACAAGCTCCAGTTATCAGAAGACGGAGTTTCATGACGCCAGTTTGACAGTTCAAACAGCTGTATTTTATTAACAACAATAAAACTTTAAAACTTTGAAAGTGCATTTGTTGGTGTCATTTGTTTTGGTTTTAAAGCATATAAAATATGCAATGTAATAAAAACTTTAATGTAACCCAGAAAGCAACACTGCCCTCCCAAAGGCTGCATCTCCTGTTGTCAGGATGATCTGTCATTGAGGGGGCAAGAAGGGAATCCCGATGCAAATGTTGTTGGGTTTGAGTCACTAATATAGTGGTTTGGCTACGGTTCTCGGTACTGTGAGCCACTTGGAAGGAGGATTGTGTGCAGGTTCAAAGACGGATAGGAACCAGGATTGAAATGATCTGAGATGGAGTCTTGTGCATTGGTTGCTGAGGCCATGTGTCCCAGGACCACTTGCACAGTGTGGGCCCTGAATTGCCTGTTTGAGAGGCAGTTGCGGATGGCTCCGGAGAGGGCTTGAAATCTGTCTGATGGTAGACAAGCAGTGGATTTGTCAGAGTTGAGAATCGCCCCGATGAACCTGACTTGCTTCGATGGGGTTAGGTTGGCCTTCTCTCTCTTGATTATGAGCCTGAGAGAGTCCAGAAGGGACAGGGCGAATTGTATGTGCTTGTGAAGTTCCTCCCGGGACAGAGCAGCAAAGAGCCAGTCATCTAGATATGGGAAGACTGTGATCCCGCATTGGTGGAGGCAGGCTGCAACCGGAGCGATGCACTTGGTGAAGACTCTCGGCGCTGTGGAGAGCCCAAAGGGGAGGATTCTGTACTGGAAGATCTCGGTCCCAATGACAAAGGCGAGGAACCTCCTGTGATCCTGCCAGATTCCAATGTGGATATAGGCATCCTTGAGATTGAGGATCACAAACCAGTGTCCTTTCTGCCAAAGTGGCAAAATAGAGGCAAGGGTTACCATCTGAAAATGGCGGTAAATGATGAAGGTGTTTAACTGCTGCAAGTCCAAAATGGGCCTGAGGCCAGAGTCCTTCTTAGGGACAGTAAAATAATGGGAGAAGAAGCAAGTATGGGCCTGAGCAGGGTCCATGGGCTCAATCACAACCTTCTGTAATAATGTGTTCACTTCGTTGAGTAAGGTGTCTGAGAGGATGGTGGAAAGAACAGTCCCAGTGACCGGGAGCTCTTTGAACTCGAGGGCATAGCGCCTGCAGACAATGTCTAAGACCCACGAGTCAGAAGTAATTGAGGCCCAGGTGTTAATATCTCTCTGACTCGGTATCAATATGGAATATTCCCGATGGAGTCTGGAGCATTTCAAGCCAGGGGAGAGACACCACTCGGGCTGGATCAGATCCGAGGGCTGCAGAGGGAGTTCTGACTGATGCCATAGAGTCTTCATGGTCAGTCTTCCTCAACAGGAAAGCAGAACAGGCCCTTTTGGAGGCTGAATGATCAGTCGCTCTATCTCCCTTTGAGTGAGCAGATTTATCCTCCAAGTGTTTGCGTTTGGAAGTCTTTTTGGACCCTTCATCCCTGCAGTCCTTTTCAGACCTGGAAGTCTTCTTGTCTTTTGAAGACTTTTCCCAGGACCTCCTTGTCTTTCTCTTTCTCCTTCTCCTTCTCCTTCTCAGAGGTAGAGGGAACTTCAGCTGAGGTGTCTCATGCTGCAGGGGCAGAGGCCGGTCTCAGGGCTGCTTTAAGTTTCAGGTCCTGGTTTTTGAGGGCCTGGGTGGTCATGACTTTACCATGCAAACACATCTTAACATTGTGGGCCTCACCCAGGCATAAGACACATTGATCATTGTGATCAGTAGTGGGGATTTTGACGCCACACTTGTTGCAACACTTAAAAGAAGCCATTTTCAACCGGAGTCAAAGGCAAAATTGGCAGACAAATTCAAAGTCAAATGGTCTGACGTCAAGCAATCAGCAAAAATCCAAAATCCAGAGAGTGGTCAAAGTCCAGAAAAATGGTCAAATTTCAAGCCGTTAGGTCAAATCGAAAGTGAAATGAGCAACTCTAACAGAGCGAAGTTCCTTGCTAGCTGCTAATGTGGTGGGCAAAAGGAACTGGAGAAAGAGCAGGAATGCCAGGGGCTTTATAGGGATGGGCGGAGCTACCACCAAAAAAGTTGCAACTGAAGTTCTGCCTAGTGATACTAGACATTTCTGAACTAGCTGCGCAGGCACAGATATAACCCCATTTGTGTAACTCAGAGACACCACGAAGAAAAAAGTAATGGAAAAATCAAAACAAGGAGAAGAAAGTGTGGAAGAGGATATAAATCCAGAGGACTACATTGAATTATAGTTGCTATCTTTAACTACTGTTTCTCCCCTTTTTTCCTGTGCTTGTGAAATAAAAATAAAGTAAATGACAAATATAAGAGATATAAATTTTCTTTCATAGAATATAAAAGGTCTGAATGACAAAGCAAAAAGAAAATAAATATTTCATATATTAGGATGACAAAAGTATCATGCAATTTGTCTTCAGGAGACTCACATTAGGGGCAAAGACAAAAGATTATTAAGAAATACTAAGTTAGGATTGGATTATGTCTTGGCAGCCAAACAGAAAAGGAGAGGAAGAGTAGTTTATGCATCAAGAAAAATACAATCTAAAGAAGTATTCAGTGATGAGCAAGGAATTTACATAGGTATTGAACTGATGATACAAGGGAAAGCTTTCTTATTGGTGACAATATATGCTCTGCGGGGGGGGAATCAAAATTTTATTTAAAAAATTGATGAAATATTAGAAGAGTATAATGATTATGAAATAATAATGTGTGGAGACGTTAATGCAGTTATACATTTTTTAATGGACAGATTATCGGGCAAGAAAATTAAGGAAAAACAGAAAGCTTCCAAAATCCTTTTCTGTTCTGCTGCAGAGACATGATCTAAGTTTCAGGTCCTGATGTGTGGAGACATAAGGAGGGAGATAAGAGAGAGTTTACTTTCTTTTCTGAAAGGCACAAGTCCTTTGCTAGAATAGATATAACATCCAAAACATTCTGTAATAAGATAAAGATAATGGAAATCTTGGCTAAAACCAATTCGGACCACAATGCAATAAGCATAAATCTGAGTTGTTTAATATCAGAATAGCAATGGTATCTACAGGACTATTTAATTCAAAACAATAAAATTATTGAAGAAGCACACCAAAAATTAAAAGATTATTTCTCAGATAATTTAGAAAAAAGAACAAAGACAGAAGTAGTACAGGATGCTGGTAAAGTGGTACTACGAGGTTTATTCATTCAAAAACATCAAGAAATGCAAAGGAAATAGAGACAGAGAATACAACGAATTACAGAGGAAATAAAAGAGAAAGAGTTAAAAGAAGCAAAACATAAGAATAAGATAATAAAGACATCAAGATTTTGCAAAAACAATGCTCACTAGAAAATGTAGAAGAAATTGCAAAAATGATGAAATGGAAAAGTAAAACAATTTCAAAATGCTAATAAATCTGGAAAGTGGTTAGCTTGGAAATCAAGAAAGGAAAGAGAGAAAAAATTAATGACAAAAATAAAAATAGATGAGAAGATATTTACAGATTTTTTTAAAAAATTAAAGAGATTTTCTATAATCATTTCCACAGAATATTCCAAACTAAAGAAATACAGGAAGAAAAGATTAGAGATTATTTAGATAAAAGTGACATCTCAGCTTTAAATGAAGAATAGACAGGCTTTAGATCAACCAATTTCTATGAAAGAATTACAAGAAGCAATAAAAGCAGCCAAAAATGATAAAACACCAGGACCAGATGGATATTCGGCAAGATTCTACAAAATTTTTCAAGATGAAATTGCACAGCCATTATCAGAGACTATGAATAATATTAGAATGGGAGGTGAGAACAGGATTCCAGCTGCCTGGGAAGAAGCCAATGTAGTTTTAATCTTGAAAGAGGAGAAAGACCAACAAAATCCAAACAGCTACAGGCTGATATCTCTACTCAACACTGACTATAAACTGTTTGCATACATATTGGCAAATAGAATGAAAAAAGTACTAGTGAATATAATTGCCGAAGAACAATGTGGCTTCTTGCCAGGTAGACATCTGAAAGACAATCTGAGAAATGTGGTAGATATTATAGAATATTTTGATTTTCATAATGAAAAAAGCTGGCTGGCTCTTATTTTACTAGATATGGAGAAGGCGTTTGATAATATAGATTGGAAATTAATGTTAGAAATTAAAATGGGTCCAAATATTAAAAACTGGATAAAATCAATATATCAGAGACAAACTGCAAAGAATATAGTAAATGGAGATAGAACGAAAACATTAAAAGTAAACAAAGGGACTAGACAAGGCTGTCCCCTATCTCTATTATTATTTATATTGACTTCTGAAATATTACTAAACAATATTAGAAAAGATTTAAACATTTGTGGGGTAAAAATCAAAAGGGATCAGTATATGGTAAGAGTGTTTGCAGATGACATAGCAGCAACTATAGAAGACCCTTTAAATAATATAAATCATAGAACAGTTACAAAAAATGAGAAAATATATGGACTAAACATAAAGAAAAGACAAATGTGATAACAAAAAATATGAGAGATGAAGAAGAAAAAGAATTAAAAGAAATGAGTGGGTTTAATATAAGCAAAAAAGCAAGGTATCTTGGAATAACTTTAACAAATAAAAACTCAGACCTATTCAACATTAACTACAAACTGAAATGGAATGAGATAAAAAGAGAATTAAACAATTGGAAAGACCTAAATTTGACACTGCTAGGAAGAATATCAGCAGTTAAAATGAATGTCCTGCCCAAGTTACTTTTTTTTTATTTCAAATTATACCAGTAATTAGAAAAGATAGCATATTAAGGAGTTGGCAAAATGAGCTATCAGATTTTATCTGGGCAGGGGAAAACCCAGAATAAAGCAAAAATACATGCAAGATGCAAAACAGAGGAGGCTTAGCCATGTCAAATCTAAAACTATACTACAAAGCTTGTTGCATAGTATGGTTAAAAGACTGGGTAAATCTAAAAAATAATAAGCTGCTAAAACTAGAAGGCTCTGAATTGAGATTTGGGTTTCATGGGCATTTATTTTATAAGAAAGAACACGTTAATAAGAACTTTAACAACCACTTTATAAGATCCTCATTATATCAGGTCTGGAAGAAATATAGAAAAAGAATATGCCCTAAAATCCCAACTTGGGTTTCAATGCATGAAGCCCTATTTAGAATAGACCCACAAAGAAAAGAAAAATGAATAACATATAAAGACATATAAAAATGAATAACATATAAAGAGGTGACAAAGGATGAATTTGAAATGAAAACACTTGAACAATTAAGATTAGAAGGATGGCAATGTGGCTGGTTTTTATACCACCAATTGAAATCTAGTTTCAAAGCAGATAGCAAAACAATTGGGATAACATTGGGAAAAACAAATTTAGAATAAAACATATGGTCTGGGAAACCAGCTTTACTATCAAGTGTGTATAAGAATTTACTGGAAATATATACTGAAGAGGACTTAATAAAAGAACACATTAATAAATGGGCCCAAAATTGTGGAAATACGATTGAATTAAGTCAGTGGGAAAAATCTTGGACAACAAGAATTAAATATTCAGCCAGTCAGGAGGTTAGAGAAAGCTATTATAAAATTATATTCAGATGGCATCTTTCTCTGGACAGAATTAGCAGAATGTATAGTGCCAGAAATGGCAAATGCTGGAAATGTGAGAAGGAGAAAGGCACCTTCTTTAATTTATGGTGGTTGTGTATAGAGGCCAGAAGATTTTGGAAGCTAATTAAAAAAACTGTAAATGAAATGTTAGAACTCAAATTAGAATTCAGACCTGAGATTTGGCTACTATGCATGTTAGATAATGACATAGAAAAAATATAAGGGAAAATTATTTTTATATGATGACAGCAGCTAGATTAGTGTATGCCCGATACTGGAAATTGAATAAGGAAGCGCAGACAGATGAATGGTTAAGATATTTAGTCTATGAAACTAAAAGAGGAAATTAAAGACAACATGATAAAAGAAAGGGAAAAATTATTATTTATTTAAGGGGAAAATGGGGTAATATAACAACAATAGGAATATAAAACAAATGAATGTTGAAGAAAGAAATTAATCAAAGGAAAGGACAAAATCAACAAGATAAATGTCAAATGAGAAACAAGAAAAAACAACCGAAAATATCAAGAAAAATGTAAGATCAGCCAGATAAGAAAAAGACAAAGATACTCTTCACAAGAATAGGAAAGTAGGAAAGAAAGGAAAAAGGGAAAAAAATAAAAATAATTAACAATATGAAAATCATTACGATATAGATGAAGGAAGCAGAAGGGTAGAAGAGATAGTCAATAAGAAAGAAGGATATTAAAGTTTAAAGAAAGAACAGTGATTGAAAGAAAGAAAAAGAAGAGGTGTTGGGTGATCTTTGGAAGTAAAGAGCTTGTTTAGATAATATGTAATACGAAGGTATATTTTGTTATTTGATAAATTTTGTTTTGAAGAATGTATGTACATTATTAATTTTTAATAAATTAAAATTAAATAGATAAAAAAGCCAATGTGAGGGACTAAGAGTTCTATAAAGTGCACTTGAAGTCATCATTGAGGGAGTGTCCTGAGGCACTGAATCTAAAGGTTCACATGCCTTTTTATGCAAGGAAAATGATTGTTTAATCACTTGTAGACAAATGTTGCCAACAAGTGAGTGTCTTTCCTTTAAGATAAGATTAAGATGTAACAACATTTTAGGCTGGAAATAAGTAACAAACTTTTTCTCACCATTGTACACAGAAAGGGCAAATAACAGCCAGATCACCTGCCTGTTTGTACGGAACAAGCTTCAACTTGATGCAGTGTGTTCAAAAAAATATTTAAAGCCTGCTAAGGAATAACTGCTTAGTATGAACTGGTGTTGGAACATGCAGTCCATCTCAACAGCACAGTTTCTCCCTCCTCCCCACACCTCTGCAGTCAGTCACCTGTCACATACCATCTGTTTGTAGCATCTGCAGACCCATCACTTTACAGCTATCCCAGGATACTGTTGGGGAGAAGGTCATACGCGTGATGTGCTTGTCAAAGGTGATGGGTTTCTGAAGAAGCAGCAGAGCCACACTGGAGTTACCAGGGAGGCTGATCTTCTCATATGGGTAAATCTTAGCCACACGGATCCCCTTGACGTGGCCCTTGGGGTGTGTCAACCCCACAAAAACAGCTGTGCTTTTTGGGTTCCTGTATACATTAAAGAAGAAGTTGAAATAACTTTGTTTGAGATCAGAGGTGAAACAACAGGCACAGGGAGTAGGTATTTTCTTGCTCTAAAGAGCCCGCACAATGTGGAAAGGTGAAAGTTGCAGGGAGGGGGGAGCAGGCTTATAGACCATGACATAGTTTATTCAGTGTAACAACTCCCTAATTCTTTCTGCCTGTTTACATCTGGGTAGGAAACTGCTCTGTGTGTAGGAGAGCAATATTCTGCCCCTGGGATCCTCTGAGGGCCATTTGTTCTGCCAAAAGTGCCAACAAACAAAATGTCTGGCAGTCTATGTCTGTTTATATATATATATATATATATATATATATATAACATTATATAATATATAATATATAATATATAATATTATATTATATATAATATAATATATATATAACATTATATAATATATAACATTATTTCTTGATACTAAATAGTGCAAGGGCCCACTGCAACCTATTTAAAAGGTAAGTTGACACTCCTGGAAGCTTTCAGGGAAGGAGATCCTGCCTTTCCTTTCCCCCAGAAAAATGAGCATCCAGGGAGTCCAGTGGGCTCAAGAGCCATAAAACAACCTCAGGGGCTGCATATGGCTCCAGAGCCACACTCTGCCTACCTTTAGTTTATATAGTCATAAACTATTATAAAATGAAGCTCAGTGTACTTTAAAATTGAACAAAAACAGGAGGGACTAGAAACATCCAATGAATCCAATGTAAGAAAGAGAGACAGAGTATCAGGATGTGTAAAAGATTTTATTTCTCAAAATTGCCCAGTGTGTTTGGCCAAAAATATATATAGTCCAACATGTTTTGACAAATATATATATTTTTTATGGCCTTCTTCAGAGGAAAGTATTTTAAAATTGACCTTCAGGAATTTAAAATAGTGTTCCCAGAGTTTATGCCTGGCAACATTGTTCTTCCTGAAAGGCACTGAATTATTTTGAGAAATAAAATCTTCTTTTATGCATCTTGACACTCTGACACACTTTTTTTTTTTTACTACAGTGAGTGTACTATAACTAGTAAAAAGGCTCTTCTTAATTTGTTTCTCTTTAATCTAATGGCATCTGAGGTCATCAGTGGTACTGACCATAGACTAGGCCAGACAAGCTTGCAGTTATT
>CM034703.1:149745306-149786721 GCA_020142125.1 Phrynosoma platyrhinos
GTTCTTGTGTGTCTTCAAGTCCTTTCTGACTTATGGCGACCCTAAGGCGACCTTATCATGGGCTTTTCTTGGCATGTTTTTTCAAATGGGGGTTGCCATTACCATTCTCTGAGGCTGAGAGTGTGTGACATGCCCAGGGTCACTTACTTGGCTGCAAATTGTACATACCCCAGAATGCATCACCTAGTATATTGGCAGTCCTTCTCCCCCAACAACTCTTTCTCATTTTCCCCCATTGGAAGAGGGGTGGTCTTATACGTCCAGTTGTCTTATACGCCGGAAAATACGGGTATATAAACTGCCCCCTTCAGTATTGCAAATAAGAACCAGCTGTTTCTGAGATGGTTTTCTAATAATAATGATAATGATAATGATAATGCTGCATGTTTTCTTTTGCGAGGCAGCCCACAAACGAAACCCAAGCCCATGAGGGAATGCCTTTCCCAAAGAAAGCCCCCTTCAGTATTGGAAACAAGAACAGCAGTTTATGAGATGGTTTTCCAATAAATAATAATTAATAACAATTAAAATAATAATAATGCACATTTGTAGTTTTCTTTGCTTCTTTAATCCTCGAACGACAAGTGGTGAAGGGAGGCAGAAGAAAGTAAAATGAGAAGGAACATGGCGGGACGTCACTGTTTAAATTCCAATATATTTGGAATTCCATCCACTAATGAATTGCATTCCTCAGATGCTTAAGCCTCACGAGTTTCCTTTCCAGCTAAATCTGTGACCTCTCTCACTACAATGCTGCAATTTTTGGTGGAGAAGGCGATGTAGGAGAAAGGAGTTAAGGCTTTAAAGGGATTATTTGGGGACGACCATTCTTCAGGGATGTCTAGTATGGTTCTTATCAATAAGAAGTGAACTGAGGCTTTCAGAAACGCCTTTTGTGTCCCTGAATAGAAAAGGAACTTGGGGTTCATAGCACTGTTTCACTGTAAACTTACTTTAGAGTACAGGTATGTGTTCTCCTTGGTGGCAAATCCACAAAAAGATCCCTTTCTTGAGCTAGCTAAACAATGTATTTTGTGCAGTTTAGTTGGCCCAATAATGGCATCACTTTTTTATGGATTTTAATTTATTTACCTTCTGCAATGTACCCAGAAGTTTGAAAAAGCTCCCTTCTTTCAATAAAATGCTGTTGTGATGCACCTGGTTGTTAGTGTTGTTCTGCTTAGCACAAACTATTTACAACATGAACTTGAGAAAGGTAAAATTATTGTGATTAAGGTTCTACTTGAACTGTTGGCATGGCGACATTTTGATATGGATTACCTAAGTCTCATTGAGACTTCCTCAGTAAGACTCAATGGGACTTATTTCAGGTGAGATAAGTACATGATGGTAGCTTTAATGTACAGTGGGCCCTTGGTATCCATTGAGTTTTGGTTCCAGGACTTCCCGGGATACCAACATCCATGGATGTTCAAGTCCCATTAAATACAATGGCATAATAAAATGGTGTGTGTGTGTGTTGTGCACTTTCAAGTCATTTCCAACTTACAGCAACCCTAAGGTGAACCTATCATGGACTTTTCTTGGCAAGATTTGTTCAGAGGTTTTCCTTTGCCTTTCCCCGAGGTCGAGAGCATGTGATTTGTCCAAGGTCACCCAGTGGGTTTCATGGCTGAGCTGCAAATCGTTCAATACTCAAACCATTATGCCACACTGGCTCTCAGTAAAATGGTATCCCTTATATAAAACTGTAAAACTGAGGTTTGCTTTTTGGAACGTATATATTTTAAAAATATTTTCAAGCTGTTGATGGTTGAACTGTAGATAAAGAATCTGTGGATATGTACAGCTAACTGTATTTTATATTGCAATTGGCCCCCCATATCCACAGATTCTGCATCCACAGATTCAACCATTCACACATGAAAATATATATAGCTTAAATTCCAAAAAGCAAACCTTGATTTTGTCATTTTATATAAGAAACACCATTTTATTACACAATTATGTAGGGAGATCTTGTAGCACCTTTGAGACTAACTGAAAGAAGTTGGCAGCATGAGCTTTCGTAAACTATGAAAGCTCATGCTGCCAACTTCTTTCTTTCAGTTAGTCTCAGAAGTGCTACAAGATCTCTCTACAGTCTGATTCTTGAGACTAACACAGCTCTATCTTTCATTACTACCCCATTGTATATCATGGGACTTGAGCATCCAGGTTTTGGTATGCATGGGGGTATGAGGTCCTGGAGCCAAACCCCAGTGGATACCAAGGGCCCAATGTACCTCCTAATGGAGTACTACTCAAAGGGGTGGTCTGTGCCCTTTAGCCTGTCCTTGAGATGTGAGCCCATGGAGTGTTTCCTGGAAGGAAATAAAACATTTCTAACTAAAGGGCATAGAATTGCTGGTCCCCCTACATTAAGCAGCTTAAGAAGCACTATCCTGAAGAATCTGGGGAATGCTACCTTCCATTAAGATGTAGAGAGGTGGGAACTCTACTCCTCAAGTTCTAATTCCCTTAAAATGGATGTTCCTTGAAGCAAGAGGCCTTGGAAATATGGGCCTTTGCAGACTGCCAGAAATAGTGCACAATAAATTGAGGCACTGCCCTGGCTCAGTGCTAGGGAATCATGGGAACTGTAGTTTATTGTGGCACCAGAGCTCTCTGACAGAGAAAGCAAGCTCAATGTCTCAGAAAAAAAATTTCAGCCATCACCTCTAGCCCTTCAGGCTATTCTATTGAAAGCCCAAAGGATGCTCTCCTCTATGCACTCCCCTCTTAACCTTCCTCCTCCTCCCCCTGAGCTGGGCATACCTCCAAGTGAAGTGCTGGGCCAAAGCCACGTACTATTTTTATTTTCTAAGAAAGCCTCTGAGCCCATGCTTAGGTGTTCTTGGAAATAAAGATGGTACTGGAGGCCGGCACTTCACTTTATAGTACAATGGGTTTAATTTCTATTGTAATTCATTATCTTTTTAAAAAAGAGGAAGAACCTGGGGCCTGGTGTGCAGCAAAGATGTCTGTACACAGTGCCCACAAGCAATACACAGGGACAGCCTTGAAGGCAGAATATAGGTACTCGGCCTTCCCCCTCCACAACTTTATTTAAACAAAGAGTTTTCTTCTTGCAATTCTTGCATAACTCTGGTTCTCCCATTCATAAAAGTGGCTGAGGACCTCTGAAGGTTGAAAAGCCATCACCCATGGAAACACCACAGAACTGAAAAGTGCCATGCCAGATGTTTTGCTGCAGGCAACTGCTACTCATCCAAGTTGCTTGCACGCTTCAAAAGGATTAAAATGTTAGATATCACAAGACTTAAGAAAACCCACACCCCATCCTGTGTGCAACAGCCACTTGTTTCCATTAACAGTTCTACTTATAAAAATAATAATGAACATGCCTCATAATGAGGCATTAACATTTCCAAAAGTTTCCAAATGTAAAGTTTACACAAACTGAGCAGGATGTGGCCCATTCTCAGGCATCTATTATTGGGTTTGTATTCCCACCCTTCCTGGAAGGTAACAAACATAGGATTCTCTAATTTTAACCTCACAAGAACTCAGACCAGTAAGCTGGACTCAAAGACAACGGATTTGCTCAAGGTCATCCTCT
The DNA here is from genome assembly GCA_020142125.1 of Phrynosoma platyrhinos. Classification (NCBI taxonomy): domain Eukaryota; kingdom Metazoa; phylum Chordata; class Lepidosauria; order Squamata; family Phrynosomatidae; genus Phrynosoma; species Phrynosoma platyrhinos. The sequence continues at coordinate 149,748,890 of CM034703.1, forward strand.
GAATGTCATGGCCAAGTGTTTGTTTATTGTTTGATTTATATCTCTCTAGGGAATTTGAAGCTGGTTTAACACACCAGAATCTACCCATGTAGCAAACCAGACACCCTGCAATCTAGAGAAGGAAGAGAGGGATGAGCTCTTCTAGCTCCCTCTAATCTAAGAACCCCAAATGCTTTACTGTTGGCACACCAGACATAGTATCCACATATATAATCTATTTTTAGAGTCTACAGAGCCTTTCACACCTTTATTGGTAACCTTAATTCAAACTCTGAAAGATTAATGTGAAGTTACCAAAAGAGAAGCTTATGCCATGTGGAGAATTGTTCTTGTGCGCTTTCAAGTTGGCAACTGTTAAGGCAATCCTATCATGGGATTTCTCAGCAGGATTTGTTCAGAAGAGTTTTCGCCTTTGCCTTCTTCTGAGGCTGAGAGTGTCACTCAGTGGTTTTCCATGGCTGAGCAGGGATTCAAACCCTGTTGTCCAGAGTCATAGTCCAACACTTAAAAATCATTGAACCACATTGGCTCTTATTGTGCAGGAGAGAAATTGAAGGATAGCAGAGCTCCCCCATTTGCAATACCACATGGGTTTTCAGCATGCCATGTCTTTTGGGGTTCTGACACAAAAAGGGGCACCTATCTGGACAAACAATCACATTAAATTGAATATTGGGACAACTACTATATACAACAGAGAAGTTTAAATATACCTTTTGAAGCAGTGGGATGAACATAGTAATCCAAATGTTATGACTTAATTAAACAGAAAGGGAAAGAGATAGAAGAAAATGGAGACTGAACAGAAACATTGAAAACAGGGTGATTACTAGCAGTAATTTTCCCAAGCACTAGTGAGGGCATTTAAGCATATTTTATTACTGATGAAAGTAGAAATACTTGTAAAAGATTAGAAAAAACAGGGATGTCTGAAATGGCAAGTGGGCCAAAGTGGTGTGGGGGCTCAAATACATGAGAAAAGTTATGTGTTGTACTCATTTCCAGTACTAAGTTTGGAGGAAGAGGCATGTCATATTATCAAAGCACTGTTGCTTAAAGGGGTTACTCCAATTGTTAGTTCCCACTACAGCCTACCCATTAAATCAGCTGAAGTCAAAAGTAAGTGTGGCTCAGTGGGTCTTTTTTAATGGAGACTAACAACTGGATATAATAATAATAATAATAATAATAATAATAATAATAATAATAATAATAATAATAATAATAATAATAATAATAGCAAGTTGGATTTAGGCCAAAGGGAAGCAAACTCTCCTGACTCCACTCCCATTTCACCTCACAGCAAGCCACCCAGATCCTGAGTTCTCTTATACACATTATACAGATAATATTACCTGCATAAATATAACTGATTGTAAAGTATGCCTCACATATACTCGAAGCATGCTGTATCAATGGCATTTCTTGACATTACAATGTATCTGTTTGAACAAAGGAGCAGTTGTGCACCATGATTACCCTTTGTGCTGCTGGCATCTTCTTCTCTCCCTTGCGTCATTTGCTTCTATGAAGCTAACAATGGTGTTTGGCGCACACTTTTTTGTTGCCTCTTCTTTATGGCTGAATAGCATGTACTAATCAACTAGTCTGTGTGTGTAGTAATGGTAGCATGGGGCTGGGGCAAGGCTGACAGGATTCAAATCCCCACTCAGCCACAAAATTCACAAGATGACATTGAGCCAGTAACTACTTCTCAGAATTGGTGAGAAGATAAAATGGGCTCACAGTGGGAGGAGTAGATTTGAAAACTAGGAATGCTTTTTCAAGTTTCTGGGATGAGAGTCAAGACACAAGTCAGAGATGAGGAACCTGTGGCCCTCCAAAAATCAAAGAAGTGCTGTTCCCAGTGCTGTTCTTCACCACTGGCCAGACATTGATGGGAACTAAGTGTTCAGCAACATTTAGACGGCTACAAACTAATCAGCCCTAATCCATCACCTAACACAAAAACTAGATGCAGTTTAAAAGTTGTTATGTAGCATACTATGTTCTACCAATAATCAGTGGCATGAGATGCTTCTTCCTCATCCAACAATCCATATTCCAGAAATGTAATAACTACAGCCATCCAGATAACGAACTGCATGTCCCAACATCCTGCAACAGTACCATACCCAGGTTTGATGGGAGTTGTAAGACTGTGTAGTGGTAAAGCAATTTCAAGCAGTAATTACTTCCACTGCAGTAATGTGACAGTAATGTCACAGACAGGAGTGCTTCTGGGTGAAATATTAATGTCCTATGGGATGGGTGAGTAGGAAATGAACTGATTCACTGGCCAATTCTGGGTAGCCCACCTTTTGGCAGCTTGCCGGGATTCTCATAAACATCACTGAAGTGGGCAAACCCTGGCACTTCTTAGATTCTTGAGCAAGAATGCAGGTTGCTTATTCAGGTTAGTCCAGTCTTGTCTGCTGGAGTCATAGTTGGCAGAAATATGTAAGGAAGCAGACAGGGATGAATAAGCTGCATACCAATGGAGACATGGACAATAACAGGGCAGAATGACTTGAAAACCAACTCTGCATTGTACAAAAGAGGGTTTGCAGTGGTCTCTTGGATAAATCCCAGGTACAGTCCCTATCACTTCTAGCTAAAAGGGTTGAAATTAACAACAAAAGGACAGACATTTCTAATACAAGGCCCTAGAGAGCTGCTGCCAGACTAGCTAGCACTGGACAAATGTTAAGCATAGCCTGGGAGAGTTACTTTTTGGACAACTCCCAGAACCCCCCTGCTAGAATGGCCACTGGATTCTAGAATTCATAGTCCAAGAAGTAACTGGAATTCCCATGCTGTGCTTTATTGCAAGTTAATATGATGGCTAGACAAGTCAGTTGCTATGAAAGGAAAGGGGAAAAGGGAGAGAAAACTGAAAGAACGGGTAGAAAGCTGCAAATGGAAGATTCAAAAATCACTGAAGTAAAAATGGCCAAGTTTTTTTTTAGCTTCAGGCTTATACCAGGAAAAATATTGCCATCTAACAGAGGATGTGAAATATTTTTTTCCTCAACAGAAAAACAAGACTAAGAGGCAAGCAAATCAACAGAGATAAAAATAAATTATGAAAAGTGATAACATCAAAGGAATTCTAGATCAGAGGGAACTGGAAGGAAAAGCCCTGCTCTAGGCAAGGGCAGGGAAAGAAACTGATGGAGGGGGCTGTGAGCATCCTGTTTACCAGTGAGCTTGAAGACATGCAGCTTCCTTGCCTCTCTCTGCATGGTAATATAACTCATTTTATGTGGCTAACTTCACTCTTCGGGCTAAAGAATGAAATGGCTCTCTTCATTCTTTGTGTCAACTGCTTCAGATCAAGTGCTGGGGGAAAACCATAATGGAATTTGAGAGAGAGGACTTGAGAACATGTTTATGGTAACAAACACAAATTCTTGGGCACATGTTTTCTGCCTCAGCCACTGTTTCATACCAGGCTGTTAGTGCACCTCAGAAAGTAAATCCCACACACCTGAAATCTGCCCTATAGTTATCGCTCTCTCCCTATAGCCAACACATATGCACTTTATCTCCATCTAGTGGTCATCCACCCACACATAAAAAGTACTAACAGTTAATCAGAAGGTTTTCCCTGCACAATTTTTGATAACAAAGTCTCCAAATTCAAAGCACAGAATAAATAATTTGGAAGGCTTTCCAATTTTCCAAGATGGTTCACAAGCTTCAAAGTGAATTTTAAAAAAATTGTTTTGGCATGGATTGCTCTGATGGTCTGGAATTGTAATGTGGAGTGGAAGGTTGAAGAGAGGGAGCATGTGCTGGGCACTGAGGTCCCAACCTGTTAGACAGGAAGTCTGGTCAGCATCTACTGTCTGTACTTTTTGAGACATAGCCCCAAGCTATTGTTTCCCAACCATGTGTGCTCCAAAGCTCAGTTATAGCTACATTGGACTACTCAGGATGCCAAATGGCACCCCAATGTGGGGAGTTTGAAACGACACACAGAGCAAAGTGATCCCCCTTCAAATCAAGAGAAGTGAACCCTCCCTGCATTGGATACACACACTTTTTTTGCAATTATTATTTAGAGTTGCACTTGTGCAGAGTTCTATCTGCATGCTTTCTCTAGAAGATTTTTCTTCCCAAAGCCCTGGGACCTTTCCATTCCCACTCTTCCTACCAAAATCAATACAGGCACAGTGCATTCTTATCAAGAGTGCGCTTTTATTTTTTTAATTTTTTTTCCTTTTTTGGAATTTTTTTAAACCTTAGGTTCCCTTCCAGCAGCAAATGGGTGCTAAGGAAAGAGACCAACAAAAGAATCCAAACGCTCCCTCCCGCCGCCTCATCAACACATTCCAAGCACAAATTAAGAAATGCAAACTAAACCAAAAAATATATATATATTTATATATATAATTTGTCTTTTTCTCTCCGGGTTGCACCCTGGCCCCGCCTCCGAAGATGGCTGATTGGCTGGGGGTCTCTGGCTCTCTTCAGTAAGGGGGCAGCAGGGCACACACGCACACACACAGGTGGTTGGAAAAGGGGAGGAGCATCGCTCGGTTCCACTCCCACTCGTTGCTCCCCAAGTCTGACAGTAGAAAAATATGGCAGCTGGAACCACCCTTACGCCAGGCCAAAGCCCTCTGAGCATTCCTGGATGGCCAGTAGCAGCATGTGACGCAATTTCTCATAGCTTTCATAGGCAGGGAGGTCCAGCTGGTTGAAACTGGAGAAAGAAAGCAGTAAATATATCAAGGAGGAGAATACAGAACAACAGATCAAATAGCTCAATTCCAAGCAACGTTGCTTGAATGTCACAATTCCTAGGCCTCACAAACTCTCCAGAAATCTTTTAAAACCGTAGCACTTCTTGCTTCATCGGCAAAGTTGCAAGTATTTTGGACAGCTATCATCCTCTCACCTTTGGTACTTGTCAGTACTTAATCTGAACCAGACATCAACTGAATGGCAAGGTTAAGTCCTTGGAGCAGATAATTTTGTTCAAGCAGGCTTTTAATATACACTGTACATACTCATGTATAAATTTAGAAATTTAGGTCAAAAATTGACCCAAAGAAACCTGAGTCGACTTATCCATAGGTCAACGTAAGAACTGTACTTTATCTCTTATTTTTAAAAAATGAACCATCCCCTGGTGAAAGGCAAGAGTACGTCCTGGAAGCACTGAACCCACTCTACTCTTTCATCCATCCAGCCTTTAGTATGAGCACAAGCAGTCATGCCTGCTGGAATTTTGTTCTTTGGAATTGTTTTCCTTTGCTTCATTCTTTATATCCTTTGTTACATGCCCCTAAGTTTTACCCTCGACTTATCCATGGCTCATATCAAAGTCCATCATTTTGGTCCCAAAAATCTGCCCTCAACATGAGGTCGACTTATAGTAGTGTATATATGGTAATTGTGTTAGGGTAGCTTTTATACGGAGTGTGTGCTTTAGTTATGTTTTTAACTTCTGTATGTTTCATGACATTTTATACTGTTTTTAGGTAGATTATTTTAATTGTTTTTAAAATCTGTCTGCATGTGTGTCAAGCATTTTCCCCAGCCAATGGCATTCCATCCTACCCCAATTTGGAACTGGGACCAATAAAACACAGCAGTTCAGTCTTGACAACTCCATATGAAGAAATTACACCTTGACTCATGAGGTTACAGATGTATATTCCTCTGTTTCTTCACGGCAGCAAAACTCAGTTCTTTTTTCTCTCTTCTTATAGAAATCTCAACCTGGCTTCCAGTTAGGGACTGAAATTGCTCAACAAAATGAGTTCCTCTGGTAGCTCAGCCATGGAACTAGGCAGTATGGTTCAAAAGCTAAGAAGACATAGAATAAATTTCATCTTTTGCTAGGGCTTGGACCAACACTACTTAAGACTTGGATTCATAGCACTACTGGTCCATTTAAATTAAACCTTAACTGGAGATGTGGGACACTGAAAAGTAGTCTGGGAGCACATGTCAAAGAAATAACTAAGCACCAATGAGGGAACATATCAAAGACATCCAGTTGTTCCTTACCATGTGTGAGCAGAAGGCAGCCTGTCTGTTGAGCGGTCATCTCTGTGGATCTGGAATTTCTGGATTCCATTCATGCCCTCCAAGGCAGCAAAGCCTTGCAAGGGCACTTTGGATGTGCCTGTGACAAACTGCAGGAACTTCGCTCTGTCTGCCTGATCAAAAGAACGCAATGCTCGCCAGAACCATTGGATCTGTGAAGGAGAATGAAAAAGAGTGGGGTTCAGAGTCAAAAGTGCTGGTTTCATCCAGGAAGCATGAGAAGTCTGGAGACCTCTAGAAGAAGTGGAGAATACCCTTCTCCCCAAGAAAGGAGCCCCCTTTGTGGCAAACAGTGACAAATTCCAAATTCTAAATGACATGTCACATATGTTTTTCATAAACATAACCTCCAAGTCTAGTGGTGATTAGCAAACCAAATTGTCAATGCTCCAAAGGATAATGAAACAGCTGTCCATTATGTTTTGATGTTACTATCCTGAAGAAATGGAGACTGCCAGAAAAAATATGTAATCTGAAGAAATGAAAAGGCTAACCTGGATAGAGTTTGCCTGATACTTGTGATATTCTGTGTTGGATTTCAGGTCATCTATGTCAATGGTGGGTAGGCCTGAGATCAGCAGCTCCAACTCCTGCTCTGTGAAGATGGAGATGAGGCGCTTGGGGATGATCTCATAGAAGCCCTCCAGGAAGGCAGCCAGCTGCTTGCGGATTGCTCCTGCCAGAGGGAAACAGAGCTTGTTACTAGGAATGAAGAAGTGAAAGGAAACCCTGAATAACCTGTGGCACAGAAAACAATAAAGCTTGCACAACATTTCTATTTTTCCCCAGTGTGTGCAAAATTTACCATTTCTCACATATTACTTGATTTGCCTTAAACAGGAAGTAAAAAAATAATATGACTACCTTTTCCCTGACCTGAATGACCTTGTGATTCCCATCCCCACAATGAAGAAATGCTTTTAAAATTTGCATTTATATTTGTTTCCACAGTTTAATTGCACAGTATGTATAGCTTCTGCTAGTTTTGAGATCTGCTTGTAACTTACTACATTTGCAGAGGTGGGAATGGTAATGTACTTGGTAAATGCAAATAAAATTAAAAAAAATTAAAAAAAATGGGGTGAGGTGGGGCGGGATGAAGACACCCAGATTAAAGCAGAGAGAGGATTGCATCCCTAGGTCTCCTCTACAGTTATTCTCTGAACTACCTCTCTCAACATGTTCTGCTCCAACAAACCTGTCATTCTCATCTGACACACCAGGTGCACATATTCCTTCTTGTTCTCCTCAGTCACAAGGATGTTGGCTCCATTGGGCTTAAGGTCACGTACCTCACACACACCAAACTCTTGAACCTTTTTGGGTGGGAAGAGGAGAAGGAAATAGAAGAGCAATAAGCAACTAGAAAGCAAATAGCATGGATTTTATACTGAGGGAAACTGCTTTGTCCTTCCTAAAAAAGCCTAGATTGAGTTTGGTATAGTACTAGGCTTTCCTTCAATCCTTGTTCAACTCCACAAGCCCCCCTCACTCTCCATTTATTATCATATAACAATACAGAAAATCATGAAAAAGTATCTCTATGCAGTAAAAGAAGGACAGGTTGCTTACCTGTAACAGTATTTCTTCAAGTGGTCATTGCGAATTCACACAAATGGGTTTTATCTGCGCATGCGCAGCAACTTCAGAAACTTCTGGAATCACTAGGCAGAACTTTAGTTGCAACTTTTTGGCGGTTGCTCCGCCCATCTCTATAAAGTTCCCTAGTGGTCCTGCTCTTTCCCAGTTCCTAAACGTTCACTGCAAGATGCAACAGCAGGAGTTAAGTAATGAGCAGGACACGACTGAGGGGAGAATGGGTGGGATTTGTGTGAATTCGCAGATGACCTATCCTTCCTCTTCGTGGTCTCTGCAAATCACACAAATGGGTTAGACTGACAAGCTTGGGTCAGTGGAAGAGGGAGTGTCCTATAGCCAACTGTAATTCAACAAATGTATTTATCAAGAACAATAAGCGTTAAACATTAAACATTGCTCAAGTGCATTTGTCTCAATCATTTGAAATATACAAAGGCAAGACATGATCACCTTAGTGCAAACCAGCCAGTAACACTGCCCTCCTGAGTCTAGTGTGTAATGCTTAATAAATGTCAAGGGCTGGGACCAGACCGCAGCCTTGCACACATCCTCCAATGGGACCCCAGACAAAAAGGCGGAGGATGCAGCTATCTCTTAGGTAGAATGAGCTTGCACTCAAGGCTGGAGTGTCCTTCCCTGCAAGTTCATAACAGAGGTGGATGGTACTGGCCACCCATTTGGAAAACCTCTGAGAAGATACAGGCAGGCCCTTCTTGGCTTCTGAGTAACAAACAAACAAACACTCGGATTGTCTCGAGCCCGATGTCCTGTCCACATACAAGGCCAGCGCCTGACGGACATCCAGTAGATGCTGGTGGCACTCGGTATCAGTGGTTAGGTTCGGGGCCAGGGTGGGGAGCATGATGTCCTGATTCAAGTGAAAGATTGATACCACCTTGGGCAAAAAGGTGATTATCGGGGCAGAGCACAACCTTGTCCCTGTGAAAACATAGGAAGGGCTGGTCCATTCGAAGGGCAGACAGTTCACTTGCGTGACGAACTGAAGTGATGGCTACCAAGAAAGCTGTTTTCCAGGACAGCAATCTTAAGTCTGTGGTAGCCATTGGTTCAAAGGGCTTGGATGAAAGGCCAGACAAAATGATATCAAGGCTCCAGATTGGTGTCGGTACCGAGACGGAAGGGTTTAAGTTGGCCAAGCCCTTGAGGAAGCTCCTTACCAAGGATTCTTTAAAAAAGGAGGGTCTGTCCTGAAACTGATAGTGGGAACAAATGGCTGACAAGTAGCACTTGATGGACTGCAATCCTAGACCAGAGTCAACCAAAGTCATAAGGAACTCTAGAACAATTGGTACTGAGGCACCGGACGGGTGGAGGTTCTTGCTACTTAGGAACTCCGTAAACCTCGCCCATTTCAAGGCATAAGACTTTTGTGTAGAGGGCTTGAGAGAGGCACGTGTTATTGTTCTGACAGAAAGTGGAAAGCTCTCTAGAGTTGGATCCTCCAGGCCACCAGTGGTAAATTCTCTATGTCTGGGTGGTATACTTGGCTGCCGTGGAGAGAGAGAAGATTGGGACAAGGTTCGAGATGGAGAAACCTCTTCCTAGATAGGTTCAAGGAAGGAGTGAACCATGGTTGCCTCGGCCACCAAGGGGTGACAAGAATGGTGTTGGAAAGGTCTGCTCTGATCTTGACGATTATCCTCATGATGAGAGGGAATGGTGGGAAGATGTAGACCAGTTTCTCAGACTACTGGAACAGGAATGCGTCCCTCGAGATCCTGGGGACCTGAACCTGGAGCAGAACTGGCGGCAGTGAGTGTTAAGATGGGAGGCGAAGAGGTCGATCTCGGCTCTCCCCACGTCCGGAACAGGCAGGCAACCACCTTGGGATGGAGGCGCCACTCGTGGCATGAGCTCAAGGATCTGCTGAGTTGATCCACCAGCTCATTCTCCTCTCCAGGAAGATGAATTGCCTGAAGGGTGATCCCTCTCGGGATGCACCAGTTCCAAATCCGCAGTGTAATCTCGAGAAGCAACAGGGACCTCGTACCTCCTTGCTTGTTGATGGTGGCAGGAGTTGACCAGGAGTGTTGGGCAATCTTTTGGAATGATGGTAAAAACCCTAGAGCTAGAGGGGTTGGGACCTTCCCATGAACACATCTCTCAATAGAGTCCACAGTGTCATCGGATCTCATCACTTCAATGTCCAGCACATTTCCCATGCGCATGATCTGGTCCGCGAAGGACTTTGCATCAACTGTTGGAGAGGCAGGATGATGTTCAACCAACACTACAGACTAATGATCAGAGCTCGGGGACAGGGATCGAGGTGACACTGAATGGTGCAAGGAAATCGAGTGGTGAGAACCTCGGGACCGAGGAGACACAGAACGGGACTGGGATTCCCGAGGAGAGTCTGGCAAAGGTCCTAGATGCAAAGACTGGTGCCTTGGTGGAGGTATGGGTGGCTCAGAGGAGGGTGTTCTATGAGTTTGGGCCTGCGCATCAGTGGCGTGTGGAGTTGTGGCACTAGATTGGAGTGTCTGATGGTCAACAAGCATTAGATAGCGTTTTGGAGATGGAGTCGTAGACCAGCTCAAGATGGTCCCTCAGTATGGGGTCATCTTCCACTACCAGAGTAACGCTATCTGCTTCACGTCCTAGGACTCCTCAGTCCCAATGAGTGGTGGAGCCAGAAAACCGGTCACGAACCTGATCAGGCTGCAGCAAAGAGGTTTGAGGGGGTGAGGATAGGAACATCATCATGCAATTCTCCTTCAGACTCGGAGTCGAGGACAGGCAGGGTTCATCATAAAGAAGCGTCGGTGCCGTGGTGGTAGCACCCTGAAAAACAGAAAGCTTCAGTATCGCAGATTACATTCCCGCAACCGGGGATGAAGATTTAGAAGCTGATGGAAGAGGTTGAGCAGATGATGAGGCCAGATCCTTAGGCTTCAAACCCTCAGAAGTGGAGGGACAGGCCTTTTTGGAAGAGGAATCCCTGGACTTCTCCCTATCAGAAGAATGGCTCCTTTTAGTTCTTGGCCTGGTGACCCTCGGGGGAGTGGCCACACTCAGACTGAGCCTTCTTAGGCCTTTCCCGATCCTTCCCAGAGTCCCCATCTGACTTGGAAGTTTTCTTCCTGGGGCTCAATTTGGTCTTCGCCGGGTTCCCCACTGCAGTCGAGGGTCCAGCAACTGGGATTGAAGCAGGGCGAAGGGCTTGCTCGTAAAGAGATGCCTTGAGCCTCTTGTCTCTGTTCCTAAGGGCCTGGGAAGTCATGGATCTGCACAAGCCACATGATTGTGAGTTATGGCCCTCACCCAGGCATAAGAGGCAAGAGGTGTGGGGATCAGAGGTGGGAATCTTCCCCCCACATTTCTCGCACTGTTTGAAAGTGCGGGACAAGATCCTCAAATCAAACTCACAATCCAAGAATCGAAGTCAGGGCAATCTGGGCCGATCGATGAGCAAACAGGCGTTTTGTAGGAAAATCCAAAAGAGCAGTCGTAAGAATAGCAAGGGTCAAACACGAGTTCAACAGGCCGAAGTCAAATGCGAATCCAACAGAAGCTCCTTTGAAGCTGCTAGCGCAAGAAATGGGAAAGAGCAGGACCACTAGGGGACTTTATAGGGATAGGCAGAGCTACTGCCAAAAAGTTGCAACTAAAGTTCTGCCTAGCGATTCCAGAAGTTTCCGAAGTTGCTGTGCATGCGCAGATAAAACCCATTTGTGTGATTCACAGAGACCACGAAGAAGAAACAGGAATCACTATGGCTCCCTATGGCAACATCCCTCTTTGAGTAAGAGAAAGCAAGCAGTTTTAGAGCACCATGTCCAAATATCATCCTTGTCACAACACCCCCTCCCCACAACCCCCAATAAACACAACCAACATCTGCAGTCCCACTGTTTTCCCTCACACTAATTATAACCAATTATAATTCTGCAGATCTGTAGTCATCTTCAAATATTAGGCATGTCAGAATAGCATGTGATTTCTGCATACAAAATTTGAGTGTACCAGATGTATTAGACATTATCTCCTACTAGGCACACATATCCAGTTTGCTGATTCTGCAGGATATCCATTTGCCTCTTCTCCCATTAACTTTAATGCCCTTAAACACCCAAAGATCTGAAATCCTCCCAAAAGAAGGAGATGGCAGGTTACCTCAGTGCTGAATGTGAGATCATAGCCCAGTGTGGAGACATCATTCTCTAGGAGATACACCAGTCCCTGGTAGAAGTGATAATCCTCGCTCTCCATATCTGTGTACCTGCAGGGTTGAAGGACACTAGCTGGGTCAGAAAGAGGTCCCATGTACTTAAAAAAAGAATGAATGAATGAAGATGGGTATGTTCAGCAAGTACCTTAAAGCAAATGTATGACTCACCTAACTGATTTGCCCAGGATATGCTTGTAGAAGGAGCGGGTGAAGTAGCACTCTAGCAACCGGTTGTCATACACTGCCTTAGCCACAATGCGCCCAACAAATTTGAAGTAGCTCAGGTGGTTGGGGTTACAGTGAGAGGAAGGATTGATGGTATAGGTGACTCGATCCCCAGGCGACGTGCGGAAGAGTGCATACATGGGGTTAAACATCTCCCGGGAGATGATCATGTACCACTCACGCAATAGACCACCAGCATCCTGGCCTTCTTCCCCTTCAAACACTATATATCTAATAAAACATAGAGGGTACAAGAATTAAGAAGTGCCAAAGCTGGAGATGGGCTTGTGGGTCAGTAAGTACCTAATATATGGTGACTATCTGCAGGATAAGGGAAAACCAACAATCTGCATGTGTTTTCAGGGATACTTTGGAAAAAGATTGAAAAATGGCCTAAGTCCCTAAGTAAAGACAGCCCATAAACTGGTGTGTATGAGAAGAGTCCAGTTTCAACAACATGCTACAAGAAGATTAACAGCTGAAACATAACATTAATTGCTCACAATCTGTTTTTCATTTCTTCAGGTGACTTGCGATGCAATTCCCGGTAAGAGTCTTCAAAGACATGATCTCGACGCACATGCACAGCCATGTCTTCTTTCCTCAGTCCTTCATCCAGTCTTTCCAATTCTTGCCGGAAGTATCTGGGGAAAAAGTGTAAGCATGCAGTCACCACTTCTGACATGCAGAGTTATAACTACAGGCCAACCTAGAGTTGTTCCTAAGGGCAAAGCATTAAAAATGTGACATGCAGTTTTGTTGGGTGGTTGACAGATCTTTATCTTTAAGTCACTCCTGGGGACAACTGCATAGAAACAGAACAAAACTGAACTTTTTCATTCCATCCTAACTGACTACCTAACCCCACTTGTCACTGTGGGAACAGAACAAGGCAACAACAAATGTCTGGGTCTGAGAGCCTATCTGTTCCCTAGGAACGCCCTCCAGGCTAGATAAAACTTATTGCATTAGCCTTGGATGGTACTGGGGAACAGGTGTTCCAAAAGGAGACCTTATACTTTTTCGTTAGGCATGTTTTCAACCCCTAGAGAGAGAAAAAATTAACTGCATCTAGTTTAATTTCTGTACGATGCCTTCAGTCTCAGACTGTGGGGGAAAAGGGGAATAAATATAACAGTAATAACAACATTACAATTTCCTGCTGCTTTTCTTTTAGAAGAGCAAACTGAAAAAAACAATGTGAAAACAAGTACAGAGATCCCATACAGAAACCTACTTTCGTTTAACATCGAAGTCCAGCACACGTATGTAATCAACGAGGACAGCAAACGGACCATCAGCCAAGTGGGTGGTAGACTGACGCAAGATCTGGTTCAGCACAGTGCGGTGTGTCTCTACAAGGCAAGAAGACAAGTGATGTTTCTGTTGTGGGTTCCTTACTTATATTGTCTTCCTAGGATACTGCAGATTTCTTAGTTTCCCATTTCCTTCTCCCAAGTAGATTATCCAGCTTGATTCAAATTAACTGCACACATTGCCAGTCTTGGCCTGTTATCCACAACACTAAGTATTGATAGTTTCCACCCTCTTCCAAAACTAAGCATGTAACTGCTCTTCTGAGACAGACAGCCCAGATCCCACACTGAAGTTCTTATGAAGCAATTCCTCTCAACTATCTGAATATATCTTTACCTGCAAAACGGAGGAACTTCTGAGTGTCTGGAGGAAGGCTGGAGGAGATGTGCATGGATGAAGGCTCACGGGAGAAAAAGGGGTCAAGAGAAGAGGGCGTTGCAGGTGTCAATGGGGCAGGTGAAAGAGGTGGAGGCTCATCCTTGATGTGAGCCAATTGGCTCTCCCGGGTGTCCCGCACTGGTGGTTTGCTTTCCCGCTCTGTGGCATGCACCAGGAAGAAGGCTTCCACTGCTGGCTGCAGCACTGTCGGGGAGAAGGAGAGGTGAAGTTCCAAAGAAGCAAGGAGGCTTGAAGCTGCCTGATAGCCATCTTAAATATCTGAAGGGAATGTCATCTAGAAGATGGAGCAAGCTTATTTCCTGCTGCTCCAGAGACTAGAACATGATCCAACGGATTCATATTACAAGAAAAGAGATTCCACCTAAATATTAGAAAGATTCTTTTTACTGTAAGAGGTGTTGAACCGTGGAATAGACAGCTAGGGAGTGAGGGTGGACTCCCCATCTTTGTGGAGTTCTTGAAACAGATTTTCAGGCTGCTTTAGTCATGCATTCCTGCATGGCAGGGAGTCGGACAAGATGTCTTTTGTGGTCCCAACTCTAAAATTCTATGATTTTATGATGCCCAGAAACTTACCAAGCACAGCATGCTGGTCATGGGACTCTTCCAGTTCCTTCAGACACTCGCCTAGCATGTCCCACAGTTCATCCAGACTAAGTTGCTCACTGAGCAAAGGCAAATCAGGAGGGCGCTCCTCTTTATCCTTCTCACCCTGCTGGGACCCTTCTGACACTGTAAGAAGAGAAAATCTCAGCCTATAGAGCTCCTGGATATAAAATATACTCTAATTTCCTGCCTGGTGAAGAAAAAAGAGCCTATATGCATAAAACAGCTTCCCCATTTTAGAAACAGCCCCCCTCCAACAGACTGACAGAGACTAACCAACTGATTGGGTGTCTTGCGTGTTGGGTGATGGCTGATCCACATCCATGGGAGAGTCATCTCTTCGCACAGAGCTCTCTGCCTGGTTGGACTCCGACTGAACAGAAGAGAGACCTATTAGTGAGGGCTGCATCCTCCCCTGAGCATTTAAACACCGGGAGATCAACCCAATGGCTCCCCACAAGGAAGACAGAAAATGGACCCAACAGAACTGCACATGGTAGCCCTACCATCTGACTCCATCCACTACAGAGACAAAAAGAGGTTAAACATGCTGCCACACAGAAGCTAAAATTTGCAAAGAGGAACAAACTGAATGACAAAGTAGTAGGACAGCAGAAAAACAGCTAGCAGAAAGCATGACATGCATGAAATCTGAGAAGGCAGGGCAATTACAGCCAGGAACTATGTGAAATGCATGCACTGGAGTGGGAAAAGTTCTTGGAAAGCAAAGCATAGAGGGAAGAGAAGTGAGAAGTCTTCATCAGTGAAAAAATTGTGGAACACAAAATATAGAGGGAAGAGAAGTGAGAAATTGTCATCAGGCACCTTCCTACAGGGAACTTATATTCTACAAATTCCACACACCACAAAGAAGGTAGTCAACATCTATTAAGAATAGTATCCCATATCTGCAGTCTAGGCTGGATAGCACCGGGGCCATAAAGTGGAGAGGTGAGTCTTAGTCCCATTTATTCCAGGGCAATTGTCACCCAAAAGGAGCCTGAAGGTAAGATTTAGTTGTTGCTTGCTATCATTACATTTCCCTATGAATTATCACCACCTGCTATCAGCCAGAAGGAAATGCAGAAGTCAAAATAATGTAATATAATGAAATAATGTATGTACCAATCCCTCCATGTCTGGGCATCATGTCTCACACAAACATGGGCTTTGAAGTAATGCTGTCTAATTGCTGTGCCTGAGGAAATTGGCCCTGCTTCATAGCCACATTTGAGGAGAGGTGATATGGAAGTACAGCATACATGCTGGATCCAAAGGGGGGGATGAGTTAGAGCTACCAGGGAGGCTAGCTCGCTCAGAGCCAAACCCACACAGAGCCAAACCAAGTCTGCTCTCCAATTTGAGTAAATTTAGGCTTGGAAAGGACAATAAGGCAGAATTCATTTATTTATTGCACTTATATGCCACCAAAATGGGTTCCAAGGTGGCTGCAAGAAGGGCAGAGAGAGGCAGAGTGTAGCCATGTTTACAGATACAGACTGTAAATCAGGTATTTAGCTTATAACTTTCTCTGTATAGCAGCAGTGGGCAGCTGTTCTCTGTTCACAAGTTGTTTTTGTTTTTACACCTTGCACAGAATTCCAAAGAATTTAACTGTAGCCATAGACTGTCTGAAGCATTGAGAGCTGAGCTATAAACAGCTTAGACCAGGGATAGGCAACCTTTCCCCTTTAAGGGCCGAGGGACTTCAGCTCCCAGAAGCCTCAGCCATGTTGGCCAATAGTCCCATATTGGCCAATAGCTCCTGGGATTCTGGGAGTTGAAGTCCCTTGGCCCTTAAAGGGGAAAGGTTGCCTACCCCTGGCTTAGACTATAGAAAAGTCCTGAGCTATTTTCTTCCCATTATCTCCAAGTCGATAATCAAAAATGTAATTTTAAAAACCTCTCCCAAATAAAACTACCAGAAAGCAGAACTTTTGAAACCTGCAAAATTTAATTTGGTCCCACTCACAATTCAACTCCCCCTCCAATACAAAATAGCTATTTCAGTAATGTATAACTACATTTATTTCACACCCCACTAGACTAGCTTGTTCTTAGCATAGCTTTATTTTACCATTCACACCCCGCTTTCAACTGAACAGTTAAACAAAATGTGAGAGGCAGGAGGCTGGAGCTACAAAAAGACACTCTCTTCTCATTCTGTTTCCAGCATGTTATTAAAGCTGTAGAGACACTATGTATCCCATCAGTACATAACTGCTTGGTGTGTGCGCGCCTTTCAAGTTGCCTGTTGACTTATGACAACTCCATGAATTTTTCATAGGGATTTCTTAGGCAAGGAAAATTCAGAGGTGGTTTATCCTCTGAAATATAGCCTACAGCACCTCATATATGTTGGTGGTCTCTCACACAAATACTAGTCAGGGCTGACTGCTTAGTTCAGGGGTAGGCAACCTTTCCCCTTTAAGGGCCGAAGGACTTCAGCTCCCAGAAGCCTCAGCCATGTTGGCCAATAGTCCCTTGTTGGCCAATAGCTCCTGGGATTCTGGGAGCTGAAGTCCCTCGGCCTTTAAAGGGGAAAGGTTGCCTACCCCTGGCTTAGTTTCTAAGATCAGACGGGATCTGGTGACTTGGTACCTCCTTAATTATAAGCATTCACAGTCAGCTCCAGAAAAAAGGGTTTCTACCCTTCTTGGCCTATACAGTTCTCAAACCTTGTTTGGTGTGGCAGAGGGTAAATAATGTGTTTACAGCAGAAGGATTACCTCTAAAAGAGGCAAGACAGCTTGAGGTTGCACCTGCACTCATCTTATGTGGCCTCCATTCAACAAAAACCTCGTTCCTCCTTTTCATCCATTGCCCAAAGATATCCCAAAACCAAAGGAATAGGAAAGAGGTAATCACTATTTTGTATACAGGTGTCCAGGCCATTCAGAGGCTTTAGCACACTGATAATAAAAACAAAACAAAACAAAAATCAAGAAAACTAAGTAAGTGTTGGGACAGTGAGTAAAATAATATGAAAGAGAAAACAAAAATGGTGTGCATATATGAGTGAAAATTCCAATGATCACAAAAGGCACTAGCAAATATCCAGTTAAAATTTCTCAAAGCAGTCAGAAGATTTTTGTAAAAGGTAAAGACTATGGAAGTCCAGTACCAGGGAAAATGCACAGGGAGTACACATTAAGCCAGATACAAACAGAAAGCCCTATCTGGCATTTTCTGTATGAAAGCAGACCTTTTCAACCTCCTCCACTCAAATACAGAAACCAGTTTGGAATACCTTGCCCTGCAGCTTTCCTTCAATTCACTCTGAAGAAAAGCTTTCATGATTAGGAGCCAAAAGCAGTCAGGAGTTGGTCACCTCCCCACCACCACACAAAGAGGCTCTGATGACAAACCAGAGAGGCATAAAAAGAGAGAAGAGATGGGAAAAGGCATGTAAAAGAATGAAAAAGGGTAATTCAAATTAACAAAATGAGTGGCCTACAAGCGCCACAGGCACCATGCTAACCGTTGTTGCTTGCTGCTGCCTCCGGGCCCTCTGACCCTCACGTACCATTTGTATAATGGCGTCAGCCTCAGCCTCCAGCTGCCGAACAGCGGCCTGGATGCTGCTAACTGAGCCCAGACCGGAAGTACCTGCACAAAGAACGGAGGGGAGAAAAGGAGGATGAAGATTGCACTGAAACTGAACTTTTCACAGACACGTCTCCCACTTTTTTCTGTCACCCCCCCCCCTTGAGCTTCAGACTCTAATGAATGGGGAGAGGGGCTCTTCACAGGGGTCTCCCAAGTCTGCTACAGTAAAATACTGCAGTTGCCAAATTTAGTACCTGGTCTCCTGCCCACTCCTCTAGCACCCAAAAGAGGCCTCACACAGACCTTCCTTTTCTGTCTGACATACCTAGCCTGCCTGTCTGTTTTGCCTTTTTGTTGGCACGGCGTGTGTCATCCCGCAGCTGAATGATGACCTGCAGCACCCTCAAGAAGAATTTCTGCGTGGAGGTCTTTGAAGTCAGCATAGACATGGAAGGTAACTGGAGTTCCCGACCACCCAGAGGGCGCTTCTGTGAGGCTACAATCACCACATTCTCTGCTATGTCAAACCTGCCAGACCAAAAAAGGAGGGGAGGGGAGAGGATCAGCCAAGGCCACTCAGAACAAGGAGATAGGTGGCCGTCTTTAAGGAGACTCACCTGCTCTGCATCTTGCCTTTCAATTTGGTGGTCTGCGGTTGCTCCTCAGGCAGCCCATCAGGTGAAAGGGACTCACACTGGGCCCGACGCTGTTGTTCCAAGTTGTATTCTCGCAATTCTGCCAAGAGTGTGCCTAGAAAAGAAAGCTTAGGGTTGAAATCAATCATACCTTGCCAGAAGGGAAATCCTATCCCATGTATTCTATTTCTTTTGAAAAAAAAACTCACTATTTTACCTTTCCTTCTGGATCCAATGATGTACAGATCCCTGGTAGTTTTGACAATCTCCATGGAGGCAACATTTACATTTGAATTAATAATGGAAATTACAGCCTTCTGGGCCAATATAGCACTACCAGTATCTCTGATGCTTCCTCTTGGAGGAATTTGTATAGGTGGAAATGCATAATGGCAACCATTCAGCCATGGTATCATTAACGTATTGAATGACTCTGCATCTTTTCTTTCATCAACTGAAAAGAACAGTTTTTGCAGAAATTTGAAATTCTTTGCAGAAGCAAATAAGTTTACTTGAAATAGTTCCCAACAGTTCTTCAAATGCCAGAAAATAGCATAATTCACTGTCCACTCTTACCTGTAACTGTAGTTCAGGGGTAGGCAACCTTTCCCCTTTAAGGGCCGAGGGACTTCAGCTCCCAGAATCCCAGGAGCTATTGGCCAACATGGGACTATTGGCCAACATGGCTGAGGCTTCTGGGAGCTGAAGTCCCTCGGCCCTTAAAGGGGAAGGTTGCCTACCCCTGCTGTAGTTCTTTGAGTGGTCATCTGTGAATTCACACAAATGAGTTATTCTGCGCCTGTGCAGTTTGCTTGGAAACTTCTGGAATCACTAGGGAAGACTTGAGTTGTAACTTTTGGGCAGTAGCTCCGCCCACCCTCTATGTAAGCCCGGCATCTTCCTGCTCTTCCCCAGTTCCATAATGTATGCAGCATAGCAGCAACAGAAAGGATCTTAAAAAGTGAGCAGGGCACGACTGAGAGGAGGATGGGCAGGATTTGTGTGAATTCGCAGATGACCACTCAAAGAACTAATTACAGGTAAGCAACCTGTCCTCCTTCTTTGTGGTCTCTGCGAATCACACACATGGGTTAGACCAGGGGTAGGCAACCTTTCCCCTTTAAGGGCCAAGGGACATAGCTCCCAGAATCCCAGGAGCTATTGGCCAACATGGGACTATTGGCCAACATGGCTGAGGCTTCTGGGAGCTGAAGTCCCTCAGCCCTTAAAGGGGAAAGGTTGCCTACCCCTAGGTTAGACTGACAAGCTTCGGTCAGTGGATGAGGGAGTGCCATGATATCATTTGTAACGTTCAAACAAGCTGTATTTTATTAACAACAATACATTATAAACTTCAAAAAGTGCACTTGTCAGTGTTATTTGTTTTGGTTTCAAGGTATATAAAACATGTAATGCAATAAAACTCTTAGTGCAAACCAGAAAGCAACATTGCCCTCCCAAAGGCTGCATCCCGCCTGGCCCTGGTGTCCAACCTGTAATGTTTGAGGGGCAGCCATCAAACTGGTAGTGGGAGCAGGTGGCAGCCAGGTAGCCCTTGAAGGATCCTCATCCGTTCTAACAAGTTCAACCTTCAGAGGGCTGGCTATCCTCACCACCTTATCTGTGAAAGTCTTAACATTGTGAGATGGTAAGGTGGGATCATGGTTTACCAGCTGGAGAGGAGAATTGTGAGATCTCAAGGTTCAAGGATGGAGAGGGTGATTAGGTCTGAGACTGGGAAAGTGAGCGCCTCAATACCGGTGAGGTGGAGCATTAGGATGGAGCCTAGGAGTGTGCTGGAGACCCTGGAGGTGTCTTAGGCAGTGGTCTCCGCTGAGGCTGTTGGGAACCCGGGATCGACCCATGGTCTGGAGTGGAGGCTTGATGGACTTGGACTCAAAATGTGGTCCATCTCGATGGGAGCGGTGAGGGTGACCTGCTTTCCTGTAGGCAGTGGCGAAGGAGAGCAGGGTCTACCGGCAACAGTTAGTGGCCCAGAGCACATCATAAACCAGGTCTGGGAAATGTCTATAGAGCCTGCCCTCCTCACAAGCCACATCATCTGCCTTGGTCCCGAGGGTTGATGGGTCTCGATGCCAAAGAGACTTGAGGGCTCGGTCCTGAGCATGCTCGGTATCAACGAAAGTTTCATGGGCTGGTGTCAAGATCGGAAGCTCATGATCCTGGGCATCTTCACGGTCCCGAAAGTCCTCATCTGAGGCCGATTCAATTTCCACCACCTGGGATGTTTCCAGTGAGCCTGCAGGTGTCTTGGGCGGTGGAGTCAACAGTAAGGGCTTGACGTGAGCACTCGCTGGAGTAGTGGCCTGTGTGGCCGGTCCTGAAGGAGGGGACCTGATCTTGGAAGCCTCATCACCCCAGGAGGTCATGGGAGCTCGCAGTGAGGAAGAATCCATATCTGCAGAGTGTTTCCTCTTGGAGTGTTTTTTGGCCTTTGGGTCCTCAGGAGAGTGGTACCCGCTGGACTTGGATGTCTGGGGATGGGAAGATTTTCCCTTGGGTCTTTCCCTCTCCTTGGGCTTCTTAATCCCCGACGTAGAGGATTGAGGGTCTGCTTCGGTGGAGGCCACAGGAATGGGTTGGGGCCTCAGGACATGCTCATAGAGAGCAGCTTTCAATCGCTTATATAATAGCTTGAAAAGTCATGGACCTGCAAAGGGCACAGGACTGAACATTGTGCCCTTCGCCCAGACAGAGGAGGCAAGAGGGGTGTGGATCAGAACCGGGGATCTTACCACACTTCCTGAAGTGCTTGAAGGAGCACGAAGACATTTTCAACTGAACTTGAAGCCAAACTGAAATCGAGGTCAAACAGTCCAAGGTTGAACGATTCGCAGAGTCAAGTCCAAAATCCAAACAGTCGTCAAAGTCAAACCAGAAGTCAAATCCAAAATCGTCAAGTGAGAGAAACAAGCAATACTGAGCAGCCAAGTTCCTTCCTAGCAGCTAATGTGGTGGATGAAAGCAACTGTGGAAAGAGCAGGAAAGCGCCAGGCTTATACAGAGGGGGCGGAGCTACTGCCAAAAAGTTGCAAACAGAGTTTTGCCTAGTGATACCAGAAGTTTCTGAGCTTTATAGCGCATGCACAGAATAATCCATTTGTGTGTGATTCACAGAGACCACGAAGAAGAACTTTAAGTTATTTTTTTATTGTCTGTAATGTCTTCCAGTTTGAATCTCAGGGAATGCTCAAACTTATTGAGTTACCTCAGATTCAAAATGGGATGAAAGATTTCATTGCTTTTTAGAACAGTGAAGAAAACAGAGTAAACTCCAGTGAACCACTGATCCACCAGAACCTCCTCTATTATTCCTATCTCCAACAAACATTTTATCTCTGCCAATGTTATCTCTTGTGTGATTTTTTTTTCTACTGGTGAAGGAATATACTTGCTTTTCAGCTTCTTGTCAAACTAGAATGTCTAATCCAGGGGTAGGCAACCTTTTTGAGCCGGGGGCCGGGTTGCTGTCCCTCAGACAATTGGGGGGGCCGAAGCACCATAAATAAATAAATAAATAAATAAATAAATAAAAACAATATATATATGCATGCACACTCTCTCATCCCCAGAAAAGCCATGGCAAAACCCCTGTGGAGATTTTGCCAAGAAAACCCCAAGAACAAGTAATAACAACAATAATCAATATCATCATGGCAGGCAGTGGCGGGGGGCAGCGGCGGCAGGACCGGCATGGGGTCGGTCCAAAGGCATCCGGCCCCCGGGCCTTAGGTTGCCTACCCCTGGTCTAATCCATTAACCTGATGATACCTCTGACCACAAGACTCCAAAAAGCAATACTCTTCCTCCACCAGCATTTCCCTTTTGTCAATATTGAGGCCTACAACTTTCTAGGGGCCAAACTGCCTCTCCCTTGATCCTGTTTATTATGTGATCTTGATTGTTCAAATTGCAGACGTGATTTAAATTATTGCTATCTCTGAACTCTGTAGTCTCTGTCTTCCATATCCTCTTCCTCCACAAAAGGAAGAATAACTTTCTCTAAAGGGTATTCTCTCCAACTGTTTCCTTTGCAAGTCAGCATCAATTGTATTTTCTCTTTGCTCTCTACCAATACCTTTTCCAATGGCTGGTCTCTGAACAACAGATCTCCCTTAATATTCCAAATTGTTTCTGGACTTCTGGTCCATATCCCAATGGTGTAGCCATAGAAACTTTCTCACTACTGTAACTGTATCTATATTTTGTCCTGCAAAGCAGACAGCATCATGTCCTGTGTGTGTTACACATTCTAGCACTTTCCTTACTCTATCCAAAGCCTTGTGCATTCCTTACAGACTTGAATCCTCAGTCTTCAAACTCTCCTGTATCCATAATATAGCCTCCCAAGCAAACACTGATGCAGCTACAGATTATCTTATAGCTAAAGTCGAGGCCTCATGAGATCTTTTCAGAGCTGTATCTGCTCTTCTTTCATCTTCCTCTTTAAAAGGTGTTTCTCCTACTTGTGGGACTACTGCTGGAAATAAGAGCAATTGCCCCATCCACTAATAGGATCTTCAAGGACTCTCTCTCTTTCTTAATAAAGGAATACAGCCTCTGACTATATCTTCAACATCTCCTGGTGTTTAAACAAGTGCGCTACTCCATTTCAATTAGCTCCTTAAACCTCTTAGACAATGGTATTTCAATCTCTTGGGGTACTTGTCTTTTGAGAACTGATACTACCTTGTCTTTAACACTAGCACCACCACACTGTGAATTCTCATTTGAGGCGTTACAAGTGAAGTGATAAGAGAGAGTAATAAAATAATAGGCAAGGATGTTCATTTGAGCAAATAGAATTGTATAACATTAAATCTGAAGAATAAGGGAATGAAGAATAATGAAGAAAAAGCAGTAAAGTATATATGAAAGGCAACACAAGCGGTGATAGTATCAGGGTGGAAAGGAAGTAAAAATTGGAACTTGAACAAAGTAGATAAGTATTTGGCAGATAACTTGCTGTTTGATATTATTAGAAATAGAAGATTAAATTATAGTGGAGAAAGGAGGGAAGAAGGTTGGAACTTGGGTTGGGAAATTCTGTTTGAGATGGTCAAAGGGGATATGGAGTACAATGAAGTCAATAATGTAATTAAATCCATATCCCACATAATGAATCTAGGTTTCTAATTGTAAACAGTGTATTGATTCTAATCTCTAATATGCCGTGGGGGAAGGAGTAGGGGACATGTGTAACACTGTTTGTATATATGTTAAAATAATTCAATAATTCAAGTTGGTGGTCCAAAGTGACCTCTGAAGACTTTGCTACTGCTGCAGCATTCTTCTCTGGTCTAATCAGGTCCTAGTCAGTGGAAGTGGTTTGGTGGTCTGAAAAGACTAAAGGAGACGTTGCCACTACTGCAGTGTTTCTCTACAGTTTAATCTGGTCAACAATAGCAGTTCTAGGGGTTTGTAACCCTTTGGGGGGGGGCAACTGCTGTGCCAGACCAGCAACCTCGTTAACTTCAGAGCCTTATCTGCACTCATGATCCACAGCACTCAAAACACTCGTGGCAGGAATTGGAGGACCTGCTGAGCTTGTCCGCCAGGTCATTGTCCTCTCCAGGCAGGTGCACCGACTGCAGCAGTATCTTGTTGTCGATGCACCAGTTCCAGATGTGGATCATGTCCTGGAGCAGTGTCCGGGACCTTGTGCCCCCTTGCTTGTTCAGGTAGAACATGATGGTGGTGTTGTCCATCAAGAGGAGCACCACCTTGCCCGAAAGCACGGTCTGGAATGCTCAGAGGGCTTTCTCCACAGCCAACATTTCGAGAACGTTGATGTGAACTTTCTTCTCCAACGGGAATCATTCGCCTTTGACAGTCAGAACCTGTGTGTGTGTGTGTGTGTGTGTGCGTGCGCGCGCGCGCTCTCTATCCCTCTAGGGATGCATCTATTGTCAGGTTGATTTCAGGCTGAGGAGCCATGAAGGGCATCCCAGTACAGACATTGCCGGGTTCAAGCCACCAACACAATGATCTGGCTACGGTTCTCTGTACAGTGAGCCATTTGGAAGGGGAATCACACACAGGATCAAAGACAGACAGGAACCAGGACTGTACCGGTCTGAGGCGGAATCTCGCCCACAGTGTTACAAAAGTGGTCGAGCCTAAATGTCCTAGTGCTATCTGCACGGTGTGGATCCTGATGCATCTGAACACGGCAGCCTCTGATGGCCATGGAGGGCTTGAAACCTGTCCTGTGGCAGGAAGGCCCTGGTCTCATCAGAATCGAGGATTGCTCCGATGACTTTGACTTGTTTGGACGGGGTCAAGTTTGACTTCTCCCTTTTAAGCAAGAGTCCGAGGGAGTTCAAGAGAGAGAGGGCAAACTGGGTGTCCTGTTGATGATGCCACGATGAGCTAGTCATCCAGGTAGGGGAAGACCATAATTCCGCTGATAGAGGTAGGCTGCCACCAGAGACATGCATGGTGAAGACTCTTGGTGCCGCAGAGAGGCCGAATGGGAGGACCCTGTACTAGTATATGTCGATCCTGACTGCAAAGGCGAGGAATCTCCTGTGATCTCTCCAGATACTGATGTGGATGTGGAAATAAGCATCCTTGAGATCAGTGGTCGCGAACCAGTGTCCTCTCTGCAAGAATGGCAAAATAGAGGCAAGAGTTACCACGTGAAAGTGCCGATAACAAACATAAGAATTCAAATGTCTCAAGTCCAGGATGGGCCTGATGCCAGAGTTATTTTTGGGAACAGTAAAGTATTGGGAGAAAAAGCAGTGCTGAGCCCGAGAGGGATCTAGGGGCTCGATGGTACCTTTCTCTAACAAGGTGCACACTTCGTCGAATACGGTGTCTGAGCGGCTGGTAGACAAGACAGCTCCGGTGGTCGGGAGCTCCTCAAACTCGAGGGCATAGCCCCTGCAAACAATGTCCAGTACCCAGAAGTCAGAGCTGATTGAGGCCCAAGTGTTAAAATAGGCCTCTAATCTGTCCCTAAAGGGAGGTACAGCAAAGTGCGCTGCCCCATCTCATAGCCTCCTCTTGCTCGAATCCGAGGTTTTCTTTCGGAAATCCTGTAGGTACTGAGGCTGCTGCTGAATACAGCCTGAAAAGGAAGAGGAGGATTGAGAAGGTTGGTGCTGCCAAGACTGACCTTGTGGTTGAGGCTGCTGTTCCTGCTGCTGGTAGGCCTGTTGCTGGAAGGGTTGATACCAGGAGTGTTGGCCTCTGTACCGGCACCTGGGAGACTGGAAGGCAGAGAAGGACATGTAATGCTTCTTGGCTGCCACCTTCATGCAGTACCTAAAGTTTAGCTTCTCATCCGTCTCTTTGTTAAGAGACCGGAATCATCGAAGGGCATGTCCTCGATTGCAGTCTTGGCCTGGGGAGTGAGGCTCGGAGCCAGGCGTGCCTGCAAAGGCCCACCAAACCCGACAACATCTTCGCAGCACAATCTGTTGAATGGCAAGCAGAGATTATCTGCTGACCCCCCCCCCCAAGAGCATGAGTCTCCGCCTGGATGGCCATCGCCAAGGCTCTATCTTCATCCAGGACCAAAACAAGAAGTGATTCTAGACGTTCCATGAGGTGCTGGACATACGCACCCATATGGGCAGCATAGCTGCCGACCTTCAAGTCCAGTACCACCACAGCACAGATCTTTTTTGCCATGATGCCTAGTTTCTTGCTTTCCCTATCAGCTGGCTAAGAGGAGATCCTTGGGGTGAAGGAAAGTTGAGAGCCCTCGATAATGATTGAATTTGGCCTAGGATGCTCAAACAGCTAGGTGGGTCCAGAAGTAGAGATGCGATAGAGGTTCTCTATCTTCCGGGAGGTGGACGGTATGGTAGCCAGAGTAGCCCAAGATATCTTCGCTATCTTTTCCAGGAGGGAAGGAGTCAGTACCTTCCCTTGGACCCTCCTCTCCACGGGATCGATGGTTTCTTCATCCGCATGGGCTACCTCCACCTCCAATGCGTTCGCCATCTTTATAATCTGGTTAGCAAAGGACTTGACATCGTCAGTTGGAGAGGACGATGCCAAGATGACCAGATGTGCTGGGCTCGACGGCCTATTGAGCTCGGAGTTGGGAGTGGGCAAATAGAACCTCACCACAGAGCGACTTGAAAAGGGGGAGCCCTCTGGGGACCTCGGGAGTGGCCTGTTAGGAAAGAGTGACTCGCGTCGTGGTGGAACCGAAGGCGCAGCTGGTGTGTAGAATGAAGTCCGGATGGAAGCTGGTGGGATCACCGGTCATTGCCATTCCCTCCTGAGCTGCTCTAGCTCCACTGGGAGGAATTACCGACCTGACTGGGCATTAAAAATCAGGTCTGGGTACTGTTGGAGGAAAGGATCTTGAGATGGTGGCCTGTCTTCCATCCCAGCCTGGTCGGCCTCGAACCCGAGGGATGGGACGTTTCGGTCCCGAGAGCTCTCTTGATCCCGAGAGGTGCCTGCAACCACCTGCTCTGGCTGGTACGGAGTCAAATATGGAGGCTCCAGCTCACGAATCTCATCCTCCGATTCAGTATCGACATGAACTGGAGAGGTCAGAGGCCTGGCCACAGGCGCCGGATGGGCCAATTCGGACCCAAAGGAGGCAGGTGAGGTTTTTGCTGACTCTGAAGGCTTGTCTTGGTGTGATTTCCCTGGAGAGGTGAGTGTTCAGCCGACCCCACCTCTTTGGCCTCTAGGTGCTTTGTTTTGGTGGTCTTTTTGCCAGCACCATTGCCGTAGTCCTTCTCTGACCTCACGGCCTTCTTGTTCTTGGAGGATCTCTCCTTGGACCTTCCCCCCCTCTCTCTCCTTCTCTTTCCTGGAAGCAGATGGTTGGACGGTCGAAGAGCCTTGGGTGGGTGCGGAGCCTGCTCTCAGGGCCAGCTCCCAGAGTGCAGCCTTCAACTTCAGGTCCCTATTTTTCAGGGCCTGCGTCATCTTGCCCTTGCAGAGGGCAAGCCTTCGGATTATGGGCCTCACCCAAACAAAGCACACACTTATCATGGCGATCAGTGGTGGGACTTTCGCGCCACATTTAGTGCAGCGTTTGAAGGACGCCATCTTATCCACAATGAGTCCAGTAGGCAAAAGTGAGGTCAAAAACAGTCTGAGTCGATTGATTTGCCAACGATCACCAATATGCAATCCAGAATAGTCAAAAGCCAGAAAAATAGTCAAAAAGCCATAGGTCAATAGTTTTCAAAAGTGAAACAAGCAACTCTAACGAGCAAAGTTTCATGCTAGCTGCTAACGTGGCAGACAAAAAGAACTGAGGAAGGAGTGGGAACACCAGGGGTCTTATAGGGGTGGATAGAGCTACCGCCAAAAAGTTATAATTGAACATTTGCCCAGTGATACTAGAACTTTCCAAGCTAGCTGCGCAGGTGCAGATATAACCCATTTCTGTGATTCGCAGAGACCACGAAGAAGGTATATGGTTGCTCACCTGTAACTGTATTTCTTCGAGTGGTCATCTGTGAATTCACACAAATGGGTTATCTCTGCGCATGCGCAGCTAGCTCGGAAAGTTCTGGTATCACTAGGCAAAACTTCAATTGCAACTTTTTGGCGGTAGCTCCGCCCACCCCTATAAAGGCCCCTGGCATTCCTGCTCTTTCTCAGTTCCACGTACGCCGCAACACAGCGAAAGCAGAAATAATAATCAGCAGGACACCACTGTGGGGAGGATGGGCGGGATTTGTGTGAATTTGCAGATGACCACTTGAAGAAATACAGTTACAGGTGAGCAACCTGTCCTTCTTCTTCGTGGTCTCTGCATATCACACAAATGAGTTATTCAGACTGACAAGCTTCGGTCAATGGAGGAGAGAGTGTCCAAACCAATGTAATAAACAATGGATGTTTATTAATAACAACACTGCAATAAATGCAAGAGAACTGTGAATTCAAGTAGTACCCTTTTTTGTACTGCAATTTTCAGGAGAACCTTGAGCATCAACTGTAAACACATGTAAACCTAATCAATCACACAAATTCTTAGTGCAAAGCAGATAAGAGCACTGCCCTCCCAAAAGAGGCATCCTGTCTGGCCCGTGTGTCCAGTCTGTAATGTTTAATGAAAGTCATTGGACCAGACAGCAGCCGTGCAAACATCCTCCAAAGGCACCCCAGCCAAAAATGCCGAGGACGCAGCTACCACCCTTGTAGAGTGTGCCCTCACCCGACCAGGAGGGTTCTTGCCCGCCAGTTCATAACAGAGAAGGATGTCAGCCTTCACCCACTTAGAGAATCTTTGTGCCGAAACCGGCAGTCCTTTCCTAGGCGAAGAATAACAGACAAACAGTCTCTCTGAGCGTGTGGAATCTGAAGTTCTATTGAGGTACCCCTACTGGCAAAGGAGGAATATCACCCTTCTCACATCCAAAGCATGAAGACGTCGCTCCTCATCAGTGGTCGGGTTTGGGGCCAAAGTAGGAAGAACAATATCCTGGTTGATATGGAAGGCCGACACCACCTTTGGAAGGAAGGTGATGTCGGTACGGAGGACCACCTTGTCCTTATGAAATCGTAGAAATGGAGGATTCATCCACAAAGAGCAAATTTCTCTGGCCCGACAAGCCGAAGTGATTGCCACCAGGAAGGCAGTCTTCCAGGTTAAGAGTCTTAAGTTCATTGTTGCTAGAGGCTCAAAGGGCTTAGAAACAAGGAAAGACAAAACCAAGTCCAAACTCCACACTGGTTTCGGTACCAACACAGGTGGATGCAAGTTATTGAGTCCCTTCAAAAACCTTTTGATCAAAGGGTCCAGGAATAATGAGGCTCTGCCTTCAAACTGATAGTGGGCACATAGTGCCGAAAGATAACATTTAACAGAGTTTAAGCAAAGGTACGAGTGTCACCAGGAATTCGAGGTCAGTTGGGAATGATGCAGATGATGGAGTGATGCCCTTGGTATCGAGGAAACTAACAAACTTGTTCCACTTGTAGGCATACGATTTTCTCGTAGAGGGCTTTTGGGCAGCCTTAATGACAGAACTTGCTCAGGTAAGTTCATGAAGGGTGTAACCTCCAAGCTACCAAGGGAAGGTTGTCCAAGTCCGGGTGTCGAACCCGACCTTCGTACAATGTCAGCAGATCCAGCCGAGGTTCTAGGCGGCGATATTCTTCCTTTGCCAGTAGGGGCGTGAACCAGGTTTGCCTGGGCCACCAAGGTGTTATTAGGATAGCATTCGTCCCGTCGCTCTTCATCTTGGCCACCACCCTGGTGATAAGAGGGAATGGAGGAAAAGCGTAAAATCTTCGACCTGACCACCTGAGCTGGAAGGCATCTCAGAGGGAGCGAGTCCGGGTTCGAGAACAAAACAGAGTACAGTGGGCATTGAACGGAGACGCAAACAGGTCGATCTCTGGTGCTCCCCACGCGGTGAACAGGTTCGAAACCACCTCTGGATGCAGGTGCTACTTGTGAGAAACTGTTGAGGCTCTACTGAGGCTGTCGGGAAGTTGGTTTTGTTCCCCCAGTAGATGGATCACCTGAAGCATGATGCTGTTGGATATGCACCAGTCCCAAATTCTGAGAGTTATCTGAAGCAAATTTGGTGACCTTGTTCCGCCCTGTTTGTTGAGGTAGAACATCACTGTCGTCTTGTCCGTGAGCAGCAAAACAGTGTTTGAGGCCAACAGGGTCTGGAAAGCTCTTAGCACTTTTTCTACTGCAAGCATTTCCAGGGCGTTGATATGCATGACCCTCTCTTGTGACCACACTCCCTTGATTGTCAACTTTTGAGTGTGGGCTCCCCAGCTGTCCAGAGACGCATCTGTGGTTAGAGTGATCTGAGGTGGCACGGGGGATCCTGGAGCATACATTGTCTACATCTAACCACCACCTTAATGAATCTGCACTGGCCCTTGGTACCATGAGCCATTTTGATGGCAGATCGATGCTGGGATCGAACACGGAGAGGAACCAAAATTGAATTGGTCTTAAGCGTAGACATGGATGCCATATGCCCCAAGGCTACCTGAATGCAGCGAGCTCTGACACGTCTGTTGGATAGACAATCTCTGACGGCCCTGGACAAGGTCTGAAACCTGTCTGGTGGTAAGAATGACATAGCCCTCGCAGAGTTGATTTGAGCTCCAATGAACTTTACTTGTTTTGATGGGGTCAAGGTCGACTTCTCGTCGTTGACGAGTAGACCTAGTGCTTTCAAAAGGGTTAAAGCGGGGGTAGGCAACCTTTCCCCTTTAAGGGCCGAGGGACTTCAGCTCCCAGAAGCCTCAGCCATGTTGGCCAATAGTCCCATGTTGGCCAATAGCTCCTGGGATTCTGGGAGCTGAAGTCCCTCGGCCCTTAAAGGGGAAAGGTTGCCTACCCCTGGGTTAAAGTGAAGTGCAGGACATAGTGCTACCCACCCTGGCCCCTAACCCGACCACTGACATTGAATGCAGATTGCATACACTGGACGTACGGAGGGCTTTGGCCTTTTATTTGGAAAGGACCTCGGGTTGGAGGCATTCTGAGAGGCTTTTTGTATGTTACTCAGAACACAAAAAAGGACTGCCTGTCACACCCCAAAGACTGTCTAAGTGGGTGTTATCAACCATTCACCTTTGTTATGAGTTGGCAGGCAAGACTCCACCGGGCCAGGTGCGTGCACACTCCACCAGGGCGGTAGCAGCATCCTCTGCGTTTCTGACCGGGGTGCCTCTAGAGCAGGGGTAGGCAACCTGTCCTCTTTAAGGGCCGAGGGACTTCAGCTCCCAGAAGCCTCAGCCATGTTGCCCAATAGTCCCATGTTGGCCAATAGCTCCTGGGATTTTGGGAGTTGAAGTCTCTCGGCCCTTAAAGGGAACAGATTGCTTACCCCTGCTCTGGAGGATGTTTGTAAGGCAGTTGTTTGGTCCCAGCCAATGACTTTTATAAAGCACTATAGGTTGGACACAAGGGCCAGACACGAAGCCTCTTTCAGGAGGGCAGTGTTATTGTCTGGATTGCACTGGCTATTGCACAATTGCACTATTCTGTTTTGCTTGTGTTAAAATGATACTTGAATGCAATTACAGCTTAAGGCAGGGGTAGGCAACCTTTCCCCTTTAAGGGCCGAGGGACTTCAGCTCCCAGAATCCCAGGAGCTATTGGCCAACATGGGACTATTGGCCAGCATGGCTGAGGCTTCTGGGAGCTGAAGTCCCTCGGCCCTTAAAGGGGAAAGGTTGCCTACCCCTGGCTTAAGGTTTACAGTGAACCCTTTGAATACTTGATTTTAAGTGATATCTGAATGCATTTGTTACAGTGTGAAGTTTACAATGCATTTCTGATCAACATAACTCAGGATGATATTTGAATATAATACTGTTGAATTTTACAGTGCACTATTTTGAAGTATTTGATTCAAAATGATATTTGAAGGCAATTACTGTTGCAGCCTCGTACTTTATGGCAATTTATTGTTGTTAATAAATATTTCTTGTTTGAATTTACAAGATTTGTGTCAGGACACTCCCTCCTCCACTGACTTAAGCTTGTCAGTCTGAGTAACCCATTTGTGTGATTCGCAGAGACCACAAAGAAGAAGGACAGGTTGCTTACCTGTAACAGTATTTCTTTGAGTGGTCATCTGTGAATTCACACAAATCCTGCCATCCTCCCCACAGGCATGTCCTGCTATAATTACAGAACTTACAGAACTCCTGCTGTCGCTGCTCAAGCGGCGAACTTTTGGAACTGGAGAAAGAGCGGGAACGCCAGGGGCTTTATAGAGGCGGGTGGGGCTACTGCCAAAAAATTGCAATCCAAGATTTGCCCAGTGATTCTAGAAGTTTCCGAGCTAGCTGCACAGGCGCAGATAAAACCTATTTGTGTGAATTCGCAGATGACCACTCGAAGAAATACTGTTACAGGTAAGCAACCTGTCCTTATCCTGCCCCTCTGCAAATGCAACCGAGGTAGCTTACAACATTAAAAGTACAATAAAAATAGAATACAAGTCCCATAAATCCACCCACCCCTTAAAATAGCATTAAACAATAGAAAAATTTAAGACATATTTAAAATAAATCACAGTGTCACAAAACAGCAATAACAATAGCAATAGCTGCGGCAGGGATTTGTGGAGGAAGATGGGCTGACTCTGGCAAGGGGAATAATTAAAATGTTTAGGTCAGGAATTAATACGATTTAACAATGGAAAAGAAGGATAGAGGGGAGAAAAGAGGCTGACAAGGAGGTTAAAAGGTGGCAAGCCGAGATTAAAAATACAGTGGGTCCTAGGTATCCACTGGGGTTTGATTCCAGGATCTCCCGTGGATATCAAAACCTGTGGGTGCTCAAGTTAAACAAAATATAATGTCATAGTAAAATGATGTCCCTTATATCAAATGGCAAAATTCAGGTTTGCTGTTTGGAATTAATACACACACACACACACACACACACACACACACACATTTGGGTTATAAATGGGTTATAAATGGGTTATCTCTGCGCATGCGCAGCTAGCTCGGAAAGTTCTGGCATCACTAGGCAAAACTTCAATTGCAACTTTTTGGCCGTAGCTCCGCCCACCCCTATAAAAGCCCCTGGCGTTCCCGCTCTTTCTCAGTTCCTTTCATCCGCCGCTTTGCAGCTAGCGAAGAACTTAACTCTTGAGTCGCTGTACCTCTTAGGATATTTTCGGATTTTGACTCTGGTTCTGGCTTGACTATTCTTTGGATTTCTAACTAGGCAACTGTTGTTCATCGGTTGATATTGGACTGTTTGACATCGAGTTTCTACTGTGATTTGGATTTGTCTCATGGCATCCTTCAAGCGTTGTACGAGGTGCAACTCCAAGATCCCCCCCTCTGACAAGCACAAGCTCTGTGTCTTGTGTCTTGGGGAGGCTCATAACCCTAAGGCTTGTTCGCTGTAAGGGAATGACCACCCAGGCACTCAAAAATAGAGAGCAAAAACTCAAGGCAGCTTTCTGGGAGCAAGCCCTGAGACCTTTGTCGGCTCCTGCACACAATTCACCCGCCTGTCGAGCTGAAGTAATGGCCACTAAAAATGCTGTTTTCCATGTCAGCAATCTTAAGTCTGTAGTGGCCATGGGCTTGAAAGGCTTGGAGGACAAGTAGGACAGTA
This sequence comes from Phrynosoma platyrhinos, assembly GCA_020142125.1. Taxonomy (NCBI): domain Eukaryota; kingdom Metazoa; phylum Chordata; class Lepidosauria; order Squamata; family Phrynosomatidae; genus Phrynosoma; species Phrynosoma platyrhinos. The sequence goes on from CM034703.1 coordinate 149,782,548, forward strand.
CAAGGTCTAGACTCCAGGCCGACGTCAGTACCGAGGATGGTGGGTGTAAGTTGTTTAAACCCTTGAGGAACCTCTTCACTAGGGGGTCAGCAAAGAAAGAGGGTTTGCCTTCCAGTTGGTACAGTACTCTTTGCTCAACAAAAAGTCCAGAAATTTTTTCCATTTCAAGGAACAGGATTTCCTGGTGGAGGGCTTTTGTGCAGCCCGAATTACAGTTTGTACTGCAGAAGATAAAGCAGTCAAGGACAAATACTCCATGCCACTAAGGGGAGGGAGTCCAGGTCCAGTGTCGCACTCGACCCTGTTGCATGGTCAGGAGGTTGGGGCGAGGTTCGAGGCGGTGATAGTCCTCCCGAGCAAGGTGTAACAACGGGGCGAACCATGACTGCCTCGGCCACCATGGGGTAACGAGGATGGCATTCGTTCCGTCTGTCCTCATCTTGGCAATGACCTTGCTGATGAGTGGAAATGGAGGGAAAGCGTAAAACATCCTCCCACACCACCCGAACTGGAAGGCAGCACCTTGAGAAGTCCGGGTTGGGATCTGAGAACAAAATTCTGTACAGTGTGTGTTCTCCTTTGTGGTGAAGAGATTGATCTCCGGTGAACCCCAAGTGGAGAAGCGGTGCTGAACCACTCTGGGGTGGAAATGCCACTTGTGGCAAGGGTTGCTGGACCTGCTGAGTTTGTGGGCTAGGTCGTTGTCCTCTCCGGTAGATGCACTGATTGTAACAGAAACCTGTTGTCGATGCACCAATTCCAGATGCGTATGGTAATTTGTAGAAGAGTCGGGGACTTGGTACCTCCTTGTTTGTTTAAGTAAAACATAACAGTGTTGTTGTCTATTAGGAGGAACACCACCTTGCCAATCAACTCTGTCTGGAAAGCCCTGAGAACTTTCTCCACCACCAATATCTCTAGAGTGTTGATGTGAAGCTCTCTTTCCTCTGCAGACCACAGCCCTTTGACGGTTAATTCCTGCAAATGTGGTCCCCATCCTTCCTGCGATGCATCCGTCGTCAGGTCGACTTCTGGTTTTGGTGGCAGAAAGGGCATCCCGGCACACAGACTGGTTGGTTGAAGCCACCATCACAGTGACACGGCTACCAGGCTTGGGACCATAAGCCACTTCAATGGGGAGTCGCAGGTAGGATTGAATGATGACAGGAACCACAATTGTATTAGTCTTAGACGGAGTCTTGCCCAACGTATGACAGAAGTTGTTGATGCCAAGTGCCCCATTGCTATCTGAATGTGGTGGGCCCTGATGCGCCTGTGTCTGAGGCAAAGATTGATGGCCCCAGTCAATGCTTGCAACCTGTCTTCCGGGAGGAAGGCTTTGGTCTGTACTGAGTCTAGAATGGCGCCTATGAATTTGATGAGGCGTGACTTTTGACTTTTTGATTTTTTCCTGTTGACCATCAACCCGAAGGAATCCAATAGGGACAGAGAGAAATCGACGTCCTCCCAAAGCTTGTGCTGGGATGGTGCTGAGAAGAGTCAGTCGTCCAAGTACGGGAAGACTGTGATCCCTTGTTGGTGGAGGCAGGCCGCCACTGGTGCCATGCACTTGGTGAACACTCTCAGGGCGGAAGAGAGTCCGAACGGAAGAACCTTGTATTGATAGATGTTGGTCCCGACTGCAAAAGTTAGGAATCTTCTGTGATCCTCCTGGATGCTCACATGGAAGTATGCGTCTTTGAGATCAACAGTTGCAAACCAATGGCCCTTCTGTAGGAGGGGTAGAATAGAAGACAGGGTTACCATCCGGAAACGTCGGTACTGTATAAAGGAATTCAAGTCCCTTAGGTCTTAAAATAGGCTTTATGCCAGAGTCCTTCTTGGGAACGGTAAAATAACATGAAAAGAAACAGTGTCGGGTCCGAGAAGGATGTATGGGCTCAATAGCACCTTTCTCTATCAAGGCGCACACTTTGTTGAGTAGGGTGTTTGAGGGGCTGGTGGACAGAACAGCTCCAGTGGGAGGGAGCTCTAAGAACTCAAGGGAATAGCCACATTGCTCATGGCGATCTGAAGTTGGAATTTTCAAACGACATGAAGAACAGTGTTTAAAAGATGCCATTTCCATACACAACAAGTCCGCAAAGCAAGAACGATAGTCAAGTCCAGTCCAAATAGTCACAGAAGTTGCAATCCAAGGGATGGTCGTTTAATCAGAAACTGGTCAAAAGCTGATAGGTCAAATACAAGTAAGAACAAGCAACTCTACAGCGAAGTTCCTCACTAGCTGCAATAGCGGCGGACGAAAGGAACTGGAGAAAGAGCGGGAATGCCAGGGGCTTTATAGAGGTGGGCGGGGCTACTGTCAAAAAGTTGCAATTCAAGATTTGTCCAGTGATTCTAGAAGTTTCCGAGCTAGCTGCGCAGGCACAGATAAAACCCATTTGTGTGATTCGCAGAGACCATGAAGAAAAAAAATAAATTTTCCTTGAGCTTGTTTGGAGGTTCTAGCAGGGGAGTGCAGCTATCGTATACCCTTGACCGAAGAACAGTACACTCCTTCTATTTGGGATGGTCGTCCTCTTCCACCGAGCGTGCAGCTTCGGGAGGGACGCACATGGAGCGGTGATGGAGGAAGGGGACACCCGCCTAGCCAGCAGATCAGCTGAATCAATTCTGGTGATCAATGGGGTGACAGATGTTGCAGCCAGATCGCCCTCACATCCACAAGGCAAGGAAAATTTGGATGACCCAATGAACTACCAACCCATTTCACTGTTGAATGATTACAAAATATTCACGACAATATTGGCTGATAGACTGAAAAGATGTTTGAAAGAAATTATTGAAGATCAGAGAGGTTTCTTGCCAAAAAGACAAATCAGAGATAATTTAAGATATATTATCAATATAATGGAGTACTACGAAAGACATAATGACAAGAAATTGGGGGTGTTCTTGTTTGATTTGCAAAAAGCATTTGATACAGTGAATTGGTGATCACTAATACAGATTATGATGAAAATGAATATTGGGGATAATTTCATTAATTGGATAAAGAAAATTTATGAAAAACAAAAAGCACAAATAGTTATAAATAATGATAAAACAAATTACGAGAGGGACAAGGCAGGGCTGTCCCTTGTCACCTCTGCTCTTTCTTGTAGTCATTGAACTATTAATTAGAAGAATAAAAGGATCTCCAGGGTGCTAAAATTAAAAACTATAATTATAAAATTAGGCATCTGCTGACAATCTAGTAATCAATCTGGAGGACCCAACTGAAAAGGTAAATTTATTAATGGAAATAATGAAAACATTTGGTGAAATTACGGGTGAAATTATGGGCTGCAAAATAAACAAGAAAAAGTCAGCGATCATTACTAAAAACATGAACCATGGAGAAGACGAAAGACTGCAAGAGAGAGCAGATATAGAGATAAAGAGAAAAGTGAAATATTTGGGGATTCAAATTACAAAAAAAGCAAATGAATTATTTGAAAATAATTATAAACCGCTATGGAAGGAGATAAAGAATAATTTGGTAAAGTGGAGCAAATTAAATTTTCCCTGCTAGGGAGAATAGCTGCGATCAAAATGAATGTTTTACCAAAAATGTTGTATCTATTTCAAACATTACCAATTATCTTAACTAAAGAAGCATTTAAAGAATGGAATAAGGACATTTCAAAGTTCATATGGCAGGGAAAGAAACCAAGGATAAAACTAAAAGTCCTCCAAGATGCAAGGGAAAGAGATGGATTATCCGTACCTAACCTCGAGCTTTATTTCGACACTTGTGGTTTGGTATGGATTGAAGAGTGGATTAAACTGGAGAATAGAAGGCTGCTTGAATTGGAAGGAGAGGGGCTAGTATTCGGATACCATGCATATCTGTTATATGGAAAGGAGAAAAGTGATAAATCTTTTAATAACCACTGTATAAGAAGAGCTTTGCTGAAAATTTGGAAAAAACAAATGTAGAATCACTCAAAATATACCCTTTTGGGCCTCATTGCAAAAAGCGTTCTATAGAAGGGAAATGATCAGATATGGACAATGGTGTTTTTAGAAGGATCTAATGAAATTTGAGAAAGGGATAGTAAAAATTTCCACCCAAGCTGAGATTTAAGAAAAAGGTTTTGATTTAGGCTGGTTTCAATACAGGCAACTGTATGAAAAGGCGATGTCAGATATTAAAGAACATGGAATC
>CM034703.1:149791831-149815071 GCA_020142125.1 Phrynosoma platyrhinos
GGTCACGGGTATTAAGGGGTTGCAGGATTTAAGCAGAGCAGTGAAGGAGAGGGTCTTGGAGATGTCTCATTCATAGGGTTGTCAACAACAAGGAAAAAATAGGTCCTGTGGAGGGCTCAAAGTTCAATATTTTAGATTGTTTTAGCAGCTTTCAAGAAACAAGATTCTGCAGCCAGCTGATTGCTGAGCCTTGATCTGGTCAACAAAACCTGAGAAAAACAGTGTCCATGGCTACTATCTGCTGATATGAAAGGAAGGCACTAGCACATAATCACTGAGCCCAAACTCAGGAGAGGAACCAAGCAGACAACTAGATTACCCATTTTCCGATAGTTGTTTGCTGGAACAGGATAACCTATCAATAGCTTCTCAATCTTTTCCTGAAGACTGCACAGCTGAAGATTAGCCAGTGGCCTTGATCGATGGCAGCAACTGCAGTAGAAAAAGATCTAATTCTGCTTTTTAACTTTGTCAGTGGCTTAGTAGACCCTAGGGTGGAAAAGTAGCCCAGAAATGCTAAAATATACAAAAACTCTGTTTTTTTGACTTTTCAAATGATTCTGCTCACATTTTGATGTTATTTTGCATTTATTCATTTTGTGCCATTGTTAGTGATCATTGCCTTGATCAATTTGATGGACAAGGATTTAAATGTACATACAGGTAATTTTATTGCTCACTTGGTATTAGACTGAAAATTCTCCCTAATATTTAATCTATACATCCCTGTAATTTTAATTCATTTCTCAGTGGGTTGAATGAGTTGTTTCTCTTCTTTCCAACACCTTTTTAACGGTTTGTAGTGCTATTTTTAAAGTTAGCATGTTGTCTTTTAATGAATCTAAATGTTGTTAATGTTTAATTTTTATCAATTATTAGGTTTTTTAAAATAAACTATACTCCTTTAGAAGCTGTTGTACAGATTTAACCTATATTATTTTAAATTATGTTGTTAGCTGCCTTAAGTCTCATTTTTGAGAGAAAGGTGGGATATAAATGAATATAACAACAACAACGATGTTAAATACCAAAATACCCTAACTCCTTCTCTAAGGTAAACAGATTTAGTCCTTCAAGCCTTTCTCAAAAGCAGGCAGGAGCCTAGTATCATACGGCTCCTGCCTGCTTTTGGATGGCATCAGGGAGAAACTCCAGGTTGTGTGGATACTTCTTCTCTCACAGACTCAGAGAATGATGAAATATGGCTTGTTACCCATCTTCTAAAAAGTGCCATCCCAGATAATCCTCATTTTCACCTTGGCAAGTTGGATGAGCGTGTCAAGTACATGGCGGCAGACCACAGGAGCAGCCTGTGGATGTATATGAACAGTGGAACCGGCAGCAGCATGTTTCTCTGTGTGCTTACGTCCTCCTGCTCGTTGGATCTGGAAGATGTTGGTTCTACAACCAAGAGCAGCATCCATAGACACAGAAAGCCAAGAAAGCTGTCCTGAGCTTTTGGATTCCATCTTGTGCAGAAGGTCAAGTGGCCGGCTGTCTGGGGCACACGCCTTGGCTACTCTTTTGCCTTTGTCATCTGCTGCAGCAGCTCCCTTAGGAGTCTCTACACACAGTTCACTCTCGCTACTGCGCTGCAGGATGGACAGGAGGCTCCGAATCACCCAACTACGTGTCTGTGCATGGTAGCATAGGTTCCGCAGCACCCGATGCAGCCGGCTTGTATTCAGCTTTGGCTCATCTACAAAGAGAAGCACCAGCAGGCAGGACAAGGCCTCGTGGTCCAACAGAAGGCGCCCACGGAGACGCAGCAGACTGTCTACGTTGCTGCCCGAAGGTCTAGGAAGCAACAACAGGAATATCAAGACAGAGCCTTCACAGTACTCAAAAGGTGAACAAATTTATTTGTGATACTGAAAGAGAACACCTTACTAGAAGCAGTAACTGATCTACCCCTGGGCAGCCATATTTGACCATGTCATTACAGTTGGCCCTTTGTATCTGGATAACAAAAAATGTGGGTCCTCAAGTCCCATTGTTCCCAATGGAAGTGTGGCCATGTGTACGCACTGCCATTGGGGTGGCTTAAATCCACAGATGGCAAGAACCAACTGTACTTGGATGATAGACTGGATGATTCTGCTTACCCATGATTTCTCCTTGTTAGCCAGACTGTGCCAGGTCAACAAAGGGAACCAGCTGGAGCATACCCTGTTGCCTTTGCTTGGCCTCGATGCTAGCAGCACTGCTAATCCCATGTATTCAGCATATACAGTGGAGAGGGAGAAAGCAGCACCCTTTTCAGTGGCCGCATAGTGAAAGATCCACAGAAGGCACAGGATAACCCAATTGTGTGATTCACAGAGACCACGAAGAAGAAATCTGATTTCCACTTCTTAAGCATTTCAACTTAAAACTAGAACATATTTTTTCTCTCCTTAGCAATTCTAAGCCTCAGCTTGCTCTTTGCAAGTGATGTACTTTTCCATGCCTTCTACCAAATGTTTGGTACCTGCTGTGGCTGCTGCTACCACCCATCTGGAAGGTACCTCCTCTCTGTACCGCCAAGCGTGTATACTGAACACCTCTGTTTCCACTCAGTCGGCTTGTGAAGGCTAGGTGGGGAAAAGAAAAAAAAAAGTCAAGGGATCTAGAATCAAGAAACAATAGGATAGCCAAAGAGTAAGACCTTTCTTTACCTGGACTTCGCAAAATGGCTGACAAAGCAGAGGTGCTGGAGTGTCCAAAGAGACGCTCATGCATGAGCTGACGCTGGCGGGCTTCCTGTTCCCGCCGCAGAGCCTGTGCCTCAGCAGCAATATCAGGAGGCATGACTGCCAATACACTGTCCTCCATGTCCTCTAGTACACTGCGTCGCAGATCTGATGGCAATGTCTGAATGAAAGTCACTGGGTCCATGGGTGTGTCTGAGCTTGTGCTCTGTGCCAGCTCACGCCGCTGCTGTTCTGCCCGCTGCTGAGCCAGCACCTAGAAAGGCAAGAGAAAAAAGTTATAGGCAGCAGCTTTGTTAGGCGCGACCTGGCCTTAAGGATAAGATCCAAGAAATCTCTACAACAGTGGCCTGTGGGAGCAGCAGAGTGTCATCAAGCCTTCTACTCAGACTTAAAGCAGTGAAACCAGAATAGGCCTAGATGCTGGTACAAATGCAGATACAGTCTTGTACCTAAGAAACAATTCTCCACTGGATACTTCAGCTTGACACATGAGATTTATACTCAGAAGACTAAGGGCCTTTGCAGACTGCCAGAAATAGTGCACTTTAAATTGAGGCACTGCCCTGGCTCAGTGCTAGGGAATCATGGGAACTGTATTTTATTGTGGCACCAGAGCTCTCTGACAGAGAAGGCTCAATGTCTCAGAAAAAAAATGCAATTCCCATGATTCCCTAGCACTGAGGCAGGTCAGTGCCTCAATTTAAAGTGCACTATTTCTGGCAGTCTGCAAAGGCCCTATGTCTTATGATTTCACATAGAAAGACTGAAAGAAACACATCAGATGACTACCCAGCCATACACATTTTCACACCCCCTCATAGCAACAGAACAATGGTAGAATCCCTTCCTTGGAGGTTTCAAAGAGACTAGACAATGAGAAATTATTTACTAGGTGCAGGAGTTCCTCTTTTAGTGCACTGTAGGGTTGTAGACTAAATGCAATCCCTTTAGATGTCACAATGCAGTGGTACTCATCCCTTAACCTTTAAAAGTGCAACCCTACCTCCTCCTGGATAGCTGGGGGCAGTGCAGCCAAGAACTCGGGGCTGACTTCTGTCACACTGGGGTTGCCCACCACAGGTGGTGCTGGGGTTGCAGCAGTGGTGGTAGGTGCAGCACGAGCAGGAGGCCGGATACCCAACTGGTTCTGCAGCACTTCCCGCCGAATATCATCAGGCAAAGCGGCCAAAAATGATGGGTCAACACCTTCAGGGAGATTTATCCCTATGAAAAGAAACATTACATATAGCTGCAGTCTCTCCAGACTTCCAAATTATTCTGACCATTTTGTTAGGTTCTCTGGCATTTACCTGCCAAGGGGTCCTCCTCTTCACTGCTGGTAGAGGGAAGTGGTTCTTCCAGTATGCCCCGGGAGTCAGCCCCAGAAATGGCCACAGCTGAATCCCTTGTGGAGGAGCTCTCAGAGGATGAGGCAGGGGGAGAGCTGGGGAGCAGCAAGTAACAGCATTACTACCAATGAAGTCTTAACACTAAAGTGATAGGCCTGCTTATTATATCTGACTTTCAATCCTTACCAATTATCTGCTTGTTGGCTGGCATCAGGCTGGGCCTCTCTAATGGTTGGGGCACTGGACCCTTGCTGGGCCACATCAGATGTTGCCACAACAGTGCCCGTGCCTGTCTGTTCCCCACTGCTAGCCCCACCGCTCTCTGCAACACCCTCCTCAAGGTTGCATGAGGCCAGGCTGCTGGTGTCCATGGGGGACCCCTCTAATTGGCTGCTGACTGCGGTTAAGGCATCAGAGTCTTCAGCCCTCTCTGGAGAGAGTGAAGCTGGTGGGACAAGGAAAAAGAACTCAGAGTGAAGGAACACATTTTTTTCATACAGGATCAACACAACACAGCAAGGACAGAATCAATCTCTAGGATACTTTCTTTAAAAGAAAATCACCTCACCTTACCCTCCTTGGCTGGGCAAAGAAACAGTAAAACAAACAAACACTGCCTAAGAACTTGAAGGACTAGATTAATACCAATTTTTCAAGAAGGCTGAAAGCACTGCACTAGATGGCCTCTCACTCCAAGTGAACAAGGCAGCTTCCTATGATTAGAGTATACCTCTCAGTACAAAGTACTATGGGGTAAAACACCCCTAACACAGCAATGCAATTCTTAAGTTTTTCTTAATTCTTAAGCAATTCTTAAGTAAATGGCTCAGAATACAAACCATCTAGGAAAAGGTCTGGATTATTTTTGAAAGCTACAAGTACGTTACTGTAGAAATGTGGGACTCATCTTTCATGTTTTAATTAACACAAAATATGTACACCTTAAAATAATTGCTGGTCTTCCTGAATGTTTGGAAGAGGATAGGAAATCCAAATCGTGAGACACAGCCAGATGTGGGATAACATCTGCTGCAGGGTAAAGCCTGAGGCCACTTACTGATGGTGGGGGCAGGTGAAAGCTCCATCTGTGTGGCCTCAGTGTCTGTGCTTGGCCTCCCAGGGCCCGAGTCCTCCTGCTCCACTGGCATCAGCAGCTGGCCAGAAGACTGAGCACTGGACTGTCCCACCAGCTCCGAAGGGAGCTCGCTTGCCCCTGTCGCCTGCTGTTGCTGCTGCTGCTGCTGTTGGGGGCTCTCCAATGTGACCAGAGTCTGCCTGGGGCCAGCTGAGATGTCTTCGGCAGCAGTTGAGACCACAGGATAGCTGTCAGGATGGGCGGCACCATCTGGGAGCCAAGAGAGGGAGGGGAGGGGAAGGATGCTGACTTAAAACCCAGGCCTTCTGAGCAGCAGAAGGGGGTCAAGCAGGGCCCTGGCTTCACCCTTGCAGCAAAGAAAATCTATATCTCCCCAAGAGATGCATAAGGAAAATACATCACAAACTTGGTTACATCACCCCAGTTGGGGAAAGTAGTAAGTTGTATAGTTACCTCTGATTTGGGGCACAAATCCCTACCCCACAACAATACAACTTACTACCTCACCCCAACAGAAGCAAATGGTATACAATCTCAGTACCAGGCAAGCTGAGCCCTCGCCTATTCCAAACTACACCCAGGGACTTCTTGGCAATCCTCCCATACCTTTCATATGGATCTTAGAAGAAAATCCCAGGTGGCAACCATCTCTTCCTGATGCCACAAGCCAGGAATCATACCAGATCTTACAAGGACCTTCATGTTGTAAATACAGCACTCATTTTCTACAGTTAGGGATGGAGCTAAGGAATTCTTGCATCGTATTTTGGCACAGAGTTTTTGATTTCCTAGTCCCTTCGTTAGCCCATGATTTTTCATCCCAGAGCCAGGCGTAGTCTCACAAGTGGCTTTTCCCTTCTTCTTCATGGCAGACAGTGTTGGTGTGAAGAATTGGGAGTCCTCATAGGAAAGACAGTAGATTGTATAGTTATCTCCAAGACCGGGTATGACCCTAAAACTATACAATCTACTACCTCATCCCAGGGGGCCCAGGAACAGCATCTGTTTCAAGCTACGCTGGGGGTAAAAGACACCATACAGATAGCCAGCAAGCAGTAAATTACCTGGAAGGTTCTGCTCAGCAGAACTATTCGACTGTGGTACTGGTCCCTGCAAAGGCAAAGGCAAGAAACAAAAATCAGCGTGACTCAAGATTCACCTGATTCAACAAGCTAAGTCACGTCTTCCTTCTAGGATGAGGAGGTACAAATGTTGAGGTTCCTCTTCCCCTCCAGAACATTCCCTTTTACTGCAACCATCTCACCTGCTTTTAGCGAGTGTCCTGTGGAACATGTCTACCTGAATACCTAACATAAAGCTAATGTTCAGGCATAAATATTGCTAGGGAAGATGTGGAGGGACAGGTTTTCTATTCCTTTATTGGCTGGATCTGCCCAAAAATCTGAAGAGAATTGAGCCTGAATATACCATGTGTAGGGAATCATCCCTAGAGATGTGCACTGGGTGGGAGGAATTACTGCCAAAAATGCTACACCTTAGCTCTAGAAATTCCTATCAGCTCAGCAAGATGCAGAGCAACCCACATGTGAAGAAGACAAAGAAGAACAGAGTATTCTATTCCCCAGTGACTTAACAAGCTAAAGAAAGGAAATAGATCCATAGACAGGGAGGGTTTCTATTTCTGTAAAGTTATTCTTCACAAAAATTAACATTCCAAATTGCTGTGTATTGGAGGAAAGAACCCTCCACATTTTCCCAACCTTTACAGGTGGTCTGTAAAGTTCAGGGCATCCTAATTATGATAAAGGTATTAACTCATGGAAAATTAAGTCCACAAGCACATCCTGAGGATGAGGAGCCCTGATGGCGCAGTGGTTAAATGCCTGGACTGCAGCCACTCACTCACAAACCACAAGATTGCGAGTTCAGTACCAGCCAGGGCTCAGGCTCGACTCAAGCTTCCATTCTTCTGAGGTTGCTAAAATGAGTACCCAGCTTGTTGGGGGCAATTAGCTTACAGTTGTTGAGGATCTATGCCAGGAACCGGAGAGGAGGAATTTGGCTCTGCTGGATTTTAAGTGGCTTTTGATACTATCAACCATGGTATCCTTCAGTATGCTAGTATGGGGCTTGGAAATTACTCTGCTGCTTCCTGCTTCAGAGGTGAGTGCTGGAGGAGTCCTATTCAACTCCTTGCCCATTAATCTGTTGACCCCTTTAGGGTTGTCTTATTTACCATGCTATTTATTATATACATGAAACTACTGAGAGATGTCATCCAGAGTTTGAGGGATAGGTGTCACCAGGATGCTGATGACACCTAGCTTTATTACTCCTTTCCACCAAATTCCAGGGGAGCTGTTTCTATGTTAAACCAGTGCCTGGCATCTGTAATGGCCTGGATGAATGCAAACAAACTGAAGCTTAATCTAGACAAGATAGATGTGCTCCTGGTCAGATCTAGGAATAAAGATTCAGCCTGTGCTAGATGGGGTTACACTACCCTTAAAATAGAGGTTTGGAGCATACCTACTTGTGGAATAGGTCCTCAGCCTGGAGGCCCAGGTTTCAAGTGAAATTTATGGAGTTAAAGCTAAGTGCTCAATGCATCCATTCCTAGTCAGAGTAACATATGCCTTGGTTATATCCCATATAGATTATCATAATGCACTGTATTTGGGGCTGCCTTGGCAATGTGCTCAGAAACTTAAGATAGCCCAAAGAGATGCAGCCAGATCGTTAACTAGGGTTAAGTATAGAGAGCACACAACTCTCTTGTTGCAAAAGCTCTGCTGGCTGCTGGCCTATTTCCATAATTCAAAGTGCTGGTGATGACCTATAAAGCTCTATACAGGTTGGGTCCAGGCTAGCTGAAGGACCATATCTCCCATTATGAGCCCAGTAGAGTTTTAAGATCTTCAGGAGAGGCCCTTCACTCCGTCCTACCAACTTCTCAGGCTTGTTTAGTAGGAATAAAAGAGAGGGCCTCCCCTATGGCTACCACCAGACTTTGGACTTCCCTCCCCAAGGAAGCCAGGATGGTCCTTGTTCTCTTTCTGCTGGCAAACCAAAACATTCTTATGCTACCAGACTTTCAGAAACTGACTGGGATGGGCTTTTAATGGTGTGCTGTGCTGTTTCATGGTTTGTATATACTATTTTAATGAATTATGAGAATTTTGACTTTAGAAATTGTCTTTTAAGTAAGTTTTGTATTTATACTTTTTACTGATGTTTTTGTAGTTTTAATCTGTATTGTTTTCAACATGTTGTAAGCTCCTTTGGATAACCTAAATACCCTAAAGGCACTTGATCCCATCTGATCTTGGAAGTTAAGCAGTAGCAGCCCTGGTTAGCAGTAGTGTTCCTAGTCTTGGTGTCACCCTGTGCAGGTACTGGGGGGTCCCAGTAGTGGATTGCCCTGCCCCCTGGCACCCACAAAGACCACTACAAACCAGCCAAGGCACTGAGTAAGGTGGGAGGGGCAGGCACACATGCATGCTCCCCCCTTCCCCATACCTTTACTAGCTTGCATAAGCCACCCAAGACATGGGAGAAGACAAGAGTGGCAGGGGAGCACACATGCTCTCCCTCCTTTCTATGACTTGTCTAGCTTGCAGAAGCCAGCCAAGGTGCTGAGGAAAATAGGGGGCCGACATATGCCTTCCCCCTCCTCCCTATGCCTTGGCAAGCTCACGCAAGCCAGCCAAGGCACTGGGGAAGGTGAGAGGGGCAGGTGCATGTGTTCTCAACCTCTTTTTCTGTGCTGCCTTGTCCCCTCCATGAAGAGAGCCAGGGCAGCAGAGAAGAGACAGTCACTGGCAGCAGCACTAACCCCTCCACAGCAGGAAGAGGCCTGAATGAGGCATCACCCCTCTAAGGTGTCACCTGGTGCAGTTCACAGCCCCCTAGTGACACCACTGCTAGTTAACACATGGCATTGCTGATTAGTAGATGGATGGGAGACTGACAATCAGATGTTACATTTCAGAAAAAGCAACTGGCAAAGCCATGTCTGAGTCTTCCTTGCCTAAGAAAACCCCACAAAAGTAATGGGGTCACCATGGACAGGCAATTTGAAGGCATAGACACAAGTTGCCTTGAGTCCCATTATTGGGGAAAAGGCTGAATACAATGATGATACGGCATGTGAGAGATCTTGTAGCACCTTTGAGACTGAGAAAGAAAGAAAAGGCCTTTGTAGACTCAGTCTGCTTTCATCAGATGCAAGACCTAGGAAGTCATTCTTGCAAGTTTAACTTTGCTACTTTAGGAAATTTTAGAAGGCCCACAGATGCTTAAGCTGGCCTTCCAACCTGGGCATTCTGTTCCTTGTCTTCTGAATCCTTGGCTTTATCTGCCACTTTGGCCTCTTCCTCAGCCAGCTGCTTGCGTCTTTTCTCCCTGCGCTCTTCAAGCTCCTCATCCCTCAGTGACTCCAAGTGGTTGATGATGGGAACCTTGACCACTGGATGGAAAAAGAAAAGAGCCAAATTTAGCTCAGACAATCAAAGAACTGAACTTCCTGAAGGAAGGAAAGCTGCTCACTCATTCACCTGAAACACAGTCGTGCATGCTTTCTGCATCTAGTACTTTGCATTCTTCTGTCCACCGCGTCAAAGCAGTGGGGATGCTTGACAGGGTTCCTAAGAGAAGAGAAGAAGGGATGACATCATTTAACAGCCTCATACAGCAACTCAACCCCACTTCTTATCACTGAGACATGCTGTATGCCTTGGTTCAGTTCTGGCACATGCATTTTGATTTCTCTGTACTTGATCCTCAGCTGACTGTGTGTTGACTCAACTTCACCAGTTAAATATTGGCTGTTGTTGTTGTTATTTGGAGTATTTATATCCCGCTCTTCAGTTACAAAGACTTTCAGAGTGGCTCATAAATGGTTAATTAAATGGTTCCCTGCCCTCAGGCTTTCAATCTAAAAAGACATGACTCAGAAGGAGAAGGGAATGGTAGTGGAAAGGGGATCAGTAGTCCAGTAGTTCTTCTCTGAGGTCTGGACCATGGCAGATGAACTGGAGGGAGGGCTCTCCTTAATTTAGGCTAGAGTTTTTACAGTGGTACACAATAATATAAAGTAAAATTAACCTGAAATTATAATATAAACAAGAATTTCCAGTACAAAGCACTGCTATATTTAGTGTTAAAAGATTAATACATGCTTGTAGTTTAAAGTCTTCAAATGAGCAAGAATTAACAGTCTTCAAATGAGCAAGAATAAATATCTAAGGGAAAAAGACCACCACTTTCTGAAGTAAGCTGCTATACAAAAACTTTTAGAAAAAATTGGTTGATCTCTATTTTTATCTTTGTGGTAGTAAAAAAAGAAAACATTTTTGTTTTTGTTTTTTAAAAAGGGGGGAGCCACTTATTTGCCAAAACTTTCCAAGTTATAAATTCAATAAGGAGCAAAAAGACAGGCTGCTTACCTGTAACAGTATTTCTTTCAGTGGTTATCTGCAATTTCACACAAATGGATTACTCCTGCATGTGCGCAGTAAGCTTCTGGAATCACTAGGCAAAACTTTGTTGGCAACTTTTTGGCAGTAGATCCGCCCATGTTTATAAAGCCCCTGGCGTTCTCACTCTTTCCTCAGTTCCATAAAGTATGTTGCATAGCAGTGATAGAAAGGAACTTAATCAGTGAGGAAGACACAACTGAGGGGAGGATGAGCGGGATTTGTGTGAATTTGCAAATGATCACTTGAAGAAATTATGTTACAGGTAAGCAATCTGTCCTCCTTCTTTGTAGTCTCTGTGAATTACACAAATGGGTTAGACTGACAAGCTTGGGTCAGTGGAAGAGGGAGTGTCATAACATCAATTGGAAAATTCAAACAAGTTGTAATTTATTAACAACAGTAAAACTTTTAAACTTTGAAAGTGCACTTGTCAGTGTCATTTGTCTTGGTTTCAAAGGCATGTAAACATGCAATGCAATCAACATTCAATGCAAACCAGAAAGCAACACTGCCCTCCCAAAGGTTGCGTCCTGCTTGGCTGTGATGTCCAGCTTGTAGTGTTTGATGAAATCAATGGCTGGGACCAAACAGCAGCCTTGCAAACATCCTCCAGAGGCACCCCAGTCAGGAAAGTGGAGGATGCAGCTACCACCCTGGTTGAACGTGCTCGCACCTGGGCCGGAAGGGTGCTACCTGACAATTCATAACACAAGTGGATGGTACCAGCCACCCATTTAGAAAATCTCTGAGCAGTCACGGGTAGTCCCTTTTTAGTTTCTGAGTAGCAGACAAATAGTCTCTCGGAGCGTTTTGAACCTGAAGTCCTGTCCAGGTAGAGTGAAGCATCCTTTGAACATCAAGAGTGTGCAGGAGGCGCTCAGCATCCATTGTTGGGTTCGGGTCCAAAGTGGGCAACAAACTGTCCTGGTTGATGTGAAAAGCAGACACCACCTTTGGAAGAAAAGTGATGTCGGGATGGAGGACCACTTTGTCCCTGTGAAAGCGGAGGTAAGGTTGGTCCATCCATAATGCATGGAGAACAGAGGTGATGGACATTAAGAAAGCTGTTTTTTAGGTCAGCAATTATCATTATTATTATTAATATTTTCTTACCCCTCTGCCAAGCAATCGGGGAGGCTTACAACATTAAAATTGTCATGCAAATATAACACACATCCAAAAAACAAAACAAAACAAAACAAAACAAAAAAAAAACCCACCACACCACCCACCCCTTAAGAAAGTATTAAACAAATTATACACTAAAACATAACAATACATTAAAACATATTTAAAATAATCTTGCCGAAGTGACAATAAAAGGACAGTTGCAGCAGCTATGGCAGAGCTGGAGAAGAGAAAATAGGCTGACTCCTGAGACCGGGAAATCTAGTCAGGAAAGGCCTGCCGGAAGAGATCCTTCTTAACAGCTTTTTTAAAGCTGCTCAAGGTCGTAATCTGATGGATCTCATCCGGCAGGCTGTTCCATAATCTGGGAGTGGTCGACGAGAAGGCCCTCTGGGAGATTGCAGACAGCCTTGTTTTTATCAGCTGCAGCAAATTCCTCCAAGAGGACTGGAGTGCACGGGGTGGATTGTATGGGAGGAGGCAGTCCCGAAGATAGGATGGACCCAAGCCATTTAGGGCTTTAAAGGGCATAACCAACACCTTATACTGGGCCTGGGAACTAATAGGCAGCCAGTGAAGAACTTCAGTACAGATGTTATGTGGTCTCTCCTTGATGTACCCGAGACCAGTCTGGCTGCCGTGTTCTGTACTAATTGAAGTTTTCGGACCAAGCATGAGGGTAGTCCCATGTAGAGTGCATTAAAGAAATCAAGGCGAGAGGTTACCAGCACGTGTACCACAGTTTCAAGGTCTCTTACTTCCAGGAAGGGGCGCAGCTGGCGTATCAGCCGAAGCTGGTAACAGGCACTCCTGACTGTCACATTCACCTTATTAGTCATCCGGAGTGATGGATCCAGGAGCACCCCCAGACTGCAAACACAGTCCTTCACGGAGAGTGTGACACGTTCCAGGACTGGAGGTTGTATCCCAATATCTGATTTCAGGGCCACTACTGTGAGTACTACTACTAAAGCTGTTTTTCCTCATCCAGTCCATTATTGCCTTAAGACAGTCATTGAGGGGAGAGACGCCATCTGAAGCTGAAGCTGGCGACCAAGACATGGAGAAATATATCTGGGTGTCATCAACATGGCCATGGGCTCGAAAGGCTGGGTTGTGAGGTAGGAAATGCACCAGGTCCAAGGCTTCATGCTGGGTCAGGACCGAGGATGGAGGTTGTTGAACCCTTTGAGAAACCTCTTCATAAGAGGACCTTTGAAAAAAGAAGGTCTGTCCTCAAACTGGTAATGAGAACAGATGGCAGAAAAATAGCATTTGATGGATGTGAAGCACAGTCCCATGTCCACCAGAGACATCAGGAACTCCAGGACGGTTGGGACTGAGACTCGGGATGGAGAAAGGTCCTTGGCAGTGAGAAAGTCCAAGAAGTTATTCCACTTGGATAGGCAGGACCTCTGTGTTAAAGGCTTCTGAGCAGACAGGATGACAGCCTGTACCAAGTCTAGAAGGGCCTCTAGGGACAGATTCTCCACACCACCAGGGGAAGTGTCTCGATGTCTGGGTGTTGGACTTGGCCTCCATGGAGAGACAAGAGGTCGGGACAAACTTGAGATGGAGAAATTCTCTCCAAGACATGTGCAGGAGAGGAGCAAACCAAGACTGTCTCAGCCACCAAGGGGTGGTGAGGATGGCGTTGGAGGGGTCCACTCTCATCTTGGCTATCACCTTCGTGATGAGTGGGAAGGGAGGGAAGGCATAGACCATTTTTCCTGACAACTCAAACAGGAAGGCATCTCCTTGGGAGCCTGGTGCTTGAATCTGAGAACAGAACTGAGTGCAGTGGCTGTTTTGGTGAGTTGCGAAGAGGTCGATCAGTGGTTCACTCCAAGTGGAGAACAGGTCGGAGATCGTCTTGGGATGGAGGCACCACTTGTGGCATGGGTTTAAGGACCTGCTAAGCTGGTCTGTCAATTTATTTTCTTCCCTTAGGAGGTGAATGGCTTGGAGAAGGATTTTCCTCAAGGTGCACCAGTCCTAGATGCAGAGGGTGATTTCGAGGAGTGTCTGACACTTTGTTCCTTCTTACTGATAGTACATGACAGTGGTGTTGTCTGTCAAGAGAAGCACTACCTTGTCAGGAGGAGAGTCTTGAAGGCATAGAGTGCTTTTTCCACCACCAGCATCTCCAGGGTGTTGATGCGGAGTTGGCTCTCCGATGGTGACCACCTGTCCTTGACCATGAGGTTCGAGGTGTGGGCGCCCCATCCGCCCAGAGATGCATCCATTGTTAAGGAGATCTGGGGCTAAGGAAAAAATAACGACGTCTGATACAGACGTTGTCGGGTTCGAGCCACCAGCGAAATGATGTGGCCACAGGTCTCAGTACCGTAAGCTATTTTGTGGGTGGATCCTTCATGGGATCGAAGATGGAGAGGAGCCAAGATTGAAACAGTCTGAGTCTAAGCCTCGTCCACGGGGTGACATAGGTTGTCGAAGCCATGTGTCCCAATGCCACCTGTGCAATGTGGGCTCTAATCCATCTGTGTGACAGACAGTCCTGAACCGCTTTGGAGAGAGCTTGGTACCTGTCTGATGGCAAGTAGGCTATGGAGCTTTTGGAGCTGAGGAGAGTCCTGATGAACCTGACCTGTGCTGATGGGAGTCAAATTGGAATTTTTCTCAATTGACCATCAGTCCAAGGGACTCCAAGAGTGATAGGGCGAATTCAACGTCCCTAAGCAGCTCTTCCCGGGATGGAGCGGTGAAGAGCCAGTCATCCAAGTACAGGAAGACTGTAATCCCATGCTGATGGATAAATCTCGATAGGAGCCATGCATTTGATGAAGATCTCCAGGCCACGGAGAGGCCGAAGGGGAGCACCCTGTATTGGAACATTTCAGGCTTGACGGCAAAGGCGATAAACCTCCTGTGGTCTTGACCGATTCCAATGTGGAAGTAAGCATCTTTCAGGTTGAGCATTGCAAACCAGTGGTCTGTCTGCAAAAGTGGTAAAATAGAAGCAAGAATTACCATGTGGAAATGAAGGTAAACAATAAAGCCATTCAAAGAATGTTAAGTCCAGGATAGGTCGAAGGCTGGAATCCATTGTTGGAACAATAAAATAATGAGAAAAAAAGCAGCAATGGGCCCGAGTGGGGTCTATGGGCTTGATGTGCACTTTATCAAGTAGGGTGTCTGATGGGTGGTGGAAAGTACAGCCCTGGTGGTCGGGAGCTCTTCGAACTTGAGGGCATAGCCTCTGCAGACAATACAAAGGACCCACGAGTTGGAAATTATTGAAGCCCAGGTGTTAAAGAAGGGTTTCAGTCTATCACCAAAAGGAGCAAGGACAAAGTTGCAGCCCCATCTCACAGCCTCTTCTTGCCTTGCTCAGACTCTTTTTTGCAGTAACCCTAATGGTAGTGAGAGTGAGTGGGCTGGCGGCAGCTAGAAGAGGAGGAAGATTGTGAGGGGTTGCTCTGTTGAGGCTGGTCCTGAGGTTGGTATCAACGCTCCTGTGGTTGGTAGGGCCTCTGTTGGTATGGGGGGGTACCAAGGGTGCTGACTTCCATATTGGCGATATGAAGGGGATTGAAAGGAAGCTGAGGACATACCATGCTTCCTCATCGCTGTCTTCATGTGGTACTGGAAGTTCAACTTCTCATCTGTGTCTTTATTAAAGAGGCCGGAATTGCCAAAGGGCATGTCTTCAATCAAGGCTCAGGCTTGAGATGTTAAATCAGAAGTGCGGATCCAGGCATGTCGTCGGAGGGCCATGGGTCTGAAAAGGGCCTTGGAGGCACAGTCGGTGAAGTGGCATGCCAAAATAATTTGTTGCCCCCTGATGGAGTGGGCCTCAGATTGGATAGCCAGGACCAAGGTTTTCTTGTTGTCTGGTATCTCCTGCAGCAATGGTTCCAGGCACTCCATCAGGTGCTATATGTACGCCTCCATACAAGCCGTGTAATTGGCCACTTTGAAGTCCCACACTGTGGAGGCGTAGAATTTTTTTTACTAGTCTGTCAATCTTTTTCATCTGTTTGTCAGTAGAAGAGGTGGACGTCTTGGGGGTGAAGGACAGCTGAGACCCCTGCATGATCGCTGAATTCGGCCAGGGATGTTCAAACAACCAAGAAGAAGCTGAGGGGGAGATTTGGTACAGGTCCTTAATCTTCCTCGAGGTCAAAGCAATCGTGGCAGGGGTGGCGCAGGAGCGCTTGGTGATCTTTTCCAAGGAAGGAAGATAGCTGATGTAAGGTGGAGTAAGGACCATGGACCCTGCATTCAATTGAGTCGAGTGTGTCCTCGTCTGATCGGGTGACCTCAATCTTGAGGGCACTGCCCATCCTCACTATCTGATCCGCAAAGGACTTAACATCTTCAGTAGGGAAGGCTGGGTCCGGTTCGGCCAAATGCAGAGGTGTTACAGGTCTCTCTGCATCCAATTCGGGTGATGGAAAGCATGATGTTGTAGGCGAGTCCTTGGGAGTGGCTTGTCGTATAATGTCCTGCTCCGATATAAAGACTCATGCTGAGGAGGTACTGGTGGCAGAGTTGGGGTAGAGGCTCTGACAACCTGAGCCTTAGTCATAATCCGGTGCAATGGAGAAGGAGACCTCAAGCGCTGGAAGCGATGGCAGAGCTGGTTGGGGTTGACAGGTAAAAAGTAACGGCCCCTGCCATCATAAACCAAGTCAGGATAGTGGTAAAGCAAATTGTCATGGTGAGACAAAACAGCATCTTCACAGGAAACCTCATCAGCCTCAGTACCGAGAGTGGCTTGGTCACAGGAAATAGCTTCTCCCCCCAATAACTCGGGTTCAAGAGCTCTCAGTGTCGATGCAACCTTCAGTGTCAACACAGCCCGTAAGGACTGGGGTGAGAGCTGGAGGGTCTAAGTCATGAATCTCACCCACTGATTCGGTGTCGACATTGATATCGATGACTGGAGGTGTTTCCTCCAAGGGGACATTCGACACCGTCTCTACCCCCATAGCCAGGCCCGACAGTTCAGTATTGGAGCCCGGGGCTGTGGATGGAGTTTGGGCCTTACTTGGCCGTGAGGCTCAGTCATTAGGGCCAGATCTTCCAAGAGGGGAGGCAGAACAGGCCCTCTTTGCAGAGTGATCTGTCGGTTTATCCTGGGTAGAAGTAAAGGTTTATCCTCCACATGTTTCCACTTGGAGGTCTTTTTACCACGGGATTCCTCAGCTCCTCGGTCATTATCAGACCTGTCCTTATCAGATCAGGATTTTTTGACCTGCTGGGAGGAATTATCCTTGGATCTCCCCTTCTCTTTTTCCCTTTCTTTCTCCTTACTGGAGGGAGATGGTTGGGGGTCATGAGAGCCTTGAGCGAATGCAGGCCTGAAAGCCTGTTCATAGAGAGCCAATTTGAGACAGAGGCTTCGATTTTTAAGGGCTTGCAAAGACATAGACCTGCAGTGGGGGCAAGTCTGAACATTATGGGCTTTACCCAAACACAAAAGACAGGAGATGTGCCGATCTTGGCCAGGAATCTTTCGCAGTGCTTAAAAGAGGCCATTATCAACTGGAGTTGAAGACACAAAATCGGAGACAAAATCAAAGTCAAACACAGTCCAAGATCAAGTGATTGGCAAACAGAATCCAGTCCAACATCCAATAGAATAGTAAAAAATGGTCTGTTAAGGTCAAAATCGAAAGTACAAGCAATTCCACAGAGCAAAGTTTCTTCTAATCTGCTAGCGTGGCAGATGAAAGGAACTGAGGAAAGAGCTGGAACACTAGGGGCTTTATAAGGATAGGTAGCTACTGCCAAAAAGTTGCAAAGTTTTGCCTTGTGATTTCAGAAGTTTCTGAGCTTACTGCACAGGCACAGGAATAACCCATTTGTGTGATTCACAGAGACCACGAAGAAGAAGGACAGGTTGCTTACTTGTAACAGTATTTCTTCGAGTGGTCATCTGCGAATTCACACAAATGGGTTTTACTCTGCACATGCGCAGCTAGCTCGGAATCTTCTGGAATCACTGGGCAGAAGTTGGATTGCAACTTTTTGGCGGTAGCTCCGCCCCCTCCTATATAGGCCCCAGCGTTCCCGCTCCTTTCTCAGTTCCAAGTACGCCGCTAATGTAACGACAGCAGTGAATTTAAAGTACAGCAGGACACGACTGAGGGGAAGTTGGGTGGGATTTGTGTGAATTCGCAGATGACCACTCGAAGAAATACTGTTACAGGTAAGCAACCTGTCCTCCTTCTTCATGGTCTCTGTGAATGCACACAAATGAGTTACTCAGACTAGCAAGCTAAAGTCAGTGGAGGAGGGAGTGTCCTGACACCAAGCTTAAAAGTGTAAACAAGTGTTTATTATAACAACTTCTGTAAACTTTAAATTCAAGTATTATATTCATACGAATCAAGTTTCCCAGGATCAAGTAACCCAACAACAATACACTGAAATCTTGAGTGAAAACAAGGCATTGTAATTTCACTTGTAATAAATACCAACTTCTAAGCAATCAAAAGCATTAAACTTTAAGTGCAATAATTCAACAGTGTTCCAACATTCATTATGAATTGTAATGAAATTGCATCATTATTCAAGAATTCAAAGCAGTTTAACTTGTAATGCAATAAATTGTCATTGAACCTGAATACAATGAGTCTGAAAGTCATTTGTAAAAGTGCAATATTATTTCATAAGCATTGAAATATCAATGGAGTGCTGATAACAACACTGCCTTCCCAAACGAGACATCTTGCCTGGCCCGAGTGTCCAACCTGTAATGTTTAATGAAAGTCATAGTTTGGGACCAGACAGCTGCCTTGCAAACCTCCTCCAGAGGTACACCAAAAAGGAAGGCAGAGGATGATGCTACCGCCCTGGTGGAATGTGCCCGCACCTGACCCAGTGGGGCTTTGCCTGCCAGTTCGTAGCAGAGATGAATAGTGGATGTCACCCCACTTGGAAAGTCTTTGAGGTGAGACTGGCAGTCCTTTTTTGTGCTCCGAGTAGCAGACAAAAAGTCTTTCAGAGCGCCTCGATCCTGAGGTCCGCTCCAGATAGAAGGCTAAAGCCCTCCTAACGTCCAATGTATGGAGTCTCTGTTTTACATCCGTGGTCGGGTTGGGGGCTAGGGTGGGAAGCACGACGTCTTGATTGATGTGGAAGGCCGACACCACTTTAGGTAAAAAGGTGATATTGGTATGGAGAACTACCTTGTCCCTATGGAACCGTAGGTAAGGCTGGTCCATCCGCAAGGCACAAAGTTCACTAGCCCGACGGGCAAAGGTGATAGCTACAAGAAATGGCGTCTTCCATGATAAGAGTCTTAAGTCAGTGGTCGCCATTGGTTCAAATGGCCTGGTAGACAGGTAAGATAAGACAAGGTCCAAGTTCCATGCCGGTGTCAGTACCGAGGATGGTGGATGCAGGTTGTTGAGTCCATTAAGGAACCTCTTGACTAGAGGATCCGTGAAGAAAGATGGTCTGCCCTCCAGCTGGTAATGCGAACAGATGGCTGAGAGGTAACATTTTATAGAGTTGATGCACAGACCCGAGTCCTTCAGAAACAGCAGAAATTCTAGTACCATCGGTACCGAGACACGGGATGGAGATAAGTCTTTGGTTGACAAAAAGTCTAGGAATCTATTCCACTTGTACAAGTAAGATTTTATAGTAGATGGTTTCTGGGCTGCCTTGATGATGGTCTGCAACGAGGTGGGAAGCGATGTTAAGGCCGAATTCTACATGCCACCATAGGTAGAATGTCCAGGTCCAGGTGTTGCACTCTGCCTCCGTGGATGGTTAAGAGGTCTGGACGAGGCTCCAGGCAACGGTAGGTCTCTTGGGATAGGTGTAATAGTGGGGCAAACCACGGTTGTCTCGGACACCATGGTGTGATCAGGATGGAGTCCATCCCATCTGTCCTCATCTTGGCGATCACCCTGGTTATGAGTGGGAACAGAGGGAAAGCATAAAATTTCCTCCCGTACCACTCGGACTGGAAGGCATCACCTCGGGAGGTCCGTGCTGGAATTCTCGAGCAGAACTCTGTGCAGTGGGCGTTCTCCTCTGTGGCGAACAGGTCGATGTCCCTGTGTCCCCATATGGAGAACAGGTATCTCACCACCTCTGGATGGAGACGCCACTCGTGGCAAGGGTTGGCTGCTCTGCTGAGGCTGTCGGCCAATTCATTGTCTTCTCCTGATAGGTGGATGGATTGGAGGAGTATCTTGTTGATGCACCAATTCCAAATGCATGTGGTGATGTCCAGTAATGTCAAGGACCTGGTGCCGCCCTGCTTGTTCAGGTAATACATGACAGTGGTGTTGTCTGTCATGAGTAACACTACCTTGCCTGACAGTTCTGTCTCAAATGCCTTCAGGGCTTTTTCCACAGCAAGCATCTCCAGAGCATTGATGTGGAGTGACTTCTCTGCTTGGGTCCATCGGCTTCTCACTGTCAAACCTTGGGAGTGGGCTCCCCATCCGTCCATGGACGCATCTGTCGTTAGGTTCATGTTTGGACGGGGTGGGAGAAATGGCATGTCCCTGCAGATGTTCTATGGACGGAGCCACCAGCGAAGAGAAACCGCGATTCGTGTCGGGATGGTAAGCCACTTTGATAGGGAGTCGTATGCAGCATTGAACGACGACAGGAACCAAGACTGAATCGGCCTCAGACGTAGTTTTGCCCATGGAGTCACAAAGGTCGTCGACACCAGATGTCCCATTGCAACTTGCACTAGGTGTGCTCTGACCCATCTGTGTCTTAGACAGGCTTTGATTGAAGAGGTTAGGGCCTGGAATCTGTCCTCTGGAAGAAAGGCTTTCTCCTGTTTGGAGGCCAGAATCGCACCAATGAACTTGACGCTTTTGATGGTGTCAAGTTTGATTTTTCTTCGTTGACCTTCAGGCCGAGATCTCGTAGAAGAGACAAAGCGAAGCATAGATCTTGCAGTTTTTCCCGAGACGGAGCTGTGAAGAGCCAATCATCCAGGTATGGAAAAACTGTTATGTTTTTTTCTGTGAAGGTAGGCTGCAACCGGGGCCATGCATTTGGTGAAGACCCTCAGTGCCGACAACAGTCCAAACGGTAGAACCCTGTACCGGCAGATGCTGGTTCCTTTGGCAAAGGCCAGAAATCTCCCGTGGTCTTATGCTGACATGAAAGAACGCATCTTTGAGATCGATGGTCGTGAACCAGTAGTCTTTCTGTAGGAGAGGTAAGATGGACGAAAGTGTTGTCATTTGAAATCGACGGTATCGGATAAATGTATTCAAAGCTCTCAAGTCCAGTATGGGTCTGAGGCCAGAGTCCTTTTTAGGTACAATAAAGTAACGGGAGAGAAAGCAATATCGGGCCCGAGAAGCGTCCACGGGTTCGATAGCTTCCTTGTCCAACAACGTGCGCACTTTGTCGAGTAAGGTGTTTGAGGGGCTGGTGAGGACAATAGCTCCGGTAGGAGGAAGCTCTTCAAATTCGAGGGTATAGCCCCTGCAAACTGTATCGAGAACCCACGAATCGGAAGTGATTGAGGCCCAGGTGTTAAGAAAGGGCCGTAGTCCATCACCAAAGGGTGTTAAGGCGACAAAGTGTGTTGGTGCATGTCAGACTCTTCTCTTGTTAACGCCCAAGGGTTTCTTTTGGAAGCCCTGGCGGTAGTGCTGACGGCGGCCAGAAGAGGAGGAGGAAGATCGAGAATGTTGATGCGGTCTAGACTGACCTTGGCCTTGAGATGGTGCTTGTGGTTGGTGCTGTCTGTGAGCAGATTG
This sequence comes from Phrynosoma platyrhinos, assembly GCA_020142125.1. Lineage (NCBI taxonomy): Eukaryota > Metazoa > Chordata > Lepidosauria > Squamata > Phrynosomatidae > Phrynosoma > Phrynosoma platyrhinos. The sequence goes on from CM034703.1 coordinate 149,813,258, forward strand.
GGGCCATCCCCTCTGGTGGAAACCGAATCTGCGCCTCGGAACATAGGTGTGCAATGGTGTCATGCCATGTTTGCGGACCGCTGTCTTCATCCGATATTTCTGATTGAGTTGTTCATCTGTATCTTTGTGGAACTGACCAGATTCGTCAAAGGCCATGTCCTCGATCATCACCTTGGCTTGAGGTGTCAGGTCAGCTGCTCTAAGCCAAGCGTGTCGCCGAAGAAATATAGCTGAGGATAGAGTTCTGGCAGCGCAGTCGGAGACATTTCAAGCCGCCACTATCTGTTGCGTGCCCATTGAGTGGGCCTCTTGCTTCACTGCCAACGCATAGGGTCTGCATTTTTCCAGGAGCTTGTCCAGCATGGGTTCAAGCTTCTCCATGATGTGTTGGGAGTATGACCCCATACACCCCACGTAGTTAGCCACCTTAAGTCCTAGCATGGAGGTGGAATATATCTTTTTGGCAATGCTGTCCAGTTTCTTTCCTTCCTTGTCTACGGGGGTGGTGGAGGCCTTTGGGATGTATGGGATCTGAGCCCCTTCCACGATCGCTGAGTTTTGCTTCGGGTGGTCCGTCATCCAGAGTGGCCACGGTTCGGCGATTCTATAGAGGTTCTCGATCCTCCTGGATGTTGACGGCATCGAAGCGGGGATGTCCCAGGCTCTCTTGACCACCTTAGAGAGCGATGGCATGTAGGGTATAGCCGGACGCGTGGATACGCGGCTCTGTGCCCGTCTCTACAGCTGGTCTGAAAATTCTTCTTCGGTCTGAGTGACTTGCAATTCAAGAGCTTTGGCCATATGCAGCACCTGGTCTGAGAATGACCTAATGTCTTCGGCCGGGGATGGTGCAGACAAGGTGACCATTGGTTGCTGTTTGTCCGTTGAAACATCCTCACCCAGATCAAATTCCGAGCGGGATCTGAGTGAAGAGCGGCTGGGCAGTACAGGAGACGGTGGTGATCTGCGTACGTGCCTCTGTTCTGTACGGGAGCTGTGGTGTTCAGAAGCACAGGCCGGAGACGGGGATGAATCTATCCGTCCTCAACCGGATCGAGATGATCAGCGGTGGCCTGAACAGGCTGGAGATGAAGAGGAATGTCGACGCCGAACCAAAGGTGGGCAGTCATCTGGTCCAGGCCTCGAATGGGATGGGGATGGAGATTGGCTATGTAGTGTCTTAGAGGTGTGGTAACTCTGGTGGTGTAGAGGTGGTGAAAGTGACATCGAGAACCTCTTATGTCGTCGGGACCTGGGGTCATTGCGGGACTCTAGTTGCCCGAGATACTCGGGTTGAACTTCAAGCAAATAAGACCCAGATTGACGGTCGAAGATCAACTCTGGGAACTTGGCTAGCCATGGATCGGTGCTGCGCGCTCTCACCAGTTCCGAAGGAGGCGCCGAGCGTCTTCCCTCTGAGCTGGAGGCTGTACGGTGCCAAGACATCGAGGCAGTAGCCCTGGGAGGGGTTGCCATTGGGGAATGAGGTGTCAGGGTGGGAGGATCATGTATTTTGCCCTCAGAATCCGTACCAATACACACTACCGGAGTGGTTGGCTTGGAGGTTGGCTGAACCGGTTCAGATGACGTCCCGGTAGCAGCCGGAGGAGCAGACACCGATGCCCCCAACGATGGTCTTGTTGACCCTCCTGATCTCGATTGTCTTCTGGGAGACACAGAATGGTGTTCAATCGGAGAGTGTGGGGGGAAACCAATCGAACCCTTTTGGGGGAGATCCGATCCATAACTGGCTCCAAATGCTAGGTCTTGGCGGCCCTCTTTCCTGATTTTTCGGAGTGATCCTTGCTCCGGGT
>CM034703.1:149826201-149839396 GCA_020142125.1 Phrynosoma platyrhinos
CGCAGTGAATACCCATTTGTGTGATTTGCAGAGACCACGAAGAAGAAGCAGCTCTGCAAATTTCCCCCCAAGGGAACATTGGCTGAAAATGCTGCAGATGGAAAGCCATGCTCAAAAAGTCATTATCAATGGCTGCACTTCAAACTGGAAGGAGGTCTTGAGTGAAGAACCTCTGAGTTCTGTCCTAGGGGTGTTATTCTTCAACATTTTTATCACTAACTTAGCTGGCAGGCTGGAGGAAACCATTAACTCATTTGCAGTTGATACAAAAGTGGGAGGAGTGACTAATACATTAGATGATAGGAACAGAATTTAAAAGGCCATAGATAAACAAAATTGGGAAAAATTAATAAAATGAAATCAATAGAGGCAAATACAAAATTTTACATCTAGGACACAAAAACCAAATGTTCAGTTGTAGGATGGAGGATACATGGCTCAGCAGCAGTACATGTGAAAAGGACCTTGGAGTTATTGTTGGTTCTAAGTTGAACATGAGCCAAAAGTGTGATGCTACAGCAAAGAAGGTTAATATTATTTAGGCTGTATTATGTTTAATGGACGGAGGGCAAGACAGGCAGGCTTGGAATGTGAGAAAACGAACTCTCATTTGGCAGGAGAGTGTCACCAGGCTGGAAGTAACAATCCTGTCGGCAATCAAATCAAAAATCCTTTGAAGCCATTTGTTCTGATCAATCATGGGGAATGCATTGGCAAAGACGGGAAGAAGACATTTTGCCAATTAAAATGTCCAAATCTGAGTGGTCAAATGGCCACTATTAGCTAGAATAATGCACACACTGCTTTAAAAGCTGTCTAATAGGCAAACTCCTTTGTCTGAGTGGACAGAATGAATGGTGGAGCTGCTAGGCAAAACAGACTCTATTCTTCCTCAAACCCAGATCAATGTTTAAAACAGCATCTGAATGCAATTTATAGGGGGGTGGGGAGAGAACGCAAAGAGAAGCGGGCAAACCCTTAGCTGTTTTCTTCAGGTAGCAACTGAAGAAATGAGAGAAGAGAATAAGGAAAGACATCAAGTAAATTTAGGCAGAGGAGCTTGATATCTGTTCTGGGCAAAGACAAGGCAGAGGAATGGCATGGAGGAGGTAAGAATCCAGTGAAAAAGACTTAAATCCCATAATTTTCCTTGTCTGGGTGGCTAACACATTTAACACGTGATAAATGTGTTAACACATTTCTGGATGGCTCCTCTTCCGCTGGCGGAAAATAACCCTACATCATCCCATACAAGTGGCTTAAGAGGAACTGCTCCACACTGGCACTGTTAAAGTGGTGGCAGACAAATGCCAGTCCAGCTGCTGGCTCATGACATCATCTAGAGGAAAAAATAAACAGTTGTAGCCAATGGGCACAAATATGGCACCAGTGTCCCTGTCATATCATGGGTAAAAAACAATTACTGGTTCCACATCAGATAGCCCAAGCAGCACTGCCCTCCACTACCTGGTTCATATAATCCATAGTTCTGAAGCAGTCCAGCTTCCCACCCCCCACCAATCTCATCAGAGAATAAATACCTGGACAGATCAAGGCTGTGAGGCACTCTGGCCAAGTCATTGACCAGTCCCTTCTTGAGGAAAAGGCGGATGATGTTGTTCATGCCATTATGCTGTGTCTTGGCTGTGGCACTGCTATAGAAGCTGGAGGTAGATGGGCACGATTCCATGATGGTGCTGATGATGCACATGACTGCCTGAAGTCTAGAGTCAGACAGGGCATTCTTGTCAATGGAACATCAATGTAACCTTTCTGCACTTAACAAGAGCTATTATCATGATCAGGATAATACCCTAAATGTTTGGAAATATTTACTCTTCCTAACATGGCTTGCAACCATGTACTTTAGAGCAGAAGGTGCTGTGTCTGTATCTGAGATGCCTAAATCACAAGGCTCTAACACAGGGGTAGGCAACCTTTTTGAGCCGGGGGCCGGGTTGCTGTCCCTCAGACAATTGGGGGGCCGAAGCACCAAAAATAAATAAATAAATAAATAAATAAATAAATAATATTTTTTTTAAAAAAAATTTTAAAAATGCATGCACACTCTCTCAGCCAGAAAAGCCATGGCAAAACCCCTGTGGAGATTTTGCCAAGAAAACCCCGAGAACAAGTAACAACAATAATCCATATCATCATGGCGGCGGCGGCGGCAGGAGTAGCCTGGGGCCGATCCAAAGGCCTTGGGGGCCGCATCCGGCCCCCCCCCCCCCCCCCCCCCCCCCCGGGGCCTTAGGTTGCCTACCCCTGCTCTAACAACTCAGAAACACACAGCACTAGAGTTTTCCTTAAATAAAATTCCAACCCTTTAAGTACAGAAATCCCTCCGCAAATCCTATACCTGGCATGTTTTTCAGTGCTCTCTGCCATGGCCAGTGCCCGACCCAGGGCTGCCTTCACCTCATTCACCAGGGCCACCTGTGCATCTGTGCCACTACCTGCTGCAGCCAAACTGGCTAGAAAGAGGCGAGCCAGGGCTGGTGTGTCTTTGTCTTCTGCATTTTGGGTATGAGGTAGCAGATGGTCCAGAACAAAGGCCAACACACTACAATCCTGAAACGACAGATTAAAAGATCATTAGAAAAAGCAAGTTCTGAATGTCCAGTCTTCTTCCTTCTACAGAACTATCACCAGCAAACTTACTATTTCATCTGTCTATTGAACGTACGGTAACTAGGAGTACTGGCTTTAAAGATTCTACCTTGAAATCTACCCTGCTCTCACCAAGATCATAGATCTTTAGCAGTGGTAGACAGTTCTTTCTGAAGCTTCTCACCTCTTTGATGAGCTCAGATTGACCCACAGTGTAGTTATAGTTGGCAATTAAGGTGGCAATGCCAACATATGAGCGGACAAGCTCAGCAAGCAGTCGCAAGATGGTGGAGGTGGGCATGAGTGGCTTGCTTCCCTTGGCCTTCTGCTTGTTTTCTTCAGCTGCTTTGTCACCCTCCTTATCTTTCTTACTTTCTCTGGATTCTTCAGGAGTGGAGGCTTATTGGACAAACAAAAAAGGATCAACTATAGGAAGCACTGCTAACTCATCACATCAAATCTCAGAACAGATAGGACCAGTCAAGTAGTGGGGGTAGAAACCTATTATGGCCCCACCATGAAATGCTGGGGAAAGGGTTAAAAGAACCCTAACTCTGCATATAAAGGTGTCACAAGAATGAGATTCATTGCCCAGCTAAGCTCCAATTAGCAGAAGCAACGCAAGCAAGGTGAAGGAAAGAGTTTATTTCTGCAGAAATAGGTTCACTTGGAATGGTGCAAAGTGAGACTCTGAATGGTTCTGAGTCCAGCTTTTATTCCCTTTTACAAAGTGGAAACACTGACATAAAGATGGGGACGAAAGGGACAAAAGAGCATCAATTTCCTATGTGAGTCTCTCACTCCCAAACGATGGTGATTTCAAGGCTAAAGAGTCCAGCTTGGGAATAGGGAGTTTATAAACAAAAAGTGAGGGTTTCTATTTTTATTATTCTTATCACAAAGGAAAATGGCTGCTGATGGGGAGCAGGGCCACCTTAAAATTGAGAAAAAATGTGTCATTTGGTGATTGGTATAAATAAGACTATTACTTCCAAATGCACAGATATTTAGAAAAGATTTAGTGGAAAAGCATTAGACACAGTGCTTGAGCTTGACCTTGTATCAAACCAACAAATAAGGCACTTACCATCTCCTTGTGGAGTCCCAGACTGGGGAGTCTCAGCAGCTGCACTATCAGCAGCAAAGACTTGAGCCTGGAGAGGAAGAATGAGAAGGTAACAACAAGTTTAAGGCTAGCAGCCTGAAATGCATATAATACAGGGGAGAGAGGGCTACAAGAGAGACCACATCTTTCATTGCCATAAAAGCCATGTGAATACACAAAGAGGCCAGGAATTCAGAACCGTTAACATTTGAATGGCACCTCTGATAGAGTCCACAAGTACAGGCCATTGAAATCCCTAATAAAAATGTCTTCTGTTGGGGATGGTTTGAATTTGAGTTCCTGCATGGCAGGAGGTTGGACTGGATGGCCCTTGTGGTCTCTTCCAACTCTATGATTCTATAATATTTATGAGAGTATAGAAATGCAAGTGGATTCTTCAGAGAAATTACCTGATGAATTAAGGGTCTGAGATTCCAGTGCACTTTAAGAACTCCAGAGACAATAGAACTGTTTAGGGTGGTGGTTACATGAACAGTCCAGAAGTACTCACATTGATGCCAAAGCCTGTCTGAGAGTCAAAGTCACTGCCCTGACGGGTCAAAGAGCGATACTGCTGGTACACATCATCTCCCACATCTTGAAGGATCTGGCTCACCTCTTGGTTAGTAGTGTTTGCCTTGGGCTCAGACTTGTCAACTGGAAAAGAAAATGAAAGCAAGATCACTGTTAGCAATATCATTTCAGAGATAGCTGTTGTGCATGACAAATTCAAATTGTTAAGATTTCTAAGACAATGTAGTGCTGTTTTCCTAGTAGAAACAAAAATGGTGAAGGAGTATAGTTAATACGAGTTTCTGTTCTAACTGTATTCAATTCACATTTTCTGGAGTCTACAGGGAGTCTACAAACTACATGTACAGGCTTTCCCAGGTTATCATGTACCTTCATCAGGGGCATGGTAAGCAGCCAGAGCATTCAGCATGTCATAGATCACCTCCTTGATAGTGTCAGGGATGACAGGCAGTGGTGAAGGTTTCACTGGAGTGGTTTTTACCAGCTGTACTGCGTTGGGCCCCTTGATCCGCAAGTTCTCGAATTCATCGTCAGAGGCTTGGGGAGCAAAACGAGAAAGAATAAAAAGAACTAGAGCAGTCAACACTAGGAAGATGATCTAAACAACAGATGGCTATGGTTCTTTGTCCTTTTTATACCTGCTGTTTTGTTCTGGAGCATTGCTTTACTTAAGAGTTGATTCCTCTTGGCCAAGCTCTCTCAAAATATACGAACCATACGCTTTCTTGTGACATGCTTGCATGTATATGCACAAACACATACACTAGGTTGGCCACTAAAGGAAAATCAGCAGGGGTCTAGATTACTTACCAGTACCAGAACCACGGGGAGCAGGCAAGGCTATGCGAATGCAGCCATTGGCCACCTCAGTGAAGATCTCAGGATTGCGGCAAGCAGCTGGGCCCAGAACTCGCAGGATGTAGTTGATCTCCCGAGAGCCCAAACTACCTGACACCACACCTGATGTAGTACTGCCTGCTCCACTGGTGGCTGCTGAGCGCACAACCTGGAGCAACAGAGTAATAAAGAGGCAGGTGTTAAGGCAGCTAAAAACAGAAAAAAGTTGATCTCAGACATAAAGTCCAAGGAAGCTTGATCGAGTACATAATAGAAGACAGGCCAAAACACTGGGTAGAAAGTAGGATGAAAGTATTTATGAAATTCCCCATTAAGGTACCCCCTCCCAATTAAAAGAAAAACAAAAACACAAAGGCAGAAAAATAGGATGGAGGGGACATGGCTTGGTAAAACTACATGGAGAAAGGATCTATGTGTCACATTCATTATAATGCAATCTTAAAGGTAAAGGCAAAGGTATTTCCTGTTGACAAGGTTGTCAAGTCGTGTCCGACTGTAGGGGGCGGAGCTCATCTCCGTTACTAAGCCGAAAAGCCAGCGTTGTCAGAGTCTACTCTGTGATCATGTGGCTAGGATGATAATGCAATCTTAGGGGGGTTGCAGACTGCCAGAAATAGTGCAAATTGAGTCCACTTTTAGGGTTAGGGTTAGAGTTAGGGAATCATGGGAACTGTATTTTATTGTGGCACCAGAGCCCTCTCACAGAGAAGGCTCAATGTCTCAGAAAAAAAACAACTCCCATTATTCCCTAGCACTAACCCTAACCCTAAAAGTGGATTCAATTTGCACTATTTCTGGCAGTCTGCAACCCCCCTTAGACACCATTAAAAAAGCCTAATATTTAAGCAAGAGTAAGAAACAGAAAGACACTGACAAAGTGAAATCTGTCCCAAGGGCTGACTAAAATGAACAGGGCATCTGAAATCTGCCCTGGTAAGACTGGTTAAAATTGCTGAGTATTTTTAGCCTATAGAAGACTTTTTTTTTAAAAGGAAGACAGAATAGTAGTGTTTCAACACCTGTCCAGAAGGAAGAACTAGAACTAATAGGTGAAAACTGCAGGGAAGAAATTCTGGTTAAACATTAGAAGAAACTTCCTGAATATACAAATTTGGTTTAACATCTGCTCCAGTACATCACTGCGGAAGAGATCAGCAAATGAAAAACACTATAACATGGGAGAACCAAAGGTTACAGATGACCTCGGGAGGCCATGAGTTTCTTTTCACTTGGGGTATGTAAGCAGAAGGTGGATGATCATTTCTTAGGAAATGGAAATCTACAGTTACATCCTATACTAAAGTTCTTGTACTGAGCAAGTAGCTAAATTAGATTATCCCCAAGTCCCTTTCAACTCTATGACTCTGCAAATAGAGCATTAACATCTTTCCCAGATGGTGTGCTAGGCAGAGGCCAATTCTGTAAAGCTCCATTCTTCTTCACAGTATGGTAGGGATGAGGTGAACCATACCTTCTCCATAGTGTGATGCAGTGTGCAAGGGTCCTCGATGATATGCCGGAAAAGCAGGGTGACAAGAGGTGTGAAGCCATTGAAGCCAGAGCTCTGTGTTAGGCCCAGGATCATGCGTGTACTCTTGAGCTCAGCAAACATCATGGCGTATTTATGGTGGCGGGTCAGGCGCAGACACAGGCGCAGTGTGGCGTGCAGAGTGTCTGGTTCCACAGGCACACCCAACATGCTGACACAGGCCCGAATCAACACAGTCACCATCTCCTCTGTCAGGCCCTGGATGAGGATCTCTGATGGTTTGGCCTCTTCTGAAGGCATTTCTTTCTCTGGGGCAAGGCTCTCAGCAGGCACATCTGATGGGGTGAGAACAAAAAGAACTGAGAATGCAAATTCAAATTTCCTGCATTTGTCATTAACCCAGACATGAGAATATGTGTTCGCTACCATTTGCCTTCTCCTCCTTAGGCTTGCTTTCCACCTCCTTCCCTTCTTCTAAGGTTCTCTCCAGCTCTTGCCCATTGCCCTCCTTCACACTTTTGCTAAGGCGAGGAACCCTGAGCAAGGTCAGCATTACTGGACGTCTGTTCCCAGTCTCTTCATTCACCTGTGCATTTAGGAAAAAAGTCAGGAAAGGATTTTTTTTAAAAAGCATCGCATTCTATCTGCTTCATCCAACCCAGCAACTTTTTTAAATAATATTTTTATTAATAATAATGTGACATACTTAAAATAATATTTAAAATATCTTATACATAGCATTCCACATACAATATATAATGAGTCAAATTAATTATCCATTCTTAATTACCTTATTTAAATCTTCATATTAAACTATTTAATATTAACTAAACCAATAATTAGAAAAAACACGCAAACTTATTATTGATATCTTCATTTTTATTACTGTCTTCTTTTCAACATATACTATTCATAATTCCACTAAAGTGTAATACTATTAATTTATCACTAATTAACTTATCTTTATAATCAAGTGCTCCCATCACCAGAGCCTGTTATCTTCATGTTATTCTACCCTCCAAAATTGTAACTCTTCCTGTGGAGGTAAACCACTTTCCCCTTTTACTAGAACCTTTTTGTACAAATATCTCCCATATTGTTTCAAAGTCATTTCTCTTCATTATTCCTTTTTTTACCTTAATTTCACATGTTAAAGGTAAAGGTATTCCCTATTTGACAAGGTTGTCAAGTCATGTATGACCGTAGTGGGCGGTGCTCATCTCCATTACAAAGCCAAAGAGCCAGCATTGTCAGAGACTTCTCTGCATCATGTGGCCAGCATAACTGCACCGAACGCTGTTTACCTTCCCACTGAAGTGGTACCTATTTATCTACTTTGCATGCTTTCGAACTGCTAGGTTGGCAGAAGCTGGGACTACCATGTTTAACTTATCATTAATTGCCACCTGCCATACATCTTTATACCAATCTTGTATTTGCAGATCTCCCTGAACTTTCCATTTTTTGCTATAATTAGTCTTGCTGCTGTTAGTAATTTGTGATTAGGTCCTTGATAGCCTGGGTGCAAATATTCTTATCATATATAGATAATAATGCTTATCTTTGGGCATATTTCTAACTCAATTTCTGTTATCTCTTTAAATACTAATTGCCCAAATTTCTTTACAGTCTACAACCTCACCACATATGAATATAAGTACCAATTTCTTGACAACCCCTCCAACATATCCTTGAATACCTTATTTTCCTGCGTATAAGACTACTTTTTAACCTGAAAAATCTGTTGTTAAAGTGGGGGGGGGTTGTCTTATACGCTGGGTATAAGGATAAGGAGGATAGAGGTGCTAAAACTCTACATTTTGACTGGGAAAATGGGGGGTCGTCTTATAGGCCGGAAAATACGGTGATTTTATTTATATGGTTTAACCTTACTGGTGTTAAATATCTCTCTAAATTAATTTATAATTATCCTTTATCTGTATAGATAATTTTTTTAAATGATGTTGATTCCAAATTTCCCCCCATTCTTGAATATTTATCATTTGTGGTAAATCATCCTTTTTCTCATTATGTTTTGATAACAATTTATGTATTTCACTTGTAATATCTTTCAAATTTTCATTTTCCTCCAAACTATCTCTTGAGTAATTATTTGTTCAAATTTAGTATATTCTATAAATTATACAATTTTCAATTCCAATTTTTTGTCCATTGTTCCAACTGAATACAATTAAACCAGGTTATTTTTGAACTCTGCAATTTCTCCTTCATTTTCCCTTTATGCTTCATTATCTTCATTCAATCTTTTATCCTATATACTTTTTGTTTTCTTAACTCTTTCCCTAATTTTCCCCTTAAATTTATTGGAAAATTTTCCAACATTACTACTGGGGTTAATGGTGAGGTAGCAGGCATTAATTTTTCTTTATGTTTTTTCCAAATTTCTAATATATCCTTTAGCAAGGGGCTTTCTATTTCTTTCATGGTAAAGTCCCTAAAAAAACATTTTCAAGTTTTTTCTCTATTTCTACTGTTTCCATCTCTAACCAGTCTAATTCCCCCTTCTCTGTAATTCCATCTATAATGTATCACAATTGATTTGCATTATAATACCACTTTAAATTTGGGAGAACCAATCCTCCATCTTTTTGGGATTTGTACCAGTTTATTTTATTAATCCTCATTTTTATTCCCATTACAAAAAATTATTCACTAATACTTGCCAATTTTTCATTCCTGCTTATCATATTTGTATTAGTAACATCCTAAACAGAAATTTATCTTAGGTAAAATTTTCATTTTTACTAATACAATTCTGCCAAACCACGATAATTTAATACTTTTATAATCTTCTAATTTCCTTTTAATTTCTGTTCTTAATTTATTATAATTTTTCCTTCAATGTTTGTAATATTTATTCTTAAATATCTAATTTTAACTTTTAATTTAATATCTATCATTTTATCCTTTATGATATCCTATTCTTCTGTTTTAGTATAATTGAACATCATTAATTCTGATTTATTCCAGTTTACCTGTAAGCCTGACATTTCCCAAACTTATCTTATTCAATTTTCTAATCCCAATTCCTTCCAAATTTTCATTCTTCCTAATAATATTTGCCAAAATTTCAATGATTATTGCAAATAAGATTGGGGAGAGAGAGCAGCCTTCTCTTGTACCTCTAGAAATTAGAATTTATTCTATTAATCCATTGTTTACCATTACCACTGCTGTATTATTTGAATATAGCTGGTTTATCAATCCTCTGAATTTTTTCCCCTTAACTAATTTCTTTAACATTATTTTTAATGGTGGCCATTCCACACAATCAAAAGCTTTATAAATGTCTAATGTCATTATTCCTGCTTTTTGTTTATTCTTCCCAATTATGTTTATTTCATTCAATACTCTTCCTATTAAATTTGACATTTTTCCTCCTTGTATAAACCCACACTGGTCTTTTTGAAGATATTTATGTATGAACTTATTCATTCTTTTTACCATCAATGCTGTTAATATTTTAGCATCTTGATATATAAGGGATATAGGTCTATATGATCCTGAGCCTGTCAAATCTTTGTCTGGTTTCAGAATCAGTATTATTATAATACTTCCAATTTAGGTATTAAATTTTTTCAAAATGTTTTATAATATTCTGGTCCCAATCCATCCATTCCTGGTGATTTCCCTCCTTTTAATTTTATCTATCACTTCTTCCATTTCTTTTTTTGAAACCAATTGTTCCATTATTTCTTTATCCTCCTCATCTATTTTTATTTTCCAATGTTTCTCAATATATTCCTCATTTTTTTCCACTGACTTATTCCCTGATGAATATAAGTCTTTGTAATATTCTTCAAACATCTTTATCTTTTCTTTCATCATCATACTATTTTTCCTGTTTTATCTTTTATTACACCATTCATATTCCTCTTTTTTTTTGTGCTGATCTTGCCAACATTTTAGAATTCTTATTGCTATATTCAAAAACCTCTCCACAAATATGGACAGGTTGCTTACCTGTAACAGTATTTTTTTGAGTGGTCATCTGCGAATTCACACAAATAGGTTTTACTCTGCGTATGCGCAGCTAGCTCGGAACCTTCTGGAATCACTAGGCAGAAGTTGGATTGCAACTTTTTGGCGGTAGCCCCGCCCACCTCTATATAGGCCCTAGCAGTCCCGCTCTTCTCTCAGTTCCAAGTACGCCACTAATGAAGCGACAGCAAGAATTACCAAAGGAAGCAGGACACAGCTGAGGGGAGGTTGGGCAGGATTTGTGTGAATTCGCAGATGACCACTCGAAGAAATACTGTTACAGGTAAGCAACCTGTCCTTCTTCTTCGTGGTCTCTGCGAATCACACAAATGGGTTACTCAGACTAGCAAGCTAGAGTCAGTGAAGGAGGGAGTGTCCTGACACCAAGCTTGTGAATTCAAACAAGAATGTTTATTGTAACAACACATGTAACTTCAAAATAAAGTATTCTATGTTCATTTGATTCAAGTATCTCAGGAACTGAAATGTAACCAAACAGTCAATACATTCAAGTGCTTGAGTGAAATCAAAGCATTGTAAAGTCCGCTTGTAATAAATTCAAGAATTAATAATAAAGCATTGTAATTCACTTGTGGTCAATTCAAGTAAATGTAAAGTCATATGTCAACACATTGTAAACCATACTTGTAATATTATTCAATATTCAGTGCAACAGGGATTACAAATTCACATTCAACTGTCTTGAGTTCAGAATCACCTATAGGCAGTGCAAATTTAGTGCATTCCTGACAACAACACTGCCCTCCCAAAGGAGGCATTCTGTCTGGCCCGTGCATCCAACCTGTAGTGCTTGATAAAAGTTATTGGTTGGGACCAAACAGCCGCCTTACATACATCCTCCAGAAGTATACCAAACAAAAAGGCAGAGGATGATGCTACCACCCTGGTGGAGTGTGCACGCACCCGGCCTGGTGGAGCCTTGCCTGCCAGCTTGTAACAGAGATGAATGGTAGAGGTCACCCACTTAGATAGTCTCTGGGGTGTGACAGGCAGTCCTTTCGTATGTTCAGAATAACATACAAAGAGTGTCTCAGAGCGCCTCGAGCCAGAGGTGCGCTCCAGATAGAAAGCCAAAGCTCTATGAACATCCAGTGTGTGTAGTCTCTGTTTGACGATCATGGTCGGGTTAGGGGCCAGGGTGGGCAACATGATGTCCTGGTTGATGTGGAAGGCAGACACCACCTTTGGTAGGAAGGTGATGTCGGTACGGAGAACCACCTTGTCTCTGTGGAACCAGAGATAAGGTTGGTCCATCTGCAAGGCACACAGTTCACCAGCCTGACGAGCTGATGTGATGGCCACAAGGAACACCGTCTTCCACGTCAATAGTCTCAAATCAGTAGAAGCCATTCACTCAAATGGCTTAGCGGACAAGTTAAGATAAAACAAGGTCCAATCTCCATGCCGGCATCGGTACCAAGGATGGTGGATGCAAGTTGTTAAGTCCCTTAAGGAACCTCTTAACCAGAGGGTCCGTGAAGAAAGAAGGTCTGCCCTCCAGTTGATAGTGCGAACAGATGGCTGAGAAACAGCACTTAACAGAGTTGAGGCACAGACCTGAGTTGGTCAGGGACAGGAGAAACTCTAGAACTGTCAGTACCATCACACGGGATGGAGAAAGTTCTTTAGTTGATAAGAAGTCAAGAAACCTCCTCCACTTCAAGGAATAGTATTTTCTGGTAGATGGCTTCTGAGCCGCCTTGATTATGTTCTGCAGTGAAATGGAGAGTGATGTTAAGGCCGAATTCTCCACGCCACCATGGGAAGAGTGTCCAAGTCAGGATGACATACTTTGCTCCCGTGGATGGTCAGGAGATCGGGGCGAGGCTCCAGGCGACGGTAGGTCTCTTGAGATAGCTGAAGTAATGGGGCAAACCAAGGCTGACTCGGCCACCACGGTGTGATCAGGATGGGGTCCATCTTGTCCATTCTCATTTTGGCGATTACTCTGGTTATGAGTGGGAACGGAGGGAAGGCGTAGAATTCCTTTCCGCACCACTCGAACTGGAAGGCATCGCCTCGAGAAGTCCATGTTGGTATCCGGGAGCAGAACTCTGCACAATGAGTGTTCTCCTCCGTGGCAAACAGATCGAGGTCCCTGTCCCCCCAAATGGAGAACAGATACGTCACCACCTTGGGATAGAAATGCCACTCGTGGCAGGGGTTGGTTGTCCTGCTGAGGCTGTCAGCCAGTTCATTTTTCTCTCCCGGCAGGTGAATTGAATGACGAAGGATTTTGTGCTTGATGCACCAGTCCCAGATCCGAATGGTGATGTCGAGGAGTGTGCGGAATTTGGTACCACCCTGTTTATTTAGGTAATACATAACAGTGGTGTTGTCTGTCATTTGTAGTACCACTTTGCCTGACAGTTGCATCTCGAATGGAGTGATCAAATCTCTGCGAGCACTGTCATAAAAAGGGCAGTGAAACAATACGTGTCCAGCATTTTCTATATCTCCTGAGTTACAGGGGCATGTTCGCTCATGAACAGGAGTCTGACTAAATTTACCCTCCAGTAATGCTGATGGTAGAACGTTTAATCTAACTAGTGTGAAATCTATTCTATATCTAG
>CM034703.1:149841170-149856852 GCA_020142125.1 Phrynosoma platyrhinos
ATCAAAGAATTTCTTCCGAAAGCTTTGGCAATATTGCTGCTGACAGCGGCCAGAGGAAGAAGAGTAGGATTGAGAAGGTTGGCGCCTACGGGGCTGACCTTGTGACTGCACCAATTCTTGCTGGTGGTATGACCACTGTCCTGACTGGTACCAACCTCATTGTTGATATCCAAACCAACGTCTAGACGGCTGTGTAGATGATGGTGCCATTCCGTGTATATGAGCTGCAGTCTTCATTCGGTATTTCAAGTTCAATTTCTCATCAGTGTCTTTACTGAAAACACTGGACTCATCAAAAGCCATATCCTCAATGGTGGATTTGGCCTGGGGTGTGAGATCTGCAGCGCGAAGCCACGCGTGGCGTCGAAGAGATATAGAGGCGGAGAGGATATTCGCCGCACAATCGGTAGCGTTATGAGCAGACACAATTTGTTGAGCCCCCACAGCATGAGTCTCTTCTTGTAGGGCCATTGCATAAGGTCGATGTTCCTGTGGAAGGTGATCAAGGATAGGCTCAAGCTTTTCCATGAGGTGTTGGACATATGCGCCCATACATCCAACATAATTAGCAACCTTGAGTCCTAACACGGAGGCCGCGTAGATCTTCTTTGCTACACCATCTATCTTCTTGCCACCTTATCGGTGGGAGAGGAAGAAGACTTGGGAGCGAAAGGAAACTGGGCACCTTCCACAATGGCCAAGTTCTGTTGTGGGTGGTCAGATATCCACAGGGCAAGGTTCCTCTATGCGGTACAGGTTTTCAATTTACCTAGAGGTCGAAGGAGTGGAGGCAGGTGTGTCCCAGGACCTCTTGACAACCTTGTTGAGCGATGGCATATAAGGCATAGCCGGGTGCGCCGACACATGTCTGTGAACCCGTCTCTCTAGTTGGTCAGATATTTCCTCCTCATGTTGAGAGACATCAAGGTCCAAAGCTCTAGCCATTCTCAAAACTTGGTCAGAAAAGGCTCTCACGTCATCCATTGGAGACGATGCCACCAGATTAACCATGGGGTGAGATCTGTCTGGCAGTGAATCCTCCTCCGATTCAGGGTGGGGCGAGGCTGATCGGGATCGAATAGAAAAGCGAAGAGATGCTAGCGATTAACCCGGAGAATAATGGTCACGTCTCTGTTCTGATCGAGAGCGTTGGCGTTGCGAAGTTCGGGCTGGAGATGGCGAGGACCCTGCCTGTCTTCCTCCTGATCGAGAAGACTGGTGACATCTGGAACAAGTAAGCAATGGAGAAGACTCACGTCGCGTCTTCGAAGACTGAAGACGTCTGGAACAAGTAGGTGATGGAGAAGACTCACGTCGAGTCTTTGAAGGTTGAGGTTGGGCTGCAGCTGGTGGTGACGGAGAAAAATTCTTTTGTTTTCGCAGGTCCATCTGCTCAAGGTGTTCTGGCTGAACCCTCAAAAGGTAGCTGCCGGATCGCTGGTCTAACACAAGGTCAGGATACTTTTATATCCACAGGTTGGTGCGTGATCTCAGCTCCGAATCCGAGGGCAAGATGGAATGGTGCCCTTCCGAGCTGGAGCTCCTCCGATGACTCAGTGGTGTCACAGCCACTCGAGTTGGTGAATGAGGCGTAAGGACCAGCAGGTCGTGCAACTCAGGCTCCGATTCCTTATCGATGCAGACCATTGGAGTGGACGGTTTCGAGGCCGAAGGTGCTGGTGCTGAAGCAGGTGTTGGGGCTAGTGTCTCCAGTGGTGGGGCTGAGAATTATGAGCCTAAACACATCCTTGACGGTTCCAGCATTCTCAGTTGTTTTCTTGGAGACGGAGAATCATCTCCTCCTTGTGGAGAGCAGTAGGGGGAGGCCAAACAGGCCCTTTTTGACGAAGTAGAGGGCTCCTGGACAGGATCCAAATGCTTTTTCTTAGAAGCCCTTTTTCCATCCCCTTCAGAGCGATCTTTGCTCTGGACTTTTTTCTCCTTTGTAGACTTGTAGTGAGCCCTTTCCTTAGACCCCCCCCTCACGGGATTCTTTCCAAGGGACCGCAGGGGGTGAGGTCGGAGTTTTACCTGAATCCTCAGGTTGGGCTCTCAAGGCCTGCTCCCACATGGCTGACTTCAGTTTTACGATTCTGTTCTTCAGGGTCTGTGGTGTCATCATTTTACACATTTTGCACAATTTGGGGTTGTGGGATTCTCCCAAGAAGAAAACACACTCCTCATGATGATCAGAGGTAGGGAACTTCACCTTGCAAGAAATGCACTGCTTCAACAAAGCCATGGCGAAGCGCAACACACTGGACAAGCCCAAACGCAATCAAAGTCCAAGTCGCAATCCAGTAGAATAGTCAGTCGAAATATGTCAAAACCCGTTCAAAGGGATACAAGCCAAATCGTAATCCAAAAGATTAGTCAAAAGCTAATAATTTGGTCAAAGCCGTAGGACAAAAAGTTAAGAAAGCGAATCGCGAAGTCCCTTGCTAGCTGCAAAAGCGGCAGACGAAAGGAACTGAGAGAAGAGCGGGACTGCTAGTGTCTATATAGAGGTGGGCGGGGCTACTGCCAAAAAGTTGCAATCCAACTTTTGCCCAGTGATTCCAGAAGATTCCGAGCTAGCTGCACGTGCGCAGAGTAAAACCCATTTGTGTGACCCATTTGTGTGATTCACAAGACCACGAAGAAGAAATCAAATTTCTCTGGACCTCATCTATTTCTATTTTCTCTAATTCATTTCTTTTTGCTTGCAATTCTGTATTGTCTGGGGTTTGTATTTGATTTTAATTGTAAGCTGCCGGGATTGGTTTTTCAATAGGCGGGGTATTAAATAAATTATTATTATTATTATTATTATTATTATTATTATTATTATTATTATTATTATTATTATTATTATTATTATTATTATTATTATTATTCCTATCTTTTATGTATTATTCTCTTATTTTTTAATTTCCATTTCTATTTTTATTTTTCTCTCTCCCTGTTGTCAATTTACATTACATGTTTCCCTAATACAAATCCCTCTTGCAACTGCTTTCATAGTATCCCATACTGCTTGAGAAACCTCTCTATTATTGATATCCCATATATTTTGCCATTTTCTCTCAGTCTTACTCACTATATCTTTATAACATGCAAACAATTATACCTTTGCACTGACTTGAAAATTTTCCAGTGACCACATGGCCAAAGCAGGAGAAACCAGCCTGCAGATAACACCTGAACTGAGATCAGAAACAGAAAATGTGGGTATAAGACTAACATCTTCAATTTTTTTCTCCTGTTTGCCTGATGAGGAAGCCAATGTGACGTTGAAAGCTTGCAACATGTAATTGTGCATTTTGGTTGGCCCAATAAAGGTATCATTGTTTGGATGTTATTGGATTTGCTATATGGCCAACACAATTACCCCTAGATGTTTTTTATATCTTTATATAATTAAGTATTCTGGTATCCAACCCCTATCTTTTTATTTCTCTGTAATCCTTTTTAACTGTAAAATCCATATTTACTAAAGCATGGTCTGTAACTCTTATCCCTTCTATTCCTTTATTTAATCTCTTTGGAACCATATTTTTGATACAAAAATGAAATCTATTCTGGAGTAATTTTATGAACTGAAGAATAATAAGGACAGGTTGCTTACCTGTAACCTTATTTCTTTGAGTGGTCATCTTCGAATTCACACATATGGGTTTTATCTACACCTGTGCAGCTAGCTCGGAAACTTCTAGTATCACTAGGCAAAACTTTAATTGCAACTTTTTGGCGGTATCACCGCCCACCCCTATGAAGGCCCTGGCATTCCCATTCTTTCCTCATTTCCAAAATGTACACTGCATAGCAGTGATAGGAGGATCTTAGCATTGAGCAGGACATGTCTGAGGGGATGATGGGCAGGAGGTGTATGAATTCGCAGATGACCACTCAAAGAAATATGGTTACAGGTAAGCAACATGTCTTCCTTCTTCGTGGTCTCTGTGAATCACACAAATGGGTTAGACTGACAACCTTCGGTCAGTGGAGGGAGTGTCCTGACACCAATTTGAAAATTCAAACAAGTTGTAATTTATTTACAACAATAAAATTTTAAACTTTAAAAGTGCACTTGTTGGTGATATTTGTTTGGTTTCAAAGCATACAACACATATAGTGCAATCACCATTCAATGTAAACCAGAAAGCAACACTGCCTTCCCAAAGGCTGCATCCCGCCTGGCCTTGGTGTCCAGCCTGTAATGTTTGATGAAAGTCAATGGTTGGGACCAGACAGCAGCCTTGCAGACATCTTCCAGAGGCACCCCAGTCAAAAAAGTGGAGGATGTAGCTACCGCCCTAATTGAGTGTGCTCGCACCTGGGCTGGAAGGGTTTTACTTGACAGTTTGTAATACAAGTGGGTGGTAGCAGCCACCCCCTTAGAAAACCTATGAGCAGTTGCAGGTACACCCTTTTTAGCCTCTGAGTAACAAACAAAAAGTCCCTCGGAGCATCTTGAACCCAAAGTCCTATCAAGGAAGAAGCCAACGGTCTCCAAACATCAAGGGTGTGCATTCGACATTCGGCATAGATCGTCGGGTTCGGGGCTAGAGTGGGTACACGATGTCCTGATTGGTGTGGAAGGCTGACATCACCTTAGGTAAAAAAATTATGTCAGTACCGAGAACCACCTTGTCCTCGTGAAAACAAAGGTACAGCTGGTCCATCCGTAGAGCACATAGTTCACTCACCCAGCAGGCAGAGCAAAGCAAAGCAGCTTCATTTATATACCGCTTCATATCGTGCTATGGGATGTCTAAGCGGTTTACAACTGTAAGCTCATTGCCCCCCAACAGTTGGGTACTCATTTTAGTGACCTCAAAAGGATGCAGGCCTGAGTCTAGCCTAAGCCCTGGCTAGTACTGAACTCGCAACCTTGTGGTCTATGAGTGAGTACAGGCATTTAACCACTGCACCACCAGGGCTCCAGAGCTGATGGCCACAAAGAAAGCTGTTTTCCAGGTCAGCAATCTTAAGTCATGGACTTGAAGGGTTTGGCAGAAAGGTAGAAAAGCACCAGATCCAGGCTCCATGCTGGGGTCAATACTGACGATGGAGGGTGGAGGTTGTTAAGCCCTTTGAGGAACCTCTTCCCAAGAGGCTCGACAAGAGATGGTCTGCCTTCAAGTTGGAAGTGTGAACAGATGGCAGACAAATAGCACTTGATAGAAGTAAAGCACAGTCCCGAGTTGAGGAGGGACCTTAGAAACTCCAAGACTGTCGGTACCAAGACATGGGATGGAGATAGGCCTCTGGCAGACAGAAAGTCATGCAACTTAGTCCATTTAAACAAGTAAGACTTCCTTATAGAAGGCTTCTGTGCAGCTTGGATAACAGTCCGAATCGAGATTGGCAAAGTCTCTAAGGAAGGATTCTCCAAGCCACTAGGGGAAGCGTGTTGATGTCTGGGTGTCGGACTTGGCTTTCGTGAAGGGACAGAATGCTGGGACGGAACTTGAGGTGGTGGTACTCCTCTCGGGCAAGATGTAAGAGAGGAGCAAACCACGGCTGTCTCGGCCACCATGGAGTGATGAGGATGGCATCTGACTTGTGCATCCTCATCTTTGCTACAAACTTCATGATGAGTGGAAATGGGGCAAATGCGTAGAGCATCCTTTCAGACCACTTGAACTGGAAGGCATCTCCTCAGGACTGTGTGTTCCTGAGGAGGCTCGAACTGTGTGTTCTGGTAGGAGGCAAACAAGTCGATCATTGGCTTGCCCCAGATGCGAAAGAGATCGGAGACCATCTCGGGTTGGAGACGCCATTCGTGGCATGGGTTGGAAGACCTGCTGAGTTGGTCTACCAGGTCGTTGTCTTCCCCTGAGAGATTAACAGACTGAAGGAGGATCTTACTCGATGCACCAGTCCCAGATGCAGAGTGTGATCTGGAGCAGCATCTGGGATCTTGTGCCTCCTTGTTTGTTGAGGTAGAACATGACAGTGGTGTTGTCTGTCCAGAAAAGTACCTTTTCTGGTGCTTTTCTGGTGCTTTTCTACCTTTCTGCCAAACCTCTTTGACTGTCAAGTCCATCATGCGTGCCCTCATTCCTCAAGGGATGCGTTTGTAGTTAAGTGTAATCTGTGGTTGAGGGGCCAGAAAGGGCATCCCAATGGAGATGTCAGGTTTGAGCCACCAGAGTAATGATTTGGCTATGGCTCTCGGTACCATAAGCCACTTGGAAGGAGGATCACATATGGGATCGAAGACAGGAACCAGGACTGAAATGGTCTGAGATGGAGTCTTGCCCATGGAGTCACAAAGGTTGTTGAGGCCATGTGTCCCAGTGCCACATGTGAGGTGTAGGCCCTGATCTGCCTATGAGAGAGGCAGTTGCTGATGGACCCATAGAAGACATGGAATCTGTCCTGAGGAACTGAAGTTGCCAAATGCTTGTGTGTGCCTGCTGAGCTTTTACAATGAGTTTCTATGATTGCTTTTTGGGGTCAGACAAGATAGCCACATGAGAACTTCTAAGAATAATAAGGTTTTTTGTTGCCTATCTCTCCTGAGACTCATATGATGTTCCATACTAGACACAACGTTCACTCTGATAAGACTTCCTGTTCTGTAAGCATTTCCTTTGTTCTATACACAATCTTTGTCCAAGCAAGAAGTGCTGAATATTGTGAAACTAAGGGCCGCTACAGACCGGCCCAAAGGGCCAGCCAGGAGGCAGAGATGGGGAGGGGCAGCCACAACTGGCCACCCCAACCCCATGCTGAGGAAGTCCTGATGCTGCACACCGTTACGCATGGCATGCGGCATTTGGACGTCCTTCCGGCACAGTGTTTTGATACACTGTGCCAGAAGGGTCACTAAAGAGCCGTGCACCGGCTCTTAGGGTGGCCTTTTGCTGCCTGTAAAAGGAGCGACATTTTGCCGCTCTTTTCCGAGCAGCAAAAGGGAGGCTCGAGGTTGCGCGTTGCAGCAGCTTCGGCCCCGATCCGCCATTTCCTCGGGTGGCTCTCCGCCGCCTCTTTGGGCCCGTCTGCAGAGGCCCTAACTGAACTAGAGAAAGGGGGGAGTGGCTTTCCTATATGTTTGACATGCTTGTAAGATAACAATAAAAGATTCTCAGGAGCTCCGTTCAGGTCTCGGCACCTCTGGAAAGCTATTTCCTGCTGGGCCCGCTGGCGTTACTTTTCAATAAAGGAACTCACTTTCTTTACCCCATGGTCTCTGGTCCTGTTTTCTGCTACAGTAGAAACACCATGGCCTTGTCAGAGTTGAGAATCGGCCCAATGAACTTGACTTGTCTTGATGGAGTTAAATTGGAATTCTCTCTGTTGATCAACAGTCTGAGACAGAGCAAAGTGTATGTCTGGAGAGCCAGAGCCAGTCATCCAGGTATGGGAAGACCATGATTCCTCGGTGGGGGTAGGCTGCAACTGGAGCCATGCATTTGGTGAAGACTCAGTGACGTGGAGAGTCCGAAGGGGAGGAACCTGTACTGGAAGATCTCAGTTCCGATGACAAAGGTGAGGAACCTCCTGTGACCCTGCCGAATTCCAATGTGGAAATAGAAATCCTTGATATCGAGGGTCGCAATACAGTCTCCTTTTTGTAAAAGTGGCAAGATAGAAGCAAGAGTTACCATGTAGAAGCAACGGTAAACAATGAAAGTGTTTAATTGTTGTAGGTCCAGAATGGGCCTGAGGCCAGAGTCCTTTTTAGGGACAGTAAAATAATGGGAGAAGAAGCAGTGATGGGCCCAAGCAGGGTCCATGGGCTCAATAGTGCCCTTCTCCAATAACATGCGCACTTCGTTGAATAAGGCGTTTGAGGGGCTGGTGGAGAGAACAGCTCAGGTGACTGGGAGCTCCTCGAACTCAAGGGCGTAGCTCCTGCAAACAATGTCTAGTACCCACAAGTCAGAGATTGAGACCCAGGTGTTAAAATAAGGCCTCAGCCTGTCCCCAAATAGTGTCAAGTCGAAGTGCATTGCCCCATCTCACAACCTCCTCTTGCCTGGTTCAGTACCCCTCTTCCGGTATTCCTGCCGGTACCAAGGCTGGGCTAGTTGGTGGCGGCCCGAGGATGAGGAGGACGAGTGAGATGGCTGACGCTGCCTTGGCTGGTCCTGGGAATGGAACTGCCGCTCTTGGGGTTGGTAGGACTTCTGTTTGTACACAGGGTACCATTGGTGCTGACCTCCAAAAGGATGCTGGGAGACTGGAACGAAGATGAAGACATGCCATGCTTTTTAGCAACCGCCTTCATTGGGTACCTAAAGTTCAGCTTCTCACCTGTCTTTGTTGAAGAAGCTGGAATAATCGAATGGCATGTCTTGGATGGCTGTTCTGGCATGCAGCATCAGGTCCGAAGAATGAAGCCAAGTGTGTCTGTGAAGAACCACCGAACCCAATAAGATCTTCACAGCACAGTTGGTGGAGTGATGCACCAAAACGATCTGCTGTCCTCCCAAAGTGTGCATCTTGGCCTGGATGGCCGTAGCCAAGGCCTTGTTGTCGTTGGGAATGGAGTCCAGCAGGGGTTTCAGCCACTCCATTAGGTGCTGGATGTAGGCTCCCATGCAGGCTGCATAATTAGCCACCTTTCAGTCCAGCACTGCCGAGGCGTAGAACTTCTTTGCGAGGCCATCAAGCTTCTTGCTCTCTTTCTTGGTGGGGGAGGAAGAGGTTCTGGGAGTGAAGGCCAGCTGGGAACCTTCCACAATAGCTGAATTTGGCCATGGATGTTCAAAGAGCCACGTCGGGGCCGAAGAAGAGATACGAGAGGTTCTCAATCTTCCTCAACGTAGACGGGACTGTGGCTGGAGTGGACCAAGAACACTTGGCAAACTCCTCTAGGGAAGGGAGGTAAGCAATGGCTGACGGTGTTGGTAGCTTTCCATGGACTCTCCTCTCAATCAAGTCGACTGCCTCCTCATTGGTATGGGTGATCTTGATCTCGAGGGTGTTGGCCATGCAGACAATCTGGTCTGTCAATGACCAGACATCAGTTGGGGAGGAAGATGTCAGGTTGATCAGCTGAGTTGAGCTCAATGGTCTGTCCACCTCGTATTCAGGAATCGGGGAACGTGACCCCAAAAAGGAATGGCCTGAACCCGGAGAACCTTTGGGAGACCTCGGGAGTGGCTGATTCGCATAAAGAGATTCTTGTTGGGGTGGAACCAGAGGGAGGAATGGCGTAGGGGCTCTTGCCGCCGGTTGGAATGGCAGCAGTGGAGCTGCAGGATATTGCCAGTTGCGTCTGAGCTGGTCTGGTTCAACAGGCAGGAAGTACCACCCAGTGTGAGAATCAAAAAACAGGTCCGGGTACTGTTGCAGAAGGGGGTCCTGTGGGAAAGACCTTTCCTCTAGCCTGGCCTGGGCCGCCTCGATCCCGAGGAACGATCCTGACGACGGGCTTGATTCCAAGGACTCTCCTGATCTCCAGTTTGAGGGCTACAGATGATCGCCTGTTCGACCTTGTACATTGTCTGGGATGGTGGTTCCGATTCCTAAATCTCTCCCTCTGATTTGGTATCGTTATGAAGTGGAGGCATCATGGGTCGGAGTATGGGCGTTGCTCAGCCTGGATCAGACCCAAGAGTTGCAGGAGGGGTTTTAGCCAACTTCATGGGCTGTTCTTTGAAGTCTTCTTTCCACCTCCATCTCCACAGTCTTTTTCAGACCTAGAGATCTTTTTATCTTTAGAAGACCCCCTTTGGACTTCCCTCTTTCTTTCTCTTTTTCCTTCTTCTTACCGGAGGTAGAGGGAATCTTGGTCAAAGCAACCTGTGCAGGGGTGGAGGCCAGTCTCAGGGCCTGTTCCCACAGGGCTGCCTTTAACTTGAGGCCCCAGTTCTTAAGGGCCTGTGTGGTCATCACCTTGCAGCGCGGGCAAGCCTTCGCATTACAGGATTCGCTCAAACACAACACACACTGATCATGCCGATCCGTGGTGGGGATTTTGGTGCCACATTTCTTGCAGCACTTAAAGGAAACCATTTTATAATAAGACAAATGGCAAAATCGGCAAGTAAAATCGAAGTCAAATGGTCCAAGTTCGATCGATCAGCAGCAATCACAAGTCCAGAATCCAAAAGAGTAGTTGAAAATCCAGAAATATGGTCAAAAATAGCCACTAGGTCAAATTTGAAAAGTGAAGGAAGCGACTCTGAGCGAAATTCCTTGCTAGCTGCTAATGGGGCTGAGGGAAGAGCAGAAACTCCAGGGGCTTTATAGGGGTGGGTGGAGCTACTGCCAAAAAGTTGCAATTGAAGTTTTGCCTAGTGATAATAGAAGTTTCCAGGCTAGCTGCGCAGGCCCAGATATAATCCATTTGTGTGATTAACAGAGACTACGAAGAACTGTATTTGTTTCCATCCTCTTTAATTCGTTTCTATTCATTATCTTATTCAGGGGTATAATATTATTGAGTCTATCCCTTGTTGTTGGGTCTGATTTATCTTTCCACTTATCCATAACCTTATTAAAATCTCTTGCCATAATTGTATTCTCTCCGTGCATATCCTCCATTTCCTATTTAAATTCTTTTTCATATTTTTTTTCCATTTGGAGCATACACATTGACCAACAATTATTTTTCTCTCCCCATTGTTCCTTGCATTAAGTACAAATATTCCTTTTTCATCTTTCTTAACTTTTAACACATTTAAACCACATCTTTTAGATATTATGGTTGCTACCCCTCTTGCTTTTAAAGTACCATATGCTTTTTCATCAGTAGCAACCCAATTCAGTTTTAAGTTCATTTGTTCCTTTTTTTTCATGATGCGATTCCTGTAAAAAAAAGATATCTGCTTTCTCTTTCTTCAACAATTATTCGATCCTCTTTCTTTTGAATACAAGACCCCAATCCTTTCACGTTTAATGTTGCTATCCTTACTTTATTAACCATATTAATTATCTAAATCTTCTAAATTGGTTATTCAGTGTCATACCCCTACACCAGGGGTAGGCAACCTAAGGCCCGGGGGCCGGATGCAGACCCCCAAGACCTTTGGACCGGCCCCAGGCCGGTCCTGCTGCCATCACCGCTGCTGCCCTCCCCACCGCCCGCCATGATGATATTATTGTTGTTATTACTTGTTCTTGGGGTTTTCTTGGCAAAATCTCCACAGGGATTTGCCATTGCTTTTCTGGGGCTGAGAGTGTGCATGCATATTTTTTTAATATTTTAATTTTTAAAAATTTTTAAATTTTTATTATTTATTTATTTATGGTGCTTCGGCCCCCCCAATTGTCTGAGGGACAGCAACCCAGCCCCCGGCTCAAAAAGGTTGCCTACCCCTGCCCTACACTCATCCTTTCCCTCCCTCTCCTTTTCACTCTCCCACCCCTCCCTTCATTTACCTTCCCCCTGCCCACATATACATTTCTACCCCTCTCCTTCCCCAATATATCCAACCTTGCTCATGGCTTTTACTAGACCTTCTGGGTGGGGTAGGGACAGAAAAAGCTACCATTCGCAGTGTGTGATCAATTTTTCTCCTCCTGATTGTTTATTAATTGTTTCTCCTGTTATGTCATTTTTAATCTTTTTTATTTTTATTGTCTTTGTCTTTATCTTCTATGGTTCCTTGGCTCCAACAGTTGAATCCTCACCAATGCTTTCTTCTTGCTGCTCCAGATGTAAATGCTTCAACAGATCCATTCCTTTTCCACGGAATAGATCTTATGCTGCTTCCCTTTCCACTGAAATTTTAGGAAAATAGGGTAACCCCAACTGTATCTTATTCCATTCTTTTGCAGTACTGAAATGCATGGTTTGACTCCTCTTCTCCAGCTGATAGTCTCTGGACAAAGGTCATTATACATTTCAATTGTGGTATCACCATATTTCAATGATCTTGAGAGTTTTCTGATTTCTTTCATTAAAAGGTCTTTCTTATAAAAGCTTGTTACTCCCAAGATTACGTCTCTGGGAACCAGGAATCTTTTTAAAGTTGTTGCTCTGTGTAGACGTTCCACTTCCTGTTCTTCCCAGGTAATTTGAGAAACAATGCTTTGTAGACATTTGAGAATTTCCTTCTTCAGGATCCTCAGTGTTTCATTTGCCAACTCAGGAAAATCACGGATACGAAGGTTATTTCTTCTGTTGTGGTCCTACAGGTCAATGATTTTTCGTTCTAACTAGTCCAGTCTTGATTAGTGTTCCAAAGTTATCTTTTGCTGAGCTTTTTGTTCTTCTTGTATTGAGTTTA
Organism: Phrynosoma platyrhinos; assembly: GCA_020142125.1. Taxonomy (NCBI): domain Eukaryota; kingdom Metazoa; phylum Chordata; class Lepidosauria; order Squamata; family Phrynosomatidae; genus Phrynosoma; species Phrynosoma platyrhinos. The sequence continues at coordinate 149,853,344 of CM034703.1, forward strand.
CTTTTTCCCCACACTTTCAATTTCTTTTTAAATAATCTGAATAGATTTATTCATTTCATCCATAATTTTATTAATTATTATCTCTCATAGTGTTTCATTATTTTTAATAAGTCTCTTTAAAAGCCTCATTGTTTTTAACTTGATTTTCTGTTAACACCTGCAAGAACCATGTTTTCATTTCATCCCCTTTGCTATCTTCACTGCTTGGCTGGGTGCGTGGAACTTTAGGCTTAGCTCTGGCTTTTTGCATTGTATCAATGAAACCAAATTTTGCTTTTTTATTTCTTTATTATGGGTCTCAAAATTCTCTTGTGAGTTTGCTCTAAAACGTGCACATGCTTTGTCTGATGGATGCAAAGATTGTCTCTTCCAACTTAAAATTGTTTCAGTTCTCCTTTTTGACTTTTGGACATCTGCCAATTTCTAATCAATGTTGTTTCTCAAATTGCTGACATACAGTTTATTATATTTCTCTCTCTCTTTGTTCTTTAATATTTCAATATTTCAATTCTTCAAATCCCATATAATCAGATACATTTATTTTTAACTGTTTTACTTTTGTTTTTGTTTTATAAATCTTAACTTCTAATCAGCTTAGCAGACAACTGGCCAGCAATTGCTGAAAACAAAAATGCCACTTATTTATCTTTCTTCTTGTTAAAATTTTAATTACACAGTTCTGTTTTATTCTCCTCACATTCCAATTTGTTTATTTGTAATTACTCAGGTTTTTTTTCCTTTTTGAAGAAATTCTTTGACTTATTAAGTTTTGGCTTTCAGGAGAATACGATCTCAGCTCCTCACACCATCAGTCATGGCTCCCCCCCCCCAACCTAGCAACTTTAGCAGACATTTTTGTGACATTCTTGCTATGTCTATACCTGCACCATTGTAGTGAACTGCACAGTGTAGCGCCGACGGCCAGCGGTGAAGCGAACACTAGTCTCTCCTGCTTTCCATGCTGTGTCAATAGTGCTGTTGTTGCTTGCACTGTAGCTACACCAACGGCCTGAGCGATCATCAAACCAACGCCAGTTGTTGCCATTGGCCTGAAGGTACTGTGATTAAAAACGAAACAAAAACAAGACTCTCAGAAGCTGCAGACCTGTAATGCAATCTTATGCACATCTATTCAGAATTAAGATTTTATGCTTTCCTTGGGACTTACTCTCAAGAAACTATGGATGGAATGTCGGAGAGAGTTGGGAATCGGTGGCACTGCTTTGCAGTGGTTCCGTTCCTTCCTCTCAGGCAGATCCCAGAGGGTGAGGCTCGGGGACAGTTGCTCTTCCAAAACTGAGCTTAATTGTGGCATCCCTCAGGGCGCCGTCCTGTCCCTGATGCTCTTCAACATCTATATGAAGCCGCTGGGTGAGATCATTTGGAGGCATGGAGTGCAGTGTCATCAGTACACTGATGACACCCAGATATACATTTCCATGACCAGATCATCAGCCCAGACCTCAGATGGTGTCTGTCTCAGAGCAGTAATGGAATGGATGAGGAAAAACAGATTGAAACTAAGTCCAGACAAAACAGAGGTACTGACAGTCACGGGCCCGAAACCAGATCTGGGAATATAGTCTCCAGTCCTGGATGGAGTCACACTCTCTTCTAAGGACTGTGTTCGCAGCTTGGGGGTACTCCTAGATTCGTCGCGTCACATGTCTAGTTAGGTGAATGCGGCGATCAGGAGTGCCTGTCATCAGCTTCGGCTGATACGCCAACTATGCCCTTACCTGGACATGAGGGATGTGGAAACTGTGGTACACACTCTGGTAACCTCATGTCTGGATTACTGTAATGCACTCTACATGGGGCTACCCTTGTGCCTAACCCAGAAACTTAAACTGGTACAAAATATGGCAGCCAGGTTAATTACTGGAACATCTAGGAAGGAGCACATAACACCTGAGCTTAAATCCCTTCACTGGCTGCCAATTAGTTTCCGGGCATAGTACAAGGTGTTGGTTTTAACCTTTAAAGTCCTACATGGCTTGGGGCCATCTTACCTCAGGGACTACCTCTCCCCGTATGATCCCCCCCGCACACTTCGGTCCTCTGGGAGGAACCTGCTGCAGCCCATAAAGACCAGGCTTTCGCAGACCTGCCAAAGGGCCTTTTCTGCGACCGCTCCCAGACTGTGGAATGGCCTGCTGGACGAGATCCGCCTTATTACCACTCTTGCTGCCTTTAAAAAGGCAATAAAGACGGATCTTTTCCAGCAGGCCTTCCTGGAATAACCACCCGGCTTGCTGGAGGTGATCTCCTACTTACCCCTCCCGCCGCCACGACATGTTGGACAAATTGATTTTATTGTGTTTTATGTGTGAACTTGATTTTAATTCTACAGTAGTTTAATCTAGTTTTAAGGGATGGGAGGATTAGGGTGTGGGATGATGTAATGTTTTAATTGCTGTGTTTTTTAATTTGCTGTACGCCGACCCGATTGCCGAGCAGATCCACAAATCATCAAATTTATGAAAGGGAAACTAGTGAAGGGGGGTGATTATCTTGTTTACGGGATCAGATTTTTGTACCACGATTTGTTCAAGAATTCTGAGACTTTTTTGTGTGTAGCTGAAGCCTGAAATGCTCTTTCAAGACATGAAGCTATTTTTCTTGGTACTTTTCTAGAGGACTAACAGTCACCCCCCCTTTCATAAATTTGATGATTTGTGGATTTAATTAATATGTTTTCTCTAGGAAGCTCTAAATTCTATAGAGCAATTCTATGGTAAACCTCTGGCAGAGGTTGATCATCAAGTCACGCTCAAGGACCTAGAAATTCCCAGAGAAGTTTTTTCTTCAGGTTAAAAAAATAGCATTTGCAATTTTTGTTTGTATTTATTAATATTTGGTGTTTTTCACTTTCACACTGATGTGTGTTGCCCCTAATTCAAGAATGTGGTGAGCTGACTGTATTGTAAATACAGAACCACCACCATCTGCAAAGCTCCTCTAAACTTAAAATGTGGTTTGTGTGGTTTTTAGTATAAATCATTCCTGTTGCCTATAATAGCACTGTTAAGGACAAAGGGTCAAACCAGTCTTGTGTATATGACCTTTTAATAGTCTTCTCTATAAAATATATTACTGAGTTATAAAACTGTTTTTTTTAATGAAACAGAATAATTACAGAAGTTATTCTGGTTGTGAAAAAGCATTTTGCACATGCTTAATGCAGCCTTTTCATTTGTTTCATCAGTCTAAACTGATTATAAAGCTGTGATGAATGAAGTGTGTGATCAGCCTTGTCAGTACTGGGGAAAAACCAAATGACTAAGAATACTGTAGTTTTCAACTAGTTTTTAACCATTTTAGCAAAATATTGTAATGCAAGTTTTCACTCTGTCAGATACATCACAAGTGCTTATGACACAGTGCATTTTCTAACTACCAGGGTAATACTCAACTCTCTACTGCAATAAATCTTCAGGAGTTTGTCACTCTCTTCATTTCTGCCCTTCTTCCACCATCAGAGGAGGAGCCAGAGGCAGAGCCTCTGA
>CM034703.1:149872810-149883912 GCA_020142125.1 Phrynosoma platyrhinos
AGCTGCAAACAGACCAAGCCCCCTCCTCCAATACAGACATCTTGGCTACATAAATTGGGGCACATTACAAAGGACTGCTGCTACTGCTACTCAGATCTAAACCCACATAAATTTCTCTCAAGATGGAGAATATGGCCTGTGGAGGTCCAGGAATCAGGCATTCTGACTACTAAATGATCCATTAAGTGAGAAACCAGGTTCCAACAGAAGTGGAGGCCAAGGCAGATATTCATTTCATTGGACACGCCAAGGAGAGTATAGGATTCGTTACAGGTAGAAACTGTTTACTGTTCTCCTTCCTGTGGTTTCTAATCCTGAACACTGTTCTGCACTAAGTTTGTAACTGATGCTGACATTTTATGCCAAAATACCTCTTATTTTGAATTTATATAAAATGTTTTAGAAGTTTCAAAATGTTTTTACATATTAATTTTTGAAAAATATTTTGTATAAAGTCTTTTAATTTTCATACATAATTTTTTAAAACCAGATAGATGAATCACCTGCACTCACTTGCTGTGCCAACAAACTTACAGGGTTGTGGACTGCTCTTGCCTTCACATGCTATCCATGCAACCCTCATGAATAGTTTGAGAGGAGGGAACAGGTTGAGTTTGACCAGCCGTGTAAAATATTACCAATTGTTGATTGGTGCTTCCTGCGTACTGAAGCTCAATGTTCATAGGAAGATCCTGACACCTTTGTGATTTCAGATTATACCACCTAGCAGGGTACCATAACAAACTGCGCATCACTGGAGAACCAATTCTCATTATTTTAACTGAACACTGTGCGCCATCATTACATGGGAATGTGTTTGCTATTTTGTTGAAAGTATGGTGCTGACTTAAAAACTTTTACAATACTTATGTGGAGGAAACCACCTTGACCTGATGTGTTACTTGAAATTACTAATATTTTTGGTAAAAGTAAAGGTATTCCCCTTTGACAAGGTTGTCAAGTCATTTCTGACTGTAGGGGGTGGTGCTCATCTCCATTACTAAGCCAAAGAACCAGTATTGTCAAAGACTACTCTATGGGTCATGTGGCCAGCATGACTGCACAGAATGCTGTTTACCATCCCACCAAAGTGGTACCTGTTTATCAACTTCAATTTACATGCTTTCAAACTGCTAGGCTAGCAGAAGCTGGGACTAGTGATGGGAGCTGATTCCATCACGTGGCACTTGGCCCTTGAACTACCAACCTGTCAATCTTCAATCAACAGAGTTAGCATCTTAATCACTTGAGCCACAGTACTGTTGCTAAAAATACAATGAACAGGTTTGTTAGTGTTTTGTTTCCTTAACTTTCTCTCTTGCAGATGATGCAACATTTACTCAGTTACTAGGGGGTGTATCTGAGGAGTAATATTATGACTGGCCGAGGAGTTGTGTATGTAACATTGAACAAATGGGAGTGCTCACTGCTTTTTGTTTTAAAGCACAACTAGCTCCCATGTGAGATAAGCAACAGCATAAAGGCCAGTACTCTGGCAGGGCAGATTATAGACCTTGGATGTGTGTCTAGAAATAACAGCCTTTGATTTAAGCCACTTCACTACATTCTTGATGTATGTGGAGTCTAAAGAATGATGGAAGTGAACTCTAATTCATTTGCTCTTACTCCAGGTATTTCAGGCTTTAAGCCCCTACAATGTAAACAGATGGTCAGACAAATTAAGCCCTAGGAGACTTTTCATGGTATTGCCAAGATCTACATGGTTATTAGCGAATGAATAGTGTATATGCCAGACACTGTAGAGCAGCTATGACATGGAAGAATTTCCACAGGCTCCATTCAGCAGCTACAGCAGCTCCATTCAGCAGCTGAATCAATCCCCAAGCCTTGCCAAACAATTTTTCAGTCTCTTTCAACTACAGCAGTTTCATAATAAAAGCCTATGATTACAGCTAACTGTAACTTTTCTGAATAAAAAAGTAAACATTCTGTAGCAACATAGCCCCAGCTCCAAAACCAAAAAAGCTGAATTTTATAGTTGACTTCAATTATGCAAGTCACACAAATTTGTATGACCTTGATGCTTTTACTGTTGCATACTAACTTCTTCTGCTTCCAAAAGCCACCCAGAACAGCCAAAAAGCTGTTACACCAACTGATGGTTTGCTCCCTGGAAACTTTATCCCTTTAACTTCTGGCCTATTTCACAGGAGCCAGAGACATGCACATGCAAGCAGAAAAAAGTATAAATTTGCTTTAATTTTTTAAATGCCCAAATATTTTTGAAGAAAAAAAACCAGAGACTAAGAAACAGAATTCTAAAACTAATGGAACATTCTGTAAATTTTCTATACTCCCAGAAAACAGCAAAATGTTCAGTCTTACTATGGTATGATCATCTTGACTATGGGGGGATGCAGACCAGGACGCCCAAGACGCCCTGGGACGGTGCGCCGCGGGACCGCAGCAGCCGCACCGCGGCGCACCGTCGGCGCTTCTGAAAGGAGCGCTAAATCAGTGCTCCTTTCAGAAGACAGGGAAAGTGCGCCCTAAACGCGTAGGGTGCACTTTCCCTGGCTTTTCCGCCGCAGCGTGTGAGGAGGGCCGGCAGCTCTGAGGGCAACCTCGGGAGGAGGAAGGGCGTCGCTCGTGCGGCTGCCCCTCCTCTTCCCTGCCTCGGAGACGACTTTATTAGACGTCTGCCGAGGCAGTATGACTGCATATTTGTTACAATTGACTCCTCCTTGTTTGCTTTTAAAATCTGAACTTCTCAAAACTGGACAACTCTATAATTTTATCCAATGACAGAGACATGCTGCCTGCTCCTTCTATAGCATTATATGTGGGAAACCTCTGCGTGTGAAAGCAAGGAAGGCAACAAAGATTCTCCCCTCAATCTACAGTCCCCAATTGCACAGTGGCCATTAAAAGGGATTCTTATCTATTTTAACTAACAGGACACCTTGTTAGTTATGTTTTATGGTCAAAAGAAATTTCTAGCTAATGTTTCTTGGAGGCTGAGAGTTTTATAGCTGGGAGTTAAGAGCAGGATTTCCAGAGGTTTGTGTGTACTTCCAACTTAATGGCAGTAATAATTACCTTCTGGAAAGGGAAATGTTGTATTCTCCTCCTTACCAATATGGATTTGCAGACTCCAGCCACAGCTTGGCATGCTGCTGAGGTGGGGAAGTCTATAGGCAGATTGGGCAGGCCCAAGATGGTGACTAGAGGCAGCAAGCCCTTCTGATTCACAAACTCCTGACAATGGTCATCTGTCGTATTGTTGCTAAGGATTGATTCCACAAATTTCATCTGGAAAAAGACAAATATGTATATGTATATATATATATATATATGAAGGAATGTAATGAGTAACACTTCTTTAAAATACAAAAAGTTGGGTAAATTACCCCAAAACCAAAAAACACAGAAAAACATGGAATGTTGTGAACTCAGTGGGAAAAAAATCGTTAGTAGATTCTACATCTGGCTTTGAAATTATTCAAGTAATTATTTCAAGTAATAGAAGCTTTGCGACCAAAGGGAGAAAGATTTCTTGGAAATCTCCTAAGACCCAAAAGACAATGTAAAAAGTCAATTCCTTCTCAATAATTTTGATTTGGTTTAATTACACCTCCTCCCCAATACAATCAACGAAACCAACACTGTAGTATCCTTCATCAGAACCATTAGAAAGATTAAAATCAGTTTTGACCTCCTATATTTAACATTTCTACAGCAGGATAATTTATAACATGTTCTTGCTTTTGAAAATGTGTTTACAGCTAAAAGAACAACAGATACCAAATGGTTCCTGGAACGAATACTGATAAAATCCTGGCTACAAGATCCAGTCTGCTTATTACAGTAACATGGCACAGAAGGGAGTGGGACAAAGAGGGTGCCAACCTATAAGGCTTGAAGCGCCAGAAGGCCTCCGCAGACATGGTGGAGCCAATCCTGCAAAGCTACACCTCAAGCACCTCTCATTATTAGAGAACTTACCACGTTAAGGATGTAGTCCATGAGTGGGATTGGTATCCTTTCTTCTGTCCCGACCACCCTGGAAAGTTTTTAAAAAGCATGTCAACTTAAGCGCTCCAAATATTTCAATAAAGTCCTGTAATTATGTTTGTAGATGGCAGAAATGGAAGCATGGAATACAGCATAGTCCTTAAATCAATTTTTAGTCAATTACAAGACACTTATTACCAAAATCTCTGCTCACCTTTCTTAACCTGAATAGCTACACGTACAATCTCCAGCTCTTGCATCTTAAGACTGCATGGAAAACCAGGTTTCCCAAAGAAGTAAGCTTAAAGAATGGAAGTACCACTGTTTATCCTGTCTCTTCCAACAACAACAACAAAAAAAAAATCGAGAGAGTGGCCCAGCGCCACGACTGTGGCAAAACTGAGTCGAATCCAGTCCACAATGCATCAGGGTGACAACAAACAGCGACAGGAGGGAAAAAAAGACAAAAAGACCTGAGGAGGAAAGCAATGCTGCCCATTTTGGCTGCTGGCCTTGAATTGGATTAAAATGGGAATGTGGTGGAGACTATGAATGGTCGACTGCCGGGCGCCATGGAGTTCTGCAGCAAAATGGAGCTGGGGAAAAAGAGAGGAGGAGGGCGAAGAACTGGGCAGTGACGTAAAGAGCATGCTCAGTGAGGGTTTGGTCAGGGATGTAAGAGAACAGTCCAACACAGACTAGGAGGGGCCAACCAGAATGTGGAGCGGGCGGAAGAGCAGAGGATATTGGGCCCTCTCCAGTCCCATCAGGCACCTGCCACATGGCAACAGGCGAGCCGAAAGGAAATCCGGCCCTGCAAGTTTGGCCAGAAGAAACATGGCCGCTTCCCTGAAGCTAAGAGGAAGTTTAACTGTTTCTAATCCTCACGCACACAGGCCCAACTTCTACTCTCGACCAACACAGTATGAAGACACTTGAAAGCTTAATTTAAAACAGCCTTCTATGTAAACAGAAATCTTCACTCCAGCAAACAACTCAGCCCAGACTATCTTAAGACAGCACACTGCCTGTAAACCAGAATTGCCAGAACAAACCTTTTAGCCCATTAGTAAGTGTTCCACCCTGCCTCCCCCCACCCGCCATCATGCCACCTCATGGCCAGCTGGCTCTAAATGTAGGATGGAAGCTTCCCCTCTGCCATTTCCTCCTTGGCAGGACCAAACAATCTAGCATGTGTAAACACACACACACATACAGTACTACAGAGCCAGGACTTGATAGGGTTAAGAAACCCCACAGACAGGAAACTTCAGAGTTCAGAAGTTTACAAAGAAACAGCTGGCTGGCACTCAGAAGCTGGAGCAAAGCTTGCCAAGGAAACTCTGAGCCAAAAGAGTCTGTGAGCAAGGCCTTCCATGCAGCTAGGATCAGGGTGCCAGGGAGCAAGCACAGCTCTGCCAAAAATGCTTAAAGCAGCTCTCCATCCCATGTGTAGTCCTGTCCTTTGATTGCCCAGTAGGGGGTTTCTTGTCCTGAGAACTAGAGCATTCATTGTTCAGGCCTGGCCCTAGGAAATTTATACTGGCTCATAGAAACCCTGGAGACAACATACATATTCAGTATGCAAGCAACTTTACTGAGATCTTAGCCTTCCATTTAGCATTCTGTCAGTAAGGTACTCAGTTCACAAAAACTACAAACCTTTCTAGAGCTAACATATCCTTACAATGCACACATTATGTAAGACACTAGTCTCCAGAAACAGATGTTTGTGGAGGGGGGGGGATATTTTCCTCAGCACCTGCATGAAGAGGGTGCAAATCAAGATAGTACAGATCCAACATGTATTGACTTCAATATGTGCTTACTGAATGTAATAGTCCCCTACTTCCATGCAACACTGCATGGTCACAGGCGAGGCCTGTTTTTTCAGCCAGGAAGTAAAATGGAATATCAACTTCTGTTTTTAATTCCTGGTTGAAAAAAACATTTAATCTAGGACTAAGGTGGCCTTTGCCCTGGAATTCCCAGAAATGCCACTTCAAAAAATATAAATGGAGAAAAATCTAATAGAGCAGCTATTCCCTTTACTGTAATGAATTTCAGGCCCTCCAGATGTTCTGAACTGCAACTCCTATCAGCTTTCAGATTAAGGCTGATGGGAGCTGCAGTTCAACAACATTTGGGGAGCCACACATTCCCCACTTTCATTGGGACAGTTAACACCTGAGGAACTACTTCTGGCTAGGCAGCCACCTCCAAACCAAAACAACATGGATAGAAGATTTAGGTTAGAAAGTGAACTTTGCAATAATACCATAGTTTGGCACACTAAAAATCCAGTCTAGCCTACAAAATTATCTCAGATATTAAAAGTTAATCCAAACAGAAGATATTCCAAACCTTCTGAAAAATGTTCAGGCATGGGATAGCCTCCAGGGGGACAAACCCTGGCTCTTGATCTCTGAATAAGAGACAGCACTAAAAGGGCAGAAACTCTTAGCTGACAGCTAAGATCCCCTGGATTCCTATGTCTTGCTATCATTTTGACAGACACAATAATTCAACAATTGGAATGTTACATTTTACAAGTAATTTGTTATTTATTTCCTACTACTTTTTAAGAAATAAGTTAATGTTGGTTGCCACTAAAAAAGAGTAACTTGTTGCATTAATTGTTACTATTGAGTTGCCTGTTTGTTTGCTTTTAAAGTCACTTAAATAAAGAAAAATGACTAAGAGTGTATCCACACTACATAATTATAATGTCATACAATTTCATTAGTCATGGCGCAGGTTTGCAGTTACACTCTATTAATTAGAGTGCTCCAGTTCACTCTCCTGCTTTTCAGCAGAGAATTCTGTGTAATTCACCAAAGTACAAATCCTGGGATTCCAGCAGGTGGAAGCCAAGGCAATTAAAGTGAAATCCAAGTGCTATCTATAATTGTATAATGTAAACACACCCCTAGTCTCAATATGGCAAATAACATTTTGATTTAAACAAACTGGAATGAGGCTGATGAACTCTGATCTGAGGCCTTTTTCAACATTTACTAAATAAAAAATACATGACATTAGCCATCTACAATAAGTAAAACACAGACAAAATAATATACATTACTATACAAATAGGCCTGTGTATGCTTACTTCCAGTAAAAAGTTTTCAGAGACCTTTTAAATGGTAAACTTCAAACAACTGATTGGCAACAAAATTATGCTGAAAGTACTAACTTAAATAACCCTTCTCTGTGTAAATAGACACCATCATATAACATTTTCAAACTTCTGGCTCATGGCTAGTGTCACCTTTCCCAACAACTTTAAAGGCTCAGATAGGAAAGTCATTTAAAAAAGAATAATCAAATGACTATGGAATACCAAGCCCTACAATCTCCTGTATTCTGTCCAGTGCGTTGAATCACTACTTTCTCCACCTAAATCATTAAATGGAGTGAGAGTTTATTCTATCACATACAGATTTTTTTTTTACAACAGCTTGCCTTAAAATGAAGCCTAAATGCTACTTCAAATACAGTCATCGTCTCCCCCCCCCCTTTATGGTGGCACTCAATTCTGGAGGAAAGAAGTCTGTACTACACATGCATAACCCTTAAAACAATGGTTCTCAAAACTGTGGAACGGGACCCTCCCGGGGGCGCAAGAGTTAGTTAAGGGGGGAGTTGAACACCTGGAGGCCCTGATTCCTTTTCCTCCTCTTCCCAAACTGCTTTTGTCCTGGAGCAGAAGAGAAAGCAAGGAGGGTGCTTGGAGCCTCTGCCTGAGGGAAGAGGAGGAGATCTATTGCCTTGTAAGATGTTAAAATATGAATATACAAGAATGTGTGAGCGAAAATACACACTCCAAACAAATTATTTTTATTCATATACTATGTCAAGAAGGGCACCATGTCCAAATGTAGATGTAATGGGGGTCACAAAGGTAAAAAGCTTGAGATTCATTGTTTTAATGTATCTTGCTGTGTACACTGTACTGGCCAGCAATTAAGGTAACAGCTGCTCAATCCATGAATCACCACATTTCCTACTGCGCCTAACAACACCCATAGGAATTAAATTCATGTCACCCAAGAACCAAAGGTTGCTTAGGGTTCCTCAGAAGGCCCTGAGCCAGCTCTGCTGGCATATGATTTTGGAGTAGCAAACTCTTACTTCATCCCACCGCTGTGCTATTGCACCAACTGCTTTGAAATTTCATAGTTTCAAAATCAGTCACCATGCAACATGATGGCTTGCGGAAAAACAAAATCTGATGCCCTCTTGGATTCACAGAACTAGCTTCATGGGTTATTTGGATACTCTCTTCAAACAGAGGATGGCTGCCCAGATTCATTATCAAGGACCCATCCACCTGTTTCCAGGTTGCTAGTTTTCATCAGCTTTTAAAAGTGACTGAACAGAAACAGAAGCAGGGGTGGGGGGGAGGAAGAGCATGCCTATGTCTTGCCCTTTTTGTAACACACACAGCCACTTGACATAAACATAGGAACATTGTGATGTTACTTACTGCTGGCTGGATTCTGCTTCGCTCTGCTGTGTTGCATTGAAACTCTGCATGGCTTGTACTTCCTCCTCCTCTTCATCCTCACTGGAAGCCTCCTCAGCTGCATGGGTGGAGCGAGGTGGAGGAGCAGTAGCTGTTCCATCAGCCTTCTGAATAGAGGGCTTCTGGCAGATGTACTTCGGGTCTCGGCCTAGGTTGCAGATCTCTTCTAGTAACTACAGAAAATTGCACAGCCATGTTTGCACAGAAGACATTCTACACACACGTTAAAAACCTAACTTAGAAACAAGATAAACTTCTGGGAGAGAAGGGGAGAGAACCAACAGAAAACAAGGCAACAGTGTAGTATGCAGCCTGGGAAGCTGCCATGATGGAGCGGTATGAAGCACAACACTACAGAGAGGGCAGCATCTTGTATTGTTTCCTACCTTAATTATGGCTGTGGTAGCATCTGTTTTGAGTGTAGGTTGGTGCCGCATGAGCTCATCCACAGCACTTCCAAGATTGGAGGCAGTGTCCCCTAAAATGAAAACCGGGGGTGGAATGAGATATAAGCTACAAGCATTCCTAAAGAAATGTATGTGAGTCCACAACACACACTGCATGAAGCAATTCAATCAATCTATTATTCATGTTGTTGTTGTAATTTCCTGCTTTCCCCCTGAAAATGGGACACAAAGTGGCTTACAAATGTTTTAAAAATACAATGAAAAACATACAAAAGTGGGCATTAAAATGGAATTAAACTAGTCTAATATTAAAACACATCAGTCACTAAAAATATAAAATGCAATTTAAAAGATAAAGGCACTTAAAAACAGTACATATTAAAACAGTTAAGCATACTAAAAGCACGTTAAAACAATAAAAATAAAACTATATACAAATCCAGCACCACAGAGCATTAAGAGCCCAACCTCAACCATCTGTAAAGGCCTGGTGGCAGAAAAATGTTTTAACTTGCCACTGGAAGGACAACAAAGATGGGGTCATCCTGGCCTCTCCAGGGAATGAGTTCCAACATCTGGGAGCAACCATTGAGAAGGCTCTCTCTCCCTTGTCCCTGCCAAATGAGCCTGAGAAGGTGTTGGGACAGAGAGGAAGAGCTCTACAGATGAGCTTAAAACCTTAATAGGCCCACACAGAGAGATATGATCCTTCAAATAACCTGGAACCAAGTCATTTAGGGCTTTATGAGTCAAAACCAGCACTTTAAATTGTGCCTAAAAACGGCCCATAGGTAACAGTTAATTTTGTACCATCTCTGTAACTGAATATTTAATTTTACTTTTCTAAAAGAAAGCTCAGTGTTGCCAGGAAGAGGACAAGTTAAATAAGGAGCAAAGGGGCTGCAGGGATAGAGAGAAATGGCATGAAACAGTATGGGACTGTGATGTCTCAAGGACTCCCTCTCTCAACTAAGCTTTCTCAGTCGTTTCACTTGATATCTTAAGTGTGGTTGAGTCCATCCTGATCTGAAGTACAGTGGGTGGAAATTCAGAATATCACTATGTTGATTGTGACACAAAGGCATAAAATGTCTATCCTAAAGAGGTCTGTATGTCTACCATGATGTACAGTAAGACATTGTTGGCTGTATTTCAAAAGATTTTGAATATTTTCTCTCTAGTTTCTAGTTCTGCTTTTTTGCACATTTTAAAACTTTTCTTTATATCTGTTTTAGGTTTTATCACTCCAAGATCCCTTGTTAAGCATCACTGATAGAAAAGCAGAATATAAATAAAGATAGGTTGCTTACCTGTAATGGTATTTCTTCAAGTGGTCATCTGCGAATTCACACAAATGGGTTACATCTGCGTCTACACAGAACCATTCGGAACCTTCTTAGAGCTATTAGAAGCGTTTTGGTGGTAGCTCCGCCCACTCTCTAAGTGCCTTATTGGCTAGTTTCCCACATAAACCCTCAGTTCCATGAACGCCAAAGCAGCAGCCTAGGATCGAAAGGGAGGCAGGGCATCACTCTGAGGGGAGGATGGGCGGGATTTGTGTGAATTCGCAGATGACCACTCGAAGAAATATTGTTACAGATAAGCAACCTGTCCTCCTTCTTCATGGGTCTCTGCAAATAACACAAATGGGTTAGACTGACAAGCTTCGACACACTGCCTCAAACAAAATTACCGTTTGTGAGTCTGAGCCCAAGGCATGTAAATATAGGGATGAACATTCCCGCTAATATGACTCTACATGAGTCGAGCTGAAATTCCAGTACTGAGACATAGTGGAAACAGTCACCAATGCAGGTGAGAACATGCAGTGGCAGAAAAAACAGGTTTGTCAGCTAATCCATATGTTGCACAGACTATTGATAGATCTTGATGGTCTGTGATAACATTTTTAACTTCTTACTAGGTGTTTTAAGAAATGCTGGCTGAGTTAACAGGTTTCTAAGTATTGTACTGAGCTGATAGAAAGGTTCAAATACACTATCTGGGGATTTTTCTGTTAGAATTGAATTTCTTAAAGTAAGACATTTTTCAGAACTAAGGATTATGTTGCACAGACTATTGATAGATCTTGATGGTCTGTGATAACATAGCAGGTGTATGGCTAAGGTCAAGGGAAAAACCTATGACCTAGACAACACAGGTTTGTTAGCAATGGAAATTATGCCAAAGCT
>CM034703.1:149889646-149903902 GCA_020142125.1 Phrynosoma platyrhinos
TTCCATGGATGCATCCGTGGTCAAGGTGACGTCTGGTTGTGGAGGAAGGAATGGTGTCCCCATGCAGACGTTGTCGGGTTGGAGCCACCATCGAAGAGAAGCAGCGACCTGCACCGGAATGGTGAGCTACTTTGAGGGAGAGTTGCATGTAGCATCGAATGACGACAGGAACCAAGACTGTACAGGTCTCAAATGCAGTCTTGCCCAAGGTGTCACAAAGGTCATCGAAGCCAAGTGTGCCATTACTGTCTGAACGAGATGTGCCTTGACCTTGTTGTATTTGAGGCATGCTCTGATAGAAGTGGTCAGTGCTGTGAATCTGTCTTTTGGAAGGAAGGTCTTCTCTAGTTCAGAGTCCAAGATCACCTCGATGAACTTGACCCACTTCGACGGGGTGAGGTTTGACTTTTCCTCGTTGACTTTCAGTCTGAGAGAATGTAACAGATCCAGAGAGAACTGGATGTCATCTAAGAGTTTTTCTTGGGATGGTGCCGTGAAGAGCCAGTCGTCCAGGTACGGGAAGACTGTGATCCCTCTGCGGTGTAGATAGGCAGCAAGAGGAGGAACAGGAAGGCGGTCGTCTGCGCGGTTGACCTTGCGCTTGTGAAGAATCCTGTTAGTAAGAGCATTGATTCGGGGGGGTACCATGATCTGTGTTGGTAATACCTGAATCGACGTCTGGATAGGTGTGTTGTGTAGGGCTGTATCCTGTATTTCCGGACAGCAGTCTTCATTTTATATTTGAGGTTCAATTTTTCATTGGTGTCTTTATGAAAAATTCCCAATTCGTCAAAGGGAAGGTCTTCAATGGTTCCCTTAGCCTGGGGTGTGAGGTCAGCTGCACACAACCATGCATGGCGGCGCAAAGAGACCAAGGTGAGAAGAGTCTTAGCCACGCAATCGGTGAAATTCCTCGCCTATACAATCTGTTGCACCTGCACTGCGTGGGCTTCATCCTGTAGGGCAATAGCGTATGGTTTATGCTCCTCAGGAAGTTCGTCCAGGATTGGACCCAGCTTTTCCATTAGATGTTGGATGTATGCGCCCATGCAACCAACATAATTGGCAACTTTGAGTCCCAGGACTGAGGTGGAATAAACCTTTTTCGCCACCGTGTTGATCTTTTCCCCCTCCTTGTCTGCAGGGGCCATGGAAAATTTAGGGGTGGAGATGTATTGTGCACCCTCGACAATGGCGGAATTTTGTTGGGGATAATCCATCATCTATGGTGGGGTTGGGTCCAAAATACGGTATAGATTGTCAATGCGCCTGGAAGTGGTAAAGGTGGAAGCCGGCATCTCCCAGGATCTTTTGAGTATTTTGGCCAGAGAAGGCATATATGGAATGGCCGGTCTGGTGGCAACTCTACTTTGGACTCACCTCTCAAGCTGATCAGAAACTTCCTCCTCTGGTTGGGTAACATTGAATTCGAGAGCACGTGCCATCCGGAGGACTTGGTCTGCGAAAGCGCATGCGTCATCAGTGGGGGAGGAAGCTGCGAGATTCACCATTGGTCAAGTCCGACCAGGGGATTAATCAAAGTCTCCAATGGATTCATATTCAGGAGTGAAAAAGAGAGAGCGATATGAGGAACAACTGGATTCAGGCGAAGACGGGGAATGATGGGACCTTTTCTTCTCACCTTGAGAAGAACGTTGGTGTCTAGTCAAAGATTGATGTTTCAGCAATGGGGAACGATGACGTTTGGGTGATGGGGAACGATGACGTCTAGTTGAAGATTGATGTTTAGGCAACGGGGAACAATGACGTCTAGGTGAAGGGGAACATTGATGTCTTTTAGATGACGAAAGGGATGGTGACCTGCTTCCATTGAGTTCAAGAGCGGCCACAGTGTCGAAGACATTGAGGTGATGTGGAAGGCTATTGGGAGTCGGAACGATGCGGCAGAAGTGGAGATGATGAAGACTGCTGTACAGCAGGAAAATCTTGTTGTCTTTGCGCTTTCATCTGGTCCAGGTGTTCAGGCTGGACGCGGAGAAGATAACTGTTGGAGTGCTCATCAAAGACCAACTGAGGATATTTTTGAATCCACGGGTCGGAGTGATGTTGTCCCTGTTCCATGTCAGAACGGTGCTGTCTCCATTCCGTGTCGGATTGAGGTAGAGACCACCTCCCATCGGACCCGGAGCTCCTACGGGCTGGAGATGATGGGACGGCAGGAGGGAGTGGTGAGTGTGGCGTTAGAGCCGGAGGCTGTCGAGTTTCTATCTCCGATTTGGAGTCAATACAGACCATCGGTGTTGAAGGTTTTGAGGCTGACGGAATGGTGGGAATAGGAACACGCACTACAAATGGTGGAGGAGCGGAGCATGACGACACCAGAGGGGGTCTTAGATATTTCCCCAGTTTTTGAACGCCTCTTCGGCGACATGGATCGTTCCCTTTCAAGGGAATGAAGAGGGGATGCAGAACGGGTTCTTTTAGATGAAAAGGAGATTTCCTCGATAGTCTCCAAATGCTTTCTCTTGGAAGACTTTCCCCACTCCTTTCTAAACCCTCCGTACTCACACTCTCTCCATGCCTGGAAGACCTTCTGAGAGACTTCTCCCTGGATCTTCCCCTTTCTCGAGGGGGATCTGAGGAAGGAATAGAAACGGCCGCTGAAGCCAAAGCCTTGGCTGGTGTCTCCGCCTGCAGGGCTTTCTCCCACACGGCCGCTTTCAACTTCACAATCCTATTTTTCAGAGCCTGTGGTGTAATTTTCTTGCACATTTTGCAAGTTTTTGGATTGTGAGACTCTCCAAGACAAAACACACATTCGTCGTGCTGGTCAGAAGTTGGAAATTTGGAACTGCACAAGTTGCATTGCTTGAAGGAAGCCATGGTTGCCGTATCAAAAAAGCTAGCCGATTTTCAAAGTCATGAAACAGTCCAAAATCAATTTCCAAAGCTGTGAAACAGTCTAAAACAAACAACACAGTAGAAGTCGCAATCCAAGAATAGTCAGAAGCCAAAAACGTGGTCAAAAAGCCAATAGGTCAAAAGTAAACTACTCAGTAGCGAAGTTCCTTGCTAGCTAGCCGCGGCCGAAAGGAACCGAGGAAGGAGCGGGAACGCGAGGGCCTATATAGAGGTGGGCGGAGCTACTGCCAAAAAGTTGCAATCCAACTTCTGCCCAGTGATTCCAGACGGTTCCGAACTGGCTGCGCATGCGCAGACAAAACCCATTTGTGTGAATTCGCAGAGACCATGAAGAAGAAAAAAGCTTCTCCTCAGAAGTATGATGGGCCTTAGCCGGGCACAAAAGTAGGGCAAGCGGCCATAAAAGGCATTCTCTTTAACAGTAAAAATGGCCTTAGGGTGTTTGTCAAGCACGTCAGTGAGGCGGGTGACTTTTTAAAATGTTTTCCCCAGGAATACTTTCAGAAAGAAAAATTGTCCCAAGGGTACAAAGAAGCTTTGCCAAGTACGCGAGAGAGGTGAGCAGCCATTTTAGAATTTTTTTTACATCAGTGAGTGTTGAAATAACTTCACCTCAGAAGTTTAATTTGCATGTAAGAATGCGATTCTCTCAGAAATCGCAAGGCTCCTTTTAAAATATGAATGACAATGTTAAAAAAAAATACCACCAAATTGATCCTATCAAATGGTAAATATTAAAGTGTGACAGGAAAATGAATCTCTGAAGAGTTCCTCCTGATGCTGCTGCTGTGGCAGATCAAAGGAACTGAGGGTTTAGGCGGAAAACTGGCCAATAAGGTAGTTGGAGAGTGGGCGGAGCTACCGACAAAATGCTTCTAATAGTTTTGGGAAGATGCTGAATGGCTCTGCACAGGCGCAGAATAATTTGTGTGACCACCAAGAAGAAATACATTTACTGAAAGGGTCTTCTGTTAGTCTTCACCGGAAACAAAGTTGTGTGGCACTTTAAATCAAAATGGGCAACTTTAGCGAGTACAGGGCCCTTAAAGACTAACAAGTTTAATACATGAGAAACTCTTAAGAGATTCTAGTCTACATCTTTTAGCTTACACATTGTAAACCGCTAAGGGGGTGCTTAAGTGCAACGATAAGCAGTATGGAAATGTATTTGCTGTTTCTATTGCTATAAGGGAAGTTTCAAGAAGTTTCTATCTCCTTTAATATTAAAAATGTAGAAGTACAAGGCAGCAAGAGCTATCAGACAATCATGACAGCACTGAGGAATTACAAGGTTACACTGAAAGACAATGCTTTCCTCTTACCTCATCGCATTTCCTTTTTCTCTAATACGTTTATTGACGAACAGAACATTCACAGAACAGTGACCCCACCTCTTAAGCCCCTTTTACAGTTTCTTCCCCTTCTATCTGTCACCAAGATTCCACATGCCCTATTATGACCTTCCTAGGTTACTTCATACTCATGAAAAAAGTAGGCATTAGCCAATAAAAGTATGGCATAAATAACAAATTTCTGAACAAATCTTGCCAAGAAACCACTGTGAAAGGTTTGCCTTAGAGTTGCCATTAGTCAATAATGACTTGAAGGCACACAACAACAGGGACTTTCCCCTCTTTTTTCAGATTCACAGTTGTGTCATTTTCTTTTCTGTCAATAAACCTGTTAACTATATTTCAGAAATGACATCACCACCCACTGGAAATATAAATTTGCACACTTTTCATTCTCAACATTGGGAACTACGGTCTGTACTGCAGCCAACTGAGATGTCATCTAGAAAAAGCAGAACCTTGGATATAAATAGAAGTCTACACCTTCAGTAGACTAGCTCATTAACAATGGTAATGAGATTGACATCTTCATCAAGAGGCTATTGGAGAATCTATAGCAATAGAAGACAGGATTCTAGTCATCACCACAAGTTGTTAAATTGTACCATATGCAAAACAGTGCCTACATATGAGCCATGAAACATTAGAATTATAGATAATGGTGACATTCCATATATACTCATATACAAATCAACCTCATGTATGAGTTGAGGGAAGATTTTGGAGCCAAAATCATGACTTTTGATATGACCTGTGGATAAGTCGAGGGTAAAACTTAGGAGCATGTTACAGGGTCTAAAGAGGAAGACACCACTTCCCTCCCTCCTTCTCCTTCTCCTTCTCTGGACCTCTCCCAACCAGCTAAAAAAGAGGTTTTTACCATGTGCCTCGTGCTAGAGGAGAATGTTTTAACATCGGATTGAGAAAGGGGGGAAATGGAGGTGAATGGAGTGTTTGATGGTAAGAGAGATCTGGAAGAGGAGGAGGAGAAGGAGTGCAGATTTTAACATCAGATTGATAAGGGAATCACCTCTTTCACACACAAACACACACACCCTGTCTCAGAAGCTCTTTCAGAGATCATTGCCAGGTAAGGAGCGTGGGGCATGGGATGCATCTTCTATCAGGACCTTTCTAAACTGCACTGGCACATTTATAAGTCAATCCAGAATGTTAGGGTCAACTTTTGGGCATACATTTTTTGACTTATAGTCCAGTATATATGGTACATAATATATTATGGAAGGTTTTTCTTTAATTTGGTGGCATGAAGCATAAAGAGAAAGAAGCTATCTAGCCCAGTACCTTGTCAGTTTTTTCTTCTTCCTATGGACTCCACAGTGAGCACCCAAGACAAAGTCCTACTAGGCACCATGGAATGTGTTTTTTTCCCAAGCCTACACGAGGAGGTAGCCAACAGCTCCTTATGCAAGCAGTTCCTTCCATTTACCAGACAGCCCAACATCCTGCTTTGCATAGGGCACAGATTCTCACTGCCTGGTCCATGGCTACTGACTGATGTATCAGATGTAGCAGAAAGCCTCCCATCCGGATGCTGGTACACTGGAGGAGTTCTCAAGGAGAAAGAAATCTTGACCAAAGATACTTACCAAGCGGATCTGAACTACGTCGCCTCCTCATTGCAGGGAGGTAATCTGGTGAGAGCAATACTTTGAAGAGGCGTTCAAAAGGCTGACACTGGACAAAAGACTGGAGGCCTCGAGCATTCAGACAGAGGGCACTAAAGACATTGGGAAGAGAACCCAAGACTTCCCGTGTGGCAGGAACCTGTCAGGAGATATACACACACATTCCAGAAAGAAAAATAGTCACTATCATGCAGCATTTCTGTAAGTCATACATGCCTCTGATGCTGTGAAATGTAAAAGGACAAAGAAGGGATGCTTCCCAACAGCCTAACATTTCAAAATGAATTCAAAATGGAAATGAGATCAAAAAGGATGGAGTGAAGCCCATATATCTATATATAGATGAGTACTTACCCTTTCTCAGTCTTATGAAGGTGTACTGCTCTCAAGTCCTTCAAAACAATTAGTTAATTCCCTAACTTCTATATGTCCCCATCAAAATGTCACTCCTATGCTTTTGTAGTGCCATCTTTCAGTGCATTTTCAAATGTTAGGCTATAATTCAGATAGGAAAGCAGAATAAAGAGACACACTCCCTTGTCTAGTTTCCTATGTAGGTATTCCACCATGGTGACCAAAGCTGTCTCTGTCCCATAACCATGTCTGAAGCCAGACTGAAATGGATCTAAACAACTTGTTTCATCCAGACCCTCTGGAGCTGGGAAACCACCACATGCTGAAGAACCTTGCCCCCAAAAAGGGATATTGGAGAATGGGCAATAGTTCCCCAATATGGTGGGGTCCAGGGAGGATTTGTTCAATAGTGGTCCCACCACAACCTCTTTTAGCAAAGGTGTAGACCTGTCTTGCTGTTGTGAGGCATTCACTACTCTTCTAACCTACTCAGCCACTTCAGGCTGCTTTTAGGAGCCAGAGAGGCATGGGTCCAGTATGTATGTGGTTGCTCTCACCTCTCTACATCCTCTTGTAACATGAACAATGGTATAGTGAATGTACTGAAGAGAGGCAGGCCAGCACAACTGACAATCTATTTGTGAAGTCCTCTTATCAAGTGTACTCATTTGTAAAATAAAACAGTTTGCATCTCCACAAACTGACAAGTGCAATCAATATCACCCCAGCCTCCCAAATATGAAGAAAGAAACAGGGAGGTGGGAGAGAGATAGGAAAACACATAATCAAAAAGACACTTACATCTTTAATAAGAAGAGCGTGCAACATGACATCTGTTAGGCCATTATCCTGTAAAGAGGACAGCAGCGAAGGCTCTTGGAATACAAAGACTGTTACCACTTCAGTGGCTGTCAAGAAATAGAAAATAATAACGTTGGTCCCTCACAGATACACATTTTCTGTCTTGTGCTTGCAATGTCTGTAGTTCTAGGCCTCCCCAAGATTTTGATGCTGAATACTGAGGTATGTTACTGCTATAAAATCAGCTTTATTGGTGGAAAGTGATGCAGCATGTAATACACAGCAGAGAAGCATGCCACCTCTTTTGCTGACAGGATCCAGCATCCCCTCACAGGCAATGGTAGAACAGGGTCCCTAAACAGCTAATTCTACCCAGACTATCTCCAGCTGGCAATTCAATTCCCCATAGCATATGTTGGCTTATGGACTGGAGTGCACTCCTGCCAAGGTAAGACTGATAGAAGATTGACTTGTTCTGTTCTGTGCATTCAAGTTGTTCCCAACTTATCGTGACACTAAGGTGAACCTATCACAGGGTTTTATTGGCAAGATTTGTTCAGAAGGGGTTTAGCCTTATATAGTGAAGAAGCAAACAAAGGAAATCAGAATTTAAAGACATACCCATGTTAGTCTGCAAATTAGTATGCAAAGGGATCTTGTAGCTCCCTGAGGGAAGCAGGGATCTTGTAGCTCCCTGAGGGAATGAAGGAAAGAAGCTGGTACCATGAGCTTTTGTAGATTGGAGTCTACTTCATCTATCTGACAAAGTAGTTTCAAGCCTATGAAAAGTCATGCTACCAGGGTCTTTCTTTCAATTAGTCTCAAATGTGCTACAAGATTCCTTTGCATGATGAAAATCAGGGTGTGTAAATATGACCCATCTACCCTTATTCTTCGCTACACTACAATTATGAGAACTGTGCAAGCAGGTTAGTTGCAGAGGAAAAA
Organism: Phrynosoma platyrhinos; assembly: GCA_020142125.1. Classification (NCBI taxonomy): domain Eukaryota; kingdom Metazoa; phylum Chordata; class Lepidosauria; order Squamata; family Phrynosomatidae; genus Phrynosoma; species Phrynosoma platyrhinos. The sequence goes on from CM034703.1 coordinate 149,897,634, forward strand.
TCATTCTCAGCCTTCCTATCTTTTCAAATTACCAGGCTGATGCAAAAAATCTAACAAGGTCGCTAATAAAAATGGAGCCTTTCATCTTACAAGCCAGTTGTTCATGTTTGGTCATGATGCTAACAAGGGCCTCAACACCCATCTGCTTAGTGGCAGAGGCTAAACTTACTACATTTTCTAAGCAGGGAGTTGAGAAATACCATCTCAGTTCAGGATGACCCAAGGACATTGCTCAAGAAGGGTAGTTTCTAGCCCAGTAAGTAATACATGTTTCTTGTATTATCCATAAAAGATATCCTCACCAAGCAAGAAGAGTGATGGCCCATAATATTCTGCATTGCTGATGATGTGTTTCAGGGAGGCAGGCAGAGAACCATCCATCACTGCAAGTTGCAAGAAAGCAAATAGGCACAGCTCTTTTAGTAATTATATAAAATACTTATGTCCAGACCTGTAAATATCCCACCAGTAATTCTAGATACAATTTTAGTACTGTAACTTCCAAATCATGCAAATTTGTTTATTCAGGTCCTACTAGCCACAGGTGAAACTACGACGTCAGTAAAACCCCATCTCTCAGCTCTTCAAAGTATTATACAGTACATCCTCTGTCTTCAAGTGTATCAGTAATTATTGTCCGTAATTTTACAAGTGTATCTCCAACAATAAATACAGACATATCTCATTTAACAAAGTATCCTTTTTACTAAATCTCTCTGTTGCCCCCCCCCTTTCTTCCTTGTTCTCCATATGGACATACCAAAACAGAGAGGAAAGGGGAAAGTAGCTAGTTCTGTCTCGCTAACTATCCTCATCATGATAAAGAAGGACAGGTTGCATACCTGTAACGATGTTTAATCGAGTGGTCATCTGCGAATTCACTCAAATGGGCATTCTGCACCTGCGCAGAGCCATTCAGAACCTTCTTAGAGCTATTAGAAGCATTTTGGCAGTAGCTCTGCCCACTCTCCAACTGCCTTATTGGCCAGCTTCCCACCTAAACCCTCAATTCCATGGATGCCAAAACAGCAGCCCAGGACTGAAGAAGAGGCAGGGCACCACTCTGAGGGGAAGATGGGCGGGATTTCTGTGAATTCGCAAATGATCAATTGAAGAAACATTATCACAGGTATGCAACCTGTCCTCCTTCTTCGTGGTCTCTGCAAATCACACAAATGGGTTAGACTGACAAGCTTCAGTCAGTGGAGGAGGGAGTGCCATGCCACATAGGATGGTCCATTGCCTCAACAAAATCACCGTTTGTGAGTCTGAACCCCAGGTATGCAAATATAGGGATGAACAATCCCGCTAATATGATGACCATGAGTCGAGCTGAAATTCCAATACTGGGATACAGTGGAAACAGTCACCAATGCAGGTGAGAACATGCACAGTGGCAGAAAAAACAGGTTTGCCAGCTAATCCGTATGTTGCACAGACTGTTGATAGATCTTGATGGTCTGTGATAACATAGCAGGTATATGGCTAAGGTCAAGGGAAAAACCTATGAATTAGACAGCACAGGTTTGTTAGCAATGGAAATTATGCCAAAGCTATTCAGTAGGTAGTGAAAGAAGTTCACTACTGCAAGTGGTAAAAGAATAGTAGACAAATTCTGCAACAAGAAGGAAAGGTATACAGACTCTGTCTGATCCAGGAGATGAATGGAAGCCAACGCAAAGGGCAACAGACTTGCAACAATGTGAGGCTGCACAGGTTGTGACACTGGCAATCGGGAAAAAGGGGCTTACCAAGCCCTCAAATTTGAAGATGTGTCAAAGGGAATCTTTGAAGTGAAAGATTTGTATTCATTTAATTGTGTAATCCCGCCTCGATCCGTAGGGAGAGGCGGGAAATGTAAATGAAAATTATTATTATTTAAAAGGGCAATGACCTCATAAAGCCTCTAAGCCACTGTTTGAAGATTACGGCATCGATAGACAAAGCCTAGAACACTAAACAATCTAGGACTAAGCCAGTGCTTCTCCATTATTTTCTGTCACACCCCCCCTAGGAAAGAAAACATTTTGCGCCCCCCCGCGTGACTGTAAATAGTCACATGGGTGGGTTTGACCAATCAGGATAGAGCATGTCGGGCCGCGCTGGGACAATCTCCCTCTCTCCAGCCGTAACGGGTCCCCCTTTATGGAGCCTTGCGCCCCCCCCTGGGGGGCCCGCCCCACTATTTGAGAACTGCTGGACTAAGCAGTCACATAGAATGTGGAATGGACCATCTGTGCTCAGCAATGAGATGGTTGGCATCACCTGCAAAGGTGGCAGAAAACAAGTGCCTGCACTACAAGGTGGGCAGCAGGATATCTTGATAGTCCATTCTTACAGAGAGAGCCTAATGGCACCGAACTGAAGAAGCTCCAGTAACCACTTCTGGAATAGTGGTGGACATCAAAGAGGAGGAATAGTACCTCATCTAGTCACAGCAAAAATATTGACAACAGGGAGAGTGAGACTACCACAATATCCAATTGTTGTAACTCACAACACACGCTGTGTGTGAACATAATGTGTCAGGCTAATAGTGTTCTTGGTGAAAATGCCAGAGAAATAATAGTGGCTGGTGTGAGGACTAGAATATTAGTTGTAGCATTATAAAAGTAACGGGATTCCACAGTGTTGAGTAGAAAGAGATCCCTGTGGAAATGTTATCCCATCCCATGATGTCCTGCAGAGGTTGTATGAAGGATAACATGGCTTGGCAGGAACAGTGAGAATAGGGTATGCCAGTTTGGATACTAAGTTGTGACTGGATGAAGGTATAGCAAAGTGACAGGTGAAGTCCACGGTAGTAAGCTAGTTCTGGCAATTAGTGATGCAATCAGCCAATTAGGCCAGGTGGTCTTGATAGCCACTTAGCAGAGTATAACTGCATTATGAATCTGCTTGGGTTTTAAAGTGTATTACTCTTCATGTTGGTCAGGAGTCTGTTGTTCTCCATACTGCTGGGAAGTAAGTTTTTCTCTTTGCTAGGGAGTTGTAGTACTGCAGGCATGCAGGAAATTATGCCATGCTGATTTAGTTTTGCATTGTATTTGTACTTAGCCATGTTGCTTTGCTTATTTTTGTTTTACACTCTGCTGAGTAAAGCTCTATTTTTGTTGACTCCATGACTCTGCTGTGATATTTTGCAATACATCCTAACAATGGTTATGGGCCCAGAATGCCACTGCTCATGCAGTGTATGTCTGGAGGACATCTGGAGTCTGGAGAGTTTGCAGAGGCTGGTAAGAAGCAAAGGGGCTTGCTGAGCACCTGGTATCTGTCTGAGAAGGGTATGGAAGATTGGCAGCCATGACTAGCACAATAATTAGTGGTTTACCACTAGAGAGGCTAAATGAACACAATTACCTGACGTGGTCTGTAAAGATGCAATGTTTTCTCATTAAAGAAGACTTATGGGAAGTGGTTATTAATGACCTAGCACAGCCTGGCTGAGGACAAAGGATTGCAGCACAGAAGGCTCACTCCTGGGTTGTTTTGGGGGTAGGAGAGAGCCAACTGATTCACATAAGGGACTTGCAGTCTGCAAAAGAATGTTGGGATGCTCTGCATGGCATGCACATTCGCACCTCTGCTATCTCCAAGATGGCCTTAACAAGAAAGCACTACGGAGCATGTCTGGAACCAGATGGGGATGTTTCCCAGCATTTGCAGTACATGCAGAAAATATTTCTTGAGTTGTTGGAGAGAGGCACTTTTCTCTGGATGAATCCTAGGATGTGTTTGCCCAAAGTTTGGAAGTTCTCCCTGAGAAAGACCTAACACTACATTATCTAACTGGTTGTCTGCTGGAAGAAGAAGCCAAGAGGAAGGAACACCGAGCAGAGCTGGCAGTTTCCAAGCAGCATTCCAGGCATTCTTCGGCTCAGCCTCAGAAAACTAATGAAACGAACAGCGCAGAAAATGTGTTTGCTGTGAGGAAATGCTACAAATGTGGATCTATAAGGCATCTTCAGTGTTTCTGTCCAGCTTTGCAGAGACAAGATCCTGCAGTCAAGAAGCAGCAGCAAGAGAGATGCAAGCAAGGAACTAAATCACAGCTTGTTTCAGCTGTATATTGTTTAAACCAGGGGAAAAAGGACTGGCTTCTGAATTCTGGATGTGCTTGTCACATATCTAACCAGAGAAGTTATTTTAAATCTCTGGAACCAGCAAGTATTAACCATGTTAAATTAGGAAATGGGATAAAGGTTGCTGTTGGAAGGAATGGAAGAGTGTTATATCCCTAGTTTATCTGCAACATTACAGAATGTGTATTTTGTGCCAGAGTTAAGTTTTTGTTTTCTGAGTGTTGCCTGTCTCACAGAAGAAGGCTATCAGATTTCATTTACTGGCACAACATGTGATATTAAGAAAGGAGGGGTACTATGTGCTACAGGAGTTAAAAAGGATGGCCTTTACCACATGGTGCCCAATTTACAGACTTCTGTGGGTACAATTTGTAACAATAACCCTCCTCATAACAAGTGTATCCATTTGTTGCATAGGCTACTGGGCCATGCTGGTTTTAAAGTTATAGAAAAAATGATATCTTTGTATGGGGATACCAAGTTGAAAGAGTGTAAGATGTTTCTTGACTGTACTGTGAGTAAACAATCTAAGAGCAAGATACAGCCCATAAGGAAGAAAAGTAACAGAGTTACTAAGAGGCCATTTGAACTAGTCCATTCCGATGTTGTGGGACTGCTACCAAGCAGTTTGGGTGGTGCAAAATATTTTGTGACTTTTGTTGATGACTATAGTCATTATGCTTGGATTTATTTGTTAAAGAGTAAAGGAGAGGTATTTCAAATTTTCAAGAACTGGGTAGCATATGTAGAGAGGCAATTTGGCCACAAGATAGCACAACTGCAATTTGACCGGGGAGGAGAATATATCTCAAATTGTTTTCAACAGTGGCTAAAGAAAAGGGGCATTTTCCGCAGATTTACTAACCCTTTTCTCCTTGGGAGAATGGCATAGCGGAACGCCAAGGAGGGATACTCCAAACATTTAAGGATCCTTTATTATGTGATTCTGGCATGAGTTATAAATACTGGGCTGAGGCTCTACTCACAGCCAATTATACAGTCAACAGAATTTGGAGTACAAGTATCAACGACATCCTGTATCACATACTGTTTGGTAAACAGCCCAATCTCACTCATATGAGAATATTTGGATGCTTTGCCTGGGTGTATATACCAAAGGCTCAAAGGAGGAAAGGACAAGCCAAAACAGCCAAACTAAGATGCAGGCAATGGCAAAGTGATAATATCTCAGAATTCTAGTTTTATTGAAAGCAGTTGGAAGCATGTCCATGTTAATTCAGACATCATTCTACCCATGACTGAGACTGATGAATTAGGTCAGGGGTAGGCAACCTTTCCCCATTAAGGGCCGAGGGACTTCAGCTCCCAGAAGCCTCAGTCATGTTGGCCAATAGTCCCATGTTGGCCAATAGCTCCTGGGATTCTGGGAGCTGAAGTCCCTCGGCCCTTAAAGGGGAAAGGTTGCCTACCCCTGAATTAGGTGATACTGTGCCATTATCACCTCAATCCCCTGAAAGGTCAGATAGTCCAGTTAGAGATACAATCCCATCAAATGGTCAACAGAAGAAAAGTCCTGATAAAAGTCCTGGTACACGAAAGTCCAAAGATTTCAGTTGAACCAGGTGTTACATACCAACCAAGAGGTCTCAGAGAGAGAATGAAGGGGTTCCACCTGTAAGGTTTTCTGTTCCAAATGTTATTAGAGTTTGTAATATTGCTTTATAATCCCAGAATTATGAGGAAGTTTTGAGTTTCCCTCCCAGTGAGAAGGCAAAGTGGGAGGAAGCTATGCAAGCTGAAATGAACTCTATGAATGACCACAAAGTATATACAGTTGTAAACTTACCAGCTGATAAAACACCTGTAGGTGTCGCTGAGTATAAAAAATCAAGCACTCTAGCTCAAGAGAAATGAAATACAAGGCCAGACTCGTAGTTCAAGGTTTTTCACAAAGGAGGTTTGAAAGCTATAATGAAGTTTTTTTCACCAACTTTTAAGGTTGAAAGTCTGAGGTTAATCCTCACCATAGCTGCACAAGCAGATGCGTTCGTTTATCATTTTGATATAACCACAGCTTTTCTAAATGCACAACTAGACAAGTTAATATTCATGGTGCAGCCTCCTGGATTTCAAACAAGTGATTCAAACATGGTCTGGAAATTAAACAAAGCTATTTATGGTTTAAAGCAGGGGTAGGCAACCTTTCCCCTTTAAGGGCCGAGG
>CM034703.1:149911926-149952933 GCA_020142125.1 Phrynosoma platyrhinos
GGAGCTGAAGTCCCTCGGCCCTTAAAGCGGAAAGGTTGCCTACCTCTGAACTATACAATAATCCAACAAAAACTAGACCAAGAACATCAGTTTAAGAGCCCTAGACCTCTCACCGTGCCGTATGCCATCTGAGAAAGCTGGGTCCTGGATGGCCTTTTTGAGGAAGTTCAACATAGACTTGAGAAGTGCTGCTCGCTGAGGGATGCACTGAACTCCTGGAATAGGAAGGAATCCAGAAATTGAATCAGTCAGTGGCAAGTAGTTTGGCAACACAATAGGAGCTTTTATAAAAGTCATTACATACCACTTCGGGGGGAGACTACTGTATTTGTGCTGCTGCTGCTGCTAGCACTGCTGCTGTTACTACTACTGGGAGTGGTGGCACTTGGGACCCTTGTTTCAACCACAACTTCCTGCCGTTGCTCTCCAGAGGTGGAAGGACCAGGGCTGCTTTCCATAGCTACATCAGAAACTGAAGGCATAGAAGGATATGTTAAAGGACAGAAATTGACTCAGTTTGTCAAAAGACATCCCCAAAATTCCCAATACCAATTGGTGAAAAGCTTTTGATACCAAGGAGGTGGGTATAACAAAATAGGGTTTCTAGCTAACTTCCTCTAAAACAGAAATATTGATACTGGAGAAGTGGAGCTGAAGAAATAAGATAGCCCAGTTCCATCCCTATGTCTATGAAGCTATAGCTGTGGGACTCTGATTATTCCATCTAGAAACCCTACACACACACGCTGACAGCAAGCATAGCTTCATTTAACGCTACCATTCTTCAAAATTTTACAGCCCTCTTGTCCCTAAACCAACAAATCAATAAACCATGGAATGGTCTGCCCCCTGTTTCCTCAAGCCAGTCTGGTTATGCATGCCAAATTTATTGCAACTTCCATATGTGGAGAAGGCAAAAAGTTTACCTTCCATTTCACAAGTCAACATAAGGACAGGTTGCTTACGTATAACTAGTTTTTCGAGTGGTCATCTGTGAATTCACACAAATGGGCTATTCCTGCGCCTGCGCAGTAAGCTCGGAAACTTCTGGAATCACCAGGGAAAACTTTCCCTGCAACTTTTTGGCAGTAGCTCTGTCCACCCTTATAAAGTCCCTAGCATTCTCACTCTTCCTCAGTTTTATCACGTATGCCGCATATCAGCGATAGAAAGGATCTTAAAAAGTGAGCAAGACACGACTGAGGGGAGGATGGGCAGGATTTGTGTGAATTTGTAGATGACCACTCAAAGAACTACAATTACAGGTAAGCAACCTGTCCTCCTCCTTCGTGGTCTCTGCGAATCACACAAATGGGTTAAACTGACAAGCTTTGGTCAGTAGAAGAGAGAGTTATGACACCATTTGGAAAGTTCGAACAAATTGTATTTTATTAACAACAATAAACATTAAAATTCAAAAAATCCATTTGTCAGTGTCGTTTGTTTTGGTTTCAAGGCATATAAAACAAGTAATGCAATAAAACTTTTTCAATGCAAATCAGAAAGTAACACTGCACTCCCAAAAGCTGTGTCCTGCCAGGCCCTGGTGTCCAGCCTATAGTGTTTAATGAAAGTCAGTGGTTGGGACCAGGCAGCAGCCTTGCAGACATCCTCCAGAGGTACCCCATTCAAGAAACCAGAGGATGTCGCTACCGCCCTGGTGGAGTGGGCCCAAATTTGAGACGGAAAAGTCTTCTCTGAGAGTTTGTAACACAAGTGGATGGTACTGGACACCCACTTCAAGAACCTTTGTGTAGATACAGCAGTCCCTTTTTGGCTTCCAAGTAGCAAACAAAGAGTCTCTCAGAGCGCCTCAAACCCAAGGTCCTGTCCAAGCAGAACGCCAGTGCCCTTCGGACATTGAGAATGTGCAGATGGCGCTTGGCATCTGTCGTTGGGTGTCGGGACAAGGTAGGCAGAACAATGTCCTGATTGATGTGAAAAGAGGACATCACCTTCAGAAGGAAAGTGATGCTGGGACAGAGAACCACTTTGTCCTTGTGGAAGCGAAGGTAAGTAAACGAAGTTCCCTTGCGTGTCAAGCAGAGGCGATGGCCACAAGGAAAGCTGTTTTTCCAGATCAGCAATCTCAAGTTCTCCGTAGCCATGGGCTCAAAGGGTTTGGCAGAGATGCACAAAAATACCAGGTCCAGGCTACATGCCAGGGTCGGTACAGAGGGTGGATGGTGGAGGTTGTTGAACCCTTTGAAGAATTTCTTTACAAGGGGATCCTTGAAGAACGAAGGCTGGCCCTCAAACTGAAAGTGAGAGCAGATGGCAGCCAGATAGCACTTGAGAGATGCGAGGCAGTCCCAAATCAGCCATGGTCATCAGGAACTCTAAGACAATTGGGACCGAGACATGGGATGGAGGGAGGTCCTTTACGATGAGAAAGTCCTGGAAGGTATTCCATTTAATAAGATAGGATTTCCTGGTGGAAGGCTTCTGCGTGGCCAGGATAGCAGTCCATGCTGAGTCCGGAAGGACCTCTAGGGATGGGCTCTCCACGCTACCAGGGGAAGGATCTCAATGTCCAGCTGGTGGACTTGGCCCCCGTGCAGGGTTAGGAGGTTCGGACAGAATTCAAGATGGAGGAATTCTCTCTGGGACAGATGTAGGAGCAGTGCAAACCAAGGCTATCTTGCAAACCAAGAGTGAAGAGTATAGCGTTGGAGCAGTCCAGTTTCATCTTGGCGATCACTTGGGTGATATGTGGGAAGGCAGGGAAGTATAGACCATCTTTCTTGGCCACTTGAACAGGAAGGCATTTCCTCGGGAGCCCGGTGATCACATCCGAGAACAAAACCAAGTATAGTGACTGTTGAGAGGTGAGTGGCAAAGAGGTTTATGGATGGTTCACCCCACACGTTGAACAGTATGCTCATTCTCAGTATGGAGCTGCCATTCGTGGCACAGGTTTGACGAAGTGCTGAGCTGGTCTGTCAGTTCGTTTTCCTCTCCGGGAAGGTGGACAACTTAGAGGAGGATCTTTCTTGGGATGCACCAGTCCCAAATGCGGAGAGTGATCCTGAGGAGCGTTTGGGACTTGGTCCCTCCTTGTTTGTTCAGGTAGTACATGACAGTGGTGTTGTCTCTCAGTAGTAGTACTACCTTGTTCAGGAGGAGGGTTTCGAATGCACGAAGGGCATTCTCGACTGCCAACACTCAAGTATGTTGATGTGGAACTGTTTGTCTAATGAGGACCACTTGTCCTTGACCGTGAAGTCTGAAATATGAGCACCCCTACTGTCAACAGATGCATCCATTGGCAAAGTGATCTGAGGCTGAGGAGGTAGAAATGGCATCCCAATGCACACATTGTTGGGGTCGAGCCACCAGTGAAGTGACTGAGCCACGGGTCTTGGTACCATGAGCCATTTGTTCAGGGAGTCCTCCACAGGATCGAAGATGGAGAGAAACCAAGACTGAAATGGTCTGAGAGGGAGCCTTGCCCATGTGATAACAAAGCTTGTTGAAGCCATGTGTCCCAGCGCTATTTGGGCTGTGTGGGCCCTGATGCGCCTGTGAGACAGGCAGTACTGAACTGCCTTGGAGAGGCTCTGGCATCTGTCTGATTGCAGGGAGGCAATGCAGTGGGTGGAGTCAAGGATGGCTCTGATGAATCTAACCTGCCTCGGTTGAATCAACTAGGATTTCTTCTTGTTGACCATGAGGCCAAGAGAGTACAGGAGGGATAGAATGAAGCTGACGTCCCAAATAAGCAGCTCTTGGGATGCGGCCATGAAGAGCCAGTCGACCAGATAGGGAAAGACCATAATCCCTTGCTGTGGAGGTAACCCACGATTGGGGCCATGCACTTGATGAAGACTCTTGGTGCCGATGAGAGTCCGAAGGGAAGCATTCTGTAATGGAACAAATCAGACCTGATGGCGAAGGCAAGGAACCACCTTTGATCTTGCCAGATTCAGATATGGAAGTAAGCACCCATGAGATCGAGGGTCGCAAACCAATACTAGACTGTCTGCAAAAGCAGCAAAATAGAAGCAAGGGTTACCATACGAAAACGGTGGTAAACAATAAACTCATTTAACAAACACAAGTCCAAAATGGGTCTAAGACCTGAGTCTTTCTTGGGTACAATAAAGTAATGAGAAAAAAAGCAGCAATGGGTCTGAGTGGGCTGTATGGGCTTGATCGCATCTTTTTGAAGCAAGGACCAAACTTCATCAAGTAAGGTGTCTGAGGGGGTAGTGGAGATAATAGCCCCAGTGGTCAAGAGCTCTTTGAACTCAAGGACGTAACCTATCCAGACGATGTCAAGGACCCACGAGTCTGTAGTGATTAAACCCAGGTCTTAAAGAAAGGCCTTAGTCTATTTCCAAAGGGGGTCATACAAAATTCACTGCCCCATCTCCCAGTCTCTTCTTGCCCTGTTCAGTGTCCTTTTTACAGTACCCTTGTCAATACCAAGGCTGAGTAGGCTGCCGATGGCCTGAAGTGGAAGAAGAATGAGAGGGGTGGCACTGCCGTGGTTGGTCTTGGGGCTAGTACTGACGCTCCTGAAGTTGGTAAGCCCTTGTTGGTACGGGGGAGTACCAAGGATGCTGGCCTCTGTAGTCGCAGTGAGAAGGTGACTGGAAGGAAGCCGTACTGTGCTTTCTTGCTGCCATCTTCATCCAATAGTGGAAGTTCAGCTTCTCCTCCATCTCTTTGTTAAAGAGGCTGGAGTCATAGCAGGACATGTCTTCAATTAGGGCCTGGACCTAAGTTCGGAGGCCCAGAGCCAAGCATACTGTCAGAGAGCCACAGAGCTGGCAAAGACTTTAGAGGCACAATTGGTGGAACGGTGGGCCGGGATGATCAGTTGGCTCCCAACAGAATGGGTCTCAGAGTGGATAGCTAGAGCCAGAGCCTTCTTATCATCGGGCAAGGCATCCAACAGTGTCTGCATGCATTTTATCAGAGGTTGGACATAGGCCCCCATGCAAGCCAAGTAATTGGCCACCTTGAGGTCCAACACTGCAGAGGCGTAGAACTTTTTAGCAAGCCGTCGTTTTTCTTGCTCTTCTTGTCCAATGGAGAGGTAGAGGTCTTAGGGGTGAAAGCCAGCTGAAGCCCTTCGATGATGGCAGAATTTGGTTTGGGGTGTTCAAACAGCCATGGGGAAGATGAAGGAGATATTCTATAATTTCGATCTTCCTCGAGGTTGAAGCGATTGTGGCTGGGATGGTCCAAGAGCATTTGGCAATCTTCTCTAAAGAAGGAAGAAAGCCAATAGAAGGAACCTCCACTCAATGGAGTCCAGCATGTCCTCATCAGATCTGATGACCTCGACTTCAAGGGCATTGGCCATCTGAACTACGAAGGGTCACAGGAGGCAGTCGGTCGAATGGAGAGCAACTCAGCTCCTCCAAGGGCAGGACCTGGAATGGAGAAAGCTGAATTGGGCCCCAAGGCTGCAGACGGTGTCTTGGGATTAGCCGGGACCCCTTCGCCTTCATGGGAGCCAGATTTTTCATGATGAAAAGAGGCACAGGATCTTTTAGAGTCCGAATGGTCTGAGGGTCTTCCCCAACCAGAGGGGGAATCTCTTATCTTCGGAGCACTTCCGTCTGGAGGTCTTTTTACACTGAGATTCATTGGCAGCATGTTCCTTCTCCGACCTGCTGGTCTTTTTGTTCTTAGAAGATTTAGACTTCCCCTTCCCCTCCTCCTCCTCCTCCTCCTCCATGGACTTTTCAGAGGTCAACAGTTGGGCAGATGAGCCCTCAAGGACCAGAGCAGAAGATGGTCTTAAGGCCTGCTCATACAGGGCTGCCTTAAGCCTCAGATCCTAGTTTTTATGAGCCTGCAAAGTCATAGACCTGCAGAGAGAGCAAGACTGAACATTATGGCTCTTGCCCAAACACAGAAGGCAGGAGTTGTGCCAGTCCTGGCCCAAGATCTTCGCGCTGCATTTATTGAGCCATTTGAAATAAGCCATTTTCAATCCAGATTGAAAATACCAAAACTGAAAGACAAATTGTAGTCAAATCAGTCCAAGGTCGATCAAAGAGTAGTCAAAAACAGTCTGTTATTAAAATCGAAAGTGCAAGCGGTTCACAGAGCGAAGTTCCTTCTAAGCTGCTAGTGCGGCGGCCCAAAGGAACTGGGGAAAGAGCAGGAACACTAGGGGCTTAATAAGAGTGGGCGGAGCTACCACCAAAAAGTTGCAAGGAAAGTTTTCCCTAGTGATCCAGAAGTTTCCGAGCTTACTGCACAGGAGCAGGAATAACCCATTTGTGTGATTCACAGAGACCACAAAGAAGAATTCATTTTATTTCAAAATGCAATTCTGGAGAGTCAATAGAAGCACATTATGTAACAGCACATTTATAACTTGCATTTCTATGAAAATCTAATCAAAGCCACTAACAGAAATACATTAACAATTAAAATAAGTATGTCTTGTAATTTACTTTAATGAAAAGAGCGTCTGTCTTGTTGGGTTTTCCTCATCTAAGCTTTCTTTAGTAAGTTACAGCTGTTTTTGTTGTAAAAGCAATAATTTTCTCAAATAACTACCTTCTATATCTGTCTCCATCTCTTCACCTTCTTGTGTAGTAGTAGTAGTAGTAGCAGGTCTCTGTATCTTTGGCTTTATTACAAATGGACATTCCCTCCGGCACAGGTCTGCCTCATGCTAAAACAAAAGTTAGAAAAGGAAGGCAGTACATAAACGCCAAGCTTTAAGATGCCTACTGTGGAAATGATTTCATTCTGGAACAAAAGTCATTTAATTTTTTTTGGATTTACTGTCAGATTTTTAAAGGAATTATATGGAACTAACTACGGCCTACACAAGATGGGGTACACAGAAAACAGTATACTTCTCGTGTTTGTTGTACTAGCCAAGCATCCCAAGATGGGCATGCAACCAACATAGCAAACACTACTGGCCTTTCCCAAAGTAAAAGCTATCTATTTCCTCACCATCACCACCACCTTTCTTCCAACACAGATAGATTACAACACAAGTTAAAACAAAATACAGCTAAGAAATCTACAATAAAACTTAAAAAACAATGTATCACTCCATTAAAAGGCCCTTTTGCAAAAGCTGAAGGCCTATTAAATAAAAAGGCTTTGCCAGCAAGCAGAATTACAGCAGACAGGTTAACCTAGTCCCTCATGGGAAGAAATTTCAGAGATTAAGAGTGGCAACCAACAATGCCCTCTCCTGTGTTCTCACCAACTAGAGTTGTGATAATGGTGGGACTACAAGAAAGACTTCCCCTAGGAATCTTAAAACCTGGGCAGGCTCATATAGGGAGAGATGGTCTCAGACAGCTTGGACCAAAATCATGTAAGTCTTTAAATATCAAAATCAGTGTTCTGAATTGTGCCTGTAAAGACTGGTAGTCAGTGAATTTGTGCTCCCTATATTAGCCTCAGCCAGCAGTCTAATCACAACATGCTGGATCCACTGAAGCTTCCAGTAAGTTTCCACAGAAGGTGAATTACTATAATCCAACTAGAATGTAATCAAGGAATATGTCACCATGGCCAGATCTGACATGAGATAAAACTGCCCACAATTCCCATCCCAGATGGGTGGCCTAGAAGGATAACCTGACTGATGTTATCAAAAATTGCTGAAAGGTCCAGCAGAACCAACAGGAACATACTTCCTCTGTCCATAACCCAAAGCAGGTCATCCATCAAGATGGCCAAAGTCATTTTTGTCCAATAACCAGGCATGAAACCAGATTGAAATGAACATAGATAAATGAGTTTCATCCAGGAATTCCTGAAGCTGGGAGACCACCACACATTCCAGACCCCAACCCTGATCCTGACAAGTGTATTGAAGACTAGCCACTAATCCTCTGGTATGTCAGGATTCAGGAGAATTTTTTAGTCAAGGCTTCACTATAGCTTCTTTTAGAAAGGATGGAACCTTGCTTTGCTGCAGCAAGGCATTTGCTACTTCTCTTATCCATTCACTCAGCCAGTCTCCCTCTAGTCTAGTTGCTTCTATAAGCCAGGAAGTTCATGGGTCCAACACACATGCTATCACTTCCAAGGGTTCTGTTCACATCCTTAGGCCGCAGTCCAATAACAAGGTGCCTAAATACCCTAAAAGGGTCTAAATACCCTAAAGGTACCAGATCCCATCTGATCTTGGAAGCTAAGTGGGGTCAGCTCTGGTTAGTACTTGGATGGGAGACCATCAATGACTACCAGGTGTTGTAGGCTATATTTTAGAGCAGCATTTCCCAAACTTAGATCCTTCATCTTCCAGAATTCCTGGTTGCTGGCCAAACCAGCTAAGGCTTCTGGAGCTGAAATCCAAAACACCTGGGGGACGAAACTTTTGAGAAACACTGTTTTAGGAGGAGGAACTGGCAGAAAACCTTATGAAATTCATGAGGTCACCATAAGTTGACAGGCAACTTGAAGAATCATACACACACAACAAGGAACAAACAAGGGACAAAGTTACATCTGCTACACCTGTATTACAGCATCCAAGTCAAATCAGATCCAAGGGATTTAGTTTGCAAAGTTTCTTGCAAATTCTTCACAGTAGGCTGTTTGAGTTATCTGTGTTCTGTTCTTGAAGAGCAAAGTGCAGAAACCCTTTTAAGACAGCTACAGATAAAATGATGGAAGGGAAGTAAGCTTTCTTCATTGCCACACCTGCCACAAAGTAGCGTTTTATCTCCATTCTGTGAAAGGGGACATCCAGGGGCATTGTGTCCACTAGTCTGGCCATTTCTCCATTCCAAAGATCAACCAGGGCTTTGACAGATCACCTACCATGGCAATAGAAAATTTCCCAAGAATCATCAAGAATCCATCTGGATCCATATGCCTGGGACCAACCATCTTAAATCAGTTCTCCACCACTTCAGAGGTTCACAGCTCTTGTGAGCCTAAATCCCACCAGTTACTCATCTAGCCATAAAAAAAGAACTATAGAAAGTTCCTACACACCCAGATCACAACCAACATAGAAAACCAGGTCTGGGGGGGCAGTGTGTGGGCCATGGGCCACATGTATTCACTAAGGCCACCTTTTTGGCCCTCAGGACCCCAGGGTCAAAAGCTCTTTTTTGTGGTGGTGGTGGGGTTCAGCCCCCCGCAAGGCCTGTCAGGGAGCTAATGTGGCTTCAAAGTCTCCCACAGGTGTTCACTCTTGTTAGAGTGTGGCCAGTAGCATGGGTGAGGCCAAATGGTTTGGACCCATGGTTATCATGGAAAATACTAAGTCCTGAACTGCTCCTAACAAAGTGGCCTCAGCATAGATGTTGTCCCCCAGCTGCCCACTACCATCTTCACCAGCTCAGGAAGGGAGACTTTTGAGCAGCAGGCAATTGGTACTCCAACAGAATCCCTATTCTCTGTTACCAACCTTCAAATACACATATCTGAATCCAGCACAGGGCAGGACAGACCACTGCGTCTCTGCTTCCCTGCCATAGACCTCACGTGCTCCTATACAGAGAACCCAGCTGGATAGAGCTGGGAGAGATTAACCACATTCAACTATGTCTCTTGTATTAAAAAGCCAAGTCTGCATCCTCATCCAGGACCAGTTCCTGGATAACTGCTGTTTTTCCCATTTACTAACCTGGCAGCAGTATTTTCAGTTAGGTAATCTATTGCAAAGACTTATCTAGCTTACTTGGAGCAGAAGACAGTTTGAAAATAAATAATATCTCAGCTTGTTAGGATTCACACTGAATAGCCAAAACACTAAAATGAAAGAACCTACCTCTAGTCTGTAGATGAAGATAGAGAGGCCACTATGAGACTGAAAGGCTGCCATATCCAGGTTTGTGATTAAGTCTACCACTCGTACAGCTCGCGTCACAAAAGTGATCTGATCCTGTTCATCCCCCAAGAACTTGATCACCTAGGAGATCAAAAGGTAAAAAATTAGCATGTATGAATGCAAAAAATACCAAATACCTCAAAGGCACTGAAGTTATCAAATCCACTGGTCCAAGGATCCCCCGTTTTTAAGTGACACTTGCAAACTGTGTTCCAAAAGAAAAATGTTGGGATCACCTTGCCCTAGATAACAGTCATTTAAACCAGGAAGTCAATGACCAGCTATAAGGCTCATTATCTCTACTGGGGATTTTAAGCAGCATTTCATTAATGTAATCATATCATTATGCACCTTTCAGAGGTGTGCCAGATGTTTTATAGCCTAGCCATACATATTAAAATCATGCTGATGTTTGCAGCCACCATACAACTAACATTAGGAGAAGTTAAGCTAAGTTTACATGCACTGACCTGTTTGACATGCTGCCAAATATTTTATATTTCTCAAAGAGAACCTATGAATATTTTTTTTTTACTCTAGTTAATTTCTTGTCCTCAGCAGCCCAAAGCTTCAAACAAAGAATGTCTCAAATTAAACATTGTGGGGAGAACCTTTCATATGGCTAGTATTCAAGTTTTTCTAGCCTTTAATTTCGTTGAATGAAAGTCATTCTAGAAGAAACAGCACTGAGATGATACAGGGACAGAGGTGAAGAAGAAAAAATTTATATCAATAATAATACAGTTTTTCATGTTCTCTTGACTATGCTTGAAAGTATACATCCAATTTTTGTTTTCAACAGAAGACTAGCAGCAGTTTTCTTGCTTCTGTGGAACTGCCTGTTGTTTGAGCACATTACCTTCAGTAAGGCTTCCATCATGCCACAGGAGACTAAAGCTTCACCTCCTGCATCATAGCTCGCCAAATGATACAAGAATGAGAAGAGTGCTGTGGCAAACTGGTGAGGATATGGCTCCATTGAGGGATCTGGAAAATATGAGAACCAGCATTAGAGTTCACAAACGACAACAAACTGAAGCACAATGAATTATCTCTCCTGTACCCATACACTAACCAATCATGGCCTGTATACAGTTCCGGACTAGGACTGGCAAAAATCCATGGTAGGAGGCAGTTCCCGTGCAGTCAATAATACTGCTGAGTTTTGGAGTCCGTTCCAAGTGCACAATTGAAGTCAAGGTCCTCAAAGAGGCAGCTTTAATATCCTGTTAAGGAAAAACTGGAGAGATTAGGCATGTAGGCTCTGGCAAGATTAATGTTAATTTATTAATACCAAAATAAATTTTTCATTTCCGGATAGGGACAGATGTCAAACTTACCAATTCAATTCAATCCCAACATCTTTTGGAAGGAATCAAAAGTGAGACACACAGAGCTGTGTTTCCTTCCTCAAATATGGACTGGGTAGACAGGCCTGTATAGCTGACTTACCATTAATTGTTTATCTGTTATTTGCAGTACATCCACTAGCTCCTCTATCAACCCATTGTACAGTATGCTGTTGGCGGATTCCTGCAAGGCATTTGAATATACTGTGGAAAGAGAGAGACTCTCTTTAGAATTTACAAGAGTTGGGTGATGCAGAAACATAGCTGAAGTGTCACTTGAAGCGATACCGTGATGGCATCTAACTCAAAATGCAGAAGCATGACCTTCTACACTTTGAGCATTGAATAACTACAGTGTTGCCCATTTTTGACTCCATGACAGGCTGTACAATTACAGCAGACAACATGCAATCAGGAAGTGACTAGAACTCTAGAGTTCACTTCCTTGGTTTTTAGCCAGTTTTAACCAATTAAGTCCTGGGGGGAGGGTTCAATTGTGTTGTTTTTCTTTCCCAGGTAATATTTTGGAGAATTTGACAGGCACTTTTTGATTTGGGGCCTTTACGGATACAAGAATGGGGTGGTGACTCCGTACAGTCCACAGGTCATACTTTCAAGGCCTGTGGTTTAAGCATTCAGAAATTAATACTAAGCCCTGTGTTCGTATTAATTATGTTGTTATGATATAAAGAAAATCTGATGCTAGAACACAAAGTGCTTTTGGTCCAAAAAAACATTTAATTTAGAAAGCATTTTTCAAGAAATAATACTGGGGGTGGGTGGGTTTATTAGGGATGTTGTTCCAAGGTGAAAAGAAGAGGGGAGAAAGATATGAAGGTGAGGCTAGCAAGGATGTTTGGAGAAAGAAACTGAGCATTTTTTTTTTCATAGTTGTGAGTGAGGAGGGAGAAGGAAGAAGGGTCAGCATGTGTATTTTTAATGTCAGAAATAAATAACAGTATGTTAAAAAAAATTATAATTGCAGACAGATATACCCAGCTTGGGTATTTTAAATTTTTTATTTTTTCATACAGAATGGAATTGGTTTGACTATTATTAAATAAAGGTGCTGTTTTGTGGGGCAGGGGGATTTAGCAGTATTTCAACATCACAATTATTAATGAATGCAGATGGATATAGGAATCCTTGTTTATTTTAATAAGTGCAAGTGGACCATGACTATTAGATATAAACAGACTGAAACAGAAAATGTAATGGGCATATCTATCTTATAGTGCCTGTACTGTACAAGTTTCTCTATCTATCTTAAATGCTATTGATGCTGTTCCAGGCATCATCTAACAAACAGAGTGGCCACTACCAATCACTCTTGATGTGAATAATGTGCTATTCTGGTATAGATATATCAGTGACATCAGAAACAAAGAAAAGACTTGCTGGTAAAGTGTAACTCTTGCCACCCTCGTACATAAAGGTCCATTTGTCTGGAGAGAGTCTCCCCAGCCAATCTGGACCAACATTTAGGGTACATCTTGCTCTGAATGGTGGTCTTCCCCTATGTTGCTTTTAGTTTTCATGTAACAAAGAATGACAAGGTACTTTTGAAGGTCTTTGTCTTTCAAGATTTATACAGAACAATGAATAAAAATTGTGGAGGTGATTAGCAAGAAGAGTACAGAGAAGATGCACTCAACAACAGCAGAGTGATGGTTCCTTCAGGGAAGCAGTAGATACGAGTCAGTGCTAGTGTCACTGCTGAACTCTAAGTTGTCTCAAACATTTTTCACAGATTTGTCCTTGGTTCTTGATCCTTGAAAATAATATTTATCAATCATGTATGCAAAATTCTGATTTTTATTACAGGTTACTGTAGATGGGATGGAGTGGGGCAATTCTGGCTTTTAGTTTGCATTTATAGATTTGGTTGTTTGTTTCCTGCATTTTTTTATACATGCTTAACTCTATGCCACTGAAAAGAACTTGTTTGTTGTCATACTCACCTAATATAGAAATGGCATGCAGTCTGGCCTGAACAGCTTGCAATCGCTTTTTATGATTGGAAAAACCATGGGCCAGGCGAATGTGTGTAAACAGCAGCATCTACAAGAAGAAAATAATTAACAGGATTATGGCAATTT
Organism: Phrynosoma platyrhinos; assembly: GCA_020142125.1. Classification (NCBI taxonomy): domain Eukaryota; kingdom Metazoa; phylum Chordata; class Lepidosauria; order Squamata; family Phrynosomatidae; genus Phrynosoma; species Phrynosoma platyrhinos. The sequence continues at coordinate 149,925,156 of CM034703.1, forward strand.
TCCAAGCACCCAATCACAACCAGACAGCCCTCACACTCTCATGCCTGGCCAACAGTCACATCTTCTGATTCTACACGAAGTGGAATGAAGTAGTATGAACTGCATTGCCTCAGCTTGGACATGTCCCATTTTAGAATACTCCCCAATGCTCATATATGCTAGGCAGAGAACCAGCAAAAGGGCAGGGTACAAATCTGTCTCTTCGACACACTAATATTCTATTTCTTTTTTAAACCTAAGGAGATATTCAAGGTGTCAATCCCACCCTGAAGTCTTGGATGACAGTTCTTCCTATCATCTAGGAACATAAGATCAGCCCTTTTGGACAAGATCAAAGGCTTATCTAGTCCGTACATTTCATTCCCACAGTGGTAGCCAGATGTCTATAGAAAACACACAAACAGCACCACAGCACCCATATTTAACTTCAGATGTAAATGTTACTCCAAAGAGGTGGATTCAATTCCAGATTATGTCTGCTGCAATTTAAAGTGAATCAATCCTTTGCTAACATTAATAAAGACAATGTAAAAGGTCCTTCATCTCAACCTTTTGATACTGAAAACAAAGGAGGGTCATCATTCCTAGGCCAGCAGCATGCAACAATAATTGAATCTAGGAATCTCAATTCACAGTGTGCTCCTTTGAGCTTGAAATAATTCCAAATGCTAAAGGAATTGCAAATGCTAAAGGACTTAGGATTCTCAACTAAATTGTCTGTTTTCGCAAATTCAGTTAATTTATTTTTTCCTTTACATCAAACCAGAAGCTCCATTCCTTAACACACAGAGTACCAAACATGCTCCTTTCTTCAACATACCTGTTTATCCTTTGGGATACTGTACATTTTGGTGAGGGATTCCATAATTTCAGAGGGGCTTTCTGAAATCTGCATTGAGAAAACAGCAATTACTTAGAAGCTGACAATACAGAAGGCAAGGTGAAACTGAATGTTCTACCGAGTTAAAGAGATAGGGAATACCTTACCTTGTCAAGTTGTTCTATGTGGATATAATGTAGTGTGTTGCTGGTAGTCTGAGAACAAAAAGCAAGAAGGTTTTGGCAATCATATCCAACCTCTCATTTAGAAGCTGTGGTACAGTAGCAACCATGGCATAGATCTGTTTAAGGAAGAGCCACGGGAGCAACAGCTCAGTACTGAACTGTGGCTTTGGCTAACAATCAGATATGGCCTTTGTGGGTAATTCAAATATATCATAACATGTATTACAGTGCTGGCAACCCCTATGTGAAAGAAAACTACTGCCCCATAAATCGATGCCTAGGAAAAAGTAAGCATTTAGAGAAGCAAAATGGCAGACAAAACTCTCCACAGGCAGACAGAGGAGTTACTTTGCAAATCTCGAGGGAATCTCAACCCTGTGTTGTCTTCTGACTTGGGAAAACTATCAAAGTGTGTCATCTGCTTATCTTTTCACCAGAATGCTCAGGGTAATGTAAATACGGCAGAAATGTACCCACAGAGCCTAGCATGCAACTTGGGAAGGGAGGAGAGCATCTGAAAGGTTTGTACCTGTACCTCACAAGAGACCTATCAGAGAAATTCTCAAGACATAGAACCACAAACACTCCTTGAGATAAAAGGGCAAATAAATAGGACTTCAATATCACTGAATTCCTAACCCATCACCACCACCTTTAAGAGTGAAAAGCAAACTATCCAATTACATGACACACCACCTACAGCAGAGGGATATGGTGGTTGGTCTGCAACAACCTCCACCTTTGATCAAGTTACTGAAAGCTTCTGAGAATAGGAAGATTGGCTGCCAGCATACCTATTGTAACTTCCTCCATCTTAGCATTCACTTATTGGGAACAGAGCTCTGTATTTCTTTTACAAAGTGAACAGAGAGCAACATCCTAGACCTTTTCTTCTACTCAATGTCAATGCTCCCACCCACTTCCCACAGAACCCTACAAGAACAAGTCTGTAGGAGACTCACCCTTTTGTCCACTTTGACCTCGGCCCCTGGCTCTGCATAGAATTCAAAGTGTAGTGTAGTTGCACTGGGAGGGTATTTCTGTGTACAGATCACAGTATGGAATCAGAACAAACCAGATGGCAAGCACTCTCTCCAAAAAAATCAAGCCACTCTCTCTACACTGGGGAAGGAAGGGATGGAGACCAGCTCAAAGGACAATGCACCCTGGGACTGAAAATGTTTGCAGCAGTCTGTATCATTACACACAAAACAATCCACCCTCAACTCTCCTTACAGCATCTGGTGCAAGTAAAAGCAGAAAGAGATAAGATGTAAGAAGTTAGGTTTAGGTATGTAGATAAGAAGATGCAGAAGGAGCCCTGCAGATATCCAGAACACTCCAGCAATATACCCAGTGATGCACAAAAAATAAAGAATGGTCTGTTTGGACTTCTGTTTCCAGCAACCTAACACAATGTGTCTGTCTATGAATACACAAAACCAATCATCTCTGCATCTCACCATGTAAGTTTACTGTGATAGTTAAAGCAGATAAAAGGGGAAATTTCTAGCGTCAGGCAAAAGGAGGGGCTTTTGAAAAATGCCTCACAACACATGAGCCCTGACAGGAAGTACAAAAAAGTTACTTGGGGCATCTCAGCGCATGTAGCAGCAAGGGCCTTACCAAATGCTTTACTTCCTATTCCAGAGGTTTAGAGTAACTGTCATTGTTTTGGTGAGATAGCAACTGTGTTGACACTACAGTGCTAATCTACTAGAGCAAGAAATAGTCTCTGTAAGGATCAACACCCAGAACCTTTATGTTGTAAAGAGATGGCTCCTCTTATTATCCAGAAAAGCAAAGCTCCTAGAAATGTATAATTCTACTCACAACAATGTTGCTTCCTTCCAGAGTGCAGCCAGTTAAAACTGTAGCCTGGTCTCCCCTCCCCTCCTCCATCAGCAAAGACAATGCCAGCACATTTTAAAGCAACAGGGGCTGTAGACTGGTAACAAGACTGGTAACAGAACCAAGTTGGCATCTCTACCAGTTCAAGAGATCATCATAGTAGGGACAAGAATCAGGTGCAATGAGCAAGGTAAAATGCACCTCAAAATCATATCCAATTATTTCCAAACCTTCTAAATGTTCCTCCTAATATCACATATTGCTCCCCTCTAAAAGTAAGAATACACACACTATCAAAAAAACTAACCTAAACAGAACCTGACAATTTCAGTATCTTATTTTCTTACTCTAAAATGTTGTTTGAAGGTATATATAACCTTCACAAAGCCCACCCCAGATAGTGTTTGTTGTTTTAACTCCAACATACTGAAGAATGTTACCATGTTTTGTTGGACTCTTGTCCACTACAAAAGCCAAATTTGTCTTCCACAAGAGCAGATAATCAACTGTTTGCCAATGCTACCTTCAATACCAACAGGATGAGGTACTACACTAGCAACTGGGAAAGGATATAAGGAAGCAAGTAGAAATTAACTCCACATTCCAAGAACCAAGCTACCAATTGCAGAATGGTAAACTGCAAACTCAAAATAGAGCACTTACCAGCATGTGCAAATCTCTACAACATTCTGCAAGGCCAAAGCCATTCTCCTTGCCACCCCAGCTCTATAGAACAAAAGGAAGAGGAAAACCATGAATGCAATTGAAACCTCTAAAACATACCAAAAATTGAACATAATTTCAGAAAGCACAGCTGTACATCTTGATAAGACTCAATAGTTATTTATATGATGTAAAACTGTTTTATAAAGCAGATATTTACTGTTCCTCTTATCATCCAGCTTACATCAATAGTTTGTCTGTTTTTCTTCTTTACCTGTCATTTCATTCTTTATAATTACTGTACAAATTTAATAAAAATGAATTTGAAAAACAAAAAATGGACAAAACATATTTTTTTGCCTTGCCTATTCTATTCACTGCTGCATTAAAAATCATGACAAATGCTTAAGGAAAATTATGGTGGCTGTGCTGCCACTGGGAACAACATGGGCTTGCCATCTGTGGATGTTTAACTCTGCAGATGGGAAGTCCACGTATACAGATAAACGACTGTATGTTCTCTTTAAAGTCTCCTCATCTTTTATGATTATCTGCTCACTGACTAATGTATGAAAAATTATCAAGCATAACTGGAGATGTCTGTAAATCTCTTTCCTTAAGGAAACTCACTGCTGTATCTTGAAGCTATTTTTTTAAAAAAGTCACTACTGTTTTGCCTGAAAGCATGACATCCTCAAGAGACTGCAAACTGTTTTGTTTCACAATATTTCTTGCCACCTCTTTTTTCTTCACCTTTATTTTGCCTAGTTCCATGCTCTCTTTTCCATTTGATACTATATAATGAGATCCAGTGGTTTCACTAGGGGAGGGTGAGGACTGCACCAGGTGACAACTCAAAGAGAGGTGTCATCCAGTGGAGTGATACAACCAGAGGGACTGGCATGGCTACTGGGCAAGCAGGAAAGGGCACTTTCCCACTTGCTCAGCAGCTGCACTGGACCCAGAACGGGCCCTCTGGAGGCTGCAAAGCCATCCCCCTCAGTAGCAGCTGCTGCTGGAGGAGCAGCGTCTTCAGGTTCTGACATGGCTGCAGCCACACAAGACCCTGAAAGCTTGCGGGGAGGGCTGCTTCAGCAGTGGTCTGGGCAGGCGGGGGAAGGGCAACGCAGTTCCCCCAGACACACCAGGTGACACCAATATCAGTGACACCACTGATAAGATCTGTGGTGAACTATTTTATATGAAAGTGTTCATCACAAAATCGCACTGTCTGATGTGCCAAAAACATAGCACTGTCTGATGTGCCAAAAACATAGTTGCTTTGAAGCTAGTCACAGGTCACACTCCCCTCCTGCATGCTGATTTGCCACATGGCAAATAAAAGCGTAATGCTTAACAGAAGGGAAGTCGCACCAGATGCCAGCTGTCTTACCCTGTTAATATCACACCAGCCAATTTAAGCAACCTGCATTTTGACACAGGCCACAAGAGCAAGCTCAATGGAAATTAAGCTAGGTTAGGAAGCTCTGCCCTGCCTCAGTCACTATCCCAGGGGTAGGCAACCTTTCTCCTTTAAGGGCCAAGGGACTTCAGCTCCCAGAATCCCAGGAGCTATTGGCAAACATGGGACTATTAGCCAACATGGGATTATTAGCCAACTATTAGCCAACTATTGGCCAACATGTCTGAGGCTTCTGGGAGCTGAAGTCCCTCGGAGGGGAAAGGTTGCCTACCCCTGCACTATCCAATAGCACACATGTCTTCAACAGCTACAGAGAGAACACCCAAAAGCACATAAAGAAGGGACATAAGCTTTCCATGCACCACTGTTTTATCTTCCTTGATACTCTGGCAATGGGAATAATTGAAGTGGCGCATATCTGTTGAACACTTTACATACAAAGCAGCAATGTGTAAGATGGACTAATACAGACAGCTGAAAAGGAGGTGGAAAATCTAAGGTGTGAGATATACAGGTATAAATACAGGAAGCATTTTTTAATCAAAACGTGCCAGATAGCTTGATTTCTTGCTATTCTGAATGAATCTGAAAAAAAGATGTCTCATATTCAAATAACTGTCAATACACGGAGTGTGCACCAGGTGACAAAAACTGATCTGAATAATTGTAATACATCTATTACATTTTCAGAATGGGCATGAACTAGGGTAGTAATGAAGCCACGAACAACAGCTTTCTTGTGTATTTGTTTCTGCTTACCTCTGCCAAATGCTGCAGCCGAGACAGAAGAGGCATCCTCTTGTCAGAGCCCAGGCGAGTGATGTAATTGGAACGCTTACTAAACACATACAGAAGGTTTAGCACTGCAAGCACCACTTGCATATCAGAGGATGCCAATAGCGTTGTCAAGTGCTAGATGAAAACAGGACAGAGTACTTGATACATACCTGAAGCCACTATCACCCTAATTATCACAGAGATTTCAATTATCCCATTTGAATAGGACTCAAGTGTCTTTCGTTTGTAGTACCACCACACTGTTGTTTGTGGATAAGAGATGAAATGATGAACCAGAAGTCCTCAATTCAAATGAAAACTTTGCTATGGATCCTAGATTTCACCTTAGGTAACCTACTATTCCTCAATTGCCTTAACTAACAATATGAGGATAGTGGTACTAGACAACCTTTTAATAATAATAATAATAATAAATTTTATTTTTATACCGCCCATTGGTAGTCCAATCCAGGCGGTTTACAGCATAAAAATTAGCATATAACATAAAACAACATGGGCCTGCATCTCTCCCCCAGATGACGTCGGATGGAGTGGAGGGAGGGCTCTTCTTCTTAGGCTAGGCCCGATGGGGATGGGCCTGCATCTTCGCCCCAGATGACGTCAGATGGAGTGGAGGGAAGGCTCCTCTTCTTATGCTAGGCCCGATGGAGATGGGCCTGCATCTCTCCCCCAGATGACATCGGATGGAGTGGAGGGAGTCTTACAATTTACAAGTTTTACAAGTCTTACAATTTAACTAAGTACAGTTGTCCTTCCACATTTTTGGATTTGACTTTTGCGGATTTGTTATTCATGGATTGTATTAGTATGTTCTCTCTAGGAATATCTAGGTCCTCCAGCGCAACTCTATGGTCAATTTTAACCAAAGGTCGCACTGAAGGACCTAGAGATTCCTAGAGAGAATACTCCACTAGGCATTTGTAGTTCCTCCAGCACAATTCTATGGTCAATGTCTGGCAGATGTTGACCACAGGGTTGCACTGGAGGACCTAGAGAGATGTTCTCTCAAGCAAAAACAAAGTGTTTTTGTCATTTGCGGTTTTTTCATTTTCAAGAGGGTCTTGTGCTCCTAACCCTAGCGAATGAGTAGGGGCCACTGTATTACTTAAAACACTTGAAATAATTTTTAAAACTACATAAATACTAAGTAATTAAACAGAAACTTCTTGAGTCCATCTCCCTCTCCCCTACCCGGCAACAATATAATTCCTCAGAGCCTATAAGAATAACGTGAGGCTCTGTGTCTGTTGTAAGAATGACAGAATTTAAAAACATTACAGTCGTCCCTTGACATTTCCAGCTTTGACACTCACAGTTTCAATTATTCACGAGGTCAAGCCCGCTGCATGTGTACTCCTTCTCCTCCCTCCCAGGCTCTTCCCCTAGGGAGAGAAAAACTCCAGGAGGGAGAAGCTGCGAAGGGTGCGCGCACCAGTCTCACCCCTTTCCAGGATGGAGAGCTGCCTCTTTCCCCAAGCAGCTCTCTACCCTAGGAAGAGGTTTGGGAAAATGATCCCTCACCCTTGGAAGATTAGGAAGGGAAGGAGGGAGCTGCGAATGCACCCTCCCTTCTGCCCTTCCAAGGCTTCAGAGAGCTCTCCATAGCTCTTGGAAGCCTTTGAAGGGAAGGGGGGGGGGGAGCCACAAACACACCCTCCTTCCTGCCCTTCCAAGGCTTCAGAGAGCTCCCCGGAGCTCCCTGAAGCCTTGGAAGGGAAGGAGGGAGCTGTGAACGCATGCTCCCCTGCCCTTCCAGCGCCTCAGAGAGCTTGCTAGCTGTTTGAGGCTTTAGAAGGGAGACCGGGGCATGCAAACACGCACGCGCACACTGGTCTCGCCCCCCCCCATTTTATTCGTGAATTTTGACTTTTGCAGGGGTCTTGCATCCCTAATCCCCGTGAAAGGCAAAGGTCAACTGTATTTTTTGGACTAAATCTCCCAAAATCCATCAGTTACCACAACCACTGACAAAGCCTTCTGGGAATAGTAGTGGAGGGCACCTGTCTCAACCTCTGTCATTCTTACCCCAACACATCAAATGGCCTCACACTAAAAAGATTACATCTTGTTCAGACACACGTTCTAAGGCTCTCCTGCTCACTCAAACCCCACCCTATATCTTTAGAGATCATTACCTCAATAGAGCTATACAAGTGACGAGAAAAACTGTATTCTATGAGCAGGGCAGTGAAGTTCAACACTGAAAGCAGCAGAGATTTCAGCTGTTCTCTCTCTGGCCGGTCACACACCAACATCCAAGACATGTTCTCCACAGTCTGCCCAGCATCTGCCAGGATGCCATCAAATCTGTCTAGCAAGTCTACCCAATGGTAAAGTTCACACTGAAAAAGGAAAAAAAGTATTCTGGTGACAACCTGTCCCAATGACAATGACTAGCACCACAGGGTTTTTGGACAAGGGCCCACCACATTTCTGAAGGAGCAGAAGACTAAAATGTTATAACCTCTACTCTTTTTAGTTATCAACCAAATGCAAGTTCCCTTGAAGTGACTATGAATAACTGAAAGACACATCATTGGATTCAACAATGAGGGAGCCAAGACATGCATGCTTGTTTGGAAGTCCCACTACAATTCTAAAACTGCTTTGTGAAGCTAGGGAAGGAACAATTTATAAACAGATGTTCCCTGGAGCCAAGCACATTTGTCTGAACACCATGCTATCCTCCAGCTTGCATTATAATACCTCAACATAAATACGGGCAAATACATGGCTTTTGCATTTTCCACAATACACTAAATAAGGTGTATGACATTGATAAGCACACTATATAGTTAACTATCACCACATACCTTTCCAATATTCCATGTTTTGATCTGTTGGAGTTCCAACAGCAGCTGTTCATCATTGCAAACTTTGAGTTTATCTATCAAAGCTCTGCAATCTGCAGGCTGGAGAGAGAAGAAATCACAAAAGTAACACATCTCATTTTAATGTGATGACTGTAGAGAAGTGATTATCAAACGGTGGGGCAGGACCCTCAGGGGGGTACGAGAGGTGCTCAAGGGGGAGCATAGGACTTGAAGGGAGAGCATAGGACTTGAAGGGAGAGCATAGGACTTGAAGGCTCTGATCCCTCTTCTTCTCAAACTTTTTTATGTGTAACATTTACACATGACTTGAGTTAAATATTGAATTTATTCAATCAAAACTACTGTACTTTGAATGATTTTATTTCCTTATGGGCGTGATATCCAGATGTAAAGGGGGGTTCCAAGAGTGCAAAGTTTGAGTTCCACTGCTGTAGAGGAAAGGAATTGTTTTAAAAACCTAGATAAAATACAGTTGGACCTTAGTATTCATGGACTGTTCTCCACAATGGTGGCCACCATTAAAAACAATGGGACTTGAGGTCCCATGATTATTGGAATCCATGGGGGGGGGGGTCCAGAATGGAACACCCATGAATACAAAAGGCTAACTGTACTGTAAAACAAACAAAAAATCTAGCTTCAAATATTCCTCTCTCCTGTCTGCTTCCATCTCAGAACCATTCTCTTTTGTAAATCTTAAATCTTATATGCAATGCTCTTTAAAAAGATATTTTGTGGGTCTCCTCAGACAGACATTCACAAGGCTGTTAAAACTGATTTGAGCAACACACTGAAGTCACAATCTGCTTTAGGATCAAAGGGACATAGCTTTCACTTGAATTCATTTGGGGTCCCTTTCTATTAAAGTAACTCCTAGACTGGAAGGCAATTTCTATAACTGTAGGTTCAGAATTACCAGCAATTTTAGCCTTCCCCATCATCCCAGTATGTATTGGCACCCCCATTTCTCTCACTATTTTGACTTTCCTGCTATAAAGAACCTGCAATCTGTCAGCCCCCTTGCAACCCAAAATACATTCAGGTATGAGTGGCAAGGTTGCAATGTTGTGCACACTATCAAAAATCCATCTCCACCTGTTGCAGAGTGTTGGGCAATTCACTTTACAGTGTTTCTACATCAAACTCAAGGTAATAAAAATGATACTTACAGCCTCAGTAGGCGTTTTCTTCAGCTTAGTTCGGTCCACTTTCATTTTTATAACTTTTCCACTTCCTGATCCTACTTGGTAAATCAAAAAGGAGAGAAAAGTGGCTGTCAGTGGGAATATTTAGCAAACAGTGGTAGTGCAAACAGCAATACAATAGTGAAACGAATTCACACTATATTGACTGTACATAGACTAGGCTAAGCACAGCAAGGTACACAACCAAGGACTGAGGTCAGACAGACAGACATGCACAGGATCGCTGTCCCAAATCCCACTGGAATATGTAATTAGTACATGACGCTCTTGAAAACAACTGGACTTCCTACAATATCCTACTCCTTTTGTGTTGGCTCCTCTCTTTGCTACACACCTCCAACATCCACCATTACTACAGAACCCTGCAATCAGGCTTCTAACCAAATTCTGGATATTTAAAACAAACAACTACAGGCATGTGCAGTTGTTTTCCCAAAAGGAAGAAAATCTGGGGTGAATTACAAAACATCTGTACACTTAACACATCATCTTCTAGACCAGGGGTTGGCAATTTTGGCAGATAAGGGAAGAACAGGTTGCTTACCTGTAACTGTGGTTCTTCAAGTGGTTATCTGTGCCCATACACAATAGGGTTTGCGCCTATACAGAGGCTCCATTTGGAAAGCTGGAAAGCTGAGCAGATTGGCAGGAGCCCCACCCCCTCCTGTGTACTGAGCATGCCCAATCCCACCAATCTAGCTCCTCCTTCAGTTCAAGTCCGCCACAAGAAATCAGCAGGGACCTGACTGAGGGGAGGTAGAATGGGTTTCTGTGAAGGCACAGATGACCACTCAAAGAACCAGTTACAGATAAGCAACCTGTTCTTCTTCTTTGTGGTATCTGTGCCTCACACAATAGGATGACTAAAAAGCTTACCTGTGGCAGGTAGGAAGGTCACTGCAGAATAGAAAAGAGAATGACATGACCAAAGCTGGCATCCCGACGAGACCTGAAATCAAGCTGGTAGTGCTAAAAAACGTGGAAGGCTGAGACCACGTAACAGCCTGCCTTGCAGACATCAGGCAGGGGGATGCCTCTGAGGAAGGCAGCAGATGAAGAAACAGCCCTGGTTGAGTGTGGGCGCACACCAGCAGGAGCAGGGCATTTGGCAAGTTCATAAGCCAGCAGGATAGTCTGGGCAATCCACATTGCAAACCTTTGAAAGGAAACAAGGTGGCATTTTTTAGGTCCACCGTAACAAAACAAACAAACAAAAAAATTTGTTGGTCAACCTGATCTCATCAGAACGTTGAACATAAAACGCCAAAGCACAGCAAACATCAAGTGTGCGTTATCTTTTCCAAAAGCATGTAAGGATCTGGATAAAAGGTGAGCAATACAATATCTTGAGAAAGGTAGAAAAGGGATACCACCTTAGGGAGAAAAGAGATGTCCAGTCTGAGGACACTTTTTCTCTGTAAAATATCAGAAAGGACTCATCAGAGCGCAGTGCAGTCAGCTCAGAAGACCTCTTGACTGAAGTGGTAGTCACAAGGAATGCCACCTTGAGCGTGAGTAGTATTAGAGAGGCTGAGCCCAGAGGTTCAAAGGGCAGCCTAGTAAGGTGCATGAGCACCAACGAGACCAAGGAGGAGCCAGTGGAGGCAATGGAGGATAAGGGTGATGTAGACCCTTGAAAAATCTCTTCAGAGTAGGCGAGGTGAAGAGCTTAGCCGAAAGCGAACCAGGCAGCTGGTTGGCCATGATGGCTGACAAGTAGACCTTGAGGGATGAGAAGGCCAGTCCTCGGCCATGCAGATGGAGAAGGAACTGTAAGGCTGTTGAGAGTTGAACAGGTGAAGAGGGTTCAACTCTGGCCTTGGAAAAGGCACAGAAACGCTTTCATTTGTAGGAGTAAGACCGCTTGGTAGAGTCTTTCCTGGATGCAGAGAGGACCCACAGAAGTTCTGGAGTGGTCAAGGCCGGATCCTTCAAGCTGTCATGTGGAGGCTTGCTTATGTTCAGGTGAAGGACTGTGCCATTGGAGTAAGAGAGAAGGTCCGGTAAGTTTGAGAGCTTGAGGTACTGGCCCCTGGACAGGTGGAGGAGAGGGACAAACTAAGGTTGTCTTGCTCGGTAAGGAACCACCAGAATTGGATTGTATCTGTCTGCAGTCATTTTAGCCACAACTTTCACCACCAGCGGGAGCAGAGGGAAGGCATAAAAGAAGTGACGGCTCCAACTCAAAAGGAAAGCGTCTCCTAGGAAGCCTGTCCTTAGAACCTGCTCTGGTGCAGAATAATGGACACTGAGCATTCTCTGAAGTGACAAAGAAATCTAGGCAAGATGTCCCCCAATGAGATGTTATCACATGAAATGCCTCCTGTGATAGTGTCCATTCGTGTTGAAGAGCCTTGTCTCAGCTGAGAAAGTCTGCTAGAACACTGTCCTTGCCAGCCAGATGAATGGCCATCGGATGAATGGAACAATGATGGCACCACGTACAAGAGCTGTGTAGTGTGATAAAGAAGCACAGAGGTTTCACCCTGTTTGTTGATATAACAGACTTTGGTGGTATTGTCTGTTACAACTTAAGATGACCCTGTGATGGAGATGATTCTCAAAGGCTCGAAAGGCCTTGATGGCAGCCAAAAGCTCCAAGGCATTGATGTGCATATCTGCTTCTGAAGGGGACCAGCGACCTTGTATGCAGAGATCTGCGTAATGGGCTCCCCAGCCTGTTATGGAGGCATCTGTGATGACCATCCTGGAAGGTTCCAGAGCTTGGAAGGGCATTCCTCTGAGGATGTTCCTGGGGCCACCAGAGAAGGGAGGTACGCACATGTTGAGGAACTGTCAGCTTCTTGGGCTGTCTGTCGTTGAGATGGTCAAAGACAGAAAGAAACCATTCTTGTAGTGGGTGGAACCTTAGGCGTGCCAAGTAGGTCACGAGTGTGACTGAGGCCATGAAGCCTAGAAAACACTGAATGTCTCTTGCTGTAGAATAGTCCATGCAGAGAACAGAGTGAAGGTGGGCCTAAAGGGCTTCTGCCCTTCTGATGGGCAGGTAGGCCCGAGCCATAACAGAGTCCAGGGACGTGCCGATGTGCTGGAGGCTATATAGGGCTGCCTAGAACATCTTCGTCGGCACCATGCTGACAAGAAAATTATGCTTTTAAATTGTATTTTTAATTACTGTTATTTAGTTTGCTTGTATGTTTGGGGGGATGGGCGGGTGGGTGAAGGAGGGACGGGATTTAATTTGATGTATTGTTTTTATGTTTTGTTATGTTGTACGCCGCCCCGATTGCCTGGCAGAGGGGCGGGATAGAAATAAAAATTATTATTATTATTATTATTATTATTATTATTATTATTATTATTATTTATTCTGACTGGTTCCAAGATGGACTTGGGGGATTCACCGTGAGGCCTAAGTCACTGAGAAGGGAGAGTGTGGTGTGGATGTCTCGGCACAACAGCATGCAAGAGGACGACACCAGTATCCAATCATCCAAATAAGGAAATATCTTGATTCCTTGGATGTGGAGGTGAGAGATGACCACTGCCATATATTTTGTGCAAACGTGGAGGGTGGTAGAGAGGCCAAAGGGCAGGACAGTATATGGATAAAGATCTCCATCCACTGCGAGGTGAAGATATCAGCAATGTTGAGGCTGAATTGTAATGTGAAAGCAAGCATCTTTCAGATTGATCGACACAAACCAATCCCCAAGATGGAGAAAGGGGAGGATGGATTGAAGAGTTACCATCTTGAACTTCCGTAGGAGATGTAGTGGTTGATGCCCGAGATTGAGGATGAGATGGGGCCCACCATCCTTCTTCGGTACTGTGAAATATTTGGAGAAATAACTGTCCATCCTCCATCTGTCCAGGATGCACTGAATGGCACCCTTTTTGAGAAGTGAGATCTCCTCTTAAAGAGATGGGGAGGATGGGGTAGAGTGAAAGACACCAAGAGGTGGAGTACCTGCAAACTCTATGGCGTAGCCCAGACGTATGATAGTGAGGACCCAAGTATTTGTGGTGATTTGCTGCCTGTTGTCATAGAAGTGGCAAAGTTTTAAGAAATGATAAGCTGGCAGTGGTGAGGGGGTTGGAGAAACAGGTGATGGTGTCGTCCCTGTGGATCCATCAAAAGTGTGACTTGGACGATGAAGATTTTTTGGAAGACTGTTGTTGTTGGCCTTGAGGGTAATGCTGTTTATAGGGCTTTCAGGAAGATTGTTGAGAAGAGCCCCTGTACTGAGTGGAAACTACGGAGCAAGATCTGGAGTAGTTGGACGAGGATGGCCAGGAGTGTCACTGCTGTTTGTATGGCAATATTGTTGTTTTTGGCCAGCAACACCCAACCTCTTGCTTTGGCTAAAATGTCCAGAGACTCGTAGGTTTTGGCAGCAAGGAGGCCCTCTTCTTCAAAGGGCAGATCTTTGATGTGCTTCTTAGCCTCCTCTGTGAGATCAGTAGATCTGAGACAAGCTGAGTGCCACTGCACCCAAAATTACTTTGGCTGCACAGTCCACAGAGTGTCTTGCTGAGTGGATTTGCTGGTTGACCAAAGAGAGCGAGCTTTGGTGTAGAAGTCAAGGGCAACCGTCTTTTGCTGTTCTGGCAAGAAGGGGATGAAAGCAGCCATCTTGTCCCACAGAAACTTCTGGTAGGCATCCATACAAGCCTGCATGTTACCCACCTTGGCAGAAATGGCAGCTGAGGAGTAGAAACATTGCCCAAAAATATCAAGCCATCTACCTTCTTTATCTTTATACATGGGGCAAAATGTATTTTGCAGAAGATTTAGAGGTAGACTCACCCACCAAGGAGTTCGCAGTAGGGTGGGTGAAAAGATAAGATGCTGTGTCAGGCTGAACCTTGTACAGACCTTCAAGCCTCTTTGAAGCAGGTGAAACAGAAGAAGGCTTTGCACAGGAAAGATTCATGACATCAGACAATGAAGCCAGGAAAGGTAGGTCAGCAGGTTAAACAGTAGTAGTGTCAACAATTTGAAAGACCAGATCTCTTGCTAGTTTGGAAGCAACCTCGACCTGGAGCCCCAGCCATCCTCTGAACCACATCAGAGAATAATTGAACATCCTCGTTAAGAGACTGGGGGCCGTATCCTTGACTTCCTCCAGAGGTGAAGCAATTAGATGAGAAGGTGAGCCCAGTGACAGTTCGGTGTTATAAGCCGACTCTTTAGTAGATTGCTGAGGCATGGCAGGAGTGGCACGTTGAGGAGCCTGTGTGGTGCTAGGAACAGGCATGATCTGAGGCACCGACATTGAGGAAACAATTGGAATGACAGCGCGAATTGGCGTTGGGATCAACGTCATAAGTGGGATCTGAGCTGCCAGCATTGGTAGATGAACTGGAGGTGACGGTGGATGAGAGACCATGGCAGCAGTATAAGGTGGTGGTGAAGGCACTTGATGGAATGGTAGTTCGGCCTAGGCTCAGATCGAGAATGAGGCACAGCATGAGGAGATCGAGAGCGGAAATGAGCTTGATATCTAGAGGAAAAGTGATAATAAAGCTCCCTATGGTGATAGTGATCCCTATAAGATGGACAGTAAGATCGATAAGAGGATGGACGTTCCCTCCAATATTCTTCAGCTGGATAACCATCAATATAGGATGCTGAGGTATAAGGTGAATCTATACTATAGCCTCAATGATGATGGCGACAATTCCATCTGATCCCGCAATGGTGTGAGGGAGCGATAAGATTGAGCCAGAGACACTTCATGGCATCAATGGGCCAAAGGCGAGAGTGAACGCCTGTAGGCCCTAGCCGGAGAGGCAAATATTTGCGACGGCACCAAAGCAGGTACTGGTCTTAGCTGAGCATTTCTCATATAATCTCAGAGAACACCGGAGGCACGCCCTTTCTGTCCTTCTCTGTCTAAAGGTAGGTACCTCCTCATCCTGGTCCTCTATATCTCCCAGGCCTGGAACCTGTGCTGGGGGCATGCTAGGCTTCTGAGGCAGGGGCTGTGCTTCAGTGGGTAAAACAGAGCTAGGTCCAGGTTCAGCCAACTCCACTGGAACTGGTAGAGCAAAGCTAGGACCTGGTTCAGCCTCCTCAGCCTCTGAATACTCCATGTCCTCAGCCTGGCTGGCCATGACACCGGTACTGTTTTTTTTGAGAAGTTCAAGATCCAAGGAAGTTTTGAAACTGGCACCAAAACCAGAGGATCCTTCTGAGAAAAAAAACTTTCCAGTAACAGAAAGGGAATGTTCCCAACAAAAAAGTTTCAAGCGTTGGGCCTTGATGCGAAGAGTCACATTGGTAAAGGAGCAGCAGATGGAACAACGTTCGGTAATGTGGCCCTCACCCAAACAAAAAAGGCACTTAGAATGTCCTTCATTGAGGGGAACCTTATGGTTGTAAGAAACAGAATTTAAATAAAGAGTTGGAGGCCACAGGAGGCATCGAAGCAAGGTGCCCAGATGGGCGGAAAAACAGACAAAAATCTCGTTTCCAAGCTCTGCTCACAAAAAGAAAATTAAGAATAACAAAAAATTAAAGAAATTAGTAAAAGATTGAATTTTACACAAGAGGAACTCAGCTAGAGAGTGATCCAAATGCAGCATCTCTTGCGGTGGACAAAAGAGAACTGAAGAAGGAGCTAGATTGGCAGGATTGGGCATGCTCAATACATGGAAAGGGCAGGGCTCCTGTCAATCTGCTCAGCTTTTCAGCTTTCCAAATGGAGATTCTACGCAAGCGCAAACCCTATTGTGTGAGGCACAGAGACCATGAAGAAGAATACATTTCTGCCCAACCACCTGTCATTTCCTACCAGAACCCAAAAGTAAAAGAGGAAAAACCTGGAAGCCACAGAATTCCTACTTCCAGTCTTGATTGTTCATTTGGGAAGGTAAAATCCCTACCCTTAGAGGCCTCCAGGAAGAAAAGAGATCCCACCACCACCAGGTCCCTCCCCTGCATGCTGAAGGTGGTAGAGGGGCTAACCAAAAAAAAAGAGGCCTTATAGGTCTGTATGCTGTCCATGACCCAAACTTTGCCTACACATCCTATAAAATAAATAACTATTTATAGGAAATCTAGAAGGTACATATCAACTGAGGAGTAGCAATAAAGGGAGCAACCTGAAGTGAAAAATAAAGGTGTCAACAGAATACTACTGTCTCCCACAAGAAAAACAGTTGTAAGAAATAATGCTGGAGAACATATTGTTGAGAATTGTCGTACCCACTATTCAAGAACTGATGTTTCACATCTTAACATGAATTCTTATTTCACTGGGAAAACAGATCAAACTAAAAAGGGCTTCCCTGAGAAGATGAAACTGTGCCAAGTGTGATCAATTCAGTGATCATATAATAATGTAAGCCTTCCATATTTCTGGTCTTGACTATTCTGCTTCCACTCCTCTACAGCCTCCCTCCCAGCCAGTCAGAAGCAACACACTCTCTTCTCCACTTCACCAGACTTTGAATCTCTCACATTTCCAAAATATTTTCACTTTTTCTCCTCCCCCCCTCCTTCCACATCAGATTGAAAGTGGAAGAACTTTGGAATTTTTGAAATGAGGATGCAAAGTGGTGTTGCTTTTGACTGGCTGGGAGGGAGGGTGAGGAGGGGAGCAGAAGGTGGATCCTCCATGAGGAGGATGCAAGGTCTGGCCACATCTTTCTTTGGATGCAAAATCTGGTTAAGTGGGAAAGGTACCATGTTACTTTTGACTGGCTGGGAGGGAGGGTGGACAAGTTGGATCCTCCATAGTGATGACTGCTAACATCAGACTGAAAGTACTTTGGAAATGTGGAGGAAATTATGTCTAACAACAACAACATGTTGTTATGTTGTTGTTGTTGTTGTTGTTGTTGTTTTCCCCCTCTCCCTACGGATCGAGGCGGAATTACAGGATAAAATGAATACAATTTATAAACTACAAGCAATAAAATAATAAAGTCAAAACAACAATAAATAAGAAAGTATAATATAATATAATAAATAAAAACAAAATAAAATAGCCAATCATCATCAGAGTCTAGAAATTCAGATGATTAGATGGATAGGCCCGCCAGAAGAGCTCCATCTTAAGTGCCTTCTTAAAGGCATCTAGCGTAGTGATAAGACGGATCTCATGTCTTGCAACGTTTCAAACAGTTATGGGTGGTGCTCTTGGTGGGACAGAACTCTGTACCATTCATGTTTGGAGGGGGGACTAACATATTCATAGTTTTTCCACTTTCACAGGGGTCCTTTGCTCCTAACCCCCATGAATGTTAGTGCAATAGATCTCCAAAATGCAGAATTACCCATGCCTAACAGTATACTCCCCACACATGCCCTAACCAGAGGCCAGATCCCAAACTAAATCCCAAAATTCATACAGGAGAGTTATTTGCTCTAAGAATGTCATCAGACTAACATGCTTGCAGGATCTGCTACCTCATGGTATTCAAGCTCAGGCTACAATTTATACATGCTGGAAAGCGGAGTGTCAAATACAAATAATAAGCTTCAGCTCAATGCTGCACAACATAAACTTTCTCACACTCAAGGGAACTTTTCCCTTCTCTTCCTCCCACCCATTCATTGACCAAAGGGATTCTATTTATTCCTTTGGGACTTAAAATGAAAGTTCCAGGCCTGGGCCATATGTAAAAGGAATACATTCCACTATTACCACAGCCAAGTCATTTATACTTTTCGTAAAGCTGTAGACCACCAAAATAGATGGAACATTCCAAAATTTCTCAATTCCCTCTACTTGGTGACATCTGTTTTCCCTTAGACTAAGGTGTAGCCAAACAGCGCCCTAAACATTCCAAAGGAAGGCAGAGACATTTAATCTGGGGTCATGGTTGAATTATACATTGAAGCTTTCTTATGGCTGAAGGTGCTAGAGGCCTCCCCAGAACCCTATAGGCTTCTGAGTAGCATATTTTAATCCATCATGATGGTAGGCCTTTGTGGCAGTGTGGCATCCACTCACATCCCACAGCCAATGTATAAAGAACTCCAGAATATCCCAAACCAGATGCTTTCTCTTCTCAGCCTCCACATAAGAATGTAAACAAGTCTGGGTTGGGGAAAGGAAGGGGCCTTGACTGAAGAGGTCTGTGTGAACTGTTGAATTTACCATAGGTCTGAAGTCTTATGGGAAGGGCAAGCAGAGATTATGACCAAAAGAGAAGCCATCAATATGAATGGTCATTCTGCTTGAATCCTGGCTAAGATCACGGATAAGAATGGAAGAGCATACTCAGTCTTTCCTCACTTGAGACTGTATGATACCTTTCCCCACTGGAGATTCCTCACCACAGGGGGAGGGGTTTTGCTGGGTTTTGCACAGAAAAAAATGTTGAAAAAGATATCCCATCCCAGATTTGTGAACTGCTGAACAGTCTATGCATTAGTTTAAGTCAGGGGTAGGCAACCTTTCCCTTTTAAGGGCCGAGGGACTTCAGCTCCCAGAATCCCAGGAGCTATTGGCCAACATGGGACTATTGGCCAACATGGCTGAGGCTTCTGGGAGCTGAAGTCCCTTGGCCCTTAAAGGGGAAAGGTTGCCTACCCCTGGTTTAAGTCATGCTTCATGCAATTAAAAGTGTTAACACAATCAGTCAGTTTAGAGGGTGTTCTTTCCCCTCATATATTGGATCTATGACAATAAAAATAACATAATCAGGAAGGAATAAAAAGACTAGAAAGGAATAAGAAGACAGAAGAATTATCCAAAAGAGATGACAAAATGAAGGACACATGGAATGAAGAGCCATATGAAGATGAACCCCAAATTCTAAGAAGTGAGGTAGAAACTGCAATAAGAGAAATAGCATAAAACAAATCGCCAGGAACAAATGATATTCCAGTTGAACTACTGCAATCCACATTGACAGAGTCAACTCTAGTGCTAACCAACATATGCCAACAGATATGGAAAACAAAATGATGGCCAACACATGACCTTTAAAGCCCTACATGGCTTGGGTCCAACTTATCTCCGGGACTGTCTCCTTCCATATGATCCTCCCCGCACACTTCGGTCCTCTGGGAGGAATCTGCTACAGCCTATGAAAACTAGGCTGTTGGCAACCTCCCGGAGAGCCTTCTCTGCCATCACTCCCAGATTATGGAATGGCCTGCCGGATGAGATCCGTCTTATTACCACTCTAGACAGCTTCAAAAAAGCTATTAAGACAGATCTCTTCCAGCAGGCCTTCCCTGACTAGCTTTCCAGGCCCTAGGATTTGGCCACCAGCCCCCGGAGCTGCCATCGAACCACTTAACCCACTATGTTATCTCTCTTTGTATGACTTGGTTTTCATTGTATCTTGTGTTTTAAAAATTGACTACAGTATTTTCCGGCGTATAAGACGACCCGGCGTATAAGACAACCCCCCATTTTTCCAGTCAAAATATAGAGTTTTAGCACCTCTAGCCTCTTTATCCTTATACCCGGCGTATAAGACGACCCCCCCACTTTAACCACAGATTTTGCAGGTTAAAAAGTAGTCTTATACTTTAATACTTTTTAAGGGGAGGGTGGGTTAGGGAATTGTTGTATTATGGATGTTTTTTAATGTTGTAAGCCAGCCCGATTGTGCTGCAGAGGGGCGGGATAAAAATAAATATTATTATTATTATTAGATCAATATACATCCCATCCACAAAAATATACATTATATTTTATATCAATATACATCCCCATCCACAACAAAGGAGACACAAGAGCCTGCAGGACCATAGCACTGATCTCCCATGCAAGCAAAATCATGCTCAAAATTCTGCAACATAGACTCCAACCATACATGGAAAGAGAGATCTCAGAGGTCCAATCGGGGTTCAGGAAAGGAAGAGGCACTAGGGATCACATTGCAAACATACAATGGCTAATGGAGTGCACCAGGGAATTCCAAAAAGAAATCAGCATGTGCTTTATAGACTACAGCAAAGCCTTTGACTGCATAGACGATGAAAGGTTATGGAACGCCCTTAAAGACACAGGAGTGCCAGCACATTTGATAGTCTTTATGAGGAATCTGTACTCAGAACAAGAGGCTACTGTCAGAACAAACACAAAGAAACAGAATGGTTTCCAGTTGGCAAAGGAGTCAGAAAAGGCTGCATCCTTTCACCCTATCTGTTCAACAGAGGACCTTCACAAGTTCAACCTAGACAATGAAGTAATAGAAATAGTAAAAGAACTCCCATATCTGGGATCAAACATTGATAGAAATGGGGACTGCAGTCAGGAAATAAGAAGAAGACTAAGAATGGGGAGGGAGGCTATGAAAGAACTAAAAAAGATCCTAAAATGCAAAAATATACAACTCAGCACAAAAGTTAGAATCATACAAGTCACTGTATTCCCTATTACCATGTATGGACGTAAGAACTGGACAGTTAAGATGATAGGAAGAAAATCAATGCATTTGAGATAATGTGATGCTGGAGAAGAGTGCTGACGATTCCAAAAAGACAAACAAGTGGGTCATAGAGCAGATCAAATCGGAAACCTCCCTGGAAGCCAAAATGACCAAACCAAGACTGTCATACTTTGGACATATCGTGAGAAGAGGGGACTTTTTGGAAAAAAATAATAATGCTGGGGAAGGTGCAGGGAAGTAGGAAGGCCACATGCTAGATGGATGGAATCTATTAAGGCAGTCATAGGTATGGAGTTGCAGGAATTAAGCAGAGCAGCAGAGGACAGAGGATCTTGGATATGTCTCATCCATAGGGTCACCATGAGTAGATCAATTTGAGGGCAGTTAACAACAAATTGGATCTCGACATACTGGATAGGCTATCCTATCCACCTAAAGAACAATGTAGCCCATTTGCCAAGTGCTGACAAACTGGCAACATTTGGCTTGCTGATATATGATAGAGCTGAGGGCTTGGTATGAATCATGACATGACTCCTTTGAAAAATGTCTGAAGGAGAATGTGAGCTAGTCATGTGGTTCTTACATCAAGAACATAGATGCTGAGATTAATTGTGAGAGGACCAAAAACCTCTTGTATCAGGCTTTCCATCCTCAATTGCTTGGTTCTAACTGGGAAACTCAATTCTTGAAGCAACCACATTATACCATAAGGAAGACTCTGAGCATCAGTGACATCATGACTGAGCAATCTTTTCCTACCCATTAAGAGGTGCAGGGGATTAAACATATTTTATAAGATTTTTTTTAAAGTAATATGAATACAAAATAAATGAAAAGAAAAAGCAGAAGGTAACAAGAAACCATGAAGGAGGAGTACATAGGCAATGAACTCCAGCTATGCATATATATTACTATAAGCTGACCATACATCACAAAACACAATCTCCTGAGTTTATATCTTTAAAACACCTATTAATGGGTAACCAAAGCAGTTATACTCTTCTGAAAAATAGATGGAAAATGCTTTATCTTTCCAGCCTTGGAATACCATCTTTTACCAAGAGTAAGAATGTGTGGGATCCAACCTCGCTGACTGTTAGCTAATTCCATGACCCAGGATTATAATTTAAAAGAATGTGTGTGTGCACAAATATCAAAAGATTTCTCCAGTACAATACTGGACATGCTGACATCATATGACACAGGATGCTACATTACAATGGCTACATTTCGTTGAAGTAGATAATTTCTTTTTAAATAGGCATAATAATGTCCAATATACCCAAAATATCAATTTTTACTGACCCAAACAAAAATGTTAATTTTAAAAAATGTAAATACTGAAGCAAGGCCTGTTTTCCATTCCTTGATTCGTATGAGACAATCTAACTCTGCATTCTGTTCCATTAAGAAGTGGTGAAGACTAAAATCATGTGGAAGGTCATGTTTGCTCCACACTGCCTGGTCAATAAAAAGCATGAGCATACACAACAGGAGTTGACATCAAAGGGCCTTAATCAACATAGTGTCTATGTTTTCCTCCAACCAGTATGAACAAAGATATAGGCAGTAAGTAAGTTGATGTCTCAGTCTCAATTAATAAAATTGTCCTCTATGGAGACACTAATAATAATACTGTCTCCCTGCATCCTCAGAACAGGATGCCCTGAGCAAGGTATCATCAAGGAAAAGTGGGATCCAGAAAATGCAGGGGGATCCAGAAAAACATGGAACCTCAAGTCCCATGTGTTTCAATGGCTGCATGCGTGCCATGGGCGCGCGCACCATTATAACATCCGGGGCTTGTCATCCGCATAAGCTTAAAGGTGTAGATTCCACCCCACGTATGGGGTGGGCACACTGTACTAACACAGTGCATCTGGCTAACACAGTCAATAACCAGTCGAAATGCAAACTGCTAAATGTACTAACATGATGCAACTGAATAATACCTTGTCAGTTACCAGTCAAATGGAAATCTCAGCTTTGCAAATATTGCAAAGCATTCTTCTAGTCAAGTTGAATTGCAAGTCTTTATTTTGCTGCTCCTGCTCCCACAACCACGTATTACCACAGCAATTAATATGATACCACTTACCACAACAAGCTAATTTAACCTTTGGCAAATTGATGTATACAGTAGTCCCTCTTAATTTGCAGGGGATCCGTTCTGGACCCCCTCTCGATAATGGCAACTTGCACAGATTTGAGTCCTATAGGAAATAATGGGGCGCATGCCTGTGGCGGATGGGTGCAGTGGCATACCCCGTCATTACATTTATAGGCACATGTCCCTCCCACATAGAGCAAGATCGTGGATTCCAAGTACACGAAAAGGGAGGGACAACCGTAATTAAAAATTATCCTACAATGAATTAGAAATTTAATCTGAAATGAACTGTAATCAATGCCATATTTAATGAACACAAATCATTCTTTAGAAATAACAATTCTTAAGAGTTGGGGGCAATTTTATTTCTTCGTACTGAAGGTATTTTCCTCTATGAAAAAAATGCCAATCTTCTCATAAACCACAGCCCCTTTGGGAATGTAACCCTTTCACAATTGGGCAACTGGAAAAAAGTCCTGTAGAAGTTGTCCACTCTGCCTCTAAAGCTACAGGTGCCATGCAGGCTTTCCTGTATTACTTGAGAACCAGAAAATGGCAAGAGACAGATCTACTCTCTGCATTCAGGTATACATATCCATGCTCTAGAGCAGGGGTAGGCAACCTTTCCCCTTTAAGGGCCGAGGGACTTCAGCTCCCAGAATCCTAGGAGCTATTGGCCAACATGGGACGATTGGCCAACATGGCAAGCCCCAACCTGCAGCAAGAGGGCGATACTAGATTTAGGTGAGAGACAAAAGCTAAAACGGGTTGTCAATTTGGCTTTTTCTCAAGCCCACTAACAAAGGCCCACAGCTCAGCTCCCTGTGAAATGAAGGGTAATTTCCAAATGTAATGAGAAACGTCACTATATTAAGGTAGACCTTGCTACTTTCTCATCCCAGCATTCTTCAGAATGGGAATAAGATGCCAGCTTTCCTTGCATTTCAAAAAGGTTAGTTATCTGTTTTGTACAAAAAAATACACTAGAAGTGGATGCAATCTAAAATAGTGCCAGTCAATGCATACTATTTAGTCCTCATGAGTTTACATATTCACTTTTTCACATGAGTTGCATCACAACAGCCACAGTGTTATGGCACCATCAAGTGGTCAAATGCTACAAAGCTTTTTTTTTTTTAACAGGTGTCTTCAACTTTGCCTTTATTGTTGTTGTGTGCCTTCAAGTCATTCTTGACTTGGCTATGGAAATCCTGTTATGGGGTTTTCCTGGCAAGATTTGCTCAGAGGTAGTTTGCCAATGACGTCCTCTGAGGCTGAGAGATCGTGACTTGCCCAAGGTCACTTAGTGGTTTTCATGGCTGAGATAGGAATCGAATACTGGTCTTCAGAGTCGTAGTCCAACATTCAGCCACTATGACCCCCATTTGGGATTAAGGGGTAATACCAAGTACAGGAAAAGTGAAAGACCTAAATTTAGACCTCTATACAAAAGGGATTCTTTAAACTGCTGTAACAAATGGCTGTGACACACTGATTTCAAATTGGTATATATTTTAGAAAGCAGTAGGAAAAGAGCAAGACTATATTTTCTTTTTTGTTGCGCATCACCTTAAAAATCCCACTATTATTACACAGGCGTGCAATGAAAAAACTTTTTCAATATTGGAGCTCTTTTTAATGTATCTCTGGGTGCTGAATTCAAAATAGACAATCAAAATGTAGTGCCACACACAGTTCTTACACAAATTCAATATTTTTATTAATTCAGTTGTTATTCAGCTTTGATTAACTGCAGATGCTAGTGCAATTTCTTTTAATGCTTTTGAACGGCTTTTTGTGTTTCATTATCAGGGAATTTTAAAGTATTTTGAAAGTCTATCAGAAGACTTTAATCCCTTTTTTTACTCTCTGAAGGATCATTTCATTCAACTACATATTACAATATAGAAAATTCAAAGAGAGTTGTGAAAAACTTTACATGATGAAGCATATCTCAGGTCATTTCTGGATTTGCCAAATTCCTTTAAAACCAACATACACTTTTTAAAAAGTGTTTATGAATCTCAATGTTGTAGGCCTGCAATATTATAGATCCAGGAATGTAAATGTGCATGTGCCTTCAAGTCACCTGTCAAGTTATAGCGATTCTGTGAATTTCATAGTGTTGTCTTAAGAAAGGAATACTCAGAGGTGGTTTTGCCAGTTCCTTCTCCTGAAATATAGTCTATAGCACCTGGTATTCATTAGCAATCTCCCATGCAAGTGCCAACCAAGTATGACTCTGTTTACTCCTTAGTTATTCCAATACTTAAAAGTGTAGAACCAGCCCACAGGCCATAATGACAAAAAAATTGAATAATGTATATACCATAACTTCCTACCTGACTTCAATAAATCACTATGACCAACATGCTTATTTCCTTGTCACTTACCCAGCAAATTCTCACAATTCACCACCTTACACATATATTCAGTTGCAGAATCCAGCAAGCCAGATGGATGAAGAACATTTTTATCTACATGCCAACTCAAGTCTTGTGGAAAGATCAGATATTAATTTAGTTGACATAGCATTTAATCTTATTGTATTTGTGCACAAATTACAACTCACCTAACCTTGTCGTTTCTGTTCTGATTTATGTGATGTTCTCAGCTTAACATAGGTGCACCAAAATTTAAGCCCAGAACTCTGGAAAAATTCCTGTCTTCCAACAGACTACCAGGACATTCCATCTCCTGCAGGCAAAGAGTGGACCCCAAATCCAAAATACAACACAGTTAAGAGCGGCTCTCTTGTTTGACCAGATGTTTGGCCATCTGACCAGAATATGAAAACTATTTCCCTTTAACAATGAACTGACTGCTTGAAGCATTCTCATATCTTACACACAATTAAAAATGTTGGAAGACATAATCTGTATTCTTCTGCAGGTAGCTGAAATAAAAGAGCACCTGGCTTTACAACAGTAAGTATTTCTTAGAAGCTACATTTATCTACCATATTTCCCGGCGTATAAGACGACCCCCTAATTTTCCAGCTAAAATATAGAGTTTGGGATATACTCGCCATATAAGACCACCCCTCTTCCAATGGGGGAAAATGAGAAAGTGCTGGGGGGGAGTGCAAATATACTAGGTGATGCATTCTGGAGTATGTACAATTTGCAGCCAAGTAAGTGACCCTGGGCATGTCACACACTCTCAGCCTCAGAGGATGGTAATGGCATCCCCCATTTGAAGAAACATGCCAAGAAAACCCCATGATAAGGTTTCCTTAGGGTCACCATAAGTCAGAAAGGACTTGAAGACACACAAGAATAACAAAAAAGTCTGCATAAGTACATGGGAATAGGAGCCAGCATGATGTAGTGGTTTGAGTGTTGGACTACCACTCTGGAGACCTGGGTTTGATTCCCCACTCTGCCATTAAACCCATTGGGTGAACTTGGACAAGTCACACATTCTCAGCCTCAGGGGAAGGCAATGGCAAACCTCCTCTGAACCAGCCTTGCCAAGAAAACCTCAGGATAAGGGTTCATCTCTTATCCACTGCTGCTTCCTCCTCCTGCTTCATGTCACACCACACCACCCCTTACTCCTGTCCTCCTCCTCTATCTTGACCTTCCTCTCTTTCTCCTCCTCCCGCCTTGCGCTTCGCCACCCCTTCTTCCTCCTCCTCCACCCAGCGTATAAGACGACCCCTGAGTTTGGAGAAGATTTTCCTGGGTTTGAAAGTAGTCGTATACGCCAGAAAATACAGTAATTGTGCATTAGTTGGCTATATTTATCAAAGCACAGAGAATGCTTGTTTATCTATATCCTGACAGCGAGAATCTACATTCTTAAAGGAGGACTAGTATAATAAATTTTATTCCTCAACAACCTCTCCATAAGATTGGAGGTGGGGTACAACATCAATTAAGGTGGGGTACAACATCAATTAAGTATACAAACTTTTCAATACATTAAATGAAAATACATAAATACAGGACACATTAAAATCATCCAGCATTAAATTAAAATATCTCAATTTAAAATTCATTGTCTAAAATCAACTGGGTAGGCCTACCAGACGAGATCTCTTTAATACCTGAATAGCCCTGCTCTCAATTGAAGCAAGATATTCTTCAATCACATAAAAACTATATCTGAATGCCAGAGGAGGAACAAGGCTACCCAGTTCTAGCTCCTTCTTTTCTTGCTTGTTACATAGGGACAAAGCTGTAATGAAAAGCAATCTTGTTCAATACCAGGCAATTTTCTCCATTTATGGAAGAGATTTTACATTTAACAGAGAAACAATATTTACTAAAATATGAATGCCCCCTTTAATAAGAATGGGTAGAGAACTTTTAATTCATAAAACAGAAGTACTGAAACACACAATAAACTGCAGCATTAAGAACTGGCATGACATTAAGACGACAAAATCACAAATTAAAAATGAAAAGCATGGTGCCAAAAGCATAAGATGAGCCATTTGAGGATGAGAATTCTGTAAACAGAGCACCAGAAGTAAAGCTGGTTCTCTCCCTAGTCACCAGATAGTATCCAGATACAGTGGTACCTCTACTTACGAAATTAATCCATTCCACAGCCC
>CM034703.1:149953033-149973796 GCA_020142125.1 Phrynosoma platyrhinos
TGTAATCATTCAAGAAATCCTGGAACTGAGCAGCCACTGCTACCAACTTAAAACAATTTTCTCAGTAAGAAGGTGTCACTCATTCGCCAACAGTTAGCATAGTCCTCAGGCTCCATGGATAACTTTTCGAACACATTCTCTTTTAAAAGGCAACAAGGCCCATGTTTTTCAAGGAGGCATTCATCATTTCCTGGACCCTGCCAGTCAACTTTCCTCATATATATCATTAGCCATGACAGGCACATGCTAAACAAACAGAGGCTCACACCAACCCCAATACTGTATACATCCTTGGACAGAAAAACCAAAACTAATCCAATGAATTAGACTAGTTTAGGTCCTTAACATTTGAAACTGCCAAATTTCAGTTAAAATAAATGAGCACATCTTTATTCTTACTGTACTTAGCAATGTCTCACAACATGCCTTTGAGCATCGTACAATCCTGAATTGTGATCAAGCTGTAAAATCCAGCAAACTACATGGAAGAGGTCTGCTGAAAAGACCTCCGAAGATAAAATAGGACAGCATCCTAATTTATAAAAATGTATCCACTTTAGTATCATCCCTATTTATTATCATTTGGCACAATAGTTTTTAGTCAATTCAAAACAGAACTACAACCCATCTATTACGCAATAGAATGGGACATTTTATTTACTCTCAGGTTTGTCGCTCAAGAGTGATAAAATAGCTTGTTTTTTTAACATTTATTATTATTTGTTGTTGTTGCTGCTGTATATCTTCAAGCTATTTCCAACTTATGGAGACCCTATAAGGAGGTTTCCTTGGCCAGTTTTGTTCTGAGGATGTTTGCCATTGCCTTCCTCTGAGGCTGTGTGTGTGAATTACCCAAAGTCACCCAGTGATTTTATAGCTCAGCAAGGATTCGAACCCTAGTCCCAGAATCATAGTTCAATGCTTAAACCACTAGACCACATTAATATGGGCTTAACATTTATAGTGATTCTGTATTCATTTTTAGTACACTCACTGATTACCTTCCTCGGATTCTGAATTTAAAAAATATAATGGCATTTGCTAATTAGGAGGTATACCATCAATTACAGAATTACATCCTTACATCCCAAGTATTTCCTCCGGGATATTTTGCCACTGCCTACCAAACCTGCTGCACACCTGTAAACATAAGACAATTGGAATTATTTGTTTTGCTTGTAACACAATTTGCTTGCATAATTAAGCTAGGAGCCAATAAAATAACAAAGAAAATATATCTTGCCCTGCCCACAGAATAGGTATCCTGTTTATTACTGCAATTTCTTCCAGGACCTCGGTCAAATATGACCCTGAGCAAGCACTAGAAATCTAGAAGAATATATAAGATGGGGTGTAAAAATCTGTATCTCTACCAGCACACAGTTCTTTGAACAGATATGCACCTCAACAATGCTGATGAACCAGATACTTATTGTGAACAGACATGCTGTCCAGAGACAGGTGAGGATACACAGTTAAGATATTTAGGAGGTGACAAAGGGAAAAATGCTCTGATTCAATTATTATTTGATTTGTACTGCTAGACTATCAACTCCTCTAAAATAATGAATGCAAAAGAAAAGTATAATGGCCAGCTTCTGACAATAGCAAAAGTCAGTATGCTTCTACCTGATACTAACAAGGAGATCCCAAATAAATTATGTTTCTCTCCCATTATTTATGCGTTAAGATAATGACATTTTGTTGTCTCAATCTTCTGACCACTATGCAAAATTGGAGAAAGGATGTCTGTGTTATCCACATCCTACTTGTATCTTTTCACTGAGTACAGACCCATCTGTAGTTTGTGATCTGACCTCTATCTCAGTACTGTGTAGTCATGTTGCCAACATGAACAAGCTTGCTGAAGACTTATCTAGGCAAAGACAGTTCACAGAACCTGTAATACGACTGTCATACACAGTTCTCAGCCTCCCCTATACAGACCTCAGGCACAGGGAAGGATATTTTGGTTTCAGACATTTCTTTTTAGTATCAAGGGAGAACTCATTATCAACTTAATTCTTTCAGAACACAAGCCCAGACTGCTGTAACAGCACACTATTTATTTTATTAGAGGGAGTTATAGCTCATATAATAGTCCCCAAAGGGCAGTCAAAAATTAGGCTTCAGAGGATTCAGAGTATAGAATACAGTGGTCCATGTCATGACCAAAAAAGAATACCAAATGTTTCTTATACCAAAGGTCATGAGTCTAAATCAGTTCTCCCTTTGCTGGGCACAACATATGAAACTGGTTTTAACAAAACTATAATGCCCTGTTACCATGTATGGATGTGAGAGCTGGACAGTCAAGAAAGAAGATAGAAGGAAAATCAATGCATTTGAGATAATGTGGTGCTGGGGAAGAGTGCTGAGGATCTCATGGACAGCCAAAAGGACAAACAAATGGGTCCTAGAACAGATCAAGCCAGAGATAGCCCTAGAAGCCAAAATGACAAGACTTAGGGCCTAAGCAGACTACCAGAAATAGTGCACATTAAATTGAGGCACTGCCCTGGCTCAGTGCTAGGGAATCATGGGAACTGTATTTTATTGTGGCACCAGAGCTCTCTGACAGAGAAGGCTCTGTCTCAGAAAAAAACCAATTCCCATGATTCCATAGCACTGAGCCAGGGCAGTGCCTCAATTTAATGTGCACTATTTCTGGCAGTCTGCTTAGGCCTTCAGACTGTCATACTTCAGACACATCATGAAAAGGCATGAATCGTTGGAAACGACAATAATGTTAGAAAAGATGGAGGGAAGTAGAAAGAGAGGAAGGCCACATGCTAGATGGATGGACTTTATTAAAGAGACCACGAATAAAATTTTGCAGGAGCTGGGCAAAGCAGTAGAGGACAGGAGGGCCTGGAGATGTCTCATCCATAAGGTCGTCATGGGTCGAGATTGACGCAAAGGCAGTTAACAACAAAAACAAATAATGCCCTGATTGACCTGGGGGCTTACATATACTGAAATTGTTGCCTTCACATTAACATCATGTACTGTAAGCACAACCAACCAAACTAGAACCTTCACTTTGTTGTTGTTGTGTGCCTTCAAGTTGTTTCCAAATTATGGCAACCCATGGTGGTTTATCAGGGGTTTTTCTTGGCAAGATTTGTTCAGAGGTGGTTTGCCATTGCCTTCCCCTGAGGCTGAGAGCAGGTGACTTGTCCAAGATCACATTTCATGGCTGAGCTGGCAATCAAACCCTGCTCTCCAAAGTCATAATCCAACACTCAAACCACTACGCCACAGAACCTTCACTCCTCACATCAAAATCCCTACAAAACAAGTGGTTCTCTAAAAGCTAATTCATTTGAAAGTAAACATCACAGCTTTGGGCTTTGAAACTACTGACCTGTACTGAACCTTAGAAAGCAGGATACCCAGATAAGGACTTTTCTCAAAATTTTCATCTTGGAAAATGCCCATTCAGAAAATCTGCTAGTTTCTAATAAACTCCAACAAGATATAAGTTATCAATCAATGACTGCTTCTGCACTGCAGAAATAATCCAGTTTGACACCACTTTAACTGCTATGGCTCAATGCTATGGAATTCTGGGAACTGTAGTGTTATGAGACATTTAGCCTTCTCTGGTCCAAAGCACACTGCAGAAATAATCCAGTTTAAGACCGCTTTAATTGCCTTTGCTCAGTGCTAGGGAATGCTGGGAATTGTAGTTTATTGTGGCACCAGAACTCTCCGACAGAGAAGGCTAAACGTCTCACAAAATTACAGTTTCCCTAGCACTGAGCCAGGGCAGTTAAAGCAATCTCAAACTGGATTATTTCTGCAGTGTGTTTTGGGCCAGTACAACCTTTAAGAAGTGTTGTAGCCATGTACTTATTTCAGTCCCTTCATGATAACACAGTACTTCATGATAACACAGTATTTCAACATGTTTAGACAGAAGAGAAAAGTAAAGACCCACTCCATATCACAGAGGTACATAAAATGGATGTAATTCAAAGATACTTGTTATTTTCTCTCAAGATATCAATGGAAACTTTTTCAAGATGCTGTTGTTAAGTATTTCTGTGTGTATATATATGTGCCTTCAACTTGCCCTCAGACTGGACCCCAAGAATTTTTATAGTACTTACTGACAGCTAATTTATGAGAACGTAAAAATGTGAGTGTCAATTTTTGATAACAAATATCAGAAGAAAAGCCAAAGAAATATGCAAAGAAAGCTTTTAATATGTGACTGGCAGAAATTAAATAATTCGTCTAGATTAGTCCAAACCACAGCTTACTGGCTGATTAAAAACTTTGAGTGTAGAGTAAAATTATTTGCAGACATTCCCAAGCTGATCCTTCTACTCATTTGCTGAAACCATTTAGAAAGATATGAATCAGAAATTCTTATCAGTCTGGGCAAAATGTGGTAAAACTGTTTTACCCAGGCCTGACAAGTATCACACAACACTTAGGGGCTGTACAGACATCCCAGATGGGGTGGCATGTAATCACTCCAGCTGAAGACTGATTGGGGCCGTGGCAGCAGCACACCACAGCCCCAATCCACCATGGAAAAGCTGCCTTTAGTGGCTCTTTCGCAGTCCCACCGCCTCACCCCCAAGAAGACCAAAAGCTGGCTGATGTGCAGCCGCTCCGGGCACCTTTAGGGCATCAAGGGGGCGTGCAGCATGTGCACGCCACACCCGCAAGCCACCTGCAGCTGCCTGAAAGGTGGCTTTTAGTGCCAGTCTGTAGCGGCCCTTAGGCATAGTTAATATAAACCCATTATTTCATATAGTGTTTTGTAAAAATGCTTAACTGTGGCTTATCTTCAGCATATAACAGCATATTGCATGGCCTCATAGGGTCAATGTGGCAACTATCCTAGGGCCAAAGCAATGATTTGTTAGTCTAATGAAGCAGGAATCTAGGCTTACTTGAATATATCTGATCAAATTATTTCATTACTTAACTGTAAGATCCCCTACCCCAAACTTGATCATAAAAGCTTTTCTATGATCTCTATGACACACTTACACCATCAAACATCCACAAATAGGGTTATAACTAACCTACACAGCCTATATCATCTAAATTCCATATAGACCACTCAGAAACACCAGAAGGAATAATTCTATCTAATATTGCCAACTAGCACACCTGCTGACACAAAGATTTCACTAGATATAGATGAGATCTCTATATTTTGTTTTTTAGAAAATAGTACTCTTGGCACTGGTTGAAAGCTGCCAGAACCCTGAAAAAAAGTTGCTTCCACATATGCACAAGTTGTCTTGCAACTAGACCAGGAATGTGGAATGTTTTGCTCTTCATATATTTTGGACTACAAATCCCAAAATCTTTTACCACAAGCCATGCCAGATAGACAGACACTGTAGATCAGTGGTTCCCAAATGCTGGTCCTCCAGATGGTCTGGACGTCAGGTCCCAGAATTCCTGACTGTTGGCCAAGCTGGGTTGAGCTTCTGGGAGTTGAAGTCCAAAACACCTGAAGGACCAAAGTTTGGGAAACATTGCTGTAGACCAAAACATTTGGAAGCCCAAAAATTTCTCATCTTGGAACTAGAATAAAGAGCACTGCTATGTCAACTGAATGTCACTACTTCAAAACAATCCACTGTCCTTGGCTTTCTTCTCTTTAGCCCATCAGCATTCTCAACAAAGAAATTTGGTTGAGTAGAAAAATCACTGAAACATCTAAGTCAGACACAAATACATATCAGTATCACTTACTAAAAGGCTTCTATTTACTGCAAGTTCTCCTTTCATAATACTAACAGGAATTCTGTGACAGATGAAATGCTCAAACCTGTTGCTATCACGCACAACATTTTCACTCTCTACCACCAGAAAGAGAAGAGATTAAAACAACAAGCCATGCAAATTTGATGTGGGCTGCTTTTTGCAAAAGACCCAAGTTAGGACAACCCCCTATGGCTCTCCTTCCCAAGGAAAGTGTTCCACACACACAATTCCAAAGACTGCCTAAGTAATTACCATTTAGTGATTTAGTTTGAGAAATCAGAGCCCAGCTGACAGGGATGAAACCTGCATCCCCAAGCTGCAATAACAGAAGTTGAATTGAATCAAAGATATACCCAGCAGTCCCAAATAATGAATAAAGCTAAGAGATACAAGGATCAACAAAATTTTGGGTGGGCTTGAAAGCTCACATAAAATCTGTTGTTTCCAGGATGGAACCTGGTCCCAAGGGGTAAGTCTTACCTCTGATCTGATACAGCAGCTTTGAAACAGAGTGCAAGATCAGAGACAAAAAGGTCCCATATTGTTCCTGCCTAACTAAGGCCTAGTGAGGGAGCACAAACCATGTGGTCTATCAGAACTTTAATCCCATAGAAAATACAGACATAAATTTTGGACTGTCCTGTTCAGGGCCAATCAAGGCACCGAAGGCACTGATTTCCAGGACAGTATTCCCTAAAGGCACCAAATCCTTACAGATCTTGGAAGTTAAGCAAATCAGCACTTGGATGGGAAACTATAAATGAATACCAGATGCTGTAGGCTGTATTTCAGAAGAAGGAATTGGTAACACCATCTCTGAGTATGTCTTGCCTAATAAAAGCCCATGAAATTCATGGGGTCCCCATAAGTTGGCAGGTGACTTGAAGGCACATACACATCTTAGCAGTGCCATCCTAAACTGATAAAAGTTCTCTGTGTTAAGGTAGTTCAAAGGAAATCACTGACTACAACACAAAACCATACTCATCTGGTAACAGTCAGAAACAGAGATAGCCAGTTTAAATCCATGGCATCAGTTCAAAAGCTTGACTGTGGGCCTTTGCAGACTGCTAGAAATAGTGCCAACTGAATCCACTTTAACTGCCCTGGCTCAGTGCTAGGGAATCATGGGAACTATTTTTTTTCTCTGTCAGAGAGCTCTGGTGCCACAATAAACTACAGTTCCCATGATTCCCTAACCCTAACCCTTAAAGTGGACTCAATTTGCACTATTTCTGGCAGTCTGCAAAGGCCCTGTATTTTCTGCAAGGGCAAGATACCATTAGAGGGGCTTCTCAGTGGCCATTCATGAACTCTAGAAATCTTACCCTAGAGAATCCAGGTCTTTTTCTGTCATTGTTCCATAAGCATAAGACATTTTTATTAAGGCAGGTTTCTGGCAAATGATCTGCTGCTGAAGATAGGGCCTGTTATCAGTTAGTGCTACTCTTTCAAATTGTGTTCAGTTGTTTTAAACTGCACTTTTCATTATGTTTTAATAGATGACCTTGGTTTAGGTTTTAATTGTATTCTTATATTTAATATTACCGCAAACTGCCTTGAGTCCAATTTTGGAGAGCAAGTGGGATATACATCCAATAAATAAATAATTAGGCCACATACAATCCTCACTTCCATCAAGCAGCTCAAAGCTCCTAGGTGTGAACTTGAATAAAGTTCTTAGTAAAAAACAACAAAGCTCTCTTAGAGCCTATACAAACTGCCAGAAATAATTCAGCTTGAGACCACTTTAATTGTCCTGGCTCAGTGCTAGGGAATCACAGGAATTGTATTCTTCTGAGACACTGATCCCTCTGTCAGAGCGCTCTGGTGTCACAATAAATTACACTTCCCATGATTTCTTAGCACTGAGCTGGGACAGTTAACGTGGCCTCAAGCTGCATTATTTCTGGCAGTCTGTATAGACCAGGGGTAGGCAACCTTTTTGAGCCAGGTTGCTGTCCCTCAGACAATTGGGGGGTCGAAGCACAATAAATAAATAAATAAATAAATATTACAAAATTAAATAATAATAAAAATTTAAAAAATATGCATGCACACTCTCTCAGCCCCAGAAAAGCCATGGCAAAATCCCTGTGGAGATTTTGCCAAGAAAACCCCAAGAACAAGTAATAACAACAATAATCAACATCATCATGGCGGGCGGCGGTGGCGGCAGGACTGGCCTGGGGCCGGTCCAAAGGGGGGGGCGCTTCCAGCCCCCAGGCCTTAGGTTGCCTATCCCTGGTATAGACCCTTACTGAGTAAAACTAAAGGCCCATGAACACAGTACTGGACACCCCAAGTGGCAGTAGCTCTGTAAGATCTTATGCTGGGACCTAACAGTCCTATGACCTAAATGTTGTAGACAGAATGTGCAAAGCATAGGCTCCACTATGAAATATGGCTCCTTATCCAAGTATAGCTACCTTTTAGATTCTTCCAGAACTTAACCCTGGTCTCCCCTGTGTTAGCACGCCTATTTTGTCACTGAAAAACCTGTGATGTCTTATGCTCAACATTTATATCCATGAGTGTACAACCTCAGTTACAAAGTACACCCAAGAGCTATCTCAAATGCAATGACACTGCCAGCGGTACACACATTTTCTTGTTGCTGTATACCTTCAAGTCATTTCTGACTTATAACAACCCTGAGGTGAATGTATCACAGGTTTTTCTTGGCAAGATTTGTTCAGGGGCCATCATGTTTGCCTTCATTGGAGGCCGAGAGAGTGACTTACCCAAGGTCATCCTTGGTACTTGATTTCCATGGCCAAGCAAGGATTCTAACTCTGGTTTTCAGATTCATATTCCAATGCTCAAACCACAGTACCATGCTGGCTCTCGGTACACTCATCCTGGGACTGTATCACTTGAGACACAGGGGTGGATGCATGCAGGAATCAAACTCAATATTTCTCCATTCTTCCTTATGTTTATTTCTATGTTAAAGGAAATTGGGGACGCATTCAGACATTTAGCTTCTCTCTGCCTAAACCTGGAACTTCAGTAATTATCTCAAGAAAATTATGGCTTTTTATCCTTCATGACTGAAAGCTTCAGGCAAACTGCAAAAAGCACAATTTCAGTAAAACAGAAGTACATCCATGCATTCACCTTTGAATAGTCAAAGCTACTCAGATAAGAATGATCAGAAACCCCAGAGACAAACCATAGCGCACACACTGGAAAACCCAGAAGATCAGAGTACCTTGCCAGACTTCCTCTCAAAACTCCTATGAGGCCTGTAACACACCTGCTTAGTCACTGCAACTATTTAATTTAGAGTTTAAATTTCATTTCTGGAAGACAACACATCAAATCCCCCTATGAATAACTGCCTGATAGGCACCAAAGCCAGAACTGTAAGACAGACAGTGCCCCAGAGTGATGGAACTTCCAGCACCCTCCTTTGCATCTTGTCTGTTGTGACTCACTGTGCTCACAGCTATAGAAGCAATGACAGTAGCAGTCTCTTAGAAATCTGCTAGCACCATGCTAAAAAGGAGAGGCTAAGTTTATTCATCCTGTACTACACCACTCTACAGGCTGAGGCTAAGCTTCAAGAGTCCTCTTCATGAACCAGCTTCAGGGACATCATACCTAGACCTTTAACAGTTCAGCAATCTTGTGGCTAAAGCAGCAGTTTTTTAAGAAAACAAAATCATTCTTTCAAAATCCAACAAACATTGTGAAGTAGCAAACTATGAGCAAAAACACCAAATGGCATATAAAACCAAAGTCTATACAGGACATGTTGATGTGTTTGCCCAAGGTTTCTAAGTCTAACAGAGTACATATTCCTCAACTGGACTGCAGCATGGCAATGGAAAGCCAGCACCATTTCAAGGATAAGCTTGACTTATCAACTCCTATGCTGCTTCAATACAATTTCTAATACATTTCCTCAAGTCAATAAACAGTACTGACTCAAGTATCCAATTACACACAAACTTTCAATGGCACATAAAAGTGATCTCTTATTGTAATAATAATAATAAATTTATTTATAGCCCGCCCCTCTGCTAGGCAACCAGGGTGGGGTACGACATATTAAAACAGGCAACAGTTAAAAACATTGCCTAATGGACCAAGAAAGACTCATGACTGCAAGATCCAGTTGCTTACATTCAAAACACACCACAAGAAATGCTGAAAAACGCTTATTTTCAAGAACTTTCGCTATCTAGGGATCCATTCCACATCTAATCACCTTAACAGAAATTTGGCAGCTGAAACATGTTTAGGGCAATTAATTCATCCTGGGCATTAACCAGGTCTGCTGAGTATCAGTGTTCCCCTACACGTGTGCAACCTAGAATACATGCACAACAGCCTGCATTTTTAATGAAGGGGGATAATAAAGGAACCTGTTTTTCAGGAAGTTTGGCTGGTATTCTGACTTCTGAGTTCCCATGGACGCTGAAGGCTCTCCAGAACAAGCAGTACTTAAAGAATACAGACCTAAAATATACTATTTCATTAAATACTGACTCTACCAGAGGTGCTCTGTGATATTTTCCTATTTGACGTCTGACAGCAGAAGATATGGCTCTTTAAACTTCCTTCTAAGGGAGACGTAAGAATTATTTTGGAAACATGATTCACTTATCTGGTCCAATGTATGTTAAGTTTTTACTACAATGCTATAGGACAGGGGTAGGCAACCTTTCCCCTTTAAGGGCCGAGGGACTTCAGCTCCCAGAATCCCAGGAGCTACTGGTCAACATGGGACTACTGGCCAACATGGCTGAGGCTTCTGGGAGCTGAAGTCCCTCGGGAAAGGTTGCCTACCCCTGCTATAGGATATAGTGTTCTGCTTAATAAAATTATGTGTGAATCAATGCATAATGGGATTCCCTTTATGTTCAGAATGTACAATCTACACATGACTACAAAAGTTAGCAAGCTGTCCTGTATCAAATAAGGAGGGAGAGGGTGCAATGCCTCTGCAGTCTTCAAAACACCTATAGCCATTAATTGTTTACTTTGGAAATTAGATTACAATCCTATACACATTTACCAGACTTAATCTCACTGAATGCAATGGAGCTTACTTCCGAGTAAAAAAATATAAATTACAGTTCTTCTGGATACAGTTCTTCTAAATACTCACTCTTGTCTGATTTTAGAAGCTAAATAAGAACAGGCCTGGTTAATGCTTGGGGGGAAAGCTCCAGGGAATATAGCAGGGACCTCCAGGTATGGCTAGAAACCAGAGTTGCTCTGAAACACAAGACAGTTGCCAGTTAGAGCTGTCAATACTGGGCATTTCTTGGACCACAGCTCTGACTCAGCATATAGAGCAGCTACCTTCTGATGTAATGTACTCCAGAAGGTCATCTCAACATACTCTGCATGAGATCTCCTCTTAAGCCTGCCCCCTCACTTCAAAAAAGATTTGGCAACCTGATAGACGTTGTGTGTATGAAGTCCTGCATTTTCTATGCATTTTAAAGGGAAGATTAGCACATCAGATATTGCATGGAGGCATAAAACACATGTACTAAAGAACTCTGCAAAATAAACATGACAGAAAGGGGAACAGTCTCATAGCAGAACACTTTACTCAAGGCCATTAATCTAGTCCATGACACAGCAATGAAAGAGCATGTACAGAAAAGTTTCAACCAAAAATATCATTACACTCTCACAGCAAAGATATATTTTACAGCATCAATTAATTCAGTTCCTCATATTAACCTAATAATGTAATTTCTAGACAGAGGCTTTAAAAAATACTACTATTCAGCATAAGGATCTATGTACAGTTGATTCAAGATTGCTGAAGAGTGTATGAAAGCAATTCTTGTAGAATATGCAGCTTTACTGATTTTTCTATAAGCTATCCAGACTGATTGAGAAGTTTGTTCCTGTTCCCTCTGATTTTATATGGGGTCAAAATAAACAACCTGGAGATATAAAAAAATCTGATTGTACTGGGAACTAACAGAAAATATTCTGGGATAAGCAAACAGTATATGGATCACCAAAATAAAATCAGAAAGAACAAGGGCAAAATCTGGGACTTTCTGGGGTTTTTTAATCAGACTGGATGCCCCCTGTGTGAATAAGTATTTTCAGGGTGTTTTGCTTCAAGATATAAGAACAACAAATATATAAGATCTGACTACAAAAGCAAAATGAAAAAAACATCAGCATGAAACATCAAACTAGGAAAATATGAAGTTTCTGTAAGATACCAGATATTTATTAACTTGGGCACCGAGCCAGTCTCCCTAGGAAAGATTCTATAAGTAGGACACTGCAACTGAGTCCTTCTGTCCAGTCACCCTGTACTGTATCTTGGATGGTAGGATAATACAGAAGGAGGTTTCCAAAAATTATTTCAAAGTATGGACAAGGTTTTCAGATATCCAGATCTCAAGCCATGCAGGGGTTTAAATGATTAGCATCACTTTAAATTGCATGCTGTAGCACCTTACATTGCAATACTTGAACCAGAAGGTTACTCTGTGGCCAGGTTACTCAGCTGTTAACATCACATAAGGACTGAGGACAAATTAGAGGAAGACAGCGCATCAAAGCCATAATAAGATTTAAAGAATGGAGGAAGTGGAAACTGAGTTTGCTCCTAAACTTTACTTCTAAGCCTCCAACAAAGTTACAGCCAATATGGCATGTCTCCAAGTATTTAATGGGCACACAGTTATTAAACATACCAGAACTAGAAAGTAATTTAAGCAGTACAGCATTCAATGATTTAACAGGCATATACTTCAGAGCAATAAACTTTATTGTAATCTGCATTCCATATCCAAAGATACTTTATCCATGGATTCAAACATCCATATATATAAAAATTCCGAAAAGCTAACCTTGATTTTGCCATTTATATAAGGGACACCATTTTACTAGACATTGAACATAACAGGACTTAAGCATCCATGGATTTTGGTATCCACAGGACGGCTGAATCCTAACCCCAGCACATAGCAAAGATTTACTGTATAGCTAAGTTGTGTAGAATTTTCCCAGAAGGCTACTCTTCACATCTGAGAATTCAAGTCTCGTGTTGATATATGGCAACTCCATAAATTTCATATGGCTTTCTGAGGCAAGAAATACTCGAGATGTGGTGAAATATAGCCTACGACACCTGGTATTCATTGGCAATCTCCCATCCAATACTAAGCAGGGCCGGCCTTACTTAGCTTCTAAGATCAGGCCTTCAAGGTATTTTAAGTCCTGAAATCCAGTACTCTAGCCATAATTGTTTGGAATGCTTGAATTACACTTTTCTTTTAAGGCGCTTACAACATCCTTGGGTTAGCCCATTTTATTCTATAAACACCAAGAGGCTAAAACAGTTTTGCCTAAGGAAAATAGCTCTATGTCACACTAGAGACCAGGATTCCAATGTCCTCTTTCCAAGTCTGATAGTATACCAACACCAACAATGAGAGAGTATCATAATAATTATTCTTCAGTTCAAAACATGGCAACCCAATCCAACTTTCTGTTTCTCAGCCAATCTGAAAGAAACTCTTTTAGCTCATAGGTGGGAAAAGTAGTTTCTTCCATACATGTATAACAAAGGTATACTGTAAGACATGTACCCATCAACAATTTGTATCTCGCTTCAATTGCTCTGTACTCACACAGACCTCCAAAAAAAACATGAACACTAAAGCATTTAGGCTGTCTTCATATGTCTGTGTAAGTTATCATAGTGACATATTAACAAAAACAGTAAGGCCTTTTCTGTATATTTTACTCATTTTACAAGTGCTCAGTAAATTAAAAAGGTATGCTTGCTTTAATACAGAATGTATTGGTCTACCACCACACAGTTCTTGAACATTCTGGCAAATGGTCAACCTGAAATTATTTAGTAACAATGGAAACAGATGGGGTTATTAGAAAAGAACTTTGAAGAAAGACTGAGCAGAACTTCTCACTCTGATCATTTGTTTGTGGGTTTGGAAATCACTTCAACAGCCAGATGTTTTAAGCTGGTCAACAAGTATATCAGGTTTTAGCAAGTCAGCTATTATGACACATCAAATTAAGAGTCTCAGAGTCAGAGGACAGAACTGACTTTGACAGCGATACTGTAACTATCCAACCAAACAGCCATTTATATAATTTGTAAGCACTTGGGATAAAAGTAGCTACCCAATACATACACAAAGAAAACAAAGTAAATATCCTCTACTAGGGTGACAGAAAGGCCAATGTTTATACTTGTGGACAGTTTAAGGCAGGAAATGCTATCTGCTCCCTTTGATCCTTTCCTACTACACAATACTGAGTATCAAATAACAAAAGAGGAGAGGTTAATATACTTAGTGTATGTCATCGTATATTTTCCACCCAAAGACAAATAAGTATGGCATTTTAGAGGATAAGAGGGACTTTCTGAAATCTACTGATCATACCTTATCCCCTGTATAACAATCTTCCAGTCACTTCAGCTCTATTGCAGAAGTGTGGGAAAAGTTTCTGCCAACAGGCACTTATTTGGTCACCTGTGAAGATTACGAACCTTTTTCAGGTGAACAGAAAATCTGATTTTCTATGCCTCCCTGCTTGGTTTACATTATAAAAGATAAATTCTTTCATGCCTTGGTTTCTTTTACATTATAAAAGCTATAGGTAAAAACAGCTGGCCTAACTAAAAATTTGTGGTCTGCCTTATAGGCCTTCAACACTTATGAATCTGTATGGGAAATGTACTAATTAGGTCTCTACTTTATACTGAGACTCTTCAGGGAAAAGGAGCTTTACAGTACATAATTCATTCCCGAGTTCTTAAGACAGCACTCACTACAGAGAAATACAGCATGTACAGTCATTTCTCCATTTTTGCGGGGGGATCCATTCCAGACACACACCCCACAAAAATGGAAATCTGCAAATAATCAAGCCCAACTTGAATGGCCCCGGGTGCACATGCCATTTTAGTCTTCCCCGCTTCCCAGTCCACAAAGCACCAAAACCACGGACCTGCAGTCTGCAAAAATGGAGGGACAAGTGCATTTTAATAAACTCGAAATCTAACTTGAACATGTTGCATGAAGCATTTATAAAGGTCTGCATCTTGTGAAAGCCTTTAGGTCACATATCTAGTCTGACCATACATGGATATGGAAGGAGAACTGAGGGATTCTGCAAAGAAACTGGTCTGTCTTCATGCTTATGAAGGTCCACAATACAAAAGCTCAGGTAGTATTATCCCACACTTAACTGTATAGCAGCAAATTAAATAATTTGATGGAAGCCCCAGATACATTAGACACTATTTTGGAGTCCAGACTCCATCATCTGTCCTTCCCTAGAACTAAATAAAGCCTTTTAACCATGATTTCCAATTCCAGCATTCCAACTGCTGAATAATCCATAACTGATCATAAATAACACCAACTCTCTTCTTGACTGAAAAAGCAAAAACTGGGGAGATAGGTGTCAAATGATCTAGAAGATACATATGCAACACTCAGAATAACAGTTGCTTAATCATTTTCTTATTGCTCACTCTCTAATTTGATATCCAATGCCTTCAGTGTCTTATCCTGCACCATGACATCATCCAATAGCACTAAGGCATATCTATTTAAACAAATGTCATCTCACATGCTAGGCTGTAAGATGTTATGAATGGAGGACATGAGATGTTCAAACAGCCACGCTCTCTAGAATCATGCTTTATTAAGGACAATTCAGTGATGAACACTAACAAATGTCTCCATTTACTAAAAGTGATCTTTATTAATATAATGAAATGGCAAACAGATTGAGCTAAAGCAGGGGTAGGCAACCTTTCCCCTTTAAGGGCTGAGGAACTTCAGCTCCCAGAAGCCTCAGCCATGTTGGCCAATAGCTCCTGGGATTCTGGGAGCTGAAGTCCCTCGGCCCTTAAAGGGAAAAGGTTGCCTACCCCTGAGCTAAAGAGTCAGAAAGTCTCTGGTTTGTATTTCACTCACCCTGTTATGAACTCACAAGGAAAATTTAAGAATTATGCACTCTTAGCTTTAACAATATTGGGAAAATATCTGCCTACCCTTTAAAGTCACTGTGATCCATCAAAATATGTAAAGTGTTTTGAACCATTAGAAAGTCCACACAAACATTTATTATCTGTGCCCACCAAAAATATATTAATTACTACAACATATAGAGAGAGAGAGGGAGGGAGGGAAGGAAGGAAGGAAGGGAGGAAATCATAAAATATCAAGAAAAAATGCATTTCTACACAACATCCCCTAGAAATACTTCATGGAAAACAGATATTGACAGTACTGGTAACCATGATGGAACCAAAAATCCCAAAGCAGTATATTTTTCAAGAAGAGATGCTGAGGCAAAACAAGAGGTAGCCATCACTTCAAGGATCTTTTGAGCTTCTGACAGTTCTTTGTTCACAATAGTAGTGGATGATGGGCCTTGATCCAAGCTAGGGAAGCAATTATGTTCTT
The DNA here is from genome assembly GCA_020142125.1 of Phrynosoma platyrhinos. NCBI lineage: Eukaryota > Metazoa > Chordata > Lepidosauria > Squamata > Phrynosomatidae > Phrynosoma > Phrynosoma platyrhinos. The sequence goes on from CM034703.1 coordinate 149,969,215, forward strand.
AACCTATTAACACTTTAACGTTCATCTGACCTCCAGTCAAATATCAAGAGGTCAACACACTGATATAATACAGAAAACATGTAGGAATGTTAATGAAAAGAAAAGGAATGGAAAGCAAGCTGTTATTATCCTATCATGCCCAGTATTTTCTACATAACTCCATGATAAAGAAGAACAAAACCATTTTAAAAATACAAGGAGAGTAAACTAAAACCAAACATCAAGAATGCAAAGACTCTTTCTAGGGACCTAAACTGACAAGTGGCTTTCTAGAAATTTAATGTAATGTTTCCACATATAGGGAGTACAGGGTTACATGTGCAAAATGCTGAAATTTGTTCTCGGAATCTCTGTTGTTGAAATACAAAAATAACACATATTTTAGAAAAGTTGCCTCCCTGGTCTCAGGTTACTCTTAAACAGTGAAGTGTTTACATAGTGGACAAGTCTCCACACTACAGATTTCAGAGATGTAGGCTTTATCAAGACAGAGTAGTAGCTCTGATGTAACAAGTGCATTTACTGTTTATGGCAGAAGGGAGCCTCAGTTCACAGGATGCCTTCTGGGGCAAGAACATTTCAGGAAGCCACAGGTATTTAAACAGGAGTTAACATAAAAAGGTTTACTAACCTGGAATCACAGCCAATCCATACTTAGCCTGGTCTGCTATCCAAGTCACTTTTCTGGCACCTCTGCCGCACCCTAGTCAGCCAAGGTAACACCTAGTTTCTCAGTCAATCTAATCCACTTATGTCAGACTATTTTAGGGCCTGCAACAAAAACATACAGGTTAGTACTGGACTTCACTCATATACATCTCAAAAGAACTGACAGAACTTTTTCTGAAAAGGCCTTTAGAAAGGCTGACTTTGGACTTTGCTAATCCAACCACTCCTGACTAGAATGTTTCTTTGAGATACCAAGATATCTTACTTAGAAGGAGATGCTCAATTTACTAATAGGTAGCTTATCTTGTTATCCTATTCGCTCAGCAGCACAATGATTTTGTTTATATAGATACAAAAATGAACAGGCCAAGATTCTTCTGACCAATAAAAGCATGTTGCTAACTCAGCACATTGCTTTCTCATTTCTTGCATGCAGTAAGCTCTATTTATAAAATGAAAGACTATGGAAATTACTTTTTTGTTTCATATTTTATTTCTATAGCATCAAGGTGTTGAAATTCCTTAAGAAATTAAGATGTGATTTTGCCTAACATTGTGTTATATATTCCAAAATGACTTTTTCCTTTCTAAGATGTCAGCCTATGCATTCTGAGACAGCTGTTTTCTGTACCTCCAAAAACCATTAAAAACTATTGCCATTAAGTAATTATGGCTTTCTCAATCTTGTTTATTACTTTATCTTGCTAGATATACCTTATTTTCCTGCGTATAAGACTACTTTTTAACCTGCAAAATCTGTGGTTAAAGTGGGGGGGGTCGTCTTATACGCCGGGTATAAGGATAAGGAGGATGGAGTTGCTGAAACTCTATATTTTGACTGGAAAAATGGGGGGTCGTCTTATACGCGGGTCATCTTATACGCCGGAAAATACAGTAATGTATCCAACTTTGCTTGCCCCCCCCCATCCCTTTTATTACTGAAGAAACTCCACCTGTGAAACCCTTCTAAGAACATGGCTCCATTAATTAACTATATCTGCATATAGCCAGAAATATCTAATACATGAAAATACCTTATTTTCTGGCGTATAAGACTTTTTAACCTGCAAAATCTGGGGTTAAAGTGGGGGGTCGTCTTATACACCGGGTTTAAGGTGGTTCATGATAGGTTTGCCTTAGTGTCATCATCAGTTGGAAATGACTTGAAGGTGCACAGCAACAACAACAGTTTTGGAAGTCATACTCTTCCCAAACTCTATATTTTAACTGGAAAGTGGGGGGTCGTCTTATACGCCCAGTCGTCTTATACGCCAGAAAATATGGTACTTAAAGATCTTGATAATGTATGAGCTCATATAACACAGGACACAACATTAGCCAGTTTCATAATATTCCCCTTCCTTTTTACATTCAGTTTTGTTACTACAGTTTCCAGCAACATTTAATCTGGCAATCACTTACTACTCTGTCGAAAAGGTATCCTTCATTCACTTTAACATATGACAAAACCAAAGTTAACTGTTCTACTAGTTCTTCAGTAGAAAAGCTTGCACAATTACAACATGTATGACATGTTTAATGTGGTAAAAGTGTATTGTTCTTGTAAACAGATAATTTAATAGTTTCCCCTGCTTATATGGAAACTTTGCTCATATTCCTCATAATTTTTCCATTATGGGCAATATGAACTGCAAGCTGACAAGGCTTGAAACTCACTGAGTCTTAAAATATGTACTAGTCTCCTGTAAAGAAGAAACCAGTGTACTGATATCATAAAGAATTCAGGAGAAGGCAACCTTTCCCCTTTTAAGGGCCGAGGGATTTCAGCTCCCAGAAGCCTCAACCATGTTGGCCAATAGTCCCATGTTGGCCAATAGCTCCTGGGAGCTGAAGTCCCTCGGCCCTTAAAGGGGAAAGGTTGCCTACCCCTGGGCTAATTTCTCCTAACATGACCACAAGAACAAGTAAAGCCCATTGTAGTAGACTTTTCCTTCATTCCAAGTAGGAAAAAAACACACCCAGTGAACAAAGTGCAGATAGCTGCATATTTGGGGTCGGATAGGGGGTTAAAAACAATAGAAGCCATCTTTCCCCAGAATAAGGAAAAAAAGAGGGGGAGAGGGCCTGGAAATACAGAAGTGGTTTTACGTTGAAGAAGAAGAGCTGAAGAAAAGCTCCCAATACACTCAACGGGCCATGGATCAAACTGGGCTAAAAGTCCCCTGGCAGAATAAATGAAGCTTGTTGTTTTTGTTAACTGTCCTCCAGTTGGCCCCATCAGGAGACTCATGGTGACTCTGTGGGTGAGGCATCTCCATGATTTCCTACCCTCCACAGCTCTTGCTCAGGTCCTATAGATTCAGGCCTGTGACTTCCTTAATAGAGTTTACATATCTAGCATGTGGTGTTCCTCCCTTTTTACCTCCCTCCACCTTTCCTAGCATCATTGTCTTTTCTACTGAATCATGCCTTCCCACGATGTGGACAGAGTACGACAACCTCAATTCCGTCTATATTGTCTCATTTATACTTTTATTTATTATCTGTAGTTTAATAAATTCCCCTCCCCCTACACTCTAGAGCAGGGGTAGGCAACCTTTCCCCTTTAAGGGCCGAGGGACTTCAGCTCCCAGAAGCCTCAGCCATGTTGGCCAATAGTCCCATGTTGGCCAATAGCTCCTGGGATTCAGGGAGCTGAAGTCTCTCGGCCCTTAAAGGGGAAAGATTGCCTACCCCTGCTTAAATATATTGAATTGTTGTTGTCAACTGCCTTTAAGTCGATCTTGACTCATGGTGACCCTGTGTGAGACATGTCCAAGACTCCTTATCCTCCACAGCTCTGCTCAGGTCTTGTAGATCCAGGTCTGTGACCTCCCTAATTGAGTCTATCCATCTTTCTCTTTCTTCTACCCTCTACCTTTCCTAGCATTGTTGTCTAATTGTGTCCTCCACTGTTCTTGCTCAGGTCTTATAGATCCAGGCTTGTGACCTCCCTAATTGAGTCTATCCATGTGGTATTTACTCTTCCTCTCTTTCTACCTCCTTCCACCTTTCCTAGCATTACTGTCTTTCCTAACCAGTTGCATCCTCCACTGCTCTTGCTCAGGTTCTATAGATCCAGGCTTGTGGCCTTCCTAATAGAGCCCACTCATCAGACGTGTGGCCTGCCTTCCTTCCTTCCTTCCTTTTTACTACCTCCTACTTTTCCTAGCCTTATTGTCTTTCCTAACGAGCCATGTCTCCTCGTGATGTGGCCAGAGTACGTCAGCCTCAATTTCGTTCTCTTGGCCTCCATGATGAAGCTTCCCCACACCTAAAAAAAAGAAGAGCTTCTACCATGACGCTCGGGGGAAGAGTGTTGCGGTGTCTCTCCAAAGGAAAAGAAAACGAGGCCCCGCATGAGGCTGAGGCGAAAGCGAAGGCGGGTGGAGAAGGCGGTAAGGCTCCTTTTCCTCCGTGGGACTCACGTGCCTAGCTCTGCGGGGGAGGGGAGGGGAAGGGAGGGTGCGAGAAGGGCCTCCAAGAGGCAGGAAAGGGACGGGGCCCTCCTCAGGACGGGAAGCCGGGCCCTCTTTGAGGGAAGGCCGCCTCCCAGCCCTCCGGCCGCGGCCCAAGCCCTGCTCTGTTCCCGGGAGGGAGACCAGGCCCCATTGTCCCGCCTCAGCACCCTCCCCTCGCCCCACACGGACCCAACGTCGCCCCTTCCTCGCCCTCGGTCCCCACCCGGGGAGGCCTCCCGCCCCACCAGCGCCGCTCCTCCCTTCGCCCGGCGCCCTGCCCGGCTCCGCTCGCCTACCTTCTTCGCCAAAGACGCGGAGGGGGTATCAGTGCCGAGCCCCGTTGCCTCCCGCCACCGCCATCTTAACAGCAGCCCCTAAGCCTCAGCCCCAGCCAAGTCGCGCGAGAACTCACCGCCGGGGAGGGAACTGAGGAAAAACCGCGAGAACTGGGA
>CM034703.1:150013272-150029555 GCA_020142125.1 Phrynosoma platyrhinos
CAAAAAGGTTGCCTACCCCTGGCTTAGAGGCCTATCAGGTCACTGTCCCTTTTTCCACTTGAAAGATTCCCTTTGACATGTCTTTAAATTTGAGGGTTTGGTAACCCCCCTTTTTCCTGATTGCTGATGTCATGACCTGGGTAGTCTCACATTCTTGCAAGTCTGTTGCCCTTCGTATTGGTTTCCATTCATCCTTCTTGTTGCATTTGTCCACTTGCAGTAGTGAACTTCTTTCACTACCTACTGGATAGCTTTAGCATAATTTCCATTGCTAGCAAACCTGTGCTGTCTAGGTCAGAGATTCTCCCTTGACCTTAGCCATACATCTGCCTTGTTATCACAGACCATCAAGGTCTATCAACAGACTGTGCAATGTATGGGTTAGCTGGCAAGCCTGTTTTTTCTGCCACTGGGCATGTTCTCACCTGCATTGGTGACTATTTCCATTATATCTCAGTATTGGAATTTCAACTTGACTCATGTAGAGTCATATTAGTGGGACTGTTACCCCTATATTTACAAGTCTGGGGCTCAGACTTGTGTTTGAGGCAATGTGCCGTCTTAAGTGGCATGGCACTCCCTCCTCCACTGACCGAAGCTTGTCAGTCTGATTAACCCATTTGAGTGATTCGCAGAGACCACAAAGAAGGAGGACAGGTTGCTTACCTGTAACAGTATTTCTTTGAGTGGTCATCTACGAATTCACACAAATCCTGCCCATCCTCCCCTCAGAGTGGTGCCCTGTCTCTTCTTCAGTCCTGGGCTGCTGCTTTGGCATCCATGGAACTGAGGGTTTAGGTGGGAAACCAGCCAATAAGGCAGTTGGAGAGTGGGTGGGTCTACCGCCAAAACATCTCTAATAGGTCTAAGAAGGTTCCGAAGTTTGCTGCACAGGCGCAGAATATCCCATTTGTGTGAATTTGCAGATGACCACATGAAGAAATACTGTTACAGGTAAGCAATCTGTCCATGCAGGTGGCTCAAGCATTTCAACTTCTGTCCAGCACTTTCAGATGGTTTATTATGAAATCTGAGAAACTCGAGCACTAGCAAACATTACATGGGAGCATGTGGCCAATCATGCTCATGTCCAACCCTGCATCTAGGACTCCAGAATGTACAAGGCAGGGTTGAAGAATGTGTAGCCCTCCAGATATTACAGGACTGTGCCTCACCTTTAACAGTGTGGAGTAGGGTTGATGGGAGATGCAGTTCAACATTAGGAGGACCATATCTTCACCACTATTTGGCATGAAAAGTACCGTATTTTTTTCTCAAAGTGAAAGTAGTTAACGCCTAGCTTTAATCATGACCACCCACCAAGTTTCACAGATCAACTTGCGTTTTCCTGCTCTAACTCTTATCAACTAACCCACATAGGTTCTCTAGTTCACACCATGACTGTGGAGAGGCTGCTCCTACTGCTGTGGATTTCTTGTCTGTCCCTTTACTTGTAGAACATTAAGCTATAAATTGTTATGTGCCTTCACATGAACTCAAGGTGTATCTACACTGTAGAAATAATGCAGATCGATGCTGCTTTAAGTGCTGTAGCTCTATCCTATGGAATCCTAAAATTTGTAGTTTTACAAGGTCTTTAGCCTTCTTTGCCAAAGAGTGCCTCACAAAACTACAAACCCCAGGATTCTGCAGGATGGAGCCATAGCAGTTAAAGTAGTGTCAAACTGCATTATGTCTACAATGCAGATGCACCCTCAGACTATCAATGACCCCATAATAGAAATTCATTGGCAAGATTTACTCAGAGGTTTCCCATTTTCTTTCTCTAAGGTTGAAAGAGTATAACCTACCCAAGTGGGCTTCCACAGCTGAGAAGGAATTCAAATCCTGGGTTCCCAGAATCCTATCCAACACTCAGATCACTAGACCACACTGGCTCTTAAGCTAGATGGCAGAGTTTAAATAAAAGAATCTCAACTTTTGAACAAGACAAATTCCTCATCCGTGTCCCTGGTAGTTGCTGCCAATACTCTTCCTAATTTATATGAGGAAGAAGTCTCTCTCTCTCTCAATTCTCCCCCATTCCAGGCAGCTTGAGCTTCTAGCTTGTCCCTGTTGCTAGCCAAAACTAAACAGAGCTTGACTGTTTTAATACTTTTAAGGTAAAACTACAGGCTTGTGGATTTGGCCATTTTACAATCTCAAGATGACTTGTAAAAGCTGAAGTTTGGAGAGTATGGAGAAAAACAAATATGCAAACAAATTTTGAGGGCTGCAGGATAATCATAAAGGCCAATCATTTCAATCAAGATTCTTCCTCCATTGCTGAAATGGGGCAGCCTCCTCATAATCTTGTTTCACAATAACTCCTCTTTTTCTCACTGCTATTTATGCAATCCTGAATTCCTCAAGGAAGGACTAGGTTTACACACAATTATTTTCAAATTTAATCCACTTGTTCTGATTTGTTCTTTTAAGAAAGTAAATGGTTAGAACAGAATTTCTGGGACCTGGCTACTTGAGGAAAAAAGAGCAGCACAGTATCTGTGTATGTACCTCTGGATCTCCATCTTCTTCCATTTTGGTCTCTTCTGGTTCCTGATGGCAGAGTTCTTCCTCCTCATCCATCACAGCTTCTGCCCCACTAGTGAGGCCAGAGCCCTCTAAACTGATGCCAACAGGGCCAGAGGACAAGCCTGTAACAGATAAAAGCATGACCTAGAGTTCATGAAATGTTCTAAGGACAAAGAGCCCAAGAACTGTTGCCTTCTGAATTGTAAAGGGTTGATTAAAACAGTGGTCAGCTTTGATGCTTCAATGGGGCCCTTGGGAATAAATTTCAAAACTAGGAAAGGGTTGGTACCATATAGTGGAAAAAATAATGGGGTGTGCGAGATGGGAGTAGTGATAGGAATCTGCCAAGATTGCTAGGACTTTTCTGACTCAAAATCACACCTCTAAATCAGAGATGGGCAACATTCAGCCAATTGGCCATGTACACCCCCACTTGGCTTTTACAGGCCACAGACTGTCTTGGATGCACACTTCTACCACCAGACAGGGAGAAATTTTGATTAAAAAGAAGGAAGTTATCACTCCTGAAAGCCTCCAGGATTGTGATTCTTTTTTAAATGCAATGTTTCCCTCTACCTTGCTTGCTCTCCCTAAAGTTTTCTAAATAAAACCAGAAGTAAACATTTGGGAGGTGATTGGCTGGCAGTGGGAAGCTTGCTCTAGATCTTGCTGTAGAAATGATCTTGGTTTGCTTGCTACCAGTTAAAAAACTGATCTTGCCACAGTCAGCCTAGAAGCCTTTGTAAGCAGTACTTATGGGGGTACTCAATGCTTTATAAAGCTCACATTCAAGTCCAGGATTCCACCGTGAAATAAATGCAAGTGTGACGTTTTGCGAATATGACCAAATGTAGCAAATAATTGGAAACTGTGGTGACAAGAATTATGCTGACAGCAGCAGTGAGCCAGACTGGAGGTGGGGGAGTGGGGAAAGAAGTCAGAGTAATATGTCAGAAATTTTTACACCTTTAGGGATTATGCTCCCTGAGACAACCACCTCCCCCAACAGGGAAAGAGACGTCAGGTCCTGAAAGGATTATGAGCAAAGGTAGTGAGTGAGAAATAGGTAGCTAGTATCATCTTCAAAGATACATATGCCCTCCATGGTGTGAAAATCTGTAATACATAAAGGTTTTTGTAGTGAAAAGTAGCTCCATACACTGGGGACCTCTAAAACCACACTTCTACCATTAATAAGGGATGAACATAGGCATTAAACATTAGAAAACAAAGCTTTTGTAAGAGCCTAGAAAATTACTTTTTAAAAGCTGCTGGTTATGTACCTCAATGCAAAGCACCTTCACCTCAGTAATGTGTTGCCCTTACTGTTTTGTGTATGTCAGGGAGAAACACCTTAGGATTTATAAAAGAATGGCATAAAACTTGAAAAACTGATCAAAATGCTTCTAAAATATGGGCAATCCTTTAAACGTAACTCCTAACATAGAAACATTGCCCACTCCCTTTTCTTGGTTGTTCCCACTGGTTACTTTTTAAAAACAAAAAGATGTAACTTCATTCTATACTAGTTACAAAAAGAAAGAGAAATATCTTATTGCAGATGATTATGATACTTCTATAACTTAGTGCAGGTTGAGTGTCCTTTAATCCAAAATACTTGGGACCATTAGTGTTTTGGATTTTCAAATACCTGTACGGTGGCCCCTCTGTTTTCGCAGACTTGAATTCTGCATCCCTCGCCCGTTTGCGGTTGGCAAGGGGGATAAAATGGAGCGCACATCCCCATTCAAGCCTATAGGGCAGGGGTAGGCAACCTTTCCCCTTTAAGGGCCAAGGGACTTCAGTTCCCAGAATCCCAGGAGCTATTGGCCAACTTGGGACTATTGGCCAACATGGCTGAGGCTTCTGGGAGCTGAAGTCCCTTGGCCCTTAATGGGGAAAGGTTGCCTACCCCTGCTATAGGGCTTGAATATTTGCAGTTTTCCATTTTTGCGCGAAAACGGAGGGGCGACTCTATTTGCGCATATGTACATAATCAGGTATCTTGGAGATGGGATCCAAGTCTAAACATAAAATCCATCTATGTTTCATATACACCTTGTACACGTAGGCTAATTTTTTACAATATTTTTAATGATTTTGTGCCTGAAACAAAGTTGTACACTGAACCATCATAAAGCAAAGGTGTCACTATCTAAATCACCCATGCATGAAACAAGTTTTGGATTCTAAAGTATTTTGGATTTTGTAATTCTGAACCTGTATTTCCAGCTTTTGAGATTTATGCAGAACTGCTGAAGAACAACTTCAGCCAACAAGTTTGCTTTCTTTATCAAATTTTTAAATCATTTTTAAAACAATTTTATAATTGTTTCCATAGGGAAAAGGGAAGAATGCTCTGGCTCTTGTGTGCTAATGAGGGACAGGCATGGCAAGAGAATACATTTCCTGAACATGTGCCACTTGAGTCATTTTGGAACTACCAGAAACAGACTTGTGATACAGCACTACTTGGTTTAAGCGGCTACTTACCCTCCAAAGCCTTCTCATTCTCCTGTTCGAGAGCTTCAAAATCAAAGGCTTTGCCCATTTCTGCCACAATCTCAGCACTGATGTGAGTGGGCAATGTGTGGGTTTCTGGTGGATGTGTAAAATAACTGATCTTTCCACTAGCAAAAGTGAGAGAGGGAGAGTGTGAAATTACATTGAAATACAATGCAGCCTTTACAAGAAATATCACTTGTATGTGCTTCCTTTCTCTCTCAGATACACACAGACACTGCTTGTGATTCCCTCACATCCTGTTTTTTCTTTCCTAGTCTACCTTGCTCACTTGGGAACAGACTGGAAATTACAAGCCTTTTTTTAAAAAAAGTGGTATGGGGAAGCCTATGTCAAAAGCAGGTCGTGCATAAGACATAAGTTCCAGAGTCTGTCACATTTTAAAGCTTAACCTTCTGTCTTCTACTCACCTTGTCCAGTCACTTAGCACAGCTTTGGCTGCCTTCTCATGGTCTGGTATCCCTCCTTTCTTCAACTTCCCCTGACGCCTGGCCAAAAAAGCCAAGAACTCCATGGTATCCTGGAAATCTGGCACACCATAGTGCTGCATAATCTTTTTGGAGGGAGATGAAGAGACAAGAAGAGAGAGAAGTTGGTAAAAATATTTTATCCAATTACTTAACATATAATTAACAATGTTCCCATTTCCAAATGATTAGACCAATGGCTGCAAAAGCATCTGAATGATTACCTTAATTTCCCCACCCCCACAGTATTTCTGGCTCTATCATAGGCAAATGCAATAGTGCGTTTAGGAAAAGGAGGATGGGAAACATATCTTAACCTGTGTCTCCTGGAAAAAGTGGTCCTTCTTCCCAGTTTTTGGCAACAAATAACCAACTGGTCCACATTTTCCTTTTTAGCAGATTCATTGACCTTCCAATTTTATTGGCTTTGTTGGCCACTCATTTCTATTAGTTGGTATTAGTTTATTTATTTAACGTATTTCTCTATCACCTCCCAGCCTACAAGGGCTCCAGAGGAGGTGAACAAATAAAAACTAATTCACTTGTACAGAAATCCACATGTGTGGATGACTGACCAGTTAACATTAAACATGTGTCTTTAACATGTGTCTTTAAATTGTTTAAGTATGTTTTAATTTGTTATTGATTTAATACTGTTTTAAGGGGGGGTGGGAATGTTGTTTTATTATGTGATTTATTATGTATGATTTTATTCTTGTGAGCCGCCCTGATTGGGTTTCCCAAAGGGCGGGATACAAATAAATTATTATTATTATTATTATTATTATTATTATTATTATTATTATTATTATTATTATTATTATTATTATTACTATTAAACCAATTAAAATAATACAGAGATTAAAAGCCTTTGCAGACTGCCAGAAATAGTGCAAATTGAGTCCACTTTAACTGCCCTGGCTCAGTGCTGGGGAATCATGGGAACTGTATTTTATTGTGGCACCAGAGCTCTCTGACAGAGAAGGCTCAATGTCTCAGAAAAAAATACAATTCCCATGATTCCTTAGCACTAAGCCAGGGCAGTTAAAGTGGACTCAATTTGCACTATTTCTGGCAGTCTGCAAAGGCCCTATGTCACTTTTAAAACACGGTAAAGTACTCTTTATGAATTCCTAAAAGCAGTCTCAAAATCAGTCCTAGAACCCAGTTTTGACACAGTTAAAACACTGAACGTCATGCAGAACTGCACTGTTTGGGCTGCTCCCCGGGCTGCTCCCCATAAGGTTATAAGAGTTAGGACCAGCCTTACTTCCTTGGGTAAAGAGCTCCACAGTCAGGGTGCCACCACAGAGAAAGCCCTGCTATGTGTACTCACCAACCTCACTTCACAAGGTGTTGGACCACACAACAGGGCATCCTCTGAAGATATCAAATTTCTGACAGGCTCAAATGGGAGGAGGAGGGCTTTCAGATATCTTGATCCTGAGTCATGTGCTTTTTGCAACTCATTCTTCAAGAACTCCCACCCTTGCTGTGTGTCTAGCCATGGAATTCCACTTAGGATTTCCCTGAGCTTTCTTGAAATAAAATCAGCTTTCCTGAAATCCAAGGTCTGTGTCTGACTATGGAGATTGCTGCACTACACTCTTACAGTGCTGCTATTCCACTTTTAGTGTTCTGGCTGCCTCTTGTTGCATTCTGGGATTTGCAGTTTAGGGAGGGGCATTTAGAATTTTCAGCCAGAGAGCTCTTAGGCCTCAATGACTACAAACCCCAGAATGCAACAGGAGGCAGCCAGAGCAGTAACCTCACTTCACAAGCAGTACTATAAGAGTGTAGTGCAGTAATGTCCTACATTCTTCTTTGCACTGTCCCACAATTCTGAATGACCTTACATGGTCACTTCCATGTACCATGTTCCCACTGCTTTGATTCCAGTGACCAATTCCTCCGATTAAGTCCAGAATTGCTTATCCCCTTGTTCTTTCCTCCACCTTTTGAAGGAGGACATTAACTCATCAGAAATTTGTTGGAAAGTATATGCTTAGCAGTTGGGTCTCCTAGCAGCTATCGGGCTAACTGAAGTCTTGGAGATTTCTTAGATTTGTTTCAGAAAAGCATAATCTGCCACCTCGTTTTGGTTTGGTGGCTGGTTTGAATATAGGACTTTGACTCTGGAGATCAGGATTTGACCCCTGGTTCAGCTATGTAACCCACTGGGTGACCTTCAGAAAGTCACACTCTCAGCCCCAGAAAACCCTGTGATAAGTTTGCCTTAAGATTGCAAAAAGTGGGAAATGACTTGAAGGCACACACCAACAACAATAACAACAAGTAAATTCCTACCAAAATGTTGTTTTTATTTCCTTCTTCATTTATATTTTCCCAAATGCTAACTGGTCAGTCATCCACACATGTGGATTTCTGTACAAGTGAATTAGTCTTTGGCATATATTGCTACTCCCCCTCCTTTTCTTCCTCACTCTTCATCAAACAGCCATCAATGTTTTTTTCCTTTTAGTTTTAAAACTGATTTTCATGTGAATACTACAGTCGCCCCTCCATTCTCACAGGCTTGAAGTCTGCAGTTTTGCATATTCACAGAGGGGCGGCTTCTGTTAAAATTAATGGGATGCGCGCCCACGGAAGCGTGTCCCATTCAAGTCTATGGGGCTTGAATATTGGTGAGTCTCCGTTTTCATGGAGGGGTCTGGAACGGATCCCCCACTAAATATTACAATTTACATTTCTCCCTCTTAAAAAAGATTATGTCTTTTTCAAGGTGGTACCTGCTGGGATTGGGGAAAGGAGTTATAAATATATATGCAACAAACAAATAAAATAACATTTCCTACACACACTTTAAAATGGTTGTTCAATTAATGGGGGCAATTGCTAAGTGACGTAGTTAATAGTTTTTGCTATTATTTAAGATCCCTCAAAAATAACTATGTCAGCCTGTGACAGCAGAAATCTGTAGGACTTTAAACCAAGTATGAGGACCACAAAGCCCTCCAGACATTGCAGTTCCCGTGCACTCACCACTTATTGTGATGGCTAGGGTTGTCCAGAGTTCCTGACACTCAATTACACAACCTTCTTGATCATTGTTACAGCAACATGCCACAAACCCTCCTCCCATCACCACAGATACCTGCTGCTTGTTGCATCGTTTCAAAATGGCTTCCACTGGACTGACAGGGTCAACCAGTTGCTCTATCCTAACACAGTTTCGTAGAATCATGGCAGCATCGGAAGTGGGAGAAGCCATGACAATTCCCGGGCAGTCCAGGAGTTTGATATGCTTGTCCAGATGCACCTCTTGCAAGCACCTAGAAGATGGGGGTTAGGAAGATGAGGAAAGTGAAGGGAAGAGAAGAGTTGTTTTCAACACAAGCTCCTCTGCCTATTAAGATAGTCTACTGAGTTTCTGTGCTCCAGAGCAGTGGGGAGCAGCCCATGGGTAACATCAGGGCTGCACAACTGTAGACGGTTAATATTAGTCCCCCTAGGAGACCTTGGATGGCAACAGCCTCCCACTGCACCCACTCCTGTGAAAAAAAATGTTTTTGTCTGCAAACACCCTCTAGGGGACATGGGGGCATTCGGGCTTTCCTGGGACATTTTAGGCCCAGGAGAGAACTTCTGTAACAACAGGAGAAGTCACTTCCTGATTCAAAAAAGGCCTCTTGTGGGCATAAATTGGTCTGGGGGCTGGGATCAAAATGTGGTAGAAATGACCCCGGGCCCTAGAGGGCATTTTGGGACAAAAAGTGTTTTTGAAATATTTTGCAAAATTATTTTTGACCCCTGGGTGGCCCAGAAGGGGGTCCTCCAAACATGGTGTAAAATGCCCTCCACACCCTCTAGAGGTTGTTTTGGGACACTAGAGCAAAAAGGTTTTTTGACCCCTGAGGAGCCCTGCAGGTGACAAAAATGGCCCTGGGAAGCCATGTGCAGCTTTGTCCACCCCTGGGTAACACACCCTGGCTGCTTTTGCGCCCCTCTCTCCCCACTGCTGCCAAATTTGATAATGTGGTGGAAGAAACCACCATTTCCCCACAAGTGCAATTCTCTTTGAAATCAGGAAGTGTGAGGAGTATGTACTTTGTTCTCAAAGTGGGGAGTACTTTTTCCTATTGCTAAAAGAATGCATACACACACACCCAGAGATTCAGGGAGGCAGTATGCTCACCTCTGCTATAGAGGAGATAAAACATAGATTAGTAAATAGATCAGAATGAGAGACAGTTACTCTCCCCTCCATACAAGGTCTGCAACTGTTTGCATAGAAATTGCAATCCAGGCCTTGTCCAGAGAATTTTAGTTCAGGCCAAGGTTCAACACAACCATTTTCGGCAACAATCTGTTGGTCAAAAGAAACAGAATAATCTCCCAGAGGTGGTCTGTAGCCCTCCTGGCTTTGAAGATGGGCAAAAAGAGTGCAAAACGTATTTAATCAAGGGAGTTATTTATTAATTTGTTTCATGGATTGATTTATATCCTGCCTTCCTCCCCAAATGGGACCAAAAGCTTTTAAGGCTGGCTATTGGGTGACTTGTATTTTTGAAGGTGTAGTTGGACTATTAGCTTTTTAGAATTTTTGTTGCTGTATTTTAAACATTTTAAAACGTTGTTGTTGTTTTTACAGTTTTTGACTTTTAAAATTACATATTTTAAGATTAATAATTTTGGCATTACAAACTGACATTATCTTTAAGCTGCTTCCAGCGAGAGGAGGAGACAATAAAATTAACTGAAGTAGGCAGATACCAGACTGTTTGACTTCCTGTCCAGAGGATGGAGGTCCTATCTCACAGTCCCAGGACCTTACCTAACCCAACTTTGCTGGCTCACAACAAGGCAGGATTAATCCTAACTTTCGCTCCTCTTACAGAAGTTTTACGTTGAGTACAAAGTTAGTAAGAGAATCACAATCTGGGCCTTGAAAACAGATTTTTTAAAAAGTCCAGGAGTTACTGCAATGAGTAGAAAGGTATGAACAGCTGGCTCTGAATAACACAACACTTGACAAGCACAGAAGCTCAAGACATTTGTTCTATCTGTGGATGTGTAGCAAATGGCACCCCCTTCATTAAGCCAAGGTGCATACTGCCCAACATCAGTCAGGTTACTTTGGCACGTGAAGCAGAAAATGGCACTAGTGCCTTTCTCTAAACTGGCAGTAAAATTACAACTGTCACCAATTAACAAACTATCTGCTGGCCTTTCATGACTACCAAAATCTGTCTGGGAAGCCACCTCACTCTGTTTAATTGCAGGACCAGTCCTGCGTGGGCCTCTAAACCCAAAACTAGTCACCAATGCCAGATTTCCTTTTCCATGCAGGGTTTTGGCTACACGCCCATGCTTTCAGGGAAGCCACGGGAAGGCTTAGTTTTCCCCAAGGAAGTGGTAAACTTGGATTTTGAAGTAGCCTCACTAGTTTGAGCACTCCTCCAAACAAAGCAATGGTTTCAAGCTGAAACATCCAGTATTCAATAATGTGAAGCCTCTTACTTTCAATCTGAATTAGTATGAATTTAGGGCAGACCTCTCCAGATTAGCGACTTCCAAATATTTTGGATTGCAGCTTCCATTAGCCTCAGGTAACATGGCCAATGGGATCATGGGAGCTGAAATCCAAAATATCTATAGGTCAGGGAAAGTATAGTTTAGAATAAATCCTCTTAAATTGGTCTACACCAAAGCTTGGAAACTAAAAGAACATACTAATGGAGGATCACTGAAAACTCTAAAAACTAAAGGGCAGCCTATAGATAAAAGCTGCAATAGAGGTACAGGCCAAGGTAGAAAGGTGATTCTTTAGGGCCTGAAAGAATGCCCATAATGAAAGGGGGAGGACAGCAATTGAAATAAAATTCCACAAGTAGGCTCTCATCCTTCACACCCACCTTCATAATTGTTCTTACAGGAAGCCCCGAATAAAAGCTCCTTAAGCCAACCCATGCCCTTCCTCAAAGTAACATCAGTCCAGACTGTCCTGAGACTGGAGTGGTTTAGAGATTCTTCTTTCTTAATCTTGTAAGACACACCACCTCAACTCTCTCTGAAAGTAGCAGCTGCTTCACAGCAAATAAGACAGAAATGGATAGTGTTCTAGTGTGGGAGATCCCACTCTGGACCTCCCACTACACACTGGGGGTCACCCCCTTCTGATATTCAACGGTGATCATGGAAGTTCTTGTTACTTTCAAAACTGGTGCCAAAACTCAGCAACAACTACACTGACTCTCTATAGAAGAGAAAGGTGCCAGCAACTCTCCTCACACTACAGAGCCTTGCAGAAAGCATATCAGCTTGTTCACTTCTAAAAGGAAGAGGATGAAAAAGTCTTTTGTGTGTACCTGTATTGCTCGGGGACACAAAAACAGTAAGTTCCCATGGGCAGCAATATTGCCAAACTCAAACTGAATGATGTCTCAAGTGCCAAATTTGAGCTGCCCTATGCTACCACCCACCATTAGAGTTGCAAGACTTTTCTGCTAAGCAATATCGGATGCAGGCCTATATAATACCATCTGAAGTCTCTGAAGAGGACACACTTTTATGAGATCTCAGGCTTCTGCAAGATTTCAAATCTCATGGAAACCAAAAAAATCCATGTAATATCATGATGGCAGGCCAACCCCTGAGAGATGGGAACTTTGCTGCTTAGCATCAGCCCAGCTGGACAGAATGAAAAGTAGCTCAAATCCCAGAAAGCAAATCCCCAATACTAGATATGTAAGGCCTGATTGCTATATACATATGAAACGCTCAGGGGTCAGTATGGTGGGAGTGTAGCTGGTGCATGCACTCAAATATGGGAATGGAGGCATCTAATATCACTCAGATAAAGGACCCTATTTTAGATCCCCACATACAGCATTTCCCATACAAAATAGGATTCCTGATAACTCTACCCACAATTCTTCAATTAGCTTACTCCTCTTTAGACTGGCCAACCTCTCTTCCATACAGACATTCTGAAATCTAGTAAGCTCTGAACATCTGGAGTCCCAAATTTTTCCAGCCATGGACACAGCAAAGCTGATCAGATGGCTATTATCTGTTGTCCCAAAAAGATTCCCCTCACCCCATTACAGGTTCTAAAGACACCACAGAATAGATTGCAGGGTCTTAAACCTTACAGAAGGAAATATCATAGCTCAAGCTTTAAAGGGAAGTCCATCAGTCACCCACTTATCTGCCTGCATGCTATAAACACATGCAGAAAGACTGCTACATACTTGGTGACACCAGGTGTGGCACCGACGCTGCAGGCCCGGCTCCTCTTCAGGCTGTTGATCAAGCTGCTTTTGCCAACATTTGGGAAGCCTGCAGCCAGGGATATAGAAAAGAGTGCCTCAATCAGCCAAAGGCACTCACATTAAATAAATGCTCCCATTCAAGAGGGATCCTACTTCTTTGAGCATCCTGCAGAGTCCTTTCCATCATGCCCTACATTAAACAAATGTCACAGAAGAAAAATAGACACAAGCCCCAGCATCCTTTCATCCTTGAATGAACAACTGGCAGGAATCAAAACAAAGACTCAGACGTCACAGCCAATGGCATTGACAGGCAGAATCCTTGCTCATCAAGGCCAACTCAACCATTCGACAGAGTCTCTCCAAACAGCAAAAGGCTCTCAGCTCCTGAACTCTGTGTGTTATTATCTGGAGCACTGGAGGATAGTGCTGTGTACACCACACAACCTGTCCTGGCCCCAGTAAACTGCTGTCTCACATCACAAGCCTCAAAGTTAGTTTCAATTGTCAATTCAGCTGCCTTCAGTAGATGGTTTGGGAAAGGGAGGTCATCTTGTCCTTCACTTCAGGCAGCATAGCCTTAAGGCAAGGAGGCAGCATGGCCTACTTTGTTTCCTTTGAGCATACTGACCAAAGGTTCCAGTAGGGTTCAAGATAACTTGGCTGAATTGTCCTAACTTTCCTCTGCTGTGTCTCTTCCTCTTTTCCCATTTGTGAGCAACACCTCTTCCCCAGCTGGGACCTCCCTTCTTCATCTGAATCCAAGTACCAATTGCCCTCCTAGTGTAATATTCTTGGAAGTAGAAGAAGAAACAGAAGATGTGGCAAAGGCCCAAGAGTGGTAGTAGGAAAGGAAAATATTCTCACACTGGGCAGATGGTGCTGTGGTTCTACCCACCCACCTGCAACAGAAGAGAGGAATAACTGCTTTGTCAGGTCCTCTGGACCTCTGAAATAGGTATCAATACAGTACCCCTCCCAATGTGCAGGGGATCTATTCCAGACCCCCCCCCCATGAAAATGGCAACTCACAAATATTCGAGTCCCATTGAAAATAATGGTGCTTGTGCCCATGGCACATATGCAGAGCCACACACAGGCATTCCCCGCCGTTTGTCCCTCGCATGAAGAGCAAGGCTGCGGACTTCAAGTCCATGAATGGGTAGGGACGACTGTATTTACAAATGAAGACAGGGAAGATTTCAAAATGCTTGGCTTCTGTCCTATATCAAAGAGACAAAGCAATTCATATCTCCCAGGGTTCTTGAAACAACTTGTGGGTAATGTGCAGATGCACCCCTTACCTCCCTACTTCCCATATTCCTCAGAGATGAAGTCCTGCTTACCCACAACTCCAACTGTTATGGCTGTCCTGACATCCTGGTTCCGGCAATAGTTAGCTAGCACCTTCATGAGGCAGTCAGCTCCGACACAGGCTCCGCTGCTGAGCAAGTCAACCGAGGCCTGAGTTACTGGGACATGGCTCTGTTGCTGGAAGAAAAAGAGGAGCTGTGAGTAAGTCCCTCCTGACTCCATCCCCCCAGCCAGGTCAACTGTAGTCTTCTAGGTCCCAACCCCTTCTACATCATGCTGCAGAATGCAAAAGTTAGGGAATCTTTTCCTGAAATCTGCTTGTTTCCAATACCCTCTGTGCCCATCTCAGAGAACATGAAAAGGGATCATGTAGCACCTCTGAGACTAACTGAGCAAAAGATGTTGTAGCATAAGCTTTTGTAGACTTGGTCTATTTCCTCAGATTCTACAAAAGCTACAACTTTCACTCAGTTAGGGCCTTTACAGACTGCCAGAAATAATCCAGCTTGAGCCCTCTTTAACTGTCCTGGCTCAATGCTAGGGAATCATGGGAATTGTAGTTTTTTCTGAGATATTAAGCCTTCTCTGTCAGAGAGCTCTGGTACCACAATAAATTACAGTTCCTACGATTCCCTAGCACTGAGTCAGGACAGTTAAAGTGGTCTCAAGCTGGATTATTTCTGGCAATCTGTAAAGGCCCATAGTCTCAAACTGCTACAAGAGCCCTATGCATGCTGATATTCCAGACTAACATGGCTATGCCTCTGAATCTCATTTCAATGAGAAAATCCCTGGATTTCACTGACTGCATTCCTTCACAAATCCAGCCACCCAGAAAAACAGTCTAATTCCTCCTTGGTTGTTGTTATGTGCCTTCAAGTCATTTCCGATTTATGGGCGACCCTAAGACAAATATATGACAGGTTTTCCTTGGCAACTTTCTTCAGAGGGGAGTTGCCATTGCCATTCTCTGAGGCTGAAAGAGTGTGATTTGGTCAAGATCATCCAGTGGGTATTTACATGGCCGAACCAGGATTCAAACCTGGTCTCCAAAGTCATAGTCCAGTGCTCAAACCACTACACCATGCTGGCTCAAGTTGCCAGTTTTGAAGTGGGAGAGGGGAATATGGAGAAAATAACATTGGTGGCAATTGTGCTTGCACTGAAAGGAAGCAGGGGCTTGCTTATTGGATCATGGTATCTCCACATTGTGTTCCTTGTTCTTTTCTAAAAGCAAATCTAGTTGTCACCATCCAGGGTGTAAATTATGTTTTGCTGGATTCCCAGTGGTATCACATACCAAATTTTTGCTCTGCTGCTGAGTGGAAGCTTTGAAGGCCACTGTAGGGAATTCGTTTCTCAGGTATTTCAGCCACTTTGCTACAATCTCCTTAGACACCAGATCTGCATCAAAATCAGAAGAGCAGAATTAAGAAAGGCCAGCAAAACTTGGGTACAGAAAACTTACATTAAGGAAAAAGCAGGCAACTATGGTCAGTGCATCTGATGAGGTGGGTTGCTATCCACAAAAGCTTGTGTCAAACAAAACTTGCTGCCCTTCTAGGTGCCACAGACTGTGTGTTGCCCTCCATATGATGTTGGACTGCAACTCTCATCAGCTCCTGCCAGCAGAGCCAATGGTGAGGGATTGTAGACGTTGCAGGCCAACAACTTTATAGAGGACCAGGTATTCTCCAGCTCTGTTTCAAGGCACCTGTTTTCTTTATATCCAAGAAATCACAAAGCAAGCAGTGTTTTTAAATTGTTGTGTATGTTTTGTTTTGTTTTTAAATTCTAACCTCTCTCATGCTCTGCAACTAGGGTAGCCTAGAAATCCAGACAAGATGAATTGCAGAATAATAAATGCCCTTCAGTTCTATAGTCAGAATTGCAAGTGTGGACTAGAATCCTTGCCTCATTCAGAATAATTCACTGAACAGCTAGAGGGATTACAATTTGCTTCACCACCATCTAACTACCCCAAATACTACTATGAATGAATTTATGCTGTTGTTGCATGCCTTCATGTCATTTCTGATTTATGGCATTCCTAAAGTGAACCTTTCACTGGAGTTTTTTGGCATTATATTTACATTTTCAGTAGTGGAGGATGAAATTGTATCTTCAGAAGTAGTTTCTCACTACCTTCCTTTAGAGTGTGATTTGCCCAAGGTGGGTTTCCATGGCTGAGCAGGAATTTAATCCCTGG
>CM034703.1:150057154-150073209 GCA_020142125.1 Phrynosoma platyrhinos
ATTTCCACTTTATTATCGCTTTCTGGCCCACGTATGATAACGTCCTATGAGTCTACTTTACCTGCCATGGGGCTGCATCCTATGGAATCCTGGGATTTGTAGTTTGGTCAGAGGCACTAGAGGAGCTGTCTGGCTGAGAATTATAAATGATCCATCCTAACCTGCAAAGCCCAGGATTTAATAGGATGGAACCACCATGTCAATTAAAATGCTATAAATGTGCAATCTGAAAGAGTCCCTGCTCAGGCTGGAGAATAACTGGTGTTATGAGAGCATGGTCCTAACAGATTCTACAGCCGAACAATAGCAATATCAGATCACACATCCTCCTTTAAAAAGGAGTTCACAGTCACAGGAGTCCCTATTGTGAGAAGGGCCAGTCAGGACAAGACATTTTGCCATCTGAAGCGGAGAACACAATGTGATATTATGTCCCAAGTCAAAGGTCCACAGTACCCAAAGCCAGACCCAAGCCAGAACACAATTACCTCTCTCCATCTCTGGCAGAGAACATATAATAATAAAATAAATAATTAAAACTTTGCACATGCAGTAATTGTATATGGGTGGAAGGATAAAGAAAAGTGGTACTGTAATAGATGGAAGCAATATATATCAGAATATATGATGTTTGATTTTATAATGGAAAAAAAGGAGGGTTTATTTTGGTCAATTGAAATAAGAGGTTTGGGTTAGTAACTGGAAAATAATGACTGAGTTTTTGTTGAGGAGGAGAAGGGGTATGAACTTGTTAAGGAAACAGTTAAAATTATTTTCCAAATGGAAGGAAAAAGAAATTAAAAAGAAAACACAGTTCCGGGGTGGGGAGAAGGGGAGAAAGTGTTAAAATAAATAAATAAATAAATAAATAAAGGAAATATGATGTGTGTGTGTGTGTAAATATATATATATATATATATATATATATATATATATATATATATATATGAGGGATTAGTTAATAGCTGAGAACACCTTTGAGATAAGATATACTCAACTTGTTGGTTTGTAAGGTAAAATGCTATATTAATAAGCTCATATATATATATTTAAAAATAATTAAAACTTTGCTGCTACTTGCATCAACTTCAGCCCCCAGCTGTACTGATAATTTTATGGAAAAATACTTTACAATTGGACGCAACGGATTCACTAACTCCTACAGGAAACCTTTAGTCAAGTCCATGATAAAAAGTAACTACGTTAGAAACTGTATTTACTGTTATCTTTTCTTTTTTTTTTTAACCACTTTAACTTGTTATACTAGCTTTATGTATTTGTCCTTGGCTGCATCCACACTGCAGAAATAATCCACTTTGACATCACTTTAATTCTTATATCTCAGCACTGTGGAATTCTGGGAGTTGTAATTTGTCGTGGCACCAGAGTTCTCTCACAAAAATACAGTTCCCAAATTTCCGTAGTAGCACTGAGCCATGGCAGTTAAAGTGGTGGCAGAGGATGCATCTACACTATAAAAACAACACAGTTTGACACTACTTCAACTGTCATGGCTCCATCCGACAGAATGCTGAGATCTGTAGTTTTGTGAAGCACCAGCACTCTTTAGCAGAGAAAGAGAGGTCTTTGGCTCAAGACTTTGTGACACTACAAATCCCAGGCTCCCATAGAACGGAGCTACAGCAGGGGTAGGCAACCTTTCCCCTTTAAGGGCCGAGGGACTTCAGCTCCCAGAATCCCAGGAGCTATTGGCCAACATGGGACTATTGGCCAACATGGCTGAGGCTTCTGGGAGCTGAAGTCCCTCGGCCCTTAAAGGGGAAAGGTTGCCTACCCCTGAGCTACAGCATTTAAAAGTGGTGTCCAACTGCATTATTTCTACAGTATAGATGCACCCAAAGTGGATTTTTTCCTCAGTGTGAATGCAGCCCTTGTTAAATAAGTAATAATAATAATGAATTGTTGCTGCTCTTCCATCATACCTATTGCTTGAGGGAAATGCCTCACGTTTCCCAGTGTTAGAGGCCAGTCCTTGCTTTCTGTGAAGAGAGAAGTAGTAGATTTTGGGTGTCCTGAAGAGCAGCAATGGTTCCAGACAGACCTGAAGGAGCAGCCAAACTCCAGGAGCTGCACATGGGCCCAGTAGTTCAATACTCAGTACTTCAGTAGTTAGATGTGTTGAGGAGAACTTCCGGGAGGGCCATTTCCTACATTCATTAGTGAAGGGGAGCCATTTTGTTTCTTTAACCTTCCAGATTGGGGTAGGCAACCTTTCCCCTTTAAGGGCCGAGGGACTTCAGCTCCCAGGAGCCTCAGCCATGTTGGCCAATAGTCCCATGTTGGCCAATAGCTCCTGGGATTCTGGGAGCTGAAGTCCCTTGGCCCTTAAAGGGGAAAGGTTGCCTACCCCTGTTCCAGAACATTCTGAAGCCAGCCCTCTCAATAGCAGGAGCCACTCTTCCTCTATCCTTCCCTCAGCTCACTATAGACATTGTGGTGAGATTTTTTGTGCACCTCCAAGTCATTTTTGACTTATGGCAACCCTAAGGCGGTGAACCTATCCTGGGGTTTTCTTGGTAGGTTTCTTCAGAGGGGGTTTGTCATTGCCATCCTCAGAGTCTGAGGGCCTTTGGCCACTTTAACTGCCCTGGCTCAATGCTAGGGAATCATGGGAACTGTAGTTCTTTCTGAGACATTGAGCCTTCTCTGTCAGAGAGCTCTGGTGCCACAATAAACTACAGTTCCCATGATTCCCTAGCACTGAGCCAGGGCAATTAAAGTGGTCTCAAGCTGCATTATTTCTGGCAGTCTGTAAAGGCCCTGAGAGAGTGTGACTTGCCCAAGGTCACCCAGTGGAAGATACCCTGAAGAAGAAAAGAAAAACAGTCCATGAGCAGAATTCAAAAATAGGGTTGGCTACAATATTTGTCTGACTACTAAAATATTATCTTAAAAGGTAAGTTTTTTTGAGTCTTCAGGGACTTAATCAGACTGGGACGGTGGGAGAGAAAAGTCAAAAACTCATCCTGGCAAGTATGTAAAGAGATCTTGTAACACTTTTGCAACTAACTGAAAGAAAGATGTTGGCAGCATGAGCTTTTGTAGACTTCAGTCTACTTCCTCAGATGCATTTGGCTAGTTGTTGAAGCTGCAGGAAGTGTTAAAAATGATGACGCCTAAGGGGATTAAACAATATTCTCAAAATGGCATCTGTAAAAATAACCTTGAAGACCTTGGCATTAATATTGAAATTATTGGCTGTATTTGAAACCGCAAGCACCAGCATAGTGTAGTGATTTGCGTGTTGGACTATGACTCTGAAGACCAGGTTCAAATCCTGGCTTGGCCATGTAAACCCAATGGGTTACCTTGGGCAAGTCACACTCTCTCAGCCTGAGGGGAAGGAAATGGTAAAACTCCTCTGAACAAATACTGACAAGAAAACCCCATGATAGATTTACTTTAGGATCACAAAACTTCAAAAATTACTTAGAGGCACACAACAACAAAAATGTACATCTATATACGAATGGGTACTGTCAGTGAAATCTCCAATGCTCTTATTCAAAGCACAGGATTCCTCTGCTTCCTAGGAGCAGAAGCACTGATAAACTCTGCAGTCCCCATAAATGGAACCATTTAGGTGGTGCATTAAGCAAATTTGTTGTTGTTGTTTTGTGCCTTCAAGTAATTTCTGATTTTCGGCGACCCTAAGGTAAAACTTACGTTTTCTTGGCAGGTTTCTTCAGAGGGGATTTGCCATTGCCATCCTCTGAGGCTGAGAGAGTGTGACTTGCCCAAAGACACACAGTGGGCTCATATGGCTTTGGGATTCAAACCCTGGTCTCCAGAGTCATAGTCCAATGCTCAAACCTCTACACCACACTGCCTGTGGGGCATTAAGCAAATACGTAATGTAAATATGACCTAGTGGGTAGAGAAAGATACAGTCCTCAATACAGCACAGTCCCTCTTGGGTAGGGGAAAATCTTCATTTTCAAGTTTTAATCCTTCTCTAAGTGGCTATTTATGGCATT
The DNA here is from genome assembly GCA_020142125.1 of Phrynosoma platyrhinos. Classification (NCBI taxonomy): domain Eukaryota; kingdom Metazoa; phylum Chordata; class Lepidosauria; order Squamata; family Phrynosomatidae; genus Phrynosoma; species Phrynosoma platyrhinos. The sequence goes on from CM034703.1 coordinate 150,061,153, forward strand.
TGCCATCCCGAAACAAAAAGCAACACAACCATGTGTCTGCAAGCTCCATGCTCATATAAGAAGTACAAGAAGAAGGTTGTTTTATTTATGTATGGGTAGGGATCATGCATATGTTTTTCTGAAGTAAAACAGAGGTGCCAGAAAACTGAGGTGTGTGGCTTTTTTAAATTTCTCCTCTGGTGTAAATGGATTTGTACCATCAGCATATAGTTTGAAGAGAGGGGAGATTGCTTGGTGTGTATGTGGGACGTAATACAACGTGTGTGTTTTTAGAGGGTTTTCTCCTTTGGTTTTCAAACAGAGGAAGACGTGTGTTGTCAATGTTTATATATTGGGCAAATGTGTATGGGTGGTCTGAGTTGAGTATGTTTATTAGGAGTGTTCTTGTGCATTCAGCAAGCCAGTATGGTAAGACTGGCCAAACTATTCTGCAGAGTGTTTCTAGAAGGAGACAAGACTCGAAAGTTGAGATGCCAAATTATTAGATATACAATATGTTGTTGTATACCCATTGGGGAGAAAACATCCTTTCTTTTTTCTTTTAACTACAGCAGAGGAGAGAAGAGTAGCAAGAAGGAACAGCTAAAAAAGTGGACAACTGTGGTAGGTCTGGAGTTTTTTGCCCCCTGAGATCCTCGGTGGCCTTATGAACTGCCAGAAAATATCCCCCACTAGAAGTGTCTGGAAGCCAGCTTTTGATTTTGAAAGATTAGTATTTCTTGATGCTAAGCACAGAGGGTGGGATACAATGTAATATAATACAGTTGTCCCTCTGTTTTCACAGACTTCAAGTCCATGTTCCCTGCCCATTCGCAAGTGGGAAACAGAGGGGAATAAAATGGGGCATGCCCCTATGCCATGCACCCGCAGGTGCATATGGACACACACCCCATTCAAGCCTATGGGATTTGAATATCTGCGGTTTTCTGATTTTGCGGGGGGGCGGGGGCGGAACTGATCCCCTATGAAAACAGAGGGGTAACTGTACTTGGATTCCTATTCCTGGAAGCTTCAAAGAGTTGCAAGTCACTCTTTTGTAGTGTGGGACAGAAAGATGGTGCACCGAAGCATCTGAAGTGTTGAAGACCACAGAAACACCCTTGGGTGTCACATGCAGTCCTAGGACAAAATTTTATCCATGCTTGAACTACCTGCTAAATTATTTTAAAGCCTTTGGGGTAGAAAGGATTGCGCAAACTAATGTGGTGTAGTAGTTTCAGTGTTGGACTACAACTCCAGGAGATCAAGGTTCAAATTCCTGATCACCTATGGAAATCCATTGGGTGATCTTCAGCAAGTCCCACTTTCTCAGCTTCATAGGAAGGCAATGGCAAACCCCCCCCCCCGAACAAATCTTGCAGAGAAAACCCCATGATAGGTTCTCCTTGTGATCTCTGTAAGTTGGAAGCAACAAAGGCACACAACAATGGAGGACTACATCCAATTGTTAGTCCTATGTACAACTGTTAGTGTCAAGTATACTATATTAATTAATCAAGGGAACTCAGTAAATCAAAACATACGTGTGTTATGTGGATTCAGTAGATCTGTTCTACTTGGGCTAAAAATTGGATTTAGGCCTTTGACATGGACAATAGAGACTTGCTGCAATGTTCCAAGTTATTTTGCTGCCCAAGATGAAGGACAAAATGGCACTCCTCCCATTTGATCCAACTGAACTGGCAATTAGAATTATCTTAAAAATTAGCACAACATTCTCCACAACACCCAGGAGACAGCAGGTTTGCTTAGGACCTTTGCAGACTGCCAGAAATAGTGCACATTAAATTGAGGCACTGCCCTGGCTCAGTGCTAGGGAATCATGGGAACTGTAATTTATTGTGGCACCAGAGCTCTCTGACAGAGAAGGCTCAATGTCTCAGAAAAAAAATACAATTCCCATGACTCCCTAGCACTGAGCCAGGGCAGTGCCTCAATTTAATGTGCACTATTTCTGGCAGTCTGCAAAGGCCCTTAGTCTTCCACATTGCAGGATACATAGCACTCAGCTTTCTCATCCAACAACTTGCTGCTGCCTCCCAGCGTCTGTCACTTGCTTGCTCTGCCTAATGATAGGGCAGGCTCTGGATTCTTCAGGTTAAAATCTCTGCCCAGCCTTGAGGCTTCCTGGGTGACCTTCACTTAGGTCAGGTGCAGGAATGATGCAGCCCTATGAATGTTGTTGGATTGCCAGGATACTCAGCAGTGACAAACACTGGGGCTGTAGTCCAACAGCATCTGGAGTTGCCCTAATTTTGAAAATAAATCTAATTGCCAGTTCATTTGGTTGGAATGGGAAAGGTGTCATTATATCCTTTATCTTGAGCAGCTAAATAATTTGGGACTGACTTTGGCAGTTCACTGTCTTTCAGCACATTTTTTCTATTTGTAAAGAAAAGTAAAATAACTTTGGCCATCCTAAGCTCCTTACACAAAAGGTGAGATACTACTGTCCTAAAATATTAAGCCAATTATGTGATGGTATGGGGGACTTCAGATTTATATAATATAAAAATCATAAATCAATCCAGATGTTATTTAACTGCAACTCCCAGCAGCCCTGGCTAGCATAGCAAAAAGTGAGAAATTCTGGGAAGTGCAGCCCAGCAACCTCTGGAGCAGGGGTAGGCAACCTTTCCCCTTTAAGGGCCGAGGGACTTCAGCTCCCAGAATCCCAGGAGCTATTGGCCAACATAGGACTATTGGCCAACATGGCTGAGGCTTCTGGGAGCTGAAGTCCCTTGGCCCTTAAAGGGGAAAGGTTGCCTACCCCTGGTCTGGAGGGACACTTGATTCACATACCTATTTTTCACAGAAAGAACAACCTTCTCAATCCAGATGTGATTGATTGTCAGAGCTGTACATCTCGACCTCTTGAAGCACTAACCCTCAATCACCAATGTACACTGGTTCTGACCCTTTAGCTATCATAATGATTTGCTGAAAGTACTCTTGGGAGAGTAGTTTAATGAGGTGTGTGATTTCCCCCTCAGTGATCCCAAGCAACAAAATATATACTGGGTCTGGGGAAACTGTTGTCCTCCAATGTTGTACAACACCAACATGCATCATCCCCATACAGTATAGCCAGTGATTAAGTATGGTGAAAGGTACAGTCCAGCAATATCTGGAGAATCACAGGTTCCTCCAAGTTTCCTCCGGAAAAGAGAAAATGATCACCATAGGGCTGAAGGGCTGTTTCCAGGGCCACTGCTGGTTTATTTATTTATTTATAAAAAATATTTTATTAACTCATAAACTCATACATGCTCATCACATATATGAAAACATTTGCAATTTGACCTTAAAGCTAAATACATACATATCAGTAACAAGGAATATTTAAATATGCTTGTTTCTCTGATTATTTCTAATTTCTGTATTCATTAATAAGATTGATTTATAGTTTATTATATGTAGTGTTATCATAAACTTACTATGATTTTCTGTTCAGTGTGACTTATTTCTTTATGCTCTTGTACTTCTCTTCAAAGATAATTCATTAAGTTGCTTCTAATTTATTACAATTTCTTATATTTCCACTTGAGTAGCTATATCTTACAATCTCTGTTTTCTATATTTTTATCATAAAATTCCTTCACTACTGTTATTTCCTTATTTGTTTTCCTACTGTTATTCAACCCCATTTGTTTTCACAAAAGTTGGTGAGTATACTCCATTCTTTCTCTATTTCAGCAAATTACTTACCATTTGTCCAGCAAGTCAGTTTGTCCATTTGAATCATATCCAAATCTGTTGTCAGATTTAGAGTGTGGTAAAGGAGAGAAATAATGGGCTCACAACAGATTTCTTTAACTCATTTGTCCTGAGTAAATTGTAAAGTGCATTGGAATTTGGGTAACTCGTACTTTAAGACACACATCACCATTCACACCTTAAAATATACAAATAAAAACATGCACACTGCCTTCAGATCCTCTTGGAAAAGTTAGCATACTTTCCAATTGTCTTGATTTTAGTGGTGTCACTTGGAGGGTGCAGACTGCACCAGGTGACACCTCAGAGGAGGTGTGACACCCAGTCGGGCCCTCCTCCTGCTGCATTGTGTGTGTGCTATACTATTATGACTAGTGCCCACTCCTTCTTCTCCTCTGCCCTGGCTCTCTCTACAAGGAGGAAGCCAATGCAGTGAAGGAGGAGAGACAGCAGGAGGAGACAGAAGGGACCCCCCTTCCATCCACTCCCACTGTCTCACTTGCCTGGCTGCCCCCCAATAGCCCTGGGGGACTGGTAGCTGGGTGAGCAAGTCAGTGAGGCATCAGAAGGGGAGGGAGGGAGGGAGGGCAGGGTAAGTCACTGCTGCCACTGCCCTCCAGCAGCCCTTTTCAGGTCTGGGTGGTGGGAGGCAACTGGGGAGGGGGGACAGGAGAGAAAGAAATCAAGAGGAGAGGGAAGGTGTGTGTCCCTCTTTGCTTCTTCGCTGTCCTGAGGAGGAAGCTGAGGAGGAAGGGTGAGCATATCCTTTCCATCCCCTCCCATTGCCTCACTAGCCTGGCCACCTTGCACCCTCTCACAGCCCTGGATGGAGGTGGGGGCAGCTGAGCAAGGCAACAGGAGGGGAGTGTGGGGCAGGCCACCCCCGCCACCCCCGTCAGAGCCACATACCAGAGGACACCAAGCCTAGTGACACCACTGTCTGAGCCGACAGGCACAGTCCTGAACACTCCTCTGCCATCCCACTTTTTCAGCTGTTTTTAAAATGTCCCAGTTTCCCTCTCCTCTTCTCACATCCCCCTTTGTCCTCTGCTTACTTCAGTCGCAGCAAACTGAGTTGAAAGTGCAAAAGTAATTTGCACTGTGTTAACTCAGCAGTGTGGAGAAAAGAGTTAGAGGTGGAATCTTGCCCTTCCCAGGGAACTCGGGCAAAAGCAAACTTCTGCAGCCTCCCCTAGCTTGTGTGTTCTTTCTCATTAATAATTTGTTGGCCACACTCTGATGTTGCTTGGCATCGTGTATCCTGGTTTTCTGTGAAACTCTAGAGAGAATTAGATATCTTCCTGTTATTATTTTTCCTTTTATGATTGAATGAACCAAACATTTTGAGGAACACAATAGCATAATCAGATGCATTCTGAGACACAAATGGGTATTAAATACAGTGCACGACCTGTATTTCTCCCCCCTATGGATATTTCCTGAAGGGAAATGTGTATATTTATAAGAAACCAAACCGCAATGACCCATTTGGAAGTGACCACTGCACGTGTGTAAGGAGCATGTTAAATGAGCAACACATCTAACACCCACAGACCCATCTTGCCACATTTCCACATGGCCTTGGGTAACCCCACAGCCTATATTGCTATTTTCTTTCTGCCTCCCAAATAGCATGCCTTCCAGCTGTAAATATTTAATAACTACTTTTGCATTATGTATGGTGTTTACTAAATTTGGCTGAAATACTGAAAAAAAATTCTACATAGACATTTTTTATTTTAATAGGATTCATCTGTATATAATTGTGGGCAGGACTGAGTCTTTTTAGGCTGGCACAGACTCCCAGCTAATTGCATAGATCCTGATCACATTGCATCATTATCATCATCTTTGTCATTATCTTCATTATATTACTACCCCACATTTCTGCAGAATATTCAGTGCAACAACCGTAAAAAGCCTTATTTTTATCTGTCTTTTGCAGATCTATTTCTCCTTTCCACTAAATGGAGCTCAAGGCAGCTAGAAAGCCATTAAATTTAATATATTTAAATAATCACAATATATAAAACTCTTTAAATATTCACATTGAGTTGGTCTGGGATAGGAATGAATAGACCCTCCTTGTATTGGAATACAGCTACCAGTAGTCTTCACTCACCACCACCCCACACTTTCCACATTAAGTAAATCCAAAGTTTCCTATATGCATTGTTTAAGTTGTTTATGACATTTGTATCTTATCCTTTTTGTAAGGAGCTCAGGGGATAGCCATACATGGGAGAATATTACTTTTTCTTACAAATAGAAAAAAAGAGTTGAGAGATAGTGAATGTTCTCTGTTGTCCTATTTTTGTCACCTCTTCTAAACTGTCCCAGTTTCTATCTCTTCCTCCCACTTTTACCTTTGTTCTTAGCTTCCCTCAGTTGTTGCAAACTGAGTTCAAAGTGCAAAAGTCATTTGTGCTCCATTTTAGCTGGGGATGGTGGAGAATGTGGAGGAATTTTGCCCTTCCCAGAGGCTCAAACAAAAGCTAACTGCTACTGCCTCTCCTAGCCTGTGTATTCTTCCTCCTTAGTAACTTTGGCCATCTTGACCACACTCTGACGTTGCTTGGCCATATGTCCCAGTTCTCATCTGTGAGATACTGGAGGATATGCAGACGCTGCTAGACTACAGCTCCCAGCATCCCTCATTCTCCTGGCTAGGGCTACTAGGACTGGCAGTTAGACAACCTGTGGAGAGCTCTCTACATGTTGTCTGACTGCCAGTTCTAGTAGTCCTGACTTCCATCATTCTGAAATGTATTTAATAATCAGCATTTTGCTGCTCTTTCATGTTATTCAAAATCTGCTGTCTGCAATGGCTGCCTCCAGTTACTATAGGAATTGGCTACTGTGACCCTCCAGATGTTTTAAGACTGCAGTTCTCATAACCCTTCACCCTTGGTTATGCTGGCCAAGGCTGATGGAAGATGACACCTGAAGAACCACAGTTTTACATCCCTGGTCTATGTAATGGTGGTCTTATGTCCTGTACAGACCAGCCAAAAGGGACAGCCTGGGGATGGAGTTGGGGCGTGGTGACTGCACGCCGGCCGCCCCGACTCTGCCCTGATGCCACCATCACGCCATGCATCCCACCGCACGGCAAGCGGTGTCAGGGCTCTCCCTTGGCACAGTGTACAGACACGCTCTGCCAAAGGAGTGCAGAAAAACCACTGCTGTGGCAAGGGTAGTTTTTTGCCACTCCAAAAGGGAGCAGCATTTGCCAGCTCTTTTTGGAGCGGCAAAGTGCCCAATCGGGTCCGCGGTGTGCAGTTTCCATGGCCCCAATCCAGCGCTTCCAGAGGTGGCACAGAGCTGACTCTAAAGGGCCTTCTGTAGAGCCCCTTAGTTGCCTTTTAACCAATTAATACAAAGTATAGAATTTGAAATGAAAAATAATAGAATTACGATTGTGTACACTTAACTGAGAGTCAGCATGGTTTGAGTGTTGGACTATGACCCTGGAGCATATGTGTGTGATGTGTATCTTCCAGTCATTTCTGACTTACAGCAAACAGAGACCCTAAGGCAAACCTATCTATCACAGAGTTTTCTTGTCAAGCTTCTTCAGCATGAGTTTGCCCTTGCCATCTTCTAAGGCAGAGAGAGCATGACTTGCCCAGGGTTACCCAGTGGGTTTTTGTGACCGAGTGGAGATTCAAACCCTGCTCTCCAGAGTCATAGTCCAATGCTCAAACCTCTACACCACACTGACTCTGGAGATCAGGGTTTAAATAGCCACTTGGCCATGAAAACCCACTGGGTGACCTTGGGCCAGTCACACTTTCTGTGCCTCAGAGGAACACAAAGGCAAAACCCCTCTGAACGAATATTGCCAATAAACCCCTGTGGTAGGGTTGTCTTAAATCAGAAAGGATTTGAAAGCACACAACAACAAATACATTTAATTTTAAAGATGCATCTGGTGGACAGCATTTTCCATCCCAGCTCTAGAATAAAAGAATGAATAGTATAAAGTGATCTTGAGAAGATGTCTGAAGAATACTTATAGGCAGAAGCCCTATTGTTTTCTGCTTTCTAGTCTTCCCTCTGCTGTCCATGTATAGGGGCCATATAGAAAGCACAGGATCTAGAAAGGTTTTTAAGTATGTATAGAGAGAACAGGAAATAGCCAGGATTCCACTCTCCAGCTGGAATTTAATTCAGCAGCCCAGATCCAGAAAGGAGACCTAGCAGAGAAAAACCAAAAGAGTAGTTGCCTTTTAAGATCCACTCAGACCAGCCTGCCACACAGTCTGTCTTCTGTTCCCTTTTTCTTTGGAGCAAAGTGTGATCCTTTAAATTAAGAGTTATATTTGGATGGGAGATGTAGAGAGCAGATAGCTGGAAAGAGAGCCTGATGGATTTGAGGAAATGGGAAACTTGTCATTATCCATGCTCTGGTCTCATCCCAGGACAAGATAATTTGCACTCCATTAGCTCATATATAGAGTTAGATTAATCTGGAGCTATGAAGCATGCAGAAGCAAGTTGCCGGAGAAGATCTATGTATAGATCAGGGGTGGGTGGGCATGTGGAAAACTAGGGGGCCGCATTGTTCCTCCAGGAGACCTTGGAAGGCACCCCTTCCATCACACTTGCTCCCATTGTAAATAAATAAATAAATGCCCCCAAATGGCTTCTAGGGGACATTCTCACCATGTTTTGGGGCTTTCCTGGAGGGCATTTTGGGTCATTTTGTAAAATTTGTTTTTATTCCGGGGGGGCATCAGGGGCGCTCCATATGTTGCGGAAATCCTCTCCACACTCCATAGAGATAATTTTGGGGCGTTTTGTAGTAAAAAAAAATATGAAATAAATATTTTAAAACATATTTGTTGAACTCTGGGGACTATGAAAACAGACCTGGGGGCTGTGTGCAGTCACACTTTGCCCATTCCTGGTATAGATGCCTTCTTGTTCCATGTTCAGAGAGCATCAACAAACTTAACAAGCTACAGGAAAATTTAAATTACTGGTATCCTGTACAGTATTAGAAAAAGAGAGAACATTGTTCTCAGTCAGTGGTGTGGTTGAGCCAGGGGTCACAAGGCTGAACTTTCTTCACACTGTACTTGCCTGTTTCCTCTGAGCATAGCTGCAGTCAGCAACAATATACTTTGTTAATTGTTCCTATTGTAATCCAAAGTATTTGGGGGTGATTTGATTTTGAATTAGCAATTAAGATGCACTGGCTTTACAAAAGACCTGTTCCTAGTGAATTGGAAACCTGAACACTGGGTCTGTTGATCTTGAGATCAAGTGTTTTCCCAAGTTGGTGGAAAAATAAATTAATAGGATCTCCTGAGCTGATTGTCTTTTGCTCACTGCGGATGTATTATGTCTTTCTCATGCATTCTCAGGTCTCTCCAGCCAAAGTCCAATGTTCCTGCTATTACTCTGCCCTTTCCTAGCTTGTTATGCCATGGCTGGCAGCTGATCCTAATAAACTGGCTGCTGTACCTCTGCATATATATACACAGTACATTTATGTGTGCATGCAAAAAAAGAGAGGGAGGGAGAGGGAAAGAAAGAGATGGACACAGGGATGGATCCACATTGTTCTTGCAAACAAGCTAGTAAAATGTGGGCTGGAAAAATGCAACTTTTAGGTGTTTCAGTAATTGGTTGACTGGCTGAACCCAAAGGGTGCTCAGCAATGGCTCCTCTTCTTGATCCTGGAGAGAAGTGACCAGTGGGGTGCCACAGGGTTCTGTCTTGGCCCAGTGCTATTCAACATCTTTATTAATTTGGATGAAAGAATAGGGGACATGCTTCTCAAATTTGCAGATAAGACCAAATTAGGAGGAATAGCTAATACCCCAGAGGAGAGGATCAAAATTCAAAATGAACTGAATACATTTTGGTATCGGCTAGGGTTTGGTTCCAGGACCGTGGATGTTCAAGTCCCATTATATACAATGGATAGTAAAATGGTGTCTCTTAAATAAAATGGCAAAACCAAGCTTTGCTATTTGGAATTTATATATTTTAAAAATATTTTTAAGCTTGGTTGGTTCAATCTGTTGATAAAGAATCCATGGATAAGGAGGGCCAACTGTAGATTAGAAAGCTGGGCCAAAACTAACACAATTAACTTCAACAGGGAGAAATGTAAAGTACAGTCAGCCCTCCGTTTTTGTGGGGGATCCGTTCGGAACAGAGATTCACAAATTTTCAAGCCCCATAAGCTTGAATGGGACATGCCCCCACGGGAGCATGCCCCATTGATTGTAACAGAGATTGTCCCTCCGTGAATACGCAAAACCGCAGACTTCAAGCTTTAATTGTGAGATCCTGCATGTCAGGGAGTTGGACTGAATGGCCCATGTGGTCCCTTCCTCTTTGATAGTATTATCAATATTTCACCACTGCACCACTCTTCTGTGGCAATATATACTTTCTTCAGATGTAAAGTCTGCACTAGACTTTACAGTCTGGTGCTCATCAAGCCCATGGTAACTAATCAGCCAAGTTTTGTTCCCATCCATGTACTTAAAACCTGTCCTAATTTTTTTCAGTTCCAGACAAGCAGAAGGGTGGGGGAGGAAAAGAGGAGATTAATTACAGTCTCAAAAGCCACCATAGGTGGGGCATTATATTCTGTGTTTTGCTTGGCATCTCACAAGTTGTTATCAGGCTTTTTTGTTTGTCTTTGTGTGCCTTCAAATCTTTTCTGACTTATGCCGACCCTAAAGTGAACTTATATCATGGGGTTTTCTTGGTAAGAATTGTTCAGAAGAGGTTTGCCATTGCCTTCCCCTGAGGCTGAGAGCAAGTTCGCCCAGTAGGTTTCATGGCCGACCTGGGAATCGAACCCTTATCTCCAGAATCTAGTCTTTGCAATATGTGGTGCCTGCCTTTGTGCAGTGCAAAATTGACAACACTTTCACTGCCATGGCTCAATGCTTTGGAATTCTGGGATGTGTAATTTGTTGTGGTGCCAGAGCTCTCAATTGCTCACAAAACTACAGATCCCACAATTCCATAGCCTTGAGCTATGGCAGTTAAAGCAGTGTCACACTGCATTAATTCTGCAGGGCAGATTAGACCAAAGTTTCTGGAAAGTTAAAACTATTTGATATATATTGGGGGAAGGGTTCAGATCTCTCCATCTGGAAGAATGTCTGCTATACCACGGTTGAGGAACCTACCATTCTCCAGATGTTGCTCACCTCTTTCTAAGAGGTTCAGAGCTGCCCCAACCTTGTGCTGCATGCATTGCCCAGCAGCACAGGAACAGAACACTAATTGTATTGATTCGTTGTGGTGAAAAAGGCATTCAGAGCTTCTTTTACTTTTTGTTGCTTCATGGGTTTCATAGCTGAATCCCAGAGCTTGGAAGATAGTTTTTGTACTACCAGCTCCCAGAATTTCCTAGGTAGCACTTTTAATCCAGTGGGTAATTCTTCCTAGGTCTGCTGAATTTACACAATTTTTTAGAGTCAAAGCCTTGTGGGTTTTGTTTTAGATTAAGCCCTTCCATCTGAAGGACTCCTGGATGTTAAGACTCCTTAATTCTACTGGAGTGGCTGGTTGCAAAAGAGGACGGGGCTCCTATACCTTTCCTGTTGTTGTTGTTGTTGGCGGCGGCTGCTACTGCTTTAATTTCTGACTTATGGCTTAATTTCTGACTTATGGCTACCCTAAGGTGAACCCATCTCAGGATTTTCTTGGCAGGATTTTTTAAAAGGGGGTTTGCCTTTGCCTTTCTCTGAGGCAGAGAGAGTGTGACGTTGCCAATATTACCCAATGGTTTTCCATGGCTGAGCAGGGATTTGAATCCTGGTCTCCCAATGTCTTTGTCCAGAACTCCAACCACTACACCATGCCGGCTCTCATACCTTTCATAGCTGTGTGGAAGAAGAAATTCAGCAAATACAGACCAGCATTGGGGAACATACTGCCCTACAAACCTTTATAGACTCTAGTTCCCATCAACACCAGGAAGCATGGCCAGTGGCTGAGGATGATAAGAGTTGTAGTCCACCAACATATTTAATGTTGGCACATTCCCCACGCCTTCCATAGGCTGCCTAGTGAGCGTTATATTTTGTTTTATGCTTGAAGAGGGATTTGAACCTTTGGCTTCTCATACTCAAGCCTGTAAACTACCTAGAACCCACAAAGTCAAAGAACAGCTTGCCAGCTGTACAGATTCAAACTACAGGGAAAGTGATTCCACCTCACCATTAGGAAGACCTTCCTGATGGTAAGAGCTGTTTCACAATGGGATATGCTGCCTTGGAGTGTGGTAGAGTTTCCTCATTTGGAGGTTTTTAAACAGAGGTGGATGGTCATCTGTTGGGGGTGCTTTGATTGTTTATTCCT
>CM034703.1:150082602-150121793 GCA_020142125.1 Phrynosoma platyrhinos
CCTCGGCCCTTAAAGGGGAAAGGTTGCCTACCCCTGATTTAAAGCAACCCCACCCCCGTTTTTCCCTTTCTCATTTCCTTTTACAGTAACATATCAGACTCAAAACAGACACAGAAAAATAAGTCAGTTTAGTCCCATTGATGAATCAGGGGGCACATCAGTTCTGAAGCTCAGATAATCTGCTTGATTGAAGGTTGCTGGACTGTTGGAAAAACTGTCCTCAGGTTTCCCCTAGAGCAGTGTTTCACAGGCAGTCTGATGTGGAGGACTGGTAATAATTTTTCCCAGTGTGCCAGGCACTAGTATCATATTTGTGCTCATTGCTTACTGTTTGTTTCTTTCATGAGAACTCACTGGGGACCACCACTAAAATTAGCATTGTCCTACAGAGTCAGCATGGTGTAGGGCAGTGATTCCAGGACTTTGGTCCCTCCAAGTGTTTTGTACTTGAACTCCCAGAAACCCTAGCCAGCTTGGTCAGCAGTCAGGATTTCTGGGAGCTGAAGTCCAGAACATCCGGAGGACCAAAGTTTGGGAACCATTGGTATTGGGTTTGGAGTAGGTCTCTAGAAGCTGTTGTGTGCTTTCAAGTCATTTCCAATTTATGGCAAACCTAAGTGACCCCATCATGGGATTTCATGGGACTGAGAGGGTATGGCTTACAGTCACCCAGCAAGTTTCCATGCCTGTGCAGGGACTTGACAGTGATTTTCAGTCCTAGTCCTATGCTCCAGCTACTACACCATACTGACACCTGAAGACCACACTGACTCCAAATCTCCACTCAGCCATGGAAAACCCACTGAATGACCTTAGTCAGATGTTGGCTTCAGAAGAAGGCAATGGATGGCAAACCTCCTCTGGATGAATCTTGCCAAGAAAATTGTATGAGAGAGTTACTGTGAGTTAGAGGCGATCAGAAGGCACATAGCAGCAGCAGCAGTGGGAACAACAAGGGTTCCCCTGCTCTTTGGTAGTAATGACAACAACAAGAGAGAGCCTGTATTGTGCTAACGGTAGGGAATTGAATCAGGGTACCATGACTTGTCTACAGATCACGTATAGCTGGAAAATTCTCCTGTGTTCACATTTTAAATGGGGACTCTCATTCATTTCGGTTGTGCAGGAGAGCTTCCTATCAGACGCTGCCTCTTGCTGAGCTAGTAAAAAGTGGGGTAAGGTATTTCTTTCTGCCTCAGATGCTAAAATGTCTCCAGGTAATTCTCTGTTGGAGGAGGAGCAGGGAACCCTCTTGTCAGAAAGTGGGGAGGGAAGGCACCTCTCTGGGAAGTTCCTGCTGCCCTTCCTTGCTTGCTGTTGGATTGGGCTGGCCCCGCCATTTTTTCCCATCCATCTGGGTGAGAAGAGCTATCTTTAGAAAGGGGCCGGGCTGGGGAGCTCTGGGGCTGTAGTTCACTGTGTCAGCAGCAGCTGCCAGCCACTCACTCACTCCAGTGGGGAGGGGAGAGCAAGGCCTGCAAGTTGGGAAAGAGCTTGTTGGGCTGGGAGTGGAGGAAGGCTGTTGAGGATGAGTGTATGTGTTTGCTCATGGCCAGGATCCCAAGGCTCATTGCATGCCAGCTAACAAGTAAAATAGTTTCAGGAGATGGGACAGACTAACGGCTGTGCTGATGCTGCGTCACTGAAGAGTTCCACAGGCACAGCAGGATGCTAGCAGGAGAAATGGGATGGTTAGCCAGAAACGGGATGGTTAGCCAGTCTCTTAGCATAGTAGTTGCAAAGGGCTGAGGAGGGATGGAGGATTTGTCCCCCCCTCCGCCATCTTCTTTTTTGCCCCCTAAATAATTTTTATTGAGTTTTTGCAATAAAACACAATGTCTGTAGAACAATGACAGCAACAACAACAATTAACTACAAGGGCCAAGGTATGTCTCTGAGGAGTAGTTATTCTACAGCAGAATAAAAAAATTAGTTCTCAGCAAGAGCCAGAGAGTCTGGCTTGTCAAGATGTAGAGCAGGGGTTGGCAACGTTAACCTACCTGGGCCCAGTCGCTGGTCCCCAGGTCTACCGGTGGGCCAGGGGGGGAGGGAATGGCGGCTGCCATTTTGTTTGTCAAAATGGCAGCCGTGACTCATTTGCACATGCGCAGTTCTCTTGCACATGCGCAAACGAGTCACGGCTGCCATTTTGTCAAACAAAATGGCAGCTGCAACGCGCGGGGCGGCGGGTGGTGGCGGCAGGGGCAGGTCGGCCGGCTGGGGGTGGCCTGCGGGCCGTAGGTTGCTGATCACTGGTGTAGAGGGTCTGTCCAAAGATCTATCTGTGAAGTTGGAGGTTGGATCCAGTGGGAGTGATGATTAACATAATCGATAAAGATAATCCAGTCTTCTTGAAATGTTTCAGTCCTTTTGTGACCAACCCAAAACTTTATTGTAGCAGTTTCTCCATTAACCACATATCCCAAATTCTAGAACACAAGTTCTCAGTGGAGAGATCACCTGACTTCCAACATTTGGCTACTTCTAATCTGCCAGCGGTAATAAGAAGAATTATCAGTTTCCTATGTTTCAAGTTAGAATTACTTTTAACAAATATAAAAGGAAAAGCAAAATTGGACAGAAGTGTACAGTTTGATCAATGATACATGAAATTTGATAGAGAACAGCATCCCAGAATTTTCACACTTTAGGACATTCAATCCACATATCCATATAAGAGCCTCTAGATTTACAACCCCTCCAGCAATCTGGAGAGAGCGTTTTGACTATTTTCGACAGTGTTACAGGTGTGAGACACCACTTATGGATGATTTTCAAGGTATTCTCCCTCACAAATTCTGCATTTGTATGGGGGTGAAGACCAAATATGAGCCCATGCAGTGTCTGAAATCGTGGTTTTCAATTGTAGTCCCAAAGAGTCACTTGCCTAGCCCAGCTAAGAACTGCCACAACATACAGGGATGGCCACTAGTTTACATAGTTATCAGTCAATGGCTTTCTTAACAAGGGATTTCTAGCATGTGTAAGCTCTCTGAGATCTTTGTTGGAAGGCCATTGATCCAGTCCAGAGCATAACTTGCAGGGCTAGCATCAGGGCTTAGCTTCCTGAGGCAGCTGCCAGGGACCCAGAGCCTCTGCAGGATTTCCTTAGGCAGCTGGGGTCTTCCATTTTAATTTCCAACAGGACCAAGAAATGCTGTGTGGAGGCATTATAGCTAATGAAAATGGTGAGTGATGCCCACACACTTGCCATAACTTGTCCTGTAAATCTCCCCCATGGTAGGTTACTGGGGTGTGGTGTGCTCCCCACAAACCTGAAGCCAGCTTTGAAAATGTGCGTATGTATTCTGCACCCATCCAAATCCTGTGAGAGTAAACCTCAAGCTGTTGAACCAGAATAAAATTAGGCTCATTAAGAAATATCTGCATCTGTAATAAATATTATTTAATAGGGACTTATAAATAGCGAGGTGCTCTGCATGAGTTAATCAAAGATAGATCTTTTCTTTAGTTCTGGAATCTATAATGACATGTGACAAGAGGGAGGTAAGAAGGAGATACTGATGAGGATAAGTTGTGTTAGTTTTCCCCCATATAATTGTTTTTGATGTTTTTGTTGTCAGATACTTCTGATATTTTGAGAGGAGGACTAGGCGAATGGAAGTAGTAGCCCAGGATATAAAGTGGTGGCAGAGGATGTGAACCTATCCGCCAGAAATGGAGCAACCTCACTTAGTTGATGTGGAGGCATGGAAATTATGAACCAATAACACCATAGTGCAGTGGAGGCTGGTGGTTCCCATGCAAATGGGTGGTAAAGCTACTCCTGGTTTTAACCCATGTTTTAAAGCAGCTATTCAAAGTGCTGAACTCTGTTTTCAAAATAGGTTTTAGCTGGGGTAAACTCATTGCCCCACTCATATGGGAGCTGCCAGATGCCATGACTATAGTGCCCCCAATACGTGGTTCTCACTAGTGCAGAATACCATTTTCTGAGCTACTCCAAGCAACCCTGCAGGAAGTGATCTGAGACCCAACTATCACCTTGTGTGCACAAATCCCAGAACTTGAGAATCCACTCAGCCTCCACCTGGCAATTCATGGCATAATTCTTATGTCCTGGAGCATAATTCTACCACTGCTGAGCGCCTGATGGCTTCTGAATGTCAGCCTAGCCCTTCTTTTTAAAAGCCACTTTCTCTGTGTCCTGTCATCTGAGTTGTAGTCTCTCTGTCTGACATTGATGTACCATTAATGTGCTCTGACAGACTGATTTACATCATATCCTGTACTTTGTTCTGACAACACATTTGGGACTGTTCATGCAGACTTCTATGGTTGTGCTTATGATAGGTGGGGCTGTGATGGAGTGTGGCGAAAGCATGTGCCTATCCATGCTGTTCACTTCCTGCCCATCAGTCTTCTGCCATTTTAGCTGTTCTGTCAGTATGCTGGAAGAATTTGGCCAGTGTTTTGCATCACTACGGTAGCATGTATGCTGTTTCACCTGTGTAGCGGGGTTTCTTCCAAATCCTATGACCCTCACTAGTTTAACTCAGAGTAAGATTACTCCCTATGTCTGTATAGCTTTGTTGTTGCATGCCTTTCAAGTTGTTTCCAAGTTATGCTACCGCTACCGCAAAGCTATCACACAATTTTCTTGGCAAGATTTGTTCAGAGGGGTTTCCTCTAAAGCTGAGAGAGTGTGACTTGCCCAAGGTCACCCAGTGGGTTTCCATGGCTCAACAGGGATTCAAACCCTGGTCTCCAGAGTCCTAGGCTACATTTGCACTGCAGAATTCATGCAGTTTGACACTGCTCTAATTAACATGGTTCAATGCTATGGACTTCTGGGATTTGTAGTTTTGTATTTAGCATTCCCTGTCAGAGATCTCTAGTGCCACAGCAAACTACAAACTGCAGGATTCCATAGGATGGATCCATGGCAGGTAAAGTGGTGTCAAAATGCATTATTTCTGCAATGCATATGCAACCCTAGTCTATCCTTCAAACCTCTATATACCATGCTGGCTCTGTTTAGCTGCATTTGTTGATTTATCCTTTGTGATTTATCCTCTCCTTGTTTGCTGCCCTCTCTTTAACTGGTGTCATTGTAAGCTGCTTGAGCCAGAGGTCTGTCTTTACTCTGAAAAAAAAGTGATTTTCAGGATTTCACCAGCTGCTGCATGCGTCCAAGAGTTGCCAGGAATGACAGTTGTTGAAATGTGAGGCATTTATTATGTACTAACTTACACTGGACATGTACTAGAGTGGACTGGGCAGGGGAGAGATGCCTGACAATTTGGATAGGGCTAGGGCTGTGGAGAGCCAGCATGATGTAGTGGTTTGGGGGTTGGATGAGGACTCTAGGAGACCAGGGTTCAATTCTCCGTTTGTCCATGGAAACCCATTGGATGACCTTGTGCAAGTCACAGTCTCCCAGTCTCAGAAGAAGGCAATGACAAACTTCCTCTGTATAAATACTTGCAAATAAAATTTGGTAACAGTTTGCCTTATAGTCGCTGTAAGTCACATTTGAAGGTACACAACAGGAGAGATATGGCCTAGTTGAAAAGGCAGGTTGTGATTCCCGCATTCTGGTGGACTAGGCAGCTAGACTTCCTTCTGTTTCTAACTACTCCTGTTATCCTAGTTTCTGATCAAATGTCTCCCCCTTTCTTCTTCCTATTTCCTGTTGTGTGAGATGCAAAAGGGTTAACTCTTCTCCCCAAACACATACAGCAGAGCAGGGTGAGGGCAGAATACATCCTGTTGCACCACCCACATTTGGCTTCCCTTCCCTCCCTCCAACCCTCCTTCCCCCAACTTTTGCAGAACCCTTAATACATTCCATATGGGCCCATCTTGCACACAGAAGCTTCCGATAGCCCTGGAGCAGTAGTTGCTGGTGGGATGGAAAGGCAAAGGGATCCGGAATCACCCTTTCACCGCCATCACCCCGTTCCAGCCTCTTCTGCTGCTGCTTGTACTGGGTTTCTTGTTTTGATCTCCAGATGCCTGTGAGAGGAAAGTGGGATGGCAGTGGTGTTAGTGGCCAGGAGTGTGCTGGAATCTGAGACATGGCTCACTCATTGCCCCCGCCAAATAGTGCTTATTCTGGGCATATTCCAAGGTTGTTCTTATGTACTTGGATTCTATTTAGTATTTCAGCTGGAGATGGAATGCTGGGGGTCAGCAACAACTCAAATTTTTTGGGTCGCGGGGGGGGGGGAGAAGAAAGAGTTTTGATGCACCCTCTATATATCAACACTGATCCTTGCCAGACATAGAGTTAATGAACCCCTCCTGGTCTTGGTAGGCTTGTCTGCTTCCAGTGTTATAGGGATCCACTTTCCTTTTCACAGATCCAAAAACCAGAACCCAGAGGCCCTGTGCATTTTGGGTACCAAATGCTCAGTGGCTAAGCTGCCATCATGTCTCTTGTTCCCTTTGGAACTGATGCCCTGTAATTTTTTCAAACAGGCCTTTAATTTGCTGCAAGCTGGACACAGTTTATATGAAAGAGAAGAAGAGAGGTTTGCAGGGTGGAGTCAGGAGGTAGATGGCAACCAGCTTAGATTTTTAAGCAAAGTAGCAGATTGCCAAAGTCTGATGCGGCATGTTGAAATGCCAAAAACCCCTTTGACTGAGTGGGAAAAGCTCCCAAACCTATTATATTTGAGCCAACTAAACCCTTTGCCCTGGTCTAAATCCTTTTACTTTTGGCGCTGTGATGTCTCAACAGTAATTTGTGTATTTCACTGCTGGCAAAGATCTTGGAAAGTAGACAAGGCCCAGCAATGAATGCACACATCCTTTGCAGGATTGTCATGTAGGCAAGGCAGTCTGTGTGTTTCTTTGGGGGGGGGGGGGTAGAGGGGAGAAAGTGTGTCTTTTTGTCACACTGTATAGAAACAAATTCTAATAAGTTAATATGGATTTTTTTTTTTACATTTTAAGACAGTTAAGTAATCCAGCAGCAGTTGTGGCCCCAAAATAGTATTTCTGCTTTCCAGAGATTTTGCCCAGTGTTTTGGTGCATGCTTAAGGTTGCAAAAGGGATTCTATTTCTTATTATTACATTTGTTTATATCCCTCTCTTTTCCCAGAATTGGGACTCAGAACAGCTGATAATAGAAACATAGAGTTGGAAGTGACCTCAAAGGCCATCAAGTCCAATCTCCTGCCATGCAGGAATACACAAAGTACTCCCGCACAGATGGCCATCCAGCCTCTGTTTGAAAACCTCCAAAGAAGGAGACTCCATACTCCAAGGCATCATATTTCACTGTTGGATAGCTGTTACTGTCAGAAAGTTCCTCCTACTGTTTAGGTGCAATCTCTTTTCTTGTAGTTTGAGTCCATTGCTTTGTGTCCTAGTCTTTGGAGCAGCAGAAAAAATCTTGCTCCATCTTCAATATGACGTCCTTTCAAATATTTAAACATGGCTGTCATGTCAACTCTTAACCTTTTCTTCTCCAGGCTAAATATCCCCAGCTCCCTCAGTCTCTCCTCACAGGGCATGGTTTCCAGACTTGTCACCATTTTGGTCACCCTCTTCTGGACATGCTCCAGCTTCTCAATGGCCTTTTTGAATTGACTGGACACAGTATTCTAGGTGAGGCCTGACCAAAGCAAAATAGAGTGGCCCTATTACTTCCCTAAACTGCTATGTTAATCTATGTTAACAGTGGTTAAGGTTAAGTCTTGGACTGTTGTTTACACTACCAGTTAACAAAGAATATGGAGCCAGCATGGTTTAGTGGTTTGAGTGTTGGACTATGACTCTGGAGATTCGAATCCCTATTTGGCCATGGAAATCCACTGGGTGACCTTGGGCAAATCACATGCTCTCAGCTCAGAGGAAAGCAAAGGCAAACCCCCTCTGAACAAATCTTGACAAGAAAACCCTGTGATAGAGTTGCCCTTGGGTCTCCATAGGTCACAAATGACTTGAAGGCACACAACCACCACCAAAATATCACTTAAGGCAAGTGGTGAATCTGGAAAGAGGACATGATCCAGTGGAAGGGTTTCATTGAGTCTCTGCCTAAGGGCTAGTCTTCATGATTAAAATGTTCCTCATTCCAGTTGAATAGAATGTGATCTGGCCACATGTGATTCTCAGGAGTTTGGGCTTTTTGCAGAAATCCCTTCTTCCCAAAAAACTTCCTTAAACTGTGCAGAAAGTAGCTTTGCAGTTTTTACCAGAGTATCAGCGGAAATCTCCAGAAACGCACATTATTGCATGTGTGGCCATCCATTTGCTTTGCATGGATACAGATGGCTGTGCATTTTGGGCAGAAGGACAGTGAGTAGATGTGAATAGATGTGAATTTGTACAGGAAAGTGAAAATAATTAACCATTGATGTGAATGGGCAAAATCCACAGCAATGAGCATAATACATATGGACTAACCCTAAGTCAAGGAAATGATTGGTGGTTAATTTCTAGAAATAAGAGATACTCTGCCTTATGTTTGCTCATAAGCAACTGTTAATCTTTAAGCATAACTTTGGGAACAGTCCAGATTCTGGTTACTCAGTCTTGACAGCTAGGGAACTCTGCATGTGGTCAGAGACATTTTTTCTTTATTAATATTTCACCATCTTTCAGCACTGGTGTTGGAGTTAGACTCAAAGGAAGAAAGCTGGCACAAATTATTAAACCTAAGCCAAAGTCCAGGCAGGCCTGATCTATTCTCACAGTCAGAATTCATTTATAGCTTTAGCTTCCTCTTCTTCCTGCTCCTATTGTAGACTGCAAATACCACACAACTCCTTTCTGTCACATTGCATTCTTTGGACTTTATCATACCAGCGTTTTGTCCCACCACAATCACATTGGTTTAAGAATGGAAGCATACTGGTTTGGCATAATCACACTGTTCCTCACAATAGCATTTGGTGATCCATGGTTGCGTGATCTGTTTTCTGCACTGCCAAACACTGCCTTCTGGAAGGAAGAGGGGAACAACTGATCGTGGCTGCCAATTGTCTCCTGAAGCTGGCTGCTGTGTGAATGTGCACACACGGCTGGCTTTGGGAAGGTGTTGACCACCATGCTCACTGCTCCTCCTACCTCTCAAAGCATGGGGCTGCTATGTACACATTCACCCAGCAGCCCCACACTTTTGAGAGGGGGACACAAGCAGTTAAGGGTGCCAACCATTTTCCAAAGACAGCTGTTGTGTAAATGTGCACACAGCAGCTGGTTTGAGAAGGTATTGGCAGCTGCAATTCAGAATCGGAACTACAGCGGAAGGGAATAATGGAATAGCAGCAACATTGGGAACCTATTGATCGGATGTGCCTGGTCAATTAAAAGGTGCACTAGAGTAATGAATGGAATGCAAGGCAGGACAGACTTGATGTGGTGTGATAGGTGCCATCCAAAGACACTTTTATCTTGTTGAAATTCCACCTTTCTAGCCTCATTTGATAAAGTCCTTAGTTATGGCATGGCTACTACCATATTTGTTTTTAATCAGACATATGCAAGCAGGAGCATAGAAGACACCTTGGTTCATTGGGTTTTCCTCTTGTTGCCATTTGGATGGAAAAAAGGTTGGCTATATATATGGATAAGGCATCTTACTGATATGGGGAAAAGAAATAGGGGAAGAAAATATACTGAAGGTGCCAGAGGAAAGCCAGGAAAAATGAGTGGAGAGCTTGGGATTAAGATGAGAAAGGGGTCTTGCTTTCTGTATATTCAGTACATGCTCCCACAACTTAAATACCAGTGGATGGGTGGGTGTTTGTATGTATGTATGTGTGGACAGACTACACAATTTATGTAAAGGTACCAATTGCTCAAACAACAAAATATCCTGTTTTCTTTGGTTCAGATGAGAAAAGCTGTGATTTGCATTTTTAATTTACCCAGAATCCCTTGTGCATCAAGAGGTGTGTGTGTATGTGTGTGTGTGTATGTATCTTTTTCTCTCTCATTCTGTCTCTCCCCCCCTTCCTCCCATGCCACTCCTGTCTACCAGGTGACAGCTTTATATAGGTGATTCCTGGACAGATTTGACACAAATACTGTCAGACAGAACTGCTTTGGACAGCAGGAGGGCTGTCTATTTCTAAGAAGCCCTGAAACCTTATCAGTCCTTGGCAGAGTGAGAACAGTCATTCTGTATTCTGTATTCTCCTTCCCTGCTCCACTGGCAGGGCTCACTCATCCCCCTTCCATATTCTCTAACTGTCAGAGCTTTTATGGGCAATACTGCCTCCCCCAACTTTCTCTCCATGGAAACCTATTTAAGACATTATAGAAATGTTTTCTGTGTGTGTATATATCTTAAAAAGCCCTTCCAGCTTCAACTTGATAGGACATTGTTGACAGAAAATGGAGCTCGACTATCTGTCAAGCACTATTCATATGTAAGAGGGGTGGGGGGGTGATGTTTGCAACCCCTAACAACCCCCCTGGCTCTGTGCAGGCTTCTGGGTTCATTGGGCTTGACACGAGTTGTGCACTCACACCCATGTACAGACCCCCCCCCTCAGTTGTGTCTGTCCCTGCCTTTGTCTTATCCATATCAGTGTCTAATCCCTGCTTTGAGACTCATTAATCTGTTTGACTCTGCATGGTTTGTGTTACCAGAGAGTGGTGTCTATGATTTTGGAACTGGGAGTGGGAGCAAGAACGGAAAAGCCTCCTGAGAGCTGTAAGCAGAGCCTTAAAGTAGAATAATGGGGGAAGGGGTGGCAGGGGGTCAGGACCCCAGTCCCCAGCCATCTGTTCCCTTCAGTCCACAATACAGATGGCATCAGCTCTTCTGTGGAACAGGTAACCCTCTGGGGAATAGAACCAGTTGGGTTTCCTATTTCCAGTGGGGAGATGGGAGGGTAGGAAGGGCTATGGTTTTTCCATTTGCCAATTGACCAGCTGCCCCCATAGCCAAAGCTCAGTTAATATGGGAAGAACATCATTTTCCACCTCCCCTGCCACTAATTTCTTTATGTTCATTATTCTGTCATCCTAGCAGTGGACCTATCACGTTGTATAGTAACTCAAGGTCCTTTGCCTGAAAGAAGTTACACTCTAGATCAGCTTTTCTCAACCTTTTTATTCTGAAGGAACCCTTAAACCAATGTTCAGGTCTCAGGGAACCCCTCCATAAAAATTATTATATCTAGAACTCAAAAAATGTCTCTCCCCCCCCCCCCCCCCCCCCCCATCGTGATTGTGGGACTCTAGGATTCTAGGATTCCAGGGAGCCTGGGCTGAGAAAACCAGTTTGAGATTTTAAAAACAACAACCAAAAAACAAAAATTGGGGGGAGGGGAGAAGTGGGATAGATGAATAATAATGAATATCTCATGCAATTATATGCAGAACCTGGGAACATTCCATTTTTCAGACATGCTAGCTCGCAGATTCTGGAAGCTATAGTCCAAAAAAGAAGCCTTTTCCAGACTCTGATTATATGTATTTAAGCTATATTTCCGTTGTTGATGAGAGAGGACGCATACTTTTACTTTCTTCCATTTCTACCTCAGATATGTGGAACCAATTATACTTATTCATCTTAGCAAGAGAAAGAACTCACCTTTGTGTGTTGCAGAATTCAAGATCCCTAGGCTGAGCAATGTATTCTGAGTCGGCTAAGCTTTAGGGAACCCAGGTTCAATACTCTGCCTCTCCCTGAATGTACAGGGAGCAACCTGGAGGCTCACTCCTGACACCAGGTGTGGCAGGCCCCAGCAGGCGTACCAGTGCTGGCACGGTTATGCCCTTCAGGTGAGGTCACCAGCATAGTTAAGGTGGAACCAGGAATTGTGGTACTGGGGAAGGAAGGGTTCTTTGGTGATACTTATACATTCCATTATCTTTGCCACTGAGCTTGGTGGTTGCACGTAAAAGTTGAGTCTCCCTTATCTGGAATTCCAAAATCAAAATAGTCCAAAATCAAAAATTGTCCACATGAGTGGCTGAGATAGTGACACCTTTGCTTTATGATGGTTCAGTGTACACAAACTGTTTCATGAACAAAATTATCAAAAACAGTTGTACATAAAATTACCTTCAGGCTGTGTGTATAAGGTGAATATGAAACATACAGAGGTATCTCAGTTTCCACGGACTTGCCATCTGTGGATCTGAGCATCCGCAGATGGCAAGTCTGTGTTATCCCCAGTGGGGGTGCATGCATGTGGTTGCGCCACAATTAGGGTCGGCCCCATTGTCCCCAGTGGCGGCACAAGCACGCGGCCATGCTGCCCTTAGGGATAACAGGATAGGGGTTTACCTGAACTCCTGTCATCCCCAATGGTGGCGCGGCTGCATGCATGCTCCACCACTGGGGACAGCAGAGGCTTAGTGAAATCTCATCCCTAATGGTGGCGCGGCTGCATACACACACCACCACTGGGAATAGGGGCTGTCCTTAATGGCAGTACAGCCACATGATGCGCCACCATTGGGGACATCGAGACTTGAGCATCCGTGGATTTTGGTATCTGGAGGAGGGGGGAGGCACAACAGATCCCCTGCAGATCCTGAGGTCCCACTGTAAATGAATTTCATTTAGGCTTGGGTCCCATCTCCAAGGTATCTTATGCATATTCAAATATTCCAAAATCTAGAAGACTCCAAAATCCAAAACACTTTGGTCCCAAGGATTTTGGACAAGGGAGACTCAACCTGTACTACCACAAATCCTGATGAAGAACAAAATCTACACTCATTACATTTAGAACCTTTGTTGTTGTTACTTTGCCCTCAAGTCAACTTCAACGTATGACAAGCCTATAGATGAGAGATCTCCAAGATCCCAAGTCTTCAACTGCCCTTTGCTCAGGACTTGAAAATTTGGGGGCCACTTCTTTCTTGACTGGGTCAAGCCAGCTGTAACATGATCTTCTTCTTGTCCTATTGTCTTCCACTTTACCAAATTTTATCTTTTCAATGAGTTGCGATATCTAATGATATGTCCAAAGTATGACAGCCTCAGTTTAGTTGCATTGGCTTCTAGGGAGATAAACCATGGTACCCATTGTTGTGGGTTGCTCTGTGTACTGCAATTAAATTTCTATATATTCTGTAGTTGCAAGCTTTCTTCTGATCTCCAGGAAAGATGGGATAGGGGAAGAGAGAATGCTGTATGGAGCAAGCCTAGATTTGGGAACCCTTGTATCCTTCAGACTGGATTTGCCAGATACTGAAGGACAGCATGATTCTAAGATCTGATGGTTGAAGTGGGACCAAGGAAAAATGTTTTGGTAGGTCATTCTGTTCAAATATGAAGGCTTGGTTAAGTAATCATGTATATTTCACTTTTATTATGTAAAACAAAGTGTTGTTTTGTCTTCATAATAACTCTCACAGCAGGTCGTCGTTCTCTAGGGAGAAATTAAAACAGCTTGGCAGAGGGAGAGGAAATAGAGTTTTTTAGATATTGGGACTGAGGAGGGGTGACAATTCTCTGTATTGAAACTTGTGTTGATGCCTAATTTATCCAAAGAAATTCTGAGGCCCAGGGCCAATCCTACCACTGCTCAGAGTGAAGCAATTGCCTCAAGCTGCACATGCTGCTATACAGTAACAGCATCCTCCCAGCTTTTCTTGTGAACTCTCCCTCCATTGTTGGCTGACAGAATAGTGTAATACCATACCACCTGTCCTTACTCCTGCGTGAAGTCATTTCAGACTTGTGACAACCTCAAGGCAACCCTGTCATGGAGTCTTCTTGGCAGGATTTACTCCAAGATTTGTTTGTCATTGCCTTTCTTTGAGGCTGAGGGAGCATGACTTAGCCAAGGTCATCCAGTAGGTTTCCATGGCTGAGGGGGATTCAAAACCTGGTCTCCTGGGGTGCATCTACAGTATAGAAATAATGCAGTCTGACATCATATCAAGTGCTGTAGGTTCATCCTGTGGAATCCTGGGATGTGTAGTTTTACAAGGTCTTTAGCCTCTTCTGCCAAAGAGTGCTAGTGCCTCACGTAACTACAAATCCCAGGATTCTGTAGTATGGAGTCATGGCAATTAAAGCAGTGTCAAACTGCTTTATTCTACAGTGTAGATGGACTTTGATCCAGCACTCAAAACACTACACCGCACTGGATCTGTAAACTGTTCTAGGTTCCCCTAAACTAGCCTGCTGCCTCCGAGTGCAATGGAAAAGACTAGCCCATGGCCAAGAGTAAAGGAAAATTCATTTGTCAGCCCAGTCAGTTTGTGTGTGTGTGTGTGGACTGGAAAATGGGGCCTGTCATCTTGTCTTTCTCCTGAGGCTGGACTTGGATTTAAAGCAACAGGAAGGGAATACTGAACAGTCTCTTCCCCCAACCTTGTTCTCTCTGTGCAACTCTGAATTTGGAGGTGACAACCAGTAGGAGAAGAGAAAAATAGGGAGGTGATTAGAGGAAAATATAGTAGATGGAGGCAGGTTTCAACTCCTGTCACTATGGGCCTTTACAGACTGCCAGAAATAATGCAGCTTGAGGCCACTTTAACTATCCTGGCTCAGTGCTAAGTAATCATGGGAACTGTAGTTTATTGTGGCACCAGAGCTCTCTGACAAAAAAGGCTCAATGTCCCAGAAAAAAACACAGTTCCCATAATTCCCTAGCACTGAGCCAGGGCAGTTAAAATGGCCTCAAGCTGCATTATTTTTAGCAGTTTTGTAAAGGCCCTATCTTCTGTCTGCTATAAATTGTTTTCCCTCTGCTTCATATGAATCCCTCATGACTGACTTTCCTGTATGTGAATTTTGTTACCATTGTGGGTACCTCACACCCAAAACCAAATGTGAGTTGCATTAGACCAGTTGAAGTCCCACACTGACTACAGGAACTTCCAAGTGCTTTATTAATCTCTCTTCCTACATTTGATCTCGTTTGTATCCCTATTGTGCCTGTCACTGAGCAGATTTAATAGGGATGGACAAACCTTTGTAAAACAACATTTAAAGCACAAACATGGACACTAAGGTCTAATTAAGGGGTGGGAATCATGTATCCTTTCAGATGTTGTTGGACTGCATCCTTAGTTATTGTTGTTGTTGTTGTTGTTGTTGTTGTTGTCTTATAGCCTGCCTTTCTCCTAATATAGGGACTCAAGTAAGCATTGCTTGTGCTCAGGGATGCTGGAAGCTGCAGTCCAGTAACAAGAGGGCTTCAGTATTCCCATTGCTGATGTAACTAACCTTTTCCAGTTTTCTGTTGAGAAATCCAATAACATTCTGTTCCACATTTATTCCTTATAACTTTCAAGTTACAAGTCTGTGGGCTACAGGCTTTGGGCTTAGCACCCTTATTTTCCCCCATCCCACCCCATATCCCAAAGCCTGCGGGGTGGGATCCATTTGGCTTTTCCTCCCCTTTGTTTAATATGTATCAGAAGGTGGTGGCAAAGGTCACCAGGGCTTTAGAGTTGGGTGCCATTGGTATGCTATCAGCTGATAGCACCCAGCTCTTATCTTTCCCTGCCATCAGGAAGACCGTCCCTAGAAGACCTGGCTGTATTATTCTGGGTTTTTAGTTCTCCATGCTTGGAAACCATGTTCTCTCTAGAGCTAAACTTGGATTCAGACTCAGATTTCATTCCCACTTCGTCTCAAGCCGTGTGCTCACCTTTTCTGCTGGGAGATTCTACCACCTTAAAGGGGCAGGTAGGTTCCTGTTTGGGCAGTACTGTTTGAAAGTATTTGGCCTTGCGGTTGCTAGGATCAAAGCCCGCAGGAGGAATTCTGACTTCTTCCTCGAGATCTCAGGAAGAACGAAACAGACTTGGGAACCTGGAAGGCAAAGACACCACTGTTTGCCTAAGGGTGAGTGGCATATGGGATTCTGGAGTCTTAGCTTTTCTTTCCTCTTGGAGGGAGAAGGGATAATAGTAGTGGGAGAGAGCAGTCCTTAGAGGCAGAGGCTGTCATCTCAAGAGGTGGGTTAAGGACCCAGAGAAATCTGACTCTTGGGCAGAGTCCACCAGGGAGTTCTGCATTTACCCGATTGCAATGAATCATAGCTGTCTTAAGAGCCCAACTCATTTCAGCAGAAGCTATACAGGAGAATTTCCTAGTAGACTGCTCTTCGAGAGGCTGTAGCCATTTTTTTGGTTTGATTTCTGGGTCAGATGCCAAATCTTCTCAGGAACACTAGTTTTGTCTCTTCATGGTGTATGGGTGTGTGTAGACAAAGGAGAGGATCATATAACTGCAAGGCTGAAAGAGTGGTAAAGGACAATCTAGTAAAATTTAACCTCCACTTTTGCCCATTAACCTGGGACTGGTTCTGTTGCAACATAAACTAGTCTTGATTTGATAGCTGAGTCAGATGTCGCCTAGAATAAGTAAGAAAGAGAACAGATTATATCTTTATTTTTGACCATCTTCTGTTGCTTGGGAATTTAAAGTTCATAACCTTGCTAGCACAAAGACAATTAATTTCAAAAGAGATCTAAGGCTCTTGGTCTTGTATAATAATGTGTAACCCCCTGCTGGTCAATGTATGTTACTTTATATATCTTTTTCAGGCTGAGAGCTCCAGTTCAGAGAAAGTTGTTAGTACTGTAATTTGGAGTCCCATTGATATCAGACAAAACAGTGACTAATTTAAATCTCTTAAGCACACTTAACTTTTTTCTGAGTTAGTCTGATCATATGTTGTTAATGCTTTCACTGGTTACTATTTTATTTTGGGTCACAATTGGAAGTGTGGATTTTGTCTTTTAAACTGAATGAATGTTCCTGGAAGCTGGGTGTGCCTGATGCCATATGATTCTGTGTCTGCACTGAGATTTTCTTTGGGTTAGGGAAACGGAGAAGGAGAAGAGTTGAAAAGTGGGGTGAAGAATTGGAATGGATGATCCCCAGAGTAATTACTTGTAACGGAATGGAAATGAGTTGGTGTTAGAGGTCAGGGAAGAAGTTGGATGATTTGGAGAGGGAAAGATTATGGTTTGAATGGATGAGGAGAAAGGCTCAAGTTAGATTTAAAATGACATTGAAGGGATATTTGGTAGAGGCTGGGTTTAAAAATCTGGTTATAGGATGTGAAAAAACAGATTTGTGGATGTGGATATGATTTTAAAAACGAGGAAGGAAATAGAATTTTGTGTAATGAAACTTGATATATAGAAGATGGTTTGTAAATAAGGATGTTTTACTATTACAGTATTGTTATTATTATTTTTTACTCAGAGAGGCTTGAAATAACCATATTGTTATATAACCACTGAAAAGAAGAATGGAAGTTCTATTTTCCTTTCTTTTTTCTTGGTTTTCTTTAGGTCCTATTTTGTCTTTCTTTTTCTACTTTTTTAAATTTGATATATCTATATAACTTGTAATAAGAATATTTTTTAAAAGATATTTTCTTTGTACTCTCTTTCAATTATCTTCATTTTCAAGGGTGAGGTGAGTTGCTATTACAGACATTGCTTTTTTTCTTTTGGCACATAAACTTTGGGATACCCTCCTGGCAGGCAGATACATTATTAAGATAAGGTTGTCCATGAAAACATTTCAACAAGGCCTTCTGACAAGACTTGACTGAGACCTTTTTTTTTTCTGGAAGACAGGCAGACTTTGATAGAGTCATGTACTTTAATTTAATACGTTTTAAATTTCCCTTTTATTGCGCTTTAACATTTCACTTTAATATTGTTACTTTTTATTGGTATAGGTTCTTGTTAATTGTGCTGTAAACTTCCTAGGAGCAATTGCTTCTCCAGAGAGGCAGAATGTAAATCATTTAAATAAATAGATTTTGTGGTTGGACCAAATCAGCATACCACATTGGACCATGCACTTGTGCCCCGTATGGTGAGACCCACAAGGCTGCCGTGTGGGAATGCACAAAACTAGTTCCTTTATTTTGAGTGTTTTCTATTTTGCCTCCTTGCATCCCCTGATGTCTGTAAAAAGGCCACAGTGTCTCTGAGATCCTTTCCCAAACATCCTTAATATATGAGCATATGTGTTTTTTTCCCTTCTTTTTCTTTATTTAAAGGTAGAAGGTGCTTAGCAGTGGTGAGGTAGAACATACATAATGTATAGTTACACACTGGAATGCTCTTCCCTTTGACAGTATTGCAAGGGTGGGTAGGTACTGTTGGGATTAGGGCAGGATTCTTCTCCTTCCTACCTTTTTACAGACTGGCAATCCTAGACTGGCTGCCAGCTCAGTTGGGGTGGCTTCACCTGCTGTACACCTTCCTCCACTGGAGAGAATGTGGGGTGGGCAGATTACTTTGTGCATTGCTTGTTATTCCTGATGTGAGAGCATGAAGGAAGTGGGGGAATCCCTGCTGTTATCTCCAGTCTGGAGATAGTGGACACTCTTCTTAATGTGCCATTCACCCTTTCAATTGGCAGTGTTATGAACCACTTTAGGAGCCCTGGTGAGGCAGTGGTTAAATGCCACTACTACAGCCATAAGATTGTGAATTTGATCCCAGGCAGGGCTCCAAGGTTGACTCAGCCTTCCATCCTTTTGTAGGTTGGTAAAAGGAGTACCCAGTTTATTGGGGCCAATTGGCTTACAGATTATAAACCACTTAGAAAGTGCTGAATTCACTGATAAGCAGTATAGAAAGGTAAATGGTATTTAGTCCTACTGTCGGTCTTTCTCACCATCTGTTAGAAACCAATAAAGTCAAGCAAGAAGGAGCTGTACTGTCTCCTGAGTGTCAGTACTTCACCTTCTATAATATAACCCATTAGTCTCACCTTGCTTGGCCTTGGCTATAAATGCTTTTAGGTTATGCAGATGTCTTTGGCTGAGCAAAATTCCCTTATCTGTGTGATTCTCCATTTGCTGTTTCAGGCTTCTGGGTTAGACCAAATTGTCTCTTTTATTAGAACCACAACATCTAATGGAACCAGGTATGAAACAGTGGAAAGGAGATAAGAGACATTGATATTGCATGTAAAATGATGGTTTAGGAGGAGAATTAGTTACTAATTGTACCCTCTGAGCCATAGAGTGGAATGACCTATCTGTACAAATACAAAGTGACAATGGAGTACTCCTTACAGATCAGTGATTCTAACAACTTAATTTAGAAATGAATAATAATGAGCAATAAAGGGATGCTATAAGAAATCAAACCTGAACTTTCCCTAGAAGCCAAAATGACCAAACTGAGGTTATTGTACTTTGGGCATATTATGGTATGATATGACTCCCTAGAAAAGATGATAATGCTTGGTAAAGTGGGAAGCAGTACCAAAAGAGGAAGATGGCATTACAGGTGAATAGATTACCATAAGTCAAGGAAGCTATAATCCTGAGTGTGCAGGACATGAACAGAGCTGGTGAAATCTTTAACCATATGTTAAAGTCAACAACTGCAATGAAAAATGAAAAGATTTAAAAGTGGGAGGGAGGGGAGGAAACCCTTTTGCTGGAATTTGTAATGATTTCAGGTCTAAAACACTGCAGAAATCATCCAGTTTGAGACCACTTTAACTCTCCTGGCTCAATGCTAGGGAATTCTGGGAACTGTAGTTTTGTGAGACATTCAGCCTTCTCTGTCAGAGCGCTCTGGGACCACAATAAAGTACAATTCTCAGGATTCCCTAGCACTGAGCCAGGGTAGTTAAAGCAGTCTCAAACTGGATTATTATTTCTGCAGTATGTTTTGGACCACAGAGACAGAATCCCTGCCTATCGACCATAAATCATTCAGGGATTTGTCACCAAAATCTGATCTTCCTTCTGCCCACACCTGGCCCATGTATCTCTCCTTGGCTGTCCTGTAATCTTCCTGTGAAGCATGAACTCTGTCAGCCTCCTGATCCCCCTGTCCGCCCCCTTGTTTGATTGTTCTGGGTCCCCTTCTGTGAATTCCTTCAGTTTAGGTCTTTGCCTAACACTAGTTCTGACTGTCAATGCTATCTTATGAGACCCAGGAATTAGGCCTCCTTCCTGGGCTCTCACTGGACCATCTGATGCAGCATTGTAACTTTGCTTCAGTTCTGCTTGACAGATTTCCACTTTCTCCTCTTGAGCTACATAGTATGGCTCAACAGTCAGGGATGTTTGCTCCCTGCCTCTTCAGAGGAGATGTTTAAGCATTACCCAATGTGCTGCTGGGTTGTTGTTGTTTTTCATGGCCGGTGTCTGCTCCTAACAGTAAATACTTTCTCAATACCTAGCTTCATGCTATCTCAGTGTGGCTTAAAAAAATCTAGACCCGCTTCCTTCCCTCTGTATTAATGGCAAATAGTTATCTTCTACATGTTTTTATGGCAGGGGCCCTAAACATGTTTGAGGATTGTTGTAGCTGTGTCTGTCTATCTCTTGGCCTTTTCCAGTTTGCTTAACCTTTGGTCCTAGTTCCTGTCTTTCTTTATAAGTCATGTATCCAAACTGCTTCATCATCAGCTCTGCTGTTGCATACTCCGCGTTGTCAATCTCTTCAAATGAGATGCCCAACAGTATGACTCAGTAACGCTTCATCTTAGGCCTAACCCATGTGGAGAATTTGTGTGTGTGTTCATGCCAACTGCCAACTCCATTTTGCTGAATATAGGAGGTGCACTTGTATAAACAGAAGCTTTCTTTGGCAACCATTTACCATACATGGCTATGACTAATCTTGTACAGTATAAACAGCTATCTGCAGAGTGCATGTCTAGTACAAGGAAATGGTCTTTTATTCTTGTGTCTCGGGTGTTTGTGCTTTGGAATCTTTATCTCCAAAGGCCATTTCAAGACTATCAAACTTCGCTGGATCTGTACAAAATACAGGAGGGCCGTTTTACAGCCAAGAGATTAGACAGTGATCCACAGCCCTGTGGTAATATTATGTTGTCTGCAGATACCACTGCAGAATTAATATGGTGGGTGCAAGATCTTTACAGACAGTATATTGGCTTCAATTACTCTCTCCTTTGGCCTTGAGGCAGGACTTCGGAGCTTTCTGAATAAGTTCTCAGGCCCAGTTTCCAAAAGCATCAAAATCAAATGGCACAACTTTGGGAAGCTAGACTGCTTTGGGAGAACTACACATTTTAATGCTGCCTGTATTAAGAATCTCTATTCCTTCACACAGAACACTAGCACTTCAGTCGCAAGGTCTGGTTAGCCTCATCCCTGACATGCTGGTTTTCTATTTGCAGATATAATCTCCCTTCACAGTTTGTAAATATGCAAGGGTAGCTGTGTTGACCATTTAGCAAATTCAAACAAAAATCCACCAGACAGTGATACCTTTATTGGCCAACCAAAATGCTTGTTGCAAGCTTTCAAAGCTCCACTGGCTTCTTCGTCAGGCAAGATGTTACAAACCAAACAGGAGAAAAACGATTGGGGATGTTAGTCAGATGCCTGCATTTTGTTGTTTCTGTCCTTAGTGAAGATGGTATGAGGAGGGTATCTTTTGCAGGCTGGCTTCTCCTCCTTCTGACCATGTGGCAATTAGGAGATTTTCAAAGTCCAGGAAATTTAAAGTCCATTTGCATATCAACAGGACTCTTCTCTTGCAATCCAATATGTCTCCATTCCTGTGAGGCCACAGGCCTCTTGTAGGCAGAGGGCAATGGATTTTTCAAGAAACTTCCGGGTTTTTACATTGAGTAATTTGGTAGGTTTAGAGGTAAAACAAGCTAATCCAGTCCAAATTTAAGAAGATTTTTTTTTTACCTTGGTTGAAGCTGCTTTCTATGCTGCTAGAAATTTGGGCAAATTAAAGTGAAGAATTAATAACTTGATATGTAGGGACTGGTTATTAAGCCTCCTCTTGGAAAGAACATTAAATTCTCAGGATCAAATTGGGATCTTTGCTTATTTTATGTGTTTCAAAGTGGGGCATACGTGGAAGTCTTCTCTAGTAACAGCTTGACTGGCTATGCATTTTAATTGACAAAAAAAGCAGTGTGGAAAGTGTTACCCCTCCCATAGTATAGCTTAGTTTAAATGCCCAGATTTATAGCTGCCTTTTACTAAAATTTAAAGCAGGGCTGGGAATAATGCAGTCTGCAGATTACAAGCATATTTTAGAGCTCTATTGTGACTCATGGCGATCCTACCAACCTCCCTGAACTCACAGCATCCCCACTCCCATTTTTTTCAGCTGGAAAAGCACTAATCTGGGCAGATTTCACTAAATACAGTTTTTAAGGAAGATGGAGTCACCAGGAAATAGCAGAAGAGCCTACCAAAGCTGTGGGAGAAGTGTGATGTTGTTGTTATTATTATTATTAGCTTTATTTATTAAGTGCCGTAGATGTACACGGCGCTGTACAAAACCAAATAAAATCCAGAATATATAAGAAGCCTGCTTGGAAAAAATGTTGTTTCCAGGAGCCCAAAATGGTGGCTGTGTTGACAAAGTTGGCAGAGCATGAAATGGTGCAGCGTGGGAGTTGCCCACCTCTTGATATGTTTTAAAGGAAGGTTTGCCCATGAAACTCTATTGTCTTCAGTTAGGCTTATTTATTCTGCAACATCATGGAGTTTCCAGTGAATATTCTGTTTACTGAACTTCTGTAATCCCACAGTTTCTTCCATGTAGTGATGCTGCCTTGTAGGTCCTCCCTGTTTGAGTTCTCTTTCTTCCTTGTAATGCGTTGTTTGGCAGGAACTGGAGGTAGCAGGCAGGAATCAAAACCAGCTCTAGACCAGTAGTTGGCAGCTGTGCTTGGCTGATGAGGTCCAAAACTGGAGGCAGGTTGGACTGGTTGGGAAGATCTGTGATCTCAGCAAAAAGTTCCCCAAGGATACAGTTCCAAGACTTGGAAAAGCTGGTAAAGGAGAAAGGGAATAGAAAGAGCTAGGTTGGATGGAGTCAGGAGAGGCTGTTAGCTGCTGGTTGGGGACAGGTGTTGGCCTGACCTACGTTACTCTTGCCAAGTTTATATAGATCTCACAGACAATGTGATCACTGGACTGAGAACCAACCAGAGCTTTCTTGAAGCATGAAAATACATTTTATTAGGCTTTCTGTGCTGGCTAAATGGTTGAAATTTACCCTCCAGCCCCTTTGAGTCCCAGAGCTGGTGAGAAGGTGGAATATAAGTAAATAAAGTAACAACAGCAACTGTAAAGCCATGATTCTGGACCAGTGATGACTGTTATGTGACTTGAAAAAACAACAACTGTGCTTTATTTGTGGTGTATGTGCACAGATTTCCCCCCTTCCCCCCCCCCAGAGAACCACTTTGAATTCCTGTCCTATTTTCCATAGTTGTGTCATCTGTGTGATAATCACATGGATACCATCCACACTGTTAAAAAGCATGCTGGACACTTCTGGAGCCAAGAGCTTCATTCATAATTGCTCTTTAGTTGCAGTTTTTCAGCCAATAGTGAACTCATTCTGTTTCAGTTCTTCCTAGCTTTTTATGAGGACATTATGCAGGACCGTGTCAAACATCTTGCTGAATTAAAAAGAAAACAAAGGAACAGAAGAACAGGAGTGCACCACTCTTACCCAGCAAATATAATACATCTCTTGTCTTAATCACAAAGCCAGTTACCTCATTTAAAAAAAGAAATCAGGATGTGTTTCAACAATTCTGTGCAGGCAACTGGCAAACACAGAGGTTTCCTTTATATGTTTTTTTTAATTGGATTAATCAGCCCTGAATATGCCACAGTTTCATTCCCTCTATTTTTAAAAATTAAGATTTAAAAATGATTATTCCTCTGTTTCAGAGACAAAGGCATTTCCCCTTCTATTTTGTGGAAAAAAGCACTGTCCTAGACTCAGCTTATTATATGATCTTAGGTCCTGGTATTACAGTTCAGCTTCATTACTTGCTTCATTACTTACTTGGGTCCTAGTATTACAAGAAATAGGGGCAGGGATGAGGAGATCTCTTTATCCACTTTTCTTTACACCAAGCATATTTTTTTTACACTTCTATTATGTCTCCCATCATTCTCTTTACTTGGCTTTTGTCTAAGATGTCCCAATCCCAAAATATTGTAACCTCCACATTCACTAGTGGCTTATTATTTGGATTTGGATTTTTTGAACTATTTCCCGCTCTATAACATCTTCCCTTAACAAAACAACAACAACAACAAAAAAGTACAGCAACCAGAACCAGTATTCTAAACTGATTTTCATAAAGGCATTGGAGAATTGACATTATTCTCACCCATTTTCCTAGTGATCTCTAGCATGGAATCTGCCTATTTCACTGCTCCCCTGCACTAGGACAATATTTCCTTTGGGCTTTCTACCATGATTCCAAGATTTCCTTCCTGGTGAGTAACCACCGGCTCAGACCCCATCAGTGCACACAGATTTATCTTAATTTTGATAAGTCTCGGTGCTGACTTGGTATGGCTCATGTCTTCTCTGTCTAACTTGCCTCTGTGATTAAGCTATGTATTCAGAGTTTCCTTAGATTCTTTATCTCAGAGGTACATATTTGTAAAACCTTGTCTTTTATTTGTTAATATTTCTCTTATTAAAGGTAGTGTATGTTGGGTATTTTGTTTTGGTTTGCTTCCTTCAGTTCTATCTCATCTTTCAATCCAGATGGATCTTCAAAGGTAGCTAATATAAAACAATGCAATACCATACAGTGAGGTTCCTGCACTCTGACACATGGGATTATTCTCCAGTACCATAGCTTAACTTTACACTGGAACTACAGATCTTTTTTACTGTTCAAGGACAGAGAAAGAGAGAGAGGAACCAAGTTCAGCACCAGGACCATGGGTGAGAAATGTGCAAATTGCAGTTGAATCTTGTTGCTGCCTTCTCTAACTAGATACCCTCCAGATGTTTTAATTTAGACCTACCTCAGTTCCTATCAGCCCCAGCAGCCCAGCTAATGTTTAGGACTGGGATAGTGGTAGCCAGGCACTAGTTTCGAACGGCTATTCTGATTGCAGGAACTTGCAGGAAAAGAGAGGTACTTCCACCAGAGTCCAGTCACACTACACAGTTATAGCACTGTGATTCCACTTCAGCTGCTGTGACTGTATCCTATGGAATTCTGGGACTTGTAGTTTGATCAGAAGTGCTTAAGGGAGCTCTCTGGCCGAGAATTCAAAATGACATCACCCCCCCCCCCATAAACTGCAAGACCCAAAATTCCATAGGATGTTGCCATGGCAGTTCAAGTGGAATCACAACGCTGTAATCATATAGTGTGAAAGAATCTCTAGCTTACTATTTCAAGCTGAAAAGATATCTCTGTGAAACCCACAAAATCACAACATTTAGAGATCACCCTTTCCACAGCTGATATTCAGAGACACAGAGATTTAATTTAGCTATATCACGGCTAATAGCATCTCTCCATTGTGGATGTGTATATGTGCCTTTTCATAGGGATTTCTTTCATAAAAATATATAAAATTATTATTATTATTATTATTATTATTATTATTATTATTATTATTATTAAGTATTTATACCCCGCTCTTCAGCCAAAAGGCTATCAGAGCGGCTTACAAATGGATTAATTAGATGGTTCCCTGCCCTTAGGCTTACAGTCTAAAACAGAGGTAGGCAATTTTTTCCTACCTGGGACCAGTCCGCTGGTCCGGAGCTCTTCTGCGGGCCGAGGGGGGGGGATGGTGCCGCGCGCACATGCTCGCACGTGCATGTGCAGTACTTCCGGCGTACTGCACATGTGTGAGCGAGTCGCGGCTGCCATTTTGTTTTCTAAAATGGCAGCCGTGACTCATTTGCACATGCGCAGTACTCCAGCGCATGTGCGAGCGAGTCGCGGCTGCCATTTTGTTTTTCAAAATGGTGGCCGTGACTCATTTGCGCATGCGCAGTACTGTGGTGCATGCATGAACGAGTCACGGCCGCCATTTTGGAATACAAAATGGCAGCGGCGGCTTGCGTGGCGGTGGCGGCGGCAGCAGGACTGGGCTGAGGCCAGTCCAAATACCTCGTGGGGCCAGGGCCGGCCTGCGGGCCATAGGTTGCCAACCCCTGGTCTAAAATGGCAAGACACAAAAGGAGAAGGGAGTGGTAGTGGGGAAGGGGAATAAGTCCAGCAGATCTTCTTTCCCTCTAAAGCCTGGACCAAAGCAGATGGACTGGAGGGAGGGCCCTTCTTCTTGTTCAGGCTAGGCCCAATGGACATCCCATTGACATCTCTCTATATATTAATTCTACAGACTAACACAACTATATCTTTAAATTCTTCCACTATGGAAAGCACCACATTTAGCTGAATGAAGTG
Organism: Phrynosoma platyrhinos; assembly: GCA_020142125.1. Lineage (NCBI taxonomy): Eukaryota > Metazoa > Chordata > Lepidosauria > Squamata > Phrynosomatidae > Phrynosoma > Phrynosoma platyrhinos. The sequence goes on from CM034703.1 coordinate 150,108,687, forward strand.
GAAAACCCATCAACCTCTTCAAGAAATTTGCCCAGATACAGACAGATGTCTTCTTTTTCAACAAGTGCAAGCAATAGGATGTCATTCCTGGGGACCCATGCGTGGGGAGCCCTTTGCAAAACTATGTATCACGTAGAGCTCATGGTTTCTACTCATGCTGACTGGTTCTGCAGTAACCAACATTCCTTTTCAGCTTTCTTCAGTTAAACTCCTGTCTGTCCCTGGCTTCCACTCCACCAAAGGCATCTGAAGAAGTAGACTAAAGTCTACAAAAGCTCATGCTACAAACATCTCCCCGCCCCCGTTAGTCTCAAAGGTGCTACAAAATCTATCTATATATAAATTCTAGACTAACACGGCTATATATTTAAATTCTATCATTTTACTATGCCATTGTGTATAATGGGATCTTGAGCATCCACAGATTTTGGTATCCACAGGGGATCCTGGAACCAAATCCCAGTGAATAACAAGGGCTCCCTGTAGAATGGCCTAATGTATGCATTACTCCTTATTCTCTTTTATGGGCATCCAGATCTCCCTTGAGCAGGGGTAGGCAACTTTCCCTTTTAAGGGCCAAGGGACTTCAGCTCCCAGAATCCCAGGAGCTATTGGCCAACATGGGACTATTGGCCAACAAGGCTGAGGCTTCTGGGAGCTGAAGTCCCTCGGCCCTTAAAGGGGAAAGGTTGCCTACCCCTGCCCTTGAGCCTCATAATTCATGTCAGGGCTGATCCTACTATTAGGTAGAGTGAGGTCCCTCAGGTGCCATTATTTGGGTTTCATGAAAGCAGGATTGCAAAACAAAACAAAGCAGGTTTTTAAAAAACAAGTCCCTTTTTTTGTTTAAACCATCTTTGTTCTTTTTTTGATGTTAATTTGTTCTTTTTTCAAATTGGCCAAGTCTCTAGTTAATTCCTCAAGAGTTTTTTCAAATTTTACAAGGCCTCTGTTCAAATTATCATTCGATTCTTTTCTATGTTCTTTCAGTTCATGAGATATTTCCTTTTGAAAGTTTTTCAACATTTCTTCAAACATAGTTTGTAAGTGAGTATTTTCCTGTATTTTTGGGGGCATCTCTACCGAACCTCTACGGCTATATTGAAGTCTCGCTGATTGTGCCCTAGTTGTTAAGGACATACTATCCAATATCTCTGTTATTGAGAAACCACTATTATTAAAGTACAGCACCTACAATCCGAACTGAACAATGTTACCTGAATACAACACTATATGGTCTTACCCGAAATTCCTACAATATCAAAACCTATAACCTAAAAACAGATATAAAGCAACAACAAAAATACAAAAGATAAAACTTCCAGGGTCAGCTGGTTATCGTTAAGGATTGATTACCTTACTCAACCGCCAATTAACTATTATTACAGCTATTTGTTTCGGGTCATCTAATGAGAAGTTGCTGATAAATAGCATGCAGACTCCTAAGTGAAATTATCCTTGGCTTACCCGTGTATCCGGAGCCTCCGTTAACTGATCTTACCCCGGATCTTAAGTAAGGAGAGGGCTGTCCTACCGGCAAAATGGGCCTAGACCTCTATATTACCTCCTACGGACCCACCCTATCAGACCTCTTTTCAGAGGTTTAATAATGTGTGGAGAGCACTCCACACTATCCCCCAACTCAAGAATGATGGACTTCCAAAACTGGATGTCCAACCTCCAGAAACACTTAATGACCCACAGGTATGTCTTAAAAAACAAATCCTTCCTCTTTCAAAGGACTGCAAACAAAACAGTTATCCAAGTGTATAAAAGCTTGTCTTAAGTTGACTAGAAAAGTTGCTAAATAATAAAGAGGCGGGTACTAATATAACCTTCCTAGCCCGTCCTCCGCTCACCGGTGGTGTGGGCAAGTGGGTGGGGGCTTAAATAGGAGCGCTGCCTCCGCCTGCCTTCCCCGCCGCTTCTCTGGGCCTCCTGGCCTGTCCTCCGCTTGCCGGAAATTGTTTGTTTCTGAATGGCATTTCTTGCACTATTAAAAAAGTGATTAAAAAGAAGCAACAGACACTAGATACTGGTTTAACAATGAACAACTGCCAATAAACTGTTAAAGTTAAAATGTTTAAACCCAAACAGTCATTGTTGCTCCAGTAAGAGGTTTGGAAAATTGTAATCTAGCCAGACTTTTAGAAATCTATATGAATAATCAATTTTTAAAAAACAAGATTTTTTTAAAGGTCATTTTGCTTAAACCCACCAATATTGCATGAAAGGATACCAAATGGTTAATTAAGTTACTCATTATTGTAGTGTTAGATAGTGTAGTGTAGTGTAGTGTTAGTGCTAGACAAGGGGAGAAGTGTTTGTGGGTTTTTCTGCTTCATGTGCCAAAACAACTCTTGTCTGGCTTTAATGCTACAACTCTTGACTTGGGTAGGTGGGGGCTGCTATTTGCTGCTCTGCCTCAGGCAACAAAAAATCTTGGGCAGCTTCCATTTCATATGTGGTCTGCCCTGCTCCTGGCTGTCATTGTGTGTAGGAATGGGCCAGGCTATAGAGCAAGGCAGTAAAGGGAGGTTGCAGACTACCAGAAATAGTGCAAATTGAGTCCACTTTTAGGGTTAGTGCTGGGGAATCATGGAAATTGTTGTTTTTTTCCTGAGACATTGAGTCTTCTCTGTCAGAGAGCTCTGGCGCCACAATAAAATACAGTTCCCATGATCCCCTAACCCTAACCCTAACCCTAAAAGTGGACTCAATTTGCACTTTTTCTGGCAGTCTGCAACCCCCTTTGGGCCTGTGGATCTTCTCTGCTCCTTTACACAGCTAGCTAATAATATGTCCCTCCTTTAATAATATGCCCCTCCTTTCATGGTTCATGGCAAGATGGTTTTTCTTCTCCTCATTATCAGTAGGTTGTTGTTTTTACCATGAAGGCTGGCTCTGATTGTTTCTATTGTTCTCTTGTTGGAGGAGGGAAGCGATAGCATTTCATTGTGACTTAATACATCTTGTCTTCAGTCTGTCTGTCTATCTAGGTCTACTTCCTCTTTCTTACTCTGGAGTGTGTCTGTATGTGGGGAAAAGTTGTGAATGCACAGGGAGGCCATTGAAATCAACAGACACCAGGACAACTTCAACAGAAAAGAAGAAATGCTGAAAGTAAACAAGGTTTGGCTACCAGTCCTGAAAAACACCAAAATCAAGACTCAAGACAAGCAAATGAACACCACCCAGGCTCAAGGGGCTTCCCCACAGACAATGGATTACCAATTAAATAGATACAAATCCCCCTCACATATCCTCCACACAATACACCTCCAGGCTGCACCATTCAAGACAGAAACTAACTTCACCATTAACATGGAAAAAACCACTTCCTCCCAAACAAGGTACACTCCACACACCTTCATGTCACCACCCTCTGAAGATGCCAGCCACAGATGCAGGCGAAACATCAGGAAGGAATTCTTCCAGAACACAACTACAGAGCCCAAAAACCCCACAGAAAACTAGAATTGTCTAAAGTGTCCAGATTCCCTTTTCTGCTTGAAACCCTTCTGTGTTTTCCCTCTTATAACTTTGTTTCTTCTTTCTCCATAAAAACATCTGTAAGACAATGAAATAGTTGCATTGAAATCTTTTAGTTGGTTGTTCTTGGAACAGTGTTGTGTACATATGTGTGTTGTGTGCCTTCAAGTCATTTCTGACTTATGGTGACCCTAACATATCCCTATCATGGGGTTTTCTTGGTAAGATTTGTTCAAGGGAGGTTTGCCTAAGGCTAAGACAGTGTGATTTGCCCAAGATCACCCTGTGGGTTTCATGGCCGAGCTGGAAATACAACTCCAGTCTTCAGATTCGTAGTCCAGTACTCAAACCACTACGCCATGCTTCTGTTACCAGATTGAAAACTGGAGAGGCTCCTGTATCTTTAATAGCTGAATAGAAGTAGGAATTTCTGCAGGTGTTGCTTGTCACACAACCAGGCAACAAGCAACACCTGCTGAAATTCCCTCTTCTACAGAATAATTAAAGGTACAGGAGCCCTCTCCAGTTTTCAGTCTGGCAATCCTATGTAGGAAACAAGCATCTGGAGGTACCTTAAAGATTGTTAGGTCTTGTGGTTGTCTTCTTGTAAAATGTAATCTTCCCCTTCGTTGAGTAGGGTGTTTTGTATCACAAAGTCCAAATATGGAGACCACTTTTTGTCTGCTCCTGCATCTCACTTATTTAACTATTGTGGAAGGCTGCTGCCTCACTTTCATTTTCTAAACCAGAGGTTCTCAGACATGATCCTACAGATCCTCCTACCTTGAAAAGCAATTGCTTGAGTTTGTAGGATGGTGTCTTTGAGTCATGGGGGTGTTGTCTGGCTATCCCTTCCCTTCCTTAGCCTCTGGGGTCTGGAGGAAGCAAGTGAAGTTATGAGGTTGTTTTTCCCCTGTATATTTAATACTCAGCAGTTCAGGGACTTGGCAGTGTCTGAAGATGGGGAAGAAGGCCCAGAATTGCAGTGTTCTCATTTTTGAGAGGCTTTCTCTTGCACTGGCTTACCTAAGTTTTTAAGATGGACTCCACTGACAAGGCACTATCAGGGCCCTTTGGTGCCACACAGTTATAGTGTTATGATTTCACTTTAACTGGCATAGTTTCACCTTACAGAATTGTAGGATTTGTGGTTTGATGAGGCACTAGAGATCTCTGGCTGAAAATTCTAAGGACGTTTCCCTTGATTGCCAATCCAAGGATGTTGCCAAGGCAATTAAAGTGGAATCAACACTCATCAAAGTGCTTTGATTGTGTATTTATGGAAAGATTGGTTTAGAAATGTGCAGAGAGCTTTCCTGGGGCCAAGACTGGGAGGTTGAACTACAAGGATCTGGAAGAAACGGAGTCTTCTAAGCAAGGTCAGGGCCCCCAACTTGATCTTGAGTTACCAGCCCCTATAAATAGCTTCAATAGGGAGGTTGGGGAAGTGAGCTTGATTGGGACTGTTGTAGAGGGAAGAAAGAAGAGGCTTTATGGGAGCCACTGGGAATTTTTGTCCTATTGCAAATAAGAAATGCTGGGAGAGGGGGTGATTCCAGTTGGGTCCATGCAGGACAAAGTGTCATTGTCTCAAGGGTTATGCAGACTGTGAAAATAATCCTGGTAGAATCTGAGTTGAATCTTTGTTGTTCACATGCATTTCAAATGCATCTGATTACATTTGGGGGGGGGGCTGCCAAAAACCCCACTTAACCTGGGATAATCAATCTTGTTCCCCCCCCCCAATTTTCTTAAAAGATTTGCATTGTTGGCTGTGTGAATAACCAATGCAAATAGACCCAGGATAAAGCTCTGTATGCCTTGAATGTGTTTTGAATACATCTGCATCATCATCTCCATCTTTATTCGCAGTGCTGACAAGTCTGAGCAAGAGAATTCATAGAAATGCAGCTCCAGTTTTTAAAAAATGGTGTGAACAACAAAATCGGAATGTGTGAGTGAGATTATTTGGATAGTTGCACTTAAAAGAAAGTCTAAATAACCCTTTAAATCCCAAATTAGATTGCCTTCCCATTTTTTTTCTTAAAAAAGACAATGCAGGGGTTAAAAACATGAATGTGAGGGTACTGTCCTAGTTAGAATAGGCAGTGAAAGCAGTTTACCATTTACTGCTTTAAATGTCCAGTCTGGAGTGATACAGTTTCTCTCTTTGTTGGCAACAGCTGATCAATATTTATATTCAGGGCTGGATGAGTCCTGGGCTTCAAAGACTCCTTCCCTTGCTATCAGCTGACTTGCCTAGTTTACAAAAGGGCTTATTTAGTTTAATTTATTTAGTAGTTACAGTATTTTGATATTTATTTATCTGAGTTGTTCCTCTTCTGCCTTTGACAGTAGGGCTTCCACTGTAGTTCACAGCAATACAGAGAGAGAGAAGAGAGAGAGAGAGAGAGATTAAGTTGATACAATTACCAATAGCCAAAAACTGACACATAAATAAAAAGGATTCCAAGTGGCTCAAAATAATAACCATGTGGCCTTCAAGAAACTGTTTCAGTGAAGCAAAATAAAAAAATTCATTGTTACATTTTTAAGATACTTTTTTTGAAACTTAACTGGAAATAGTTGTCAGATGGAAGACTGGAGAAGGAGCAATGCATGTGCATTTTTGGAGTTTCCCCAGCAGTATGTCTGTCATGATGAATACCTATATTTCAATATCTACACCACTGTCGACAGGTAAATCCAGACTGTGATATCAGGGAGTTTATAAACTTATCCAGGTATACTTTGCAACTTTCCTTTGGGAGTGGTAGTCTGGCAGAGTAAAAAAGCAATGTTTAGGTTGAGTTTGCATAGTGGTTTTTGTGGGATGAGGTAGGGTGGTTCATGGGGTACAGTTGTCCTTCTGTATCCATGGATTCTGCATCCAAGGATTCAGCCATCCACAGCATGAAAATACTCTGTGTGTGTGTATCTTTAATCCAAAAAACAAATCCTGATTTTGCCATGTTATATAAAGGACATCATTTTACTATGCTGTTGTATATAATGGGAATTGAGCATCTGTGGATTTTGGTATCCATGCAGGGTGTGTGTCCTGGAACCAAACCCCAGCGATACCAAGGGCCCACTGTACTCTTGGTCCAAGTTGATCCCCTCTCTGTAAAATTATTCCTCCTATGTTGTTAAGAATTTACCTATTGTGGTGAAATAGGGGTGCAAATCAGACAAGGCATTGATTGAACTGAATTGCACTCATCGGCCACATTTGTACTGCAGTATTAATGGAGTTTGACACCGCTTTAACTGCCATGGCTCAGTGCTATGGAATTCTGGGATTTGAAGTTTTGTGAGGTATTGAGCCTTTTCTGTCAGACAACTCTAGTGCTGCCACAAATGACAAATTCCAGGATTCCATAGGATGGACCCATGACAATTAAAGCAGTGTGCATTAATTCTGCAGTGTGGCAGCAGCCTTTGCTTCTTTGATGTTTAAGGATTGCAAGACCAGCCATGTGTGTGCTTTTTTTCCTTGCCACCAGCCCTGAGTGAGACTGGGCAGCCTTGGGAGTCAAAGAGGGTCATTTGACTTTTTCTCTCTCTTCTGTACTGGGTCCCCCACCACTACCACCACCAAAAAAAGTGATTCATTCCTGTAGCTGTTGTTTGTATTTTGAGAGACAACTCCATTGGTGTCAATTGAAGCTTCTTTTGAAATGTAAATAACAGCTTCTGAGAGAGTTTTTGTCAGCATCCTAGAGCTGCTTCAAAGAGAGAGAAGAGGAGAGAGGAACTTAAATGTAGCTGCTGTTTACATAACAAAAACTGTATGTTAGCTTGAAATACTTAGCCTTGAGATAGATATAATAGTTGGATATACAGTCCCTTCACTCCTGAGGTGAACTAATAAGACAAAATTCTCTCCTCAACTTGGCAGGAAAAGAGAAGAAAGAAATCTAGGGGCCTTTGCAGACTGCTAGAAATAGTGCAAATTGAGTCCACTTTAAGAGTTAGGGTTAGGGAATCATGGGAACTGTATTTTATTGTGGCACCAGAGCTCTCTGACAGAGAAGGCTCAATGTCTCAGAAAAAAACAAAATTCCCATGATTCCCTAGCACTAACCCTAACCCTTAAAGTGGACTCAATTTGCACTATTTCTGGCAGTCTGCAAAGGCCCTATGTAGCTTGTCTGAAAGTGTGTATGTGTATTGTGGAATATAAAACATGGATGAGCAGACGTTCAAAAGGAACTACTGGTAGATTGCTGGGTGATTTGCAGCAGACTGGCAAATCTGTCTGAATCTCAATTTTTAAAAGAATTGGGTAGCACCAAAATGGCTCTAGTCTCTTGTCCTAAATTATCCTGCTGAAAAGAAAGCTTGGGAGCAGTGAGGAATGGCCTTTTTTTTTTTTTTTTTTTTACGTGGAAGAACTGTGAACTTCACTCCATTTTGGTCCTTGCAAAGAATACCATGGGCTTAGAATTCCTTTATTCTAAGAGTGCATCTTTTGAACTCTAGGCAAGAAAGGGTCTGTGAAGTTGAAGGCTTTTACAGTAGGCATCCATGGGTTTTTGTGGGCTTTTTGGGCTGTGAGGCCATGTTCTAGAAGAATTTCTTTCTGATGTTTCGGGCTGGTAGCCAAACCTTGTTTATTTTCAGGGTTTCTTTTTTCCTGTTGAAGTTGTCCAGGTATTTGTGGCATCTTCATGGCATGTTTGTGGTGTGAGCTTCAATCCAGTTCTCTTGATTTCTGGAGCTCTAGTTGGTTGATGTTTATAACCATGGGGCTAGGGATGTGGGGGAATGGAAGCACAAAAGTTACCAGCAAGCAATTATCTTTGATCCTTGTGGGCATAACAGTTGTTGAGAAGTGATAATGACATCCCAGTGTAGCATATTTTAAACCTGGCTCCAGTTGTTAGAACCTGAAAACCTGAAGTCCACCCAACCGTGGTGTGCAAAGGCTTGAGGGCTATTGCCCTGTCCCCAGAAGAGGAATGGGGTGTGTGTGTGTAGCCTTTACTGAAAAATGTAGGTAGGGAACCCATTATGTCTGCCAACAAGAACAAAGCTAAAGCATGTTGACACCTGCAGCCAAAAACCCATGATGTCATACCCTTCCAGGAATACAAATTAACATAGGGCAGGGGCCTGTTAGTAACAAACCCATACAGATGGCATGCTGCTGCATATGTCCCTTTTTTGAGCCACTTTTTAGTCCAGGAGTGGAGTCTATGGGCTGAATGTGGCCCTTGAGACCCATAAGGGGGGCTCTTGGGGCTACCCAGAAGCCTTCCAAAGCCCTCAGGCCCTAAAAAAAATGTGGGTTTTTTTTTTGTAATTTTTCTTTTCAGGCTGATTTTCAAGCAGTCCCCCCCCCCAAACACCCAAAAACACTTAGAACTGCTGTGAGAAGTTTCTCCTAAACTCCACCAAAGTCCACCAAAGCTCCAGAAACACTAAAAAAAGGAGAGGGGAATTAGCTGAAAATTAGCCAAAATGGCAGCTGAAAGTAATGTCGCACCACTTTGGGCATGGCAAAATGCACTGGTCTGGCCTGCCGGGTGGGTGCAAAGGAGAAATGGTCATCACATCCTGATCTAGCCCTTTATGTGCTGTCCAGTTGCCCACCCCGGCAGCTGTCAAACCCTGGGAGTGTCCACTGATCCTTCTGGGTGACAGTGAAGAAAGAGTGGGAGGAAGCAAGTCAGACAGTGTGAAGATGTAACTAGCTGGTCTTGGCTCAGAAGGGAAGTAAAAAGATCTTGCATTCTATCCATGAACACATCCTTATGTCCCCCTTTCAAGGCAAGACCAGATGCTTCTTCATCATCTCAATTAACTCAGTGCTTCTTCCTTTCCCCAGTAAACAGCATTAGCAGTTGCCCCTCCTGGGGGTGTTATTTTCCATGTAGGATCTCATCCATATGGGTGAGCCATAGTATGGCAGTCTGCACATTTGTACTCTTGTGCAGCTCTCTGTCATTTCAGTGAAGCCTATGGTGGAGAAAACTCTGCTGACCTGTGCTCCATTAACAGGATCAACCTGTTTCCCATGCTCCTGCCATTACATAATCTCATCCATTTTGCGATTATCCCCATGCCTTGCCTTGTTTTGCCTCATGGTATGATCAGCTCTGTTCTGTTTTTCAAACATCAATGTGTGTGTGTGTGTGTGTGTGTGTGTGTGTGTGACAACAGGGCACTGGGTCCCATTGGAACAGAAGCCCTCAGTCCTTTGAAGGCTTTTGATCCATTGGGACCCAATGCCCTGTTGTCATCCCCATAGCACCCCACTGTCCTAAATTTGCATGTTGATGTGTTGGCTTTTGTGTTTTTAAAATGGGTGGAGTGGAGAAAGTTCCACCTAACTGGGCATTTGCTCAGGGTGATCAGATGTCATAACTGCAAAAGAGGACAAGGCACCCCAAAATGTAAGCAATTCAAGATGCATTACCAAATAAAAGCGAAAAACATTAATATAAATGTAAATTCACGCTTCTTAGTCATGCTCAAACTGGAGGACTTCTGGAGATTCCTCCTGGACAGATGGTTGAAATGTAGGACATATCCTGGGAAAAGGAGGGCATTTGGTCCCCCTTGTTTGCTGCATTAGGCCAGGGCATGATGAGGCATTGCCTGTACTGATTACCACAGTTAGCTTCTGGGCCTGGTTCAGGTTGCTGATTATTACCTTTAAAGAGGTAACTTGAGCATCATATTCACCCATATGTTGACTGGCATCTGGGGTGATGCCCTCCTCCAGAGGTGGACAGAGAGGATGGGGTTGGATCTAAGATGATCTCCAGTAGATTGGCAAGGATATCCGACTCTCAGGCTGAGGAACAGCAACAAGAAAATGGCTTCCGCGGACCTAATTTGTAGTGCTGTAGAAAAGAATGCATGAGATAAATAGGAATGGATTTTTGTGTGAAAGTACTTTGAAGCTCCATCCAATTTTGGTTCTTAAATCCAAATCCCTAGGCTCAGAATTGTTTCGTTCTGAGTTTGATGTCTTTTGGACCAAGACCAGATTGGTGGATCTTGAGGTTCGGGGGGGGGGGGGGGGAAGCAAAAGTCCCACATCTTTCATGTTGACCCCTTTACCCCTACCCCCTGTTCTATGCTGGGTCCCATCCTTGAGGGAAGAGCTTTCCAATAATGCTTGGTGGATGGGCATTTTAAGTGGCTGACTAGCCATTATATGGAACAGTCTCCTCCAGGAGTCTTGCTAATCCTCATCATTCTTGGGTTTTGGCTGGAAGGCAAAAGACTTTCTTTCTTGTCTGTTAAAAAGGGGTTGGGGAAAGTCTTCTTGCCTTAATTTAGTTTTTAATTGGCATCTCTTAACTTGTTCTGGCTTTTAGGCTGGCTGTTTTTATTGCTGCTTTTGCTTTTGATTTTAATGTGTTCTTGGTGGTGGTGTTTTTAAAAAACAGCAATGCTGCTAGTGTTTTATTTTTGTGCTTTTGTAATCCAAATTTTGTTCTAAGTCACCTTCAGCATTCTGTGGAGAAGACATCTAACAACATATGTGGTCAACAAATAGATAAAATAGTAGCTGTATGTTGACAGTGCAAAGAAACTGGATCAGGAAATGAATTCTGATTCTGGGAGATGGCATCATGCCAAACTTGATAGCTGACTGATATGTTATGTAAAATAATGTTAACTAGGGGTCAGAGCAGGGGTAGGCAACCTTTCCCCTTTAAGGGCCGAGGGACGTCAGCTCCCAGAAGCCTCAGCCATGTTGGCCAATAGTCCCATGTTAGTCAATAGCTCCTGGGATTCTGGGAGCTGAAGTCCCTTGGCCCTTAAAGGGGACAAGTTGCCTACCCCTGGGTCAGAGCATTCAATTTGGACTGGGACAACCTGGGCTGTATTTCCATTGCAGAAATAATGTAGCTTGACACTACTTTAACTGCCTGTGGAATTCTGGGAACTGTAGTTTGTTGTGACACTAGAGCTCTCTGACAGAAAGGCTAAATGTTTCACAAAACTACAATTCCCAGAATCCTATAGCATTGAGCCATGGCAATTAAAGTAATGCCAAACTGGATTATTTCTGCAATACAGATGCAGCCCTTGTTTTACATCCCCACCTGCCTTCACCAGTTATTGCCTCTTAGCCTAAGCTACCTTCACAGGATTGTTGTGAGGATAAAATTTTGTTTGTTTCCATTTATGTTCTGCCTTTCTTCCTGCAAAGGACTCAAAACACCTTAACACAGATTTAAAACAAACTAGCCCTGGGGAAAAAACCCTGTTACTACAAAAGTTAAAAATGTGCCAGACCATGTACTCCATCTTGAGTTCTACAGGAAGGCCAGGATATAAATGGAACAATAAATCAAGTATTTTCAACTCCGGAGAGTTGAACGGCTGGAAGATTCTACCTCTAGAAGTCTTTATTAGGCATTGCTCTTGTCTTCTCTTATTCAAACTTGGAATTTGAAAATATGGGAAAAGTTTAGGGTTTTGTTTTGTGTTTGCTTTTGTTTTTACTATGGGTCCCTGAATTCTCTTCTGACCACAGCCATATTGGCTCATGGATTCTGGGGAGTTACAGTTCATAAAAAGTAAAGTCTTCAAGCTTTGGGACACCTTGTGTTGTTGTGTGCCTTCAAGTTGATTCCAACTCAGGGTAATCCTATGGTGACCCTATCTTGGTTCCCCCCCCCCCACAAGATTTATTCCAAGAAGGGCGGGGTTCATTGCTTTCCTCTGAGGCTGAGAGAGTATGGTTTGCTCAAGGTCACCCAATTGGTTTGCATGGCTGAGCAGAAATTTCAGCTCCAGACTGCTGGAGTTCTAGTCCAACGCTCAAACCATTGCACTATGCTGGCTCACCTGGGAAACCTTCAATCTACTAAAAGGGATGTTGCAAGGTTGGTCTGGATTAATCTCTTTTCTGCTATTTGGTATTCCAGGTCCTGCTCATCCCCCACGGCTCCTGGTCAAAAGCCTCTCCTTGGAACCCAGCCCAGAATCTCGCTCTCCAGAAACCCCTCAGCGACTCATCTCTGACCCAGGACCTGACAACAGCCAAGGGGAAGCAGCCAAACTCAGGCCACTCAAACGAAACCCAGGACCAAAGCCACAAGGTATACGCTTATTTGGTTTTTCACCTCCCCCAGTTGGCTGCCCACCAGAGATTCTGGACAATAGCTCTCACTGTCCCCAGCTGGCAAGGCTATTTTGTGTTGAGAATAGTGGAAGCTGCAGTCTAGTACATCAATGGGGCCACCAAACTGGGAAGGCTGCTAAGCTCTGCATTCTCACTGAGCCCAAAGTAAAAAGGTTATTTTGGGATGTTTCCAGTGTGCAAGCAGGGTAGCCATTTTTTTTGTTTCCAACTTTGCACACTGCGGTGTAGGGCAGTGCTTCTCATACTATCTGACAAAGGGAGACAAACATCTATTTATTTAATAATTCAGTGTGCCAGAGACTGGCACCATATTTGTGCCCATTGGCTGCTTTTGTTTCTTTCTTTACTGGAAATTCACCAAGGACTAGTAGCCGATGGCCTGGGGACCATGACTGGTCCAGGAACCTCTACTGCACCAGTCTGGTATATGGAAAGTGGAGGTGTCAATAGAAATGAGAATCATAGAATCATAGAATCATAGAATCATAGAGTTGGAAGAG
>CM034703.1:150121893-150157593 GCA_020142125.1 Phrynosoma platyrhinos
TGAATTTTTCGTAAGATGAAGTATTCGTAAGTAGAGGTACCACTGTATTGTTATTTTTCACCCATGGGCAACACAAGGTTTGTAGTATGAATGTTGCCTGCTTCATCCTTATTTGTAGCCATACTCACGTTGTTCCCAACTGCTGCTGTCCAATTTGCTATGGTTAATTGCTTATTTTTAGTATTTTTATGTTGTCTTTCTGTAACATCCGCCAAGGAAGTAGATCCACCCAGGCAATAAGTGGAGTATCATAAACACATTAAAACCTTATGTTAAAAACATACATCAAAACAGCAACACTGCTAGAAATAGTTTAAAAGGCCAAGTTAAAAGATGTGTCTTGGCACCTTTTCTAAAAGCTGTGAGCAATTGTGGAGACATCAGTATTTATTGAGGGTTTGTGTATAAATGTCTGATGAGGGCACTCTGTGTGGGGCTGCTCTTGAAGATGACTTGAAATATCAGCTAGTGCAGAACACTACTGCAAGATTGCTGACTCGAATATTGTAAAAACACCAGATAACACTAGCTGCCAGTATGCTTCTGCCAGTACACTTCTGGATTGAATTCAAGGTGTTGGTGATGAAGAGAATCCCAAACAGCCTGAAGCCTTGATAACTTGAAGGAACACCTCTCCAAGTACATACTTGCCTGAGGACTGAAGTCTACTGTAAGGGTCCTCCTTTGTGTCTCACTGGTAGAAGTAGTGCACTATTTAAAGACTTGGGACCTTCTGTCTTGTGGCACCTCTTCCCTTTATGAGGCCTGCTTGGTGCTTTTGAAGTCAACAAGCTATATTAAAACAATTGAGGCCTAAAAAGGTCATCCAAAATACACACTTTTTTCTTTTATTAAGAATTTTTAAAAAATGCAAAGCAATAAGTTTAACAAAGGAAAAACAAAACAGCAAAACATGGATGTGATTTTTGTTATGAAAACAATACACATATTGATTAATAAATAATGAGCCATCAAAAGTTATTGGGACATTTGTCAAGACATCTTCCCAAAATCCCGACTGCTGCTATGGAGGTTTTACATGTGGATTGTTATTGACGTATTAGCTTAAGGGGAACCATTTCTCATGAAACAGCAATCGGTTCCCACATCCTTTTGACTGTCTCACATTATCAGCAAGCTTTTCCATCAGCCATGTGTCCCATAGCATCCTCCACCAATTTTCTAAAGTAAAATCAAGTGTTTTCCAGTTCCTGGCAATTTCCAAATTGCAATAGCTATCAAAAAACAAACAAACAATAAGTTCTTTGTGTTTTAGTGGTTTATTCCCAACCATACATGCTGAGAGTATGAGAAGGAATGGGCAAAATTTTATGTTTTGTTTGGAAATTTGGGAGTCAACATCTATAACTGTGGACCAAAATTTATTTGCTCTTGAGCACTCCAGCTGCATGTACAAGTAGGTACCCTTAACAATGCATCCTTTTCAGAAATTGGAGGGTGTATTTTTTGTTATTCTCACCAAATGAACTGGTGTGAGGTACTATTTATTTAAAATTTTTAGTGTATTTTCTTTAATTCAGGTTCTGGAATTTCTGTTTGCAGTTCCACTTCCCATTCTGCCCTGTGGTTGAGACCCCTTCTGAAACACATATATAGTTTTCATCTGTTTTAACCTTTAACATTCTTTAATATACTTTTACAATTTTTAAATGTTTTTGGACTGCTTTAATTTTGTTTTTAAGTTTTTGGAATTTTTTTAAATTAGAAGCTGCCTGGAGTGATACAGGATGGGATGGGATACTTATGTTTTAGTACATACAGTTGGCACTCCATATCCATTGATCCAAGCTTCCATGCTTTAAAAATATTCAAAAATATATAAATTCCAAAAAGCAAACCTTGATTTTGCTATTTTATATAAGGGACATCATTTTACTATGACATTGCATTTAGTGGGACTTGAGCTTCCATGGATTTTGTTATTCACAGGGGGTCATGGAATCACCTAGCATATACCAAGGGCCCACTGTACATACATAAAAAGAGCAATTGTTTTTCCTCCTTTTCCAGTCCCTCCAAAGCCAGCCCATCTGCAGAGTATTCAGCCACCACGACTTCCTGAATCCATCCCTCCACCCCCATCACGCCCCCTCCCAGCTGATCCCCGCCTGAGTCGGAGCCCCCTGCCAAAAGATGGACCTGGGTCACTCTCTGCCGTCTCCTGTCTCATTGAGAAGTTTGAAAGGTGAGTTCCCTAATGGCTCAGGACATTCTGCTTATCTCCTATAGCTGGGAAAATAGGCACTGGTCCCCTTCAGTGTTCCCTCTTCAGCCATGTAGAGACTTTCAAAGTGGGAGTGGATGGACACGTGGTTCCCTCCAGATATATTTTGACCACATAATTGGCTAATGGGGAGTCATGGGAATAATAGTCCAACATCACCTGGAAGAACTGAGCTCTGCCCCTGTATGTTAACTTCCTGGAGCCCCTGAGTGAGAAGATGGAAAAGCAGGATATAATGGATCGCTGGACTGATGAAGCGTACCAATTCTTATTGCTCCATTTTGAGAAAAAGGTTGTTTGCTGTGTAGCTGAACTCATTTTTTTCAGACTCCCACTCCCACAATCTCACTACCAGCATGGTACAGGCAGGAGGATTATAGGAGTTGTAATTAAAAAATAGTCACCTTTTCAAGCTCTGGGGAGAGTAGAATCAACAACAGGTCTTGCCTTTCTATCCCTTGCATCTTTACCAAAGGGTTTTGATCTCCTGATTGACTGACTGATTAACTGTCTCTATCTGTCTTCCTCCATTTCTTCCTTTTTTTGCAGGGAACCTGTAATCCTGACAGTTGAGCCGGCTCCCTCCCCGTGCCCCAGCCCAGATCTCCAAACCCCAGAATCCAGTTCTATGGAGCCCTTACTAGATTGCCCAGCTTCCCTTGAATCGGTGGAGCTAGCTCACAAACTGCTGGACCTTCTGGCACTGGATGAGGGACAAGAGGCTGCGGGGAGTATTGCCTGCTTGCCCTCTCATGATGGCGGGAAGCTGGCAAATCGAGACAGTGGCATTGACAGCATCAGCTCACCATCCAACAGCGAGGAGATCTGCTTTGGAGGAGATGAGGGTGCTGGAGAGGGAGCAGGGGTACCGGCACCACCTGTTGCCATCAAGCGCCGCTCAACCCGAGATTCTGAAGGGGACAGTGATATGGATGATGGGAGTGGAGATGAAGCTGAGCTGCTCCCTGAGCTTCCACCTCCCCAGCCAGAGAGGCAGGACTCTGATGAGGTGAGATTAGCACACTTTGGTGTCAGTGTGCTGTCCCTCCTCCTCCTCCTCACACAACTGTCTGTTCCTGCTAAATCTTGTCTTTCCTGTGATGATCCTCTCTAAAGCCAGAGTGGTGTAGTGGTTAGAGTTTTGGATTGGCACTTGGGGGATCCAGGTTCAAGCCACTGCTGAGCCATGAAAGACAATAGGAGATCTTGGGCCAGCTGCTTTTTCTTGTAGCCTGAGCTCCCTTGCAGAGTGGTTGTTGCGAAGATAAAGTGGGGAGGAGGAAGCCCATATACAGAGCCCTGAGCTCATGGGAGGAAAGATGTGGTATGGATGAAACAAACATAATCAGGTCTATCTCTGACACATTATTGGGGGCAAAGAAAGTGGAGATGCATGTGCCTGGAAAACACCTGTCAGAAGTCTGGTCCAGACCTTTGAACAGTGTTGGATTGTGGTGCATGGATTGTCAGTGAATAAGATTGGATTCATATCTGTCTGTGACAGTGTCAACTCGAGTGATCAGATGAACTGACATTAACTTAGCTGGATTCCTTACACCTTAGAATATTTCTACTGATTGATCATCTTCCCTTGTAGGGTGAGTGGTAAAGCTTTTTTCCCCATTTGCATTTAGAAAAAAGGGGAATTCTAATTCCAGCATCACCCATCTGATTTTGAAAATTGAATCAAGAAATGAGCACAGCAGACATTTCCCAATTATAGGCCTAAATTGTTAGCTAGTGGAAACCATCTCAGACAGGAGATATTTGGTGTGGCAGGGGATGGCTGTAGTTGTGGAAGGACATGGCTTCATTTCATGCCTTGTTTGTTTGGTGCATTTTGGAATGTCAGTTGCAGGAACTGATTGATGAATTACGATTTTGTTTATTTCTCCTCAGGAGTGTAATGTATCCGCTTTCTCCCCTTTAACAGATGACAGTGCCACAGAAGGTCTTCCGAATTGCTAATGAACTTCTCCAAACAGAAAAAGCCTATGTATCTCGCTTGTATCTGTTGGACCAGGTAACAGAAATTGTGTGAAATATCTATAAAACTTGCTATTGTGTCTGCACAATAGTCTTTGGGTTTTCTTTCTCCTCTTCTTTCCTGAAGCCATGCCCTATTGTATAGAACAGGACTCTTGCTGGCCAAGCCTATGGTATGGTGGTGGAATTCTGCTCAACCTTGTTTGTTGGATTATGAATGTGGTTTCACAAGATGCTGGTAATGTGGTTGCCCAGAAGGCTTTAGATCTAAAGTGTAGATTGTGGAGGGGGGAGTGGAGGAGGTACTGCCAATCACTGACTCTGCAGGGCTGCCTCCCATGTGGCTGAAGCACGTTCTGCCTTCTAGGTCTTCTGTGCCCGTCTGCTGGAGGAAGCACGCAGCCGAAACTCTTTCCCTGCCGATGTGGTGATGGGCATTTTTGCCAACATCTGCTCAATTTACTGCTTTCATCAGCAGTTCCTGCTGCCAGAACTGGAGAAACGTATGGAAGAGTGGTGAGAAAAATTGATTGGTTTAGCAAATGGGTGTGGTAGCACTCTTGTACATGTACGCTCTGGAGTTTTGTAAAAACAAAACATTAATTTGTTTTAAGATGCTATTGGTAACTTTTACACCACCAAATCCTGACATGAAGAAATTCCATGAGTTAGGCATGGGTGGTGCTGCTGCACTGTGTTCTACTTGCATGCAATTTAAATTTTGATCTGCATAATATTTGAATTAATATGGCGTATGTGTGTGGATGTGCACGCACACTTATGCTGTCTCCCCAGATCAAACTTCTACCCTTTTGGAGTTGTCTCAGGATTTGGTGTTGCTAATCTTAAATACCCCAAATAAATCATGGAATCTTGAGTAAAAGGTCATTTAATCTAGCCCTGCTTCTCAGTACATATCTGCAATGTAGGATGCAGCTACAGCATCCATGACAGATTCACCCCTGCTTAAATATCTGCAATGAAGGAGAGGAAAGATTCATTTGGCATGCCTTTTGAACTCAGCATTTTGATTTGTCATTTGGCTTTTCAGTCAGAATTGTAAGCCAGGGTTTATGAATCCTGGCTATTCAGGAGCAGCAAATCTAGAATCCAAGATCTGGATGATATGCTGAAAAAACATTTCTAGGGCCTTTACAGACTGCCAGAAATAGTGCAGCTTGAGGCCACTTTAACTGCCCTGGCTCAGTGCTAGGGAATCATGGGACTTGTATTTTTTCTGGAACATTGAGCCTTCTCTGTCAGAGAGCTCTAGTGCCACAATAAACTACAGTTCCCATGATTCCTTAGCACTGAGCCAGGAGAGTTAAAGTGGCCTCCATTTGCACTATTTCTGGCAGTCTATAAAGACCCTAGTTGCTGTTATTTAATTTTATTTCTATCCTACCTTTTCCCTTAAAATTGGGATTCAAGTCACAGTTTACAGATTAAAACAAATAGAAACAAAACACAGACAAGATTAACATTAAGGGCCTAAGCAGACGGCTTAGGGGCAGGGAAGGGGAGGGGCAGCCACACGCTCGGCACCCCAACCCCTTCCCAAGGTCGTCCTCGGTGCAGCTGGCCCTCCGCATGGCTGGCGCCCCGAGGAGGACCTCCCGCTGCAGCGTTCGCAAACGCTACGACGGAAAAGTCACCGAAAGTGTGCTGCAGCCTTTTGCGGCGCACTTTCGGTGACTTATGACTTATGTCTTTTGTGGTGCACTTTCGGTGACTTATGACTTATGGGGATGCCTCGGTCCCACGGTGCAGCTTCCCAGGGCGGCCCATGGCCCGTCTGCTTAGCCCCTAACATATAATGAAATTGTCAATAACACTCAGTTAAAAAAAATATAGGTATCTTGATGTGGATGATGTGGACAATTTTTATGAATAAAATTATTAAAAACTAAAAAAACCCTCATACAGTTAAGGATAAAGTAGTTATAAAACAGGGCACTCAAAACCTTATAAAAATCCTTTTCATGAAAAACAAACAAACACCCAGCACTTCAGTTCTTAAGGAATACTGAACTAAAACAATATTTGCCTGTCCATGGGGGGACAGCAAGCAGTAGTCTTTCTAGCCTCCCTAGGGAGGTAGTTCCTGAGCCCAAGGCAGGGGGTGGGCAAGTGGGTATGGGCCAGATTGCCCCATGGTCCATACCCCACAACAAGCTGAAATTTCTCTGTAGTCGCTCTCAGAATGGAGACAGGAATTTTGAGAGGGGACTGACTGCAGAGGAAAATAGAGGTAGTACATAATAATAATAATAATAATAATAATAATAATAATAATAATAATAATAATAATAATACTTTTTATTTATATCCCGCCCCTCTGCAGAGCTTAAAATATTACAATTTCCATTAAACAAAATATAACATCCCGAATCCCACCCATCCTTTAAGAAATAAGAGTTCTTCTTATTTTAGACTGGGTGGTGCTGGGCTTAGTGTCTCTCCCCCAGATGACATCGGATGGTAATGGAGGGAGGGCTCTTCTTCTTATTTTAGGCCTGATGGTGCTCGGCCTAGTGTCTCTCTCCCAGATGTTGATACTTTTTACATGATTCTGGGTTGCATATGGGTGTGAGGTGGGGGCACTTTCACAGGTATTAATGCATTTGAGGGCCTTTTTACATAGTTTAGGGTCAAAATTGCTTGAAAACTGCACTGTTTTAAAAAATGGGGGCTGGTGGAGGGCTTCCAGGCCAGAAAACAGGGGCCTGGGGGGCAGCTGCAATCTGCAGGCTGCACTTTGCCCACCCCTGGCCTTGAAGCAGCCATTGGGAAAACCCTAGTTTATGTACAGAGCCAAATGAGAGTAAATGTGTGTTAAAATTCTGAAATGGGCAAAGGAGACTAGAGCTTCCAGAATGCCGGCTGATTCTTTTGAACAAATGTTACCACAGCATAAGAAATGACATTTAAATCTTAGATCTAGCTGCTTTCCTTAACCTAAGGAAATGCAGAAGTTACAAAATTATAGCTGGGTTCATTCTAGCCTTCTTAAGAATTGTCCTGTTTTCCTAAGACCCTTGCCTAAACTATATTTGCCTATGTTATGCATGTCAATATTGTAATTTAGTATTTGTATTTGTAAAAAGCCAGAGAAGTGTTGAGGGAGTAACTTATCCCAAGGTGGGCCCAAGTAAAGCCTACAACTTCAGTGGCATCCGGAAAAGGATCCACTTCCATTGTCTACCATCTAGCCATTTGAATATCCGATCCTTCCTGAAGCCTGTGTTTTTCCAACTCCTTCTGTTTAAGTTGAAGTCCATTGTTTCTGACCTGGACTTGTGGCTAGAGGTTGCTGACATGGTTTATCTGAAAGTCTTTCAACTATGAGGATTTTTCTGCTGAGTCTTGTTTTTTCTTCCTCTCTGCTTTTGCTTTCATTCTCATAGGGACCAACACCCTCGCATTGGTGACATCCTCCAAAAACTGGCTCCATTTCTTAAGATGTATGGAGAGTATGTCAAGAATTTTGACCGGGCGATGGAGCTGGTTAACACCTGGATGGAGCGCTCAGCCCAGTTTAAGGGTATCATCCATGATGTACAGGTGAGTTTAGTCCCTTAAGATTTCCTGATATCACTGGAGTAAGTGCTCCAAGTTTTTTATCCCCAATGGAAAAAGCAACAAGTTGGAACTGTCTATATGGTACAACTACATTTGTGTCCTAGATGAGAGCCCAGAATTTTTGTGGCCTCTCTCTGAATATATTAAAAGCATTTAATATTTAAAGCATTTAATATTTAACATTTAAAGCAGTTGTAATGACTGTCTAATTTGCATGTTGTTATTTTAATTCTTTTATACTAATAAAGAACTTTAAAAAAAAGCATCTAAACTTTTTTTATTAATTAAGCTTTTGTTAACTGAGTATATTTTCATTTACTCCCCAAAGGGGAAGAAAAAGACAGAGAAAATCATCTGTAGAAATGTGGGAAGTATTTTTTCATATGCTCTTCCTATCATTAACAGCTGGGAAGTAGGGACCATTGTTTTGGAATGAGAGTCAGAAGCAGTAATCTATACTTTTGCTTCATGGCTTATGTTAAGGTCTAAATCAGGGTGAGGGGAATGTGTGGTCTTGCAGAAGTTTCTGTACTACAACTCTCATCATCCTTCAGCAGGACAATAGCTAATGGGAGTTGTGGTAAAGCAACATCTAAAAGGACACAATTACTGATCCTTGAGCTAAGCCAGCAGTGGGTGTAATGTTCCCCATTGGTTACACATGATCCATGGACCCTACTCTTGGATGTCTGAAGCCTCCCACCAGTTCCCAAAAGCTCCTAACCTCCCAGTTGTTTTTTTAAAAATGACACAGGCATTTTTTGCCCCAAATTATAAAGCATGCTCACCAAGTGTGTGAAAACACATGAAAATACCTCCACCCTCATACATGCCCAAGAACTCCATACTACATGCAAAACACTACATCTACTTTCCTCTACACTCACTCTCAAAATGGTAACAGGAAGTGACACAATGGAGCAAAATGGAGGTGTTTGAGCTTGTTGTATTTTGGTGGTGAGGAAAATGTGACTGGGGTGGAGTCAGGAGAGGACAAATTGGCCATGGGCCCCTGAGCACTTGCCTACCATTAATCTAAAGAAAATCTGAGTTGTCAGAAATAGTGATCAGGAAGGTGATACGTGCCCTCAGTTGTGAGAACTCTGGCTCTAGTTGACTTGGTCTCAGTTCCCTCAGGGGGTCAGGCATGTTGTCTTTGGAGAACAGCCAGGCAGACAGCTCTCTTGAGATCGCACTCTGTTGCAGCGGGAAGAGATCTGTGGGAACCTGACCCTGCAGCACCACATGCTGGAGCCAGTCCAGAGAATCCCTCGCTACGAGCTGCTCCTGAAGGACTATCTCCTCAAGCTGCCTCCGGACTCACCCGACTGCAAGGATGCCCAAAGTGAGTGGTGATAGAGAGAAGGACAGGGACAGTTAGTAAGGAAGGGTGTGCTTGCATGTCATAGCAGTCAAGGGAAGGAGAACACCATAGGGAGCTGGATGGTGTGAACCTTTATGCTGGGCAGGACAGGTATAATTCAACTCCTCCCTGGTCTTTCTTAGAGCATCTAAATCATGGTGAGCAAAATGCGTCTTCCAAATACCCTTTTGAGGCTCTCAGATGCTCCCTTGCATCTCAGATGTTGACTTCTGACTAAGAATGTTCTTTCCTGCAGCTATAACAGCCCCCAAAAGTCTCAAAAATGTGATGAAATTGCAGCCTCCTGAGAATAGAAGGTCATTTTGAATTTTTTTAAAGGCAAAAAGTAAAGAAAATAGGGATGGATCAGGAGGAGAGTGGTCCTCCAAGGTCCCTGAGGTCCCTGGTCATTGACTGCCTCTGATCTAAATAATTTAGCTGGATGTTTTTTCAAGAGGAACATATGGGAATTTGAGCAGAGAGTTGGGAAGCCAAGACAAATAATCTAATCTACCCAAGGTACCATGCTGGCTTCCTCTTATGGCCATAGAGATATTCCCTCTGTGTTCACAATTTATCTTGAGCTTGACTCCTGGGAGGCCAGGGAGGGGGGCTATAATGCTTCAGAGAATCTCCAACTACTGATCTCTCATAAATGGCAAAGCAGCAACCTTATTCCCCTCAATATTGGGCACCTAAGACAAGCATTACCATTCTGCATGACATTTACAAAGGTCCAAATTCCTCAGCATAATATTTTCTGCTGTTAGATTAGTTGGAGGCTCTGCTTGGCGTAGGAACAACCTTGTAATGCAGACTCTCCTTTTCTTTTTTCCTCACCTAGAATCCCTGGAACTTATTGCCACTGCAGCAGAGCACTCCAATGCAGCCATCCGCAAAATGGTAAGAGCTGGAGGAATTGCTGGTACTAAAGTCAGAATGTTTAGGAATGGGATGTCCTTTCACAGAACTAGGAGGCTACTGAAAATAGATTAGAGCTAGATACATAGAAGCGCTGTGCCCAGTATCAGGTTTAGACCACAATAGGGCAGCAAGCCCAACTCAGACACACCTCACCTACCAATACATGTCAGATTTGCTGCTTCATTGTTTACCTTGCTACCTACAGTGGGCAGGGAACACAGTTCAATGGCAGTGTTCGCTCTGCATGATGAAGGTCCCATCTTATCCATTTAATCTGGGGAGGCCATACATGCCCTGTAAGTTACATGTGTGTCCTCCCCTTTGTATTTTGTTCTCCCTTGATCTCTACCCCCACCATAAAAATATTTAAATAACGGAGACTCATGCTTACAGACACCTGAAGGAAATGGAGTGTTCTTTTAAGATGTGCATCTCCCATGTACCCTGTTTTACTCATCAGTTAGGTTTTTTCTCCAAGAAACTGGAAAACTGAACCACAACCCCCCTAGGAATCCCTTTCTTTTTAATGGAAAGAAATAGTGCGACCTGCCATGGTGAAGAGAGAGGGGGTTGAGTCCCAGATTACCCCAGTTACCCATTCCTGATTTGAAAGGACCAGGTAGCAGGTAATGAGAGACACATCTGCCTGAGACCATGGAGAGTAACTGCTAGGCACAGTGAACATGACTGTTGTAAAAGGACAAATATTGTATATACCAGTATATACTAAGCAGTTCTAACCTGCTTAGTATCACCAGCTGGAATCCTCAGCCTTCTGTTGTCATCTGTGTGTACACATCATGATCCATAACAGGGACCCTATGTGCCCAGTGACTGAGCCTGTCATGCTTCTCTTTGCAGTTCTGAAATTGCAATGTCAGGTTGCACTTCCACAATTCTCCTTCTGGCTTCCAAGATCCAGCCAAGCTTCTCCCAGTCCTAACCATATACCAGTAGGCTTCATGATTTGCTTCCATTGCTTCTTGAAACAAGCCCTATGTTCTACTTCACGGGTGGGAATTATGAATCCAGATGCTGTGGGATGGGCAACTCTCAGCATCTTCAGCCAGCTTAGCCAAAAGGAGGAGTGCTGGGAGTTGCAGTCTAACATCTGGAGGGTCACATGATTATCACTCTTACTTAATACTGTCAATTGGACTGGAAAGGTCTTTGGAAATGGTTTTGCTCTCCATTGCTTATCAGATGTAGTTAGGTACATCTGGAATTCAGGAAGTGGCTTTATACAAGGTGAAACTATTTATCTCCTTAAGTCAGCTGTTCCTAAACTGTAGTTCCAGTAATCTGGCTAGAGCTTATGAGAGCTGATATCTATCAACATCTAGTTACCTAAGTTTAAGAACTGCTGCTCTAACCAACTTTAGATACTCTGACCTGGTGTCCAACCAAAGTCCTTTGCCATCATCTGCAGGGATTCAATTTGGGACTGTCTGCTTACAGAGGAGGTGTTCTCCTATTGAGTTGAGTTGGGGACATGGATACTGTAGCTTTTTCAGGAGGATAAGAGGGAGTTGGTGGAACATGGATGCTCTTGCTGCTCTTCTTAAACAATTCTTAAACTATTGAGAACTGCAAACCTTTTCCAATCTAAAGCATATCCCCCAAACAAAGGGTAGGGAACCTAAGGCCCGGGGGCTGGGTGCAGCCCCCCGAGGCCTTCGGACCAGCCCCAAGCCGCTCCTGCCGCCTCCACCGCCACCGCCTGCCATGATGATATTGATTATTGTTGTTATTACTTGTTCTTGGGGTTTTCTTGGCAAAATCTCCACAGGATTTTGCCATCATGGCTTTTCTGAGGCTGAGATAGTGTGCATGCATCCCTGCTTGTTTGTGGGCCTGCCTTCCAGTCGTTTCCGTGATGATAATGATTATTGTTGTTATTACTTGTTCTTGGGGTTTTCTTGGCAGAATCTCCACAGGGGTTTTGCCATGGCTTTTCTGGGGCTGAGAGAGTGTGCATGCATATTTTTATTATTTTATTATTTTTTTTTATATTTTAATTTTAAAATTTATTTATTTATTTATTTATTTGTGCTTTGGCCCCCCCAATTGTCTGAGGGACAGCAAGGCCCCCGGCTCAAAAACGTTGCCTACCTCTGCCCCAAACTGTCAAATTATTCTCTGTCCATCCCTATCTGTTTAAGAAATAATTATAGAGGATATACAAAGTCATTGATCTAGGGCCAGCCCTGCTAGTAGGCATGGTGATGCGTCCACCCCAAGCAATAGATCTTGGCCCTCATGACAGGGCAACAACTGGTTAGTCATTTACTCTGTTATTGTTTTCTTTTTCATTGCCTAGTGGACTGGGGAGAGGCACTTGTGGGATGTTCTGTCTCCTGTTCCAAAATATCTTGGCTGGCTTTGAGTACTCTGTTTCTTCACCTGGTTGGGCGGGGAGAGGACCATTTGTAGCAGAAAAATGTCCAACCAAGTCTTTATTTACCAGTGGTGATAACCCATTCTAGGAGAGGATGCACTCATTGCTGAAGGTCTATGAACTGCTTGGAGGAGAGGAAGACATCGTCAGTCCAACAAATGAGCTCATCAAGGAAGGACACATCCTCAAGCTTTCTGCCAAGAATGGTACAACGCAAGACCGGTACCTGATCCTGGTGAGAGGAATTGATGGGAGTTTCCCCATCCTCATTTTATTCCTCTCAAAATAAGGCGTAGGGCAGGATGCTGATTCCATCATATGACTTTTCTGTTAACCTTTCTCCCACACTCCCATTTGTTCAGTTCAATGACCGTTTGCTGTACTGTGTGCCAAAGCTGCGTCTCATTGGCCAGAAATTTGGAGTCCGTGCTCGCATAGATGTGGAGGGAATGGAGGTAAGAAAAGGAGAGGGTCATTCAAATTTCCAGCTTCTGGATAACTAGTAAATATCAAGCTTTCTACATTAAAACTGGGGGACGTGTTTGTTAGAACTTGGGAGTTGGGAGGGAAGGTCTTGTTCCCTGGTGTTATTCCTGCTGATGTTGCTGGTGCTTGTCTCTGAAAAGGGGGAACTAAAGCAGTGTGATGGGTCTGAGTCAGACTGCAGTTTTTACAGGTGACATGGGGCAAGTTGGTGGGCTGGACTGGACATGCATAGTCATGATTTGATTACTCAGAACTTGACTTGGAGCTGATTGTGGCTCTCTGAAATGTGCTTGTTTGAGACGATGTTGGGAGTTCCTTTAAAAATATTTACTCTTTCATTCTAATGTTTTAAACTGTTTGTTTAATTCAACAGTCAGGTCTTGCTCTGAGTAAGAGCAGATGTTTAAATAGCAGTAAGACACGCACACACACAAATGAAATGGGAAGATTGACAATAAAATTTAATGTGACATCATTTCTTGTTTTGTTTGTGTGTGTGTGTGTGTGTATTTTAATTGTCAAATAATAACAGTCAAGTCTAAATTAAAACTTAAGGAAAATCTGGGTGGTGTTTTATATTTCCATTTAGCTGAGTCAAGGGCAGTTATGAATGGAAACCATTT
The DNA here is from genome assembly GCA_020142125.1 of Phrynosoma platyrhinos. NCBI lineage: Eukaryota > Metazoa > Chordata > Lepidosauria > Squamata > Phrynosomatidae > Phrynosoma > Phrynosoma platyrhinos. The sequence goes on from CM034703.1 coordinate 150,135,501, forward strand.
TCCCCAAAAGTCCCTACTGAATCAGAGGTTGGTTGTGGTAACTAATAATGCAAGAGTTGAGTATCCCTTATCCAGAATTCCAAAATCCAAAATACTCCAAAATCCAAAATCATCCACACGGATGGCTGAGATAGTGACACTTTTGCTTTCTGGTGGTTCAGTGTACACAAACTTGGTTTTATGCACACAATTATTTAAAATATTATGTTTGAAATTACCTTCAGACTCTTGTATTTGGTGTATACAAAGCCTAAATGAATTTCTTGTTTAGATTTCGGTCCCATCTCAAGAGATCTTACTATGTATATGCAAATATTCCAAAGTCTGAAAAAAATCTGAAATCCAAAACACTTCTAGTACCAGGCATTTCAGATAAGAGAGACTCAACCTCAACCCCAAGCTTAATTTCAAGCTCTGGTGTGGTTCATGAAAAAGTGAATTTCCCCCTTCCAAGACACCAAATGCTTTTTGGGCAAAAAGATTGTGTATTTGTGTTGTATTAGCACCATCAGATATGCAGTAAGGAGAGCTTGGGAAAGGTTCTTTGGGACACCACTAGTCCCTGGCTGGGGGATTCTGGGACTTGGAAGCTCCAAAATGGCTTTTTCCAATCCAAAGTTGAGCCAGTGTCAAGCTTTCATGTATGAACCAGTCTTTGTTTCCTTTCTTACTCTGCAGCTGAAAGAGACCAGCAGCCTCAATGTGCCCCGAACCTTCCTTGTATCAGGGAAACAGAGGTCCCTAGAGCTTCAGGCCAGGTACAAGCAGCAAACCCAATGGTTTAATGTATTCCTTTCCCAAAGAGAAAAGAATTGTCCCTCATTGGGTGATGTAGCCTTCATGCCAGTAACCCTCTTCTTTGCTTCTTGGGGGGCATCAGTGGGAAATCTGCACACATTAAGCTGAGCCTTCCCCAACCCACCAGCTTATAGATGGTTTAGACTGCAACTCTCAGCATCCCACCCAGCACGGCCACTTCCCTAGGGTGAGGCAGACATATTGTCTGCTGAGAGCAATTCAAGCTGATGGAAAAACTGAACTAACTCATCCTTTTTCCTGCCACCATCCCAGACCAGTCTGCATCAGGACTGGGGAATAAGTGGTCCTCCAGGAGTAGATGAATAACAATTCCTAATATCCTGCACTGTTGGCTAGGCTAGATGGGGTTGATAGGAGTCCAACAATATCTGGAGGCTCATGGGCCCCTAGATCCTGGAATTACATAGTGAAGCATCCCTCCCCAACATCTTCAGCAAATGCTCTATTTGCATATCCAACAACATTTGTCATTCTTCCACAGGACTGAAGAGGAGAAGCGAGACTGGATCCAGGTAATGTCTGAGCTTTCTCACCTGCCTCATAACATTGCATTTTATCACCAGGAAAGAAGAAGCTAGTAGAGTGTCTGCTAAAATCTTTTTGCTTGTTGGGTTTGAGGTCAGGAGAAGCTTCTTTGAATTAGGAACAGAAAGGATTCATAGATACAGCAGAGATGGGAAGGCACAGGGTGGGGGATGTTACTAGACAGGTTGTACCTTTGTTGGGAATAATGACACTGGATGCCTTGAGATGGAGAGTTTCCTAGCAGCACTGATCAAAATGCATAAGGCAGGTCAGAACCAAGAAAATGCATGGTTTTGGAATATGCTCCCATGCTGGTTGAGAGATTCTAGAGTTCAAGTCCACAATGCAACTTTCCCAAAGCCTACTGTAACTATTCCATCATTTCCTCCTTAATGTATTTTTCCTAGTTGAAAAAGAAATGGATGAAGTGCTTGAAAACTGCTGGGAGGGTTACATTTTGGAAGATGACAAAGGCCTGCCACACTGCAGAAATAAAGCAGTTTGACACTGTTTTAATGGCTCCATCCTGTGAAATCCCGGGATGTATAGTTTGTTGTGGCACCAGAGCTCTCTGATAAAGAAGGCTAAATATCTCACAAAAGTACAAATCCCAGAATTACATAGCATTGAATCATGGCAGTTAAAGCAATGTCAAACTGCATTAATTCTGTAGTGCAGATGCAGCCAAAAAATACCATATGTAAGGCACAGTGATTGCAGAATGAATAGTTTGAGTACATGCACTCTCTTTGCCTGGCTGCTATGCTGACAGTGTAGTTGCTGGCAACATGGCCCACCAAACCAACAGACAGCACAGATATTGCCAGGAGTTTCAGCTGGTGTTCATTTGAGAGTGTAACAAACCCATGGTGTTAGACAGGCACTCATGCATTGACCTGCACTTGATGCAATGACAGATCTGTGGACTTAGAGCGATGGCCTGCTCCCCTGCATAATATGAAGAACAGAAAGCTGAAAGTAAAAATGATTGAGAGCTTTGGCAAAAAGATAAAAAATTAATATTTTCCCCACCTGTCCTCTAGCATGTACCAGATAGAAACTGGGATTAGACTGAAATGAAGACACAGTACTTTACTAAACCTTATGGTCCCTTTCTTGCCCACTGAAGAGGGATGGGATACTGCTCCCTTTCCTGGTTCAAGAATCTGTTTATCTGTGACCATAAATTACTCTATTGTTTAAACCAACAGGCGATACAGGCTACAATCCAGAAGCATGAGCAGACTCTGGAAATGTTCAAGCAGCTGGTCAGTGAAGATGAAACACCACCCAGTTCACCGGTAATTCTGTTTGTTTCTTCTTTCTCCCTTTCTCTCTGTCTTTCTGTCTGTTTGTGTGTGTGTGTGTGTGTGTGTGTATGTATGAGAGAGAGAGAGAGATGTTGCATATTTGGCAAAATTAATTAAAAATGTTCTGGCAGTATGCTTTAATTTGTGTCTGTATGTAACTCAAATTGATCTCTATATACTCTGCACTTAGGTTAAAAAATTTTGTCAGCTTGTTAATCCAAATTCTTGAATTTGAATAAATTATGCAGATTGACATAACTTTATCTGCTTCTTGAGGTGGGGGAGATGAGTAGGGAGAGAGCTTTGTAAAGACACTTAGATTTCACTCCTGCCAAGCCACTGGAAATTTTACTCATTTATTCCTCTGGCTTCTGAGATTTCACAAGTCTACACTCTTTTAGGCCTATCTCTGCTTTTGTGAGGACTGGACCCCCATGACATTACATACACTCTTGAGTTTTACCTGAAAGTTGAAATTTTGTTTGATTATAAGAAAGCACCTTTTGGAGCATAAATCCTGCTCAAGCTATTTACTCTACTGGATTTAGCTATATTTTGATTATCCATTGAACAATTGATTCAATGGGTTTATTCAAGTTGGCATGAACCAACAGGATTCCAATCTTTGTGTGTGTACTCACTATAGATACTCACATCCACACACAAGTACTTTATAATGAGAATATGTGAGCAAGTGTGTGCGCATACCATAAAATAATAATTATGATATATATTAACCATCTTGACCTACTGTTCTCTACATACAGGGGTGTGAGTTGGGCCGACGGGCTCCAACGCCAATCCGAGAAAAAGAGGTGACCCTGTGCATGCAGTGCAAGGAGTCCTTCAATGCCCTCACCAAGCGAAGGCACCATTGCCGGGCCTGTGGTCATGTGAGTGTCCTGCAGTAGCAGGGCAGTGTGCTTCCCACTAGGCATTGCTTATTTTACTGTATCCTCTCCATTTCGTTTCTACTCTCTCCCATAGTTGCCTCCTTGGAGAGAGAAAGCAAGGTACATCTACTGTGCATGAATAAGCCAATTCTCCTGTTTTCCTCTTAATTTTGTCCACTCTCTGCTGGGGCTGTTTTGTTTTTTTTCCCTTTCCACTGTCACTTGCCTTCTTGGAACTTTTTCCACCCTGACTTATCTTGGGCTTTCCCACACTAAACAATTATAGTGCTATGATTCAACTTAACTACCATTGTTCCATTCTTTGGAATCCTTGGATTGGTAGTTTACGGAGGAACATTTTAGAATTTTCAGCCAGAGAGCTCTAGTGCCTCACCAAACAACAAATCCCAGGATTTTATAGAATGCAGCCATGGCAGTTAAAGTGGAATTATAGTGCTATATTTGGGTAGGATGAAAGGCCCTATGCATTATCTGCCATTTGCTTCTCAGTGAATTTGGAAGGAATTATGGAAAATTGTTGTGGGATAGTGGTGGGTTCCTACACTAGGGTTGCTAGAGTGAAAACTGGAGAGGGCTCCTGTATTTTTAATGGTTGAACTGAAGAGGGAATTTCATTAGTTTTGCATATTACCTGGTTATGTGTTAAGTTACACCTGCTGAAATTCCCTCTTCTGCACAACTGAAATGAAAAAGGCCCCAGACAGCAAGAAATAAAAACAAGAAATGACTTGAAAACAATTGAGTGTAGCCCATGGAGGTCTAGATGGGCTGAAGAAAGGATAGGTGTGTGGCCCTTAGATTATCCATGTTTGCCCACTTCTGCTATAGGCAACCCTAGTATAGGAACCCACCACTATCCCTGAACAATTTCCCATAATTCTTTCCAGATTCACTGCCACCCTTCCTGGATGTTGCTGCTAGGTCACTTACTTGGTCCCAGTGAACAGCATGGAAAAGAGCAGTAACTTCTGCATGTTTTTCCTCAGCTTTCTCCAAATTGTGCCTGCCAGATCTTTTGGACTACAACTCCCAGTCCCAAAGCCAGCATGGCTGGTGATCAAGACCGATGGAAGTTGTTGTCTAACCCATTTGGAAGGCATTGTCTTTGTCCCCTCTCTTTCTTGGAGGTGGTGGCATTTGGACCCAAAGGGAGCACCAAGCAAAAGTGGCAACAGCAGTAATATGGCCCACTGATTCCTGAATACTGGAATTGGCACTGCTTCAGCCATTTTTTATGCACTGAGTAAAATTAAGCTGGGAAGTTCTCTCAGTTGGTTCTGATGTGTAGCCATAGGTAACTCACAGCTTGTGAAAGCTACTTTATACAGGTGGGGCATTCTGGGAACTGTAGTCCAAAACAGCAAACTTCCCACTGCTTCCATATGTTGTTTGGCACATAAGCTTGAAAATATCTACCTTGATATGCTGAATTTCAAGTTTATGGTTATTTGTTTTCAGTCTGGACAGGCAATGTTCCACCTGTAATTTGCTGTGGTCCAGTCTAAAGAAAGCCTGAATCAGCATCAGTTATAAACAGCCCATACTAGCTGCCTTTCTATTACAATATTTTTTTCTTTTCTGCTTTTTTCAGGTTGTCTGTGGGAAATGTTCAGAGTTCCGAGCCCGTCTAGTATATGACAACAACCGGCCCAACCGTGTCTGCACCGACTGCTACACAATGCTACAAGGCTCCCCCGCAAGCCCCTCACCACACCCCAATACACCTCAGCGCCGAAGGTCCATTCTGGAGGTAAGATTTTCCCTTACTGTCTTATGATGTCCTTCTGAAGTAGCACTTGTGAAAGCAGTCGATTTCCTGCCAGGGGACACTTCCTGGAGAAATTCCCCTTTGATTTATCCTGATCTTTTCAGGTTCTCATGGAGAGTCTTTATAACTTTCTCTGTTTATATGTTCCTTGCAATAACCTCTCCCTGCTCTCAGGATTCTTCCTTTGAATTCTGTACCCCAAAATGAGAGACAAAGCTGCCTGTTTGTGGACTGATGAAAGTGAAGACATATGTAGCCTTCCCATAAGAACAGTGGAAGTGCATCAAAGCTACACAGTGTGAGACTGGATTGCTGACTTTATTCCCCCCCCCCCCATTTAATTAACTATTCAAACATTTATATCCTGTTCTGTATAAAAGATTGTAGGATGAGATCAAGACAGTAAAACAGCAATCTGAAACAATTCACGAGACTAAAAACAATTCAGAACTCTAAAACAGTTTAAGGAAGGATACAGAAGCATATGCTATATCAGAGCTCTGTAGCCTGGTAAGGCCTTGAATATCATGCCTAAGCTGTAGTGGAAACCTAAGTTCTAACACGGGACCGAAAGGAGACCAGTGTTGGTGCTGCTTATGAAGAAAGGCTATTCCAAAACCAAGACACCACAGCAAAGGCAAGTCCTCATCCATATTTCCACATAATGTATTAGGGCACAGAGGGAGGCTTCCCTGTCAGATCTCAGTGCTCATGGAAGTGTATATAGGGAAAAGCATGCCTTTGGGTATTGAGGTGCAAAGCCTATTTGGCTTTAATTTGGTTTTAAATATCATCACCAATACCTTGCATTTAGACTGGAAATTTATTGACAACTAGAGTAGATTAGAGCACATGTTGTCATGTGGTTTCTGTATGATGTTTCTAGCAGCAGAACCAGTAGCTGCATATAGCACTAGTACCTATTCTTGTTATTTTATTTTATCTTCCTTTCTTTGATATAATGCCTTTCTTCCAATATAAGAGCTAAGGCAGCTTCAGTGTGAGATGAAAACAAAATACAGTTAAAACTATATGTGGTACAGAAGTTAAAAAATAAATAAATTAAAGGGAGCCCCACATGGAGTACATGGCAATAATCTAAACAGGAGGTTGCTACTACATGAACTATTGTGGTCAGATTCTCCCCATTTGGGAAAGTCTATACTGGCAGGACATTTGAAGTTGGTCTCAGATGCTCCAAGTCACAGAGTCTTCCTGGGCCTCTAGTGATAAGGATGAATCCAAATTCCAAAGTCACAGACCTTTTCCTTTAGGATTGTTGTGTTGTTGTTGTTGCTGTTGTGTGCCTTCAGGTCATTTCTAAGTTATGGCAACATTAAGGTGAACCTATCATGGAATTTTCTTGGCAAGTTTCTTCAGAAGGGGCTTGGCATTACCATCCTTTGAGGCTGAGAGTGTGTGACTTGCCCAAGGTCACCCAGTGAGTTTACACGGTCTAGCTAGGATTTGAAACCTGGTCTCCAGAGTCATAGTCTAACACTCAAACCCCTACACCATGCTGATTCTTTTAGCCTATCAAGGGCAGGTCACTCATCTAATTCCCAGAGTTGGGAATCATGAAATCACAAAGCCTCCATCTTGTCAGGATTCACTTTCACCTAATTGGCCCTCATCCAGGCTATTACAGCACCAGTCTAGTCCCTGCACAGCTTCTCCTGAAACCTTTTCACAATACACAATTATAGCACTATGATTCCACTTTAACTGTCACAGCAACATCTTGTGGAATTTAGAGGTTTATCATTTGATGAGGCATTAATGTCATTAGTTGAGAATTCAAAATGCCCCTTCCCTATACTGCAAACCCAAGGGTTCTGTAGGATTGAGCCATGGCAATTGAAGTGGATTTATAGTGATATATTTGTGGTGTGAAGGACCCCTGATTCTGCTGACAAACAAACAGACCTGGGTGTTACCAACATAATGAAGGTACCCTGCTTCAAAATGCCTAATGATCTCATTCAGCAGATCTTTCTGATTGTCTCAGAAGTGGCATTGACCTCCTGGAAAAATAGATGACACTTCCTTATAATAAGATCAGAGTGCTGATCCATTTACCATAGAGGTGTGTCACCCTGTTCCCTGGCCTATCCAGATTGTAATATATGAATGCTTTTGTACATGTGAAAAGTGCCTTTCTTTCAAGTAATGACAGGAATCCAGAGTTCGGGGGGAGCTCCTTTTGAGGGGGGACTTCCTCTATGGTCTAAATTCTGGAGCTGTTTCTGCTGGCTAGCAATTTCAAGTTTCTAAAAAAGTCCTAAAACAGACCTGGTGTATTAGGGATGCAATTCTCTTTAATGGCAAATCATACCCTTTTGAGGCTTTTAAGGTGTAGTGTTTGCAGAAGTGTAATGCTTTCAGGGAGTCTACATGTGGTCTGTGAGCCACACTTTGTTGTTTTTAATTGCTGTCAAGTTGGTTCTGACTTATGGTGACCCTATGAATGAGACCTCCAAAATACCCAGTCATCAACAGCCGTGCTCAGGTCCTGGACGCTCAGGAATGTGGCTGCCTTGACCAAGTGGTCTTCCTCTTCTCCTGCTGCCTCCCACTTTTCCAAGGAGTCATGTCATTTCATAATATAGCCAAAAAATGATAGCCCATGTTACGTCATTTTGACCACACTTTACAGTCAGCAAAATATCGACTTCTCTGACCACTGTTGATGCCTAACATTTCAGGCCAGACATTTTCCTAACTCTGCTGCCTGGAGTGCTTCTAACTTGGAAAGTTCTAGGGATGCTTTTTCAGTTAAAGCTCCATAGAAATCATGTGCCTTATCCCTGAGATAAGGTTGTAGATAGGAGCTTTTTTTTAAGATAAAAGTTTTCTTAGAAAATATAAAGAGCTAGATAAAATCTAAGGGCCAGACTACAAACTACATTAAACATGCATACAGCTAAAAATAACTTTCCCTCTGCTCTAGAGTAAGCAAGTATGACCCCAGCCTAGTGAAGGAGGTTTAAACCTCTCCCCACACATTTGTTTTTTAATCTTAAAAAATGGAGCTGTTTCATCAGAGTTTAAAAAAAAAATCAGAAAAGACAAAACAAACCTGGATTTGGTACCAGTGAAGGCCTTTTCTTTTATTAAACCCTGCACTGAGGTGTATGTGTATGTGTTGTTGTGTGTATCATTTTTTTGGTTCAAAATAGGCAGAGATCCTGCATCTGAGATAATGCTTATTCTAAAACAGAGATTGGAAAAGTTACTTTTTTGGCCAATGTCTCTTAGGATCCTCCAGCCGGCATGGCCACTGGCTGCTCCAATTGGATTATTATTATAGGAGTTACTATTGTCTGAAGTAGAAGAAAAAGCAATCCTATGATCTTAGGATTTTAATGTATAGTAATCATTCTTAATATGTTGCGTGTGATTGTATGTAATGTTGTTTTTATGCTATTTCCTCTGAAGCTCTCATGATGGCATACATGGTTACCTGTTTCTTTTTCAATCCTTCCACCAGTCCTGTGAATGAGGGTATGCCAAGGGAAAATGTGATGTCTAATGAACAGGCAGTGAGTTTCCTAGTATAGCAGGGCTTGGAACCTGGGTTTCCCAGGCCCAGACCAACAAAGTAACCCAGGGTTAGGGAACCTCTGGCCCCATTAACTTTCCCCCTGTAGGCCTGCTCTCATCTCCTCTTCCATCTATGTAAGGATAGGAAATACCACTATGATCATTCCATGGGTTTTGTCTGCTCTGAGCCATCATCAAGACTTCAGGAGATCTTATTTGGCAGCTCCTTTTACTTTGCACAAGCTTTCTAGCATATCTTGGAAGAGCTAGGCACTTAATTTAAAAGCTAGGCACTTAATTTGTCCTGACTTCAAAACAAGAGAAGGAGGAGGAAGCTAAATTGATCCATTTACTTTTATCTCACATTGTTCTATATACTACCCATATTGAGCAACCCAGATGTTTTGGCCTACAATAGTGATTCCCAAACTCTGGTCTTCCAGATGTTTTGAACTTTGGTTCCCAGAATCCCATCCCATTGGCCAAGATAGCTGAGGCATCTGGGAGCTGAAGTCCAAAACTTCTGGAAGTCCTGAGTTTGGAAACCACTGGCCTACAACTTCCATCTGCCCCCCTCAATATGTCTATTGATATATATGAGACTGTGAGTTATAATCCAACAAAACAGCTGGAATGTCAAAGGATATCTCCCCCAATAGAAATTGTCTCTATCCCCAAACTGGCTCTGTAGAATCCCCTAGACTGATGTTGAGAAGACCAAAAACACCAAATCCAGTTGCTGGTTGTGGCAGTTATGGTAATTTATGTTTATATCTTCTAAGGGGCTGATGGTTCTCCATCCTAGACCCATTTTATCCTCACAGCAACTATATGAGGTAACTTAAGCTGGTTACCCCCCAACAAGCTCTGTAGTGGAATGTAAATGTCAGCCTCAGTTGTTCCAGTTCTAGCCTGATATCTTATTTATTGGTTACATTTATATTCTGCTTTCATTTTAGTGAGTTCAGGGAAGCACGCATAACATTTTTCCTTGGCAGTTTATTCTCGCAACAAACCTGTAAGATAGGCCTGGTTGAGAGAGTTGTTCATCCCAAAATCATCCAATGAGCTTCATGGCTCAACTGTGAGTAAAAGATGGTTTCCTCAAGTCCTAGTCCAATACCCTACACCAGGGGTAGGCAACCTTTCCTCTTTAAGGGCTGAGGGACTTCAGCTCCCAGAATCCTAGGAGCTATTGGCCAACATGGGACTATTGGCCAACATGGCTGAGGCTTCTGGGAGCTGAAGTCCCTGGGCCCTTAAAGGGGAAAGGTTGCCTACCCCTGCCCTACACCACACTGATTCTCTTCATAACACAGCTGATGGAGTGTATGAAGCTACGTGCCTGTGCTGACAGAGTGCCTACTGTTGGTGGACTAGGAGGGCCTGTGGGTCTGATCACTCTCTCTTTTTCTGGCCCTCCTGCAGAAGCAGGCTTCTGTGGTGGCAGAGAACAGTGTGATCTGCAGCTTCTTGCACTACATGGAAAAAGGGGGGAAGGCCTGGCACAAAGGCTGGTTTGTCATCCCTGAAAATGAACCCCTGGTGCTGTACATCTATGGAGCTCCGCAGGTATGGTGGCCCTCAGCTGTTCTCCTATTCATTGCCATGTGTGCCAGACCTTAATATGGAAGGAAAGAACAGGGTGAAGCTGTGATAAGAAATGAACTAAGGATCCTTTCCTTCAGAGTAGGAGGACCTGGACCTGGCTTTTAAGCAGTTCTTAAACCCAACACAATCACCCTGGAACTCATTTCCACTTAATGTCCATTAGCAACTTTTCATGGCTCTGCAGCTGGCATTTAATTTGCCTGCAGTTACAGCAGAAACTAACTTTTTTCCAGTAAAAACAAGGCATGCATACCACACTCCCCTTGTTTCCAGGGCTAACAGAAGCCTGTAAGCACTATTCACTTACATGCAGGGTGTGCACATAAAGATTGTCCACCTGTCCCACCATGGCTACAAAATGTGAGGAGGTCCTCCTGTCCCACTGCTATGGCATCAAATATGGGGAACTTCTAGATGCCCTCATGGTTCCTGTGTGAGACTTTATATAATCTCCCCACTGGACACTACTACCTTGAATAACTGCTGCCACCACAGACACTTTGCATCTCAGCTTCCAAAATCCTTTATGTAGTATTCACAGATACACAAGTCTATAATATAAAAATAATTTATTAAACAGAAGTTCAGCCTAAAGTATAAGATTGCTTATTTAATACATCTAAGTCCTGACTAACTTCCACTCATATGCCTAGCTTTGGCATTCATCTCATTCGCTTTCTGTGACTATGGTCCAAAACACACTGCAGAAATAATTCAGTTTGAGATCGCTTTAACTGCCCTGTCTCTGTGCTAGGGAATTCTGGGAACTAGTTTTGTGAGACTTTTAGCCCTTCTCTGTTAGAGAGCTCTGGTGCCACAACAAAATACAATTCCCAGGACTCCCTAGCACTGAGACAGGGCAGTTAAATCAGTGTCTCTTACTATTTCTTCAGTGTGTTTTGGACCTATCTGTCCTACACACCAGCCTTTTTAAAATGCCATCAAACATTCAACCAATCATCAGACTCCCTGACACTCCATACTCTCCCTGTCTAACAGATCCTTATAATACTATATATACTATACATGACATCAATAACCATATTTTACTTTAATTGTTCTAATAAATACTATAGCCTCCCCCTACTCAAAGTCAGTAACATCACAGGCTGCTCCTCACATCTGCTGAAAGTGTGGCTTTAGAGTGAGTTCTGTGAGTGCTAATTTTACCAGAAACAAAGTGCACACATCTTGTGTACAGGGCCATTAGCCTTGAAAACGAGATGCACACATACAAAACACCTCTCCAAGGTGTTTTTTTTAATTGCTGTTGCTATAGTCACAGTAGAAGATCTTCAAAGTCTATGAAAATGGCCAGAATGAAGGATATGCCTCACCAAGTGCATGCTGCCTACTATCCTTGTCCTGAACTTTAAAATCCCATTAGAATACCACACACCCCACAGGGGTATCTCAAGACTATGGTACTCCCCAAAGAGGAAACTAGTAAGAGGCAAACAGATGGTCCAATATGAATGCTGACCCACCTGGCTGTGAACCCCTTTAAAAACATCCCACTGGTTATTGTTGGGAGAATGCAAAGCTAGGAAGGCAATTGCTCCAAACCAGTGGCCTCCAAGCTTTATTAGGCTACTGCCCTCTTGGGTGACAATCCTAGTGCGGATGCCCCAGTACATTTTATCTGATATTGGGTGTATTCTACTGTAAATTCAAAACAACCAATCTTGGTCACTGCTCCCTTTGCACCCAGTCACCTTGAAGGCAGCAGAGAAACTTCTTGCTTATGCTAGTCTTGTAGCAAGGCCAGTGCAGACAAGAGACCTCTCAGTTGTCAGCCAGCTGCTTGGTTGCTGTTCCCAGGTGCAAAGGAAGAAGCTTCTCCCCAGAGAGGAGGAACTCTCAATCCTTTGGCAGAGAAAGGTGCAGCTGGTGTATGTGTAGGGGGTTTATAGAGACCACATCCTCTGGACTGGAGTGGGCAGGGAAATGGAAAGATTTTAACTGCTCCAAAACAAGGGACTCTTTCCAAGAATCGAGCACAGATATTCCTTTCCTAGAGACAGATCTTCCCCACACAGATTCCAGTGTCCCCCACCAACAAAAACATTGTTTATTCTGCTACTTCTGCTCTCAGCCTGCTTGGTGAAAGAAAGCAGGAGCAGCAGTGCAGTTCCAACCTACTAGTCAAGTCCCAGCAGAACTCACAAAACTTAAGCAGGGCCCCAAATTTGAAAGCTCCTTTTTGCTCCCACCTCTCCCCACCACCATGTTTTTACTTTAACTCCTTGCTACAGTCTGTCTCAAAACTGCACCACTCTGAGCCACAGAAGCAATGCCCTGTGCCCAAACCTTGCAAGTTTCCCAACTGCTACTACTAGCAAAAGACACAGCTAAGGGAGTGAGCTCATGTGGGCAAGCAAAGAGCAGGAGAGACCACCACATGAAGAGATTAGTGAGACTGTGTGGATTTATGGGACCCTGAAAAGATATTGCATGCAATTTCCATTCCCACATGGTTCTAAAGGGTGCTGGTTCCCCTTGTCTTTCTTGCATATCAATACAGTGGGACTTCAGTATCCTGTGCCAGATACCACCACCCCACCATGGATACCAAAAATCACAGGACCTCATGTCCTATCATCCCCAATGGTGGCGTGTGCATGCGGTTGTGCTGCCATTAGGGACAGCCCTCGTTGTCCCCAGTGGTGGTGGATGCACGTGGCCATGTTGCAATTAGGGACAATTAGGTAAGCCTCTATTGTTCCCAAACAACAGGGGCTGTTCTTAGTGGTAACATGGTCGTGTGCATGCACCGCCATTGGGGACTTGCTGTCCGCGGATACTTAAATCGATGGATGGCAAGCCTGTGGATAATGAGGCCCCACTGTACTTCAACTGAGGGCCCCCCTGCCGCCTCTTTCCCTTCATCACCCCACTACCATAGCCCCCAGGGGGGTGCACTGCCCACTTTGGGAATCACTGCTCTAGACTAATATGACACCTATTTCCTTCATTCTCTTCATGCCTTTCAAACTGGACCTGCTTGCCTATCTGACATCCTCTAGGACGTGAAGGCCCAGCGCTCAATGCCTCTGATTGGCTTTGAGGTCAACCTCCCCGATCCTGGTGAACGGGTGGATCGGCGCCATGCCTTCCGGATCAGCCAGAGCCACCTGTGCTGGTATTTTAGTCCCGAAACTGAGGAGCTACGGCAGCGATGGATGGAAGTGCTGAGCCGGGCCGGCCGTGGAGAAGAAGGCAAGGGGCCGCCTTCCATTGTGGAGGCTGATGAGGATACAGAGGCAGAGAGAACCTAGACATGGAGGCTGTGGAAGGACAAATTGCTGCCTCTGCCTGCACTGGGGAACTTGCTCACCATTCTCTGTCCAGTATACTTGAAACAGTCTCTCCTTCCCATCCTGCTGCACTTTCTTCTCTTCTTTTCTTCATCAGCATCATGGACCTGCCATGGACCATCACCTGCCTCTCCCGTTACAAAGACCTACCCTCACAGCCACAAAGTTCCCTGCTCTTCCTGGCTGTAGGATTAATACATGTGCACTGAGACTTGTGTCAGGCCAGTTCCTCGTCCAGCCATAGCATGTGGGAATCCAACACTTCCCTTCTTTACCTTCCCTCCTTCCCAGGAGAAACTGATAAAAAACAAAGCAGATTTCTTCCCTTCAACATGCATTCCCTCCCCCTTGTTTACATCTTGGACCAGTATCTGTTCTTCCAGTTTCCACTGCTTATTTAGCACTTACTGAACATATCTCCACTGCAGTGGCTTTGTAAAAGGGGGTGGGGAGAATGAGAAATCGACATGGATCCATTTTAATTCGGGGGGGGGGGGGGGGTTGGTCTCTGCTTGCACATTGGTCTGCGTCCTTTTTCATCTTCCCATGTTTGTGTGATACTGGGTGAAATTTTACCTATTTGTTTTCCCCTCACTGCTAGCTACTTTGAGATAGAAAAAGCTGATTTTAACATGCCTCAGATTTAGCAGATCTCTATAGGACCTAAAGCCTTTGTCTTTAGGAAGAGAATCAGCATTAAAGGGAAATAAAGAGCTAGCTTTGGAGAAGAAAAGCCAATTAAACAAGGCAAGGTCCCCTCTTACAGAGAAATCCTTTCTTTCTCGTCCCAAAAAGGTGGACCAGGTTAATGAACTGCTACATTCCATTACTTTACTCTTAATTTTTCTACCATTTTTTTGGTTTCTCTGGCAGTCTTCTTTTATGTGTTCACTAAAGACTTCCCAAGACTTCTTTCATGCATTGACTAAAGTCAATGAAATTGCACAACACTGCTGGTGACATTCATGTAAGATTTGCTCTTCCAGTTGGTGGTCGGGTTGATTTAAAAACAAAAACTAAAATTTCTGAATGGCAAATTATGCTCTAAGGTGCTTTCTAAATGTGAGAGAATGCAATAAAAGTTCACAAAATTCAAATTAAATGTTAAAAAAAAAAGGGGAGTGATAAAATGGATCATCTAAGTAACAGATATCCTAAAAGAAATAATAACCTTCAGGTGCTTCTTTGTGAGGAACAAGGGGTGTAGAAATAACAAGAGGCCGAAAGGTCCTGTGTGGAGCAGGCATAGAATTGCTTCCTGCCACAAAGGAGACTGGTACACTTGAGCACAGCATGCACACAAGCTGAATCAGACCCAAGGCTTCATACAGTGGCCTTGATGTGGTACAAGTCCCATTCATATCAATGTGAATGTAAGATTTGCCTTCCAATGTCAGCAAGATATATCCATGACAGTAGAGGATTTCAAATTGTGGTCTATCTACAATCTCAGTTTAGGTGGGCCACACAAAGGCTGCAAAATAGGAATATCTGTTCTTGACTCTGCATTTGACTTGTTCTTTGTTTTTGTTTTTTTAACAAAAGTGATTTGATGCCATTTTCAGCAGGGCTGGTTTTATTGAACTGTCTACCCAGGTCCTAACATTGCCTGTGATTTTAATGATATGGAGCTTGTGGAGTCAACTAATGCCTACCAATTTTTTCCCCATGTAAGGGGCTCTTCTCAGAGATCTCCTATAATACCAGTTATGCACTGCTATTTTCCTGTCTCAGTGCCTGTCTTTGGGTGGGTAGCTGGGGAAAACAAACTTTTGCATTTGTACAGAACAAGCCATGTTTAAACAAGCTGGAGCACAACTAATTCTGATTCTGACTAGTAAACCATGGTCACAGGCATAACAAGAGGCTAAAACCCAAGACTTAACTGTTATGCACTGTGTTATAGAAAGCTGGTGCTAACTGGAACACTGGAGGTTCATATGGGAGTTCCATTTCCCTACTGTACTCAATGAAGCAGTGGATACAACCTTACAAATAAGACTTGGTTCTCAGTTGGCTGTGAATAGGAAGGGCCTATTGTTCAACCAGATGCTTGTGCACACCATGCTTCTGGTAGGTTATACTAAAAACCTGAGGCTCTCCCCACCTCCTTTTCCTCATTGTGTTGCTTCCTCTTCTTGGTAAAATGCACTTAAAACGGCTCACACCTTTTGAGTTCTGATCCTCAGTGGACCAGAGGTTCTTCAGACTCCAGTTTACCCCATCACTGCTGGTACTTTTTCAAGTGTGTGCGTGTGTGCGTGCATGTGGGGGTGGGTGGGTGTCCCTTCCCTGGTTTTATGTAGTTTTCCTGGTGGTACCCATTCCTATTTTGCCGCCCCCCCCATCTCCCGGTGTAGAACCTAGTGCATGTAACTTTTATATTAAAAAGAAGCCTCAGTATTAAGGGATATACAAAATCTTACCAAAATAATATTTTATTGTTGCTCATGTATAGTGGCTGGCCACTACAGAGGTTAGGGAAAGGGAGCTTCTATTGACCAGAAGATCCTTGCTCCACAACCAAGATTTGTGTATTGTCCATTTTACTTTCTAGATTCATTGTTGTATTTTGTTTTTCAATGTCCATATTTTTTTTAAATACAGGATTTTGTTTTTCTGTTATGTGCATCTCTTTTTTCCCTAAAAAACAAAGCAAAAGAAAAAAAAGACGACAACACAATCTCCCTTCTGGGGATGGTCCAGGAAAGGAAGAGGAGGCTGGTGTGATCTCTTCCAGACTGGAGGAGCCTGGCTGAAATAGGATAGAAAGAATCCTATGATTCCTGTGAAAGCAGTACTTCAGAAAAAGACTAAGGGTGAGCAAGGCACTGAGAAAACTTTCCCTGCCCAAGAATCTATATGGCTACTCACACTGTTTCAAACCCCAGGAAGACAGCTGAGGCAGATGACAATCTCCATTTTTGAAAGGCAAAACAGCTTCAAAAATCAGAAGGACCAAATGCCCTTCATCCAGGATTCTACTCAGTGCAGGACAGCATCTGCTAAGGGAGACCCATTAAGGTACAAGCAGCCCAGGGTGTGCAAATAGTGTAGTATGGAGAGCCTCTCCACCATCCCAAAGCTCTCTCAGAATGAAAGTACTGCACTATCTCAACCACACTCCTTAATACTTAATAAAAATAAATATCCATCTTGTAGAAACATACAGTTCCATTTTGCCCTGCCACAGCCCTGTGGCACCATTCTGGGCAGGAAGCCTTCAGTCACTGCTTGACCGTCTTCCTCATTTCTTTTTTTTTGTCACCAAGGTCCAGCCATCTTCCACATCTATGTTTGAAGGGGGAGGCGTTGGTCCATTCATGGTGGGACTGGCACTGCACTCCATAGCCTGGTGTGGAAGAGATGAGACAATACAAGTGATTAGACTAGCTCTTCATAAGTACTGACATTGAATACATACAATTACAGGTGTCTCTTGTCTTAAAAAAGGAGTAGGTCCTCAGTATTACCTAGGAAATAGGTCTAACTGAAGCCTGTTCCTGGGCTTAGTGAATAGTTTGGATACAATATGATATTGACTGCTGCTGCATCCAAAGACAGCAGCCACAAATGATACCTGGTCTCTGATGGAAGAAGGAGAGGGAGAAAGATTCCTGGGTTATCCTGAAGAGTATGACTCCACACATAACTGCCTATTTTAAAAACTAATGCAGTAAGAAAAAGTTTTAAATCATCTGACAACTTTACAAGGAATATAGGAAAAACATTCCCTCTATCAGAGGCTGTTTTGCACTACAGTTGTCCCAATTCATGGGGGATCCATTCTGGATAGACACACACACACACAAATCGGAAAAACTGCAAATATCCAAGCCCCATTGGATATAATGGCTGTGCGCCATGGGTGCGCACACCATTTTGTTCCTCCTGGCTTCCTGTCCACAGAAATTCAAGACTGCGAATGGAAAGTCTGTGAACTAGGAGGAACTACCGTACAAAGGCCAATCTGTCCTTCCTTCATGGCATTCAGCTGTGGTTCCCTTCTTCTCCCTTATGTCATCCCACAGAGATCAAATTCTGAATAAGGGCTGCAAATTAGACATTAGGGAAAACACACTCACCCCTCCCAAGCAATTTGGATCTAGATTGATCAATGGACTCAGTTTTTAACACGACCATTTGCAATACCTCTTCTTCAGGCTCTTGCTCATCCTCTTCTTCACTGCTGCTCTGGTCAGCTGGCTGAGATTTTGCAGCTACCATCTTAGCCTCTTGCTTCTTCTGTGCCAGACGGGCAATGCCGTCATGCACTGCTGCTCCATCCCCGTGCTGGCATTGCTTAAAGAACAGGCACAGTTGCTGGCTCACCTATCATGGGGTGGGGGTGGGGAGAAATGCATCTCTTTCAGCAGCCAGCCTGAGGTCTTTTTCCCAGGCTAAGCTCTCTAAGAACTGGCATTATAACGACATCTTTACTGTGTCCCAATAGACGACACACAATTCCCAGGGTGGACAACCAAAGCTGCGAGTTCTTGGCTCATCAAAGTATCTGGATGCTTTTACTGTTCCAAGTTGACTGCCATTAACAATATGAATGAATAATAAAATAAAGAATGGCAAGATTGGGTGAGGAAGAAGGTACTATTTCTATTTTGTAAAAGTTAAAAGCTGCCCCTTTTTGCGTTGCCACTACAACAAAATGGAGTGGACTGAGCTGAGTCGGGGTCACCAGTGAGGCAGAGTAGACTGCTTTGGGCCCAAGGAAAGCAAATGTAAGAACAAGGCCTAAAACTATGTCAGATATCTCCTCCAGAGGACAAAATGTCTTTTATGAAAGAGGGTTGGGAAGTGTATGGCTTTCCAGGTGGGGATCTCACACTTCTCTCAGTCCTACCCAGCAGTGAGGGATGATGGAAGCTGCAGCCCAAGAACATCCACAGCGTTACAGGTTATCCTTTCCTAGTGTACAGGGATATCTTCTCTCTTCATGGTAGAAATCAGGGCCTGCCCACTTCTTCAGTGTAGAAGGTCAGGCCTCCTACCGAGACAAGCTATTGGGAGGATTGTGACTGTCACTTAAGAAGTGAGCATTGTAAGTAATTATATTTATCCTTAATGGCAATTCAATTTTCCTCATTAGGGTATTTGGCCAAAATTGTGTCAGCAGTTCCTACTTGCTATTCAGAGGTAGATTCATAGCTAAGGAAGAAGGAAATCCAATATGCTTGCCCAACAAATACAGAATCTGAAACTGCAGGATCTTGACATAGATCTCCCTGGCCTACTGTCATCTTCTGGGAGTTTGACAAAGGGTCTCCTTTGCCTCCCAGAATAGCTTTCAAGGTGACAGGCGTTTTTAGCTATTCAGAGAAATCTAGATTTTGAGCTAAACTAGAAGCAAGTGTTTCTCAACCATCTTTGCAATTCAGGCTTTATAATGTAGGCTTGCCAACATTAAATATGTCACGCAAGACCTGCTGGATATTATGTGTTTCACTTTTATTGCATACTTTTCCCAATAAGTTTAGAGTAGTGTGTTCCTTCATTCCCTCAAAAATCCAAGGCATGTCAGCCTGTAATAAGGTTTGGAATTGAGTAGGGATTTGAATATTCAACCTTCTAGTCTAATATGGTAGCCTTTATACAAAACGTATCTTCTCAACGGAAAGAATACAATTAGTCCTACTCAAAAAGCAAGAGTGCATCTTTTAATTGTTCTAGCAAACAAATTAGGCCTTCTGTCATGCTCTAAGCCACTGGTTTAAGATGGAATTTCTTGCTCTGGAGACAAATGGCAAGAGCCCTGCTTCTTTTGGTTGTGCTGCCCTCTACAGCACATTATTCAGAAGGATCAGGTCAGAGTGATTCCCAAAGCAACTTGATTGAACACTGCCTTCTCTGTAGTCATGTAGAGCAATAGCGCTCCCCTATGAGTATACACAATTAAAGCATCGCTCGACAGATGGCCATTCAGACTCTAACCTCTAAAGAAGGAGACTCTGCCAAACTCTGACAGAGTGTGTTCCACTGTCAAACAGCTCTTACTGTCAGGAGGCTCTTCCTAATGTTGAGCTGGAATCTCTTTTCCTGTAGTTCTAATACACTGCCTCTTAAGCTTGCAGTGAATGTAAGAGGATTAATCTCTATCACTGTCCAACTCTGGTTTTGTCTTGTATGAGGCTAAAATCTCTATCCCCAATTTTATTTTGGGGGAAGATTCAGTGAATGGTTATTTTCACTTGGAGCTCCAGTTATGTTTGAAGGAAAGGAGCTGGGAATGAATGGTTCAGATCCAGCTAGTACTTCTGAGGCTCTATTTGTAACATGCATCCTTGCTCGCTCTTGTGTCCTGCTCATCACACAAAATGTAATGCATTTTGTGGGTTCATACTGTGAGATGCTCACAAGTGTCCTTCCTAGAGTGGAGGCTGGAGCTGATGGCATTCAGGCCTTTTGAAATGTCTTAACCAGGATTTCTCAATAAGTGTTCTCTGGAACCCTAGGGTTCTGTGAGAGGTTGCTGAGGTTTTGTGAGATACTGTGATTGGGGAAAAAAGACTCTTTTTAACAGTTGCAGATACAATAATTTTTAAGCTGGCCTTCCCTGAGAGCTGAAAATTATTTCAAAGGTTTCTCCAGGGTAGAAATGTTGAAAGAGGCTGGCTAAACTGCATAGCTCTCAAAGCCCATGTAACCTATTAAAAAAGAATGAAGGCTAATAATTTTTGCAAACTGATTTCTTTTAGTTTCAAAGCTAACCCTATCCAGGTGTATTCAGTAGTGTGAATAAATACCCCAACTGCCCTGGAGAGATTAGCATACTTAAGACTTAATTCTGGTTTAGTACAGGCTGAGGAAAATGTTTTAGAGTTCAAAGTCCCATTTGAACAAAGCAAGCAAGCAAACAAATAAATGTGAAGAGAAATCTCTCTGTGAGTGGCAGAAAGAATCATGCTAATGGATGGGGAACATGCAGCTCTCTAGATATTGGTGGCCTGCAACACCCATTGTCTCTCACTACTGGCTGCACGGGGTGTGGCTGATGAGAACTGTGGCCCATCTGGAGGACCACATATTGCTTACCCTGGCTTACAGCACACAAACAGACGTCTGCTTCTGGGTGTAAGGAGGAATGCTTGCCAAATGTTCCTCCTTACAAAAACATTTCTTGGAGGTACAAAAGTAGATGCAAAAGAAAACCAAAAATTATTTTGTAGGTAAAGGCTATTTAATTTATTTTTATTTTTTGTCACTGCATAGAACACTATTCAGCTATCACAAAAGCCTTAACCTGCAATCTAATTCTGGGATGGCACACAGGTTAACCTTCTTATCTGCTGTTTAAGACTCTCTGGTTCTCACTAGTGAGGAATGGAATCCACTTTAACTTGGAGCAGACCACTGACCTAAAAAAACAGAAATGTAATAACACAAAACCACCTGATGGCTGCTTGATCACAGATAGATCGAAAATCAAGGGCAGGGTTCTGGGAGATGTCATGAATTTTTTCCCCAAGTGCTATGAAAAATTAACATACCACAATGTGTCACCTTCAGGGGAAATATCAACCAGTAGCAGACAAAAATCTGAATCTGATTTCACATACCCTGGGAAATGACTGGCGTCATCTTCAAGAACACTTGCCTCCATCTCAATGGGAGGTATCACAAAGAGATCCTGGAAATCAGACATCAGAGAGAGGAAAGGGAAAGAAGGTTGACAGAGATTCCAAAAAAGAGATATACCTGAACCAAGCTCCCATCTTCTACCATTGTGTCAAATTCATTGTTCATCAACTCAGCGAGAAAATCCTCTATTTCATCTGGCTCCAGATCAGCTGCAGGAAAGATGAACAAAGATAAAAGTAAAATACTGCAGAGTAAAGAAGAAGAATTCTAAGATGCCAGTGAGCATAAATTCTCCAAAGCTATCATCATACAGGAGTGGGGAATCTTTTGCTTTCCAGATGTTTTTGCTTATAACAATTATTAGTCCCATACAATATCACCAATAGTATAGGTTCATGGGAGTTCCACACTTCTGCCATAAAAGAAAGGATTCAGTGCTTCAAACCACACCATGCCCCACTTTAACTCTCTGAATCTCAACTCTGATGATTTGAAGAGAGAGGTGATGAGTACTGGCTTCCAGCCTCCCTGCTGTTATAACTAAATTTGGCTCTCTTGACAGAGCAGAAAATACATGACATTAATTCTTGATCCTGGAGCTTTTGGTTAAGCCATGGATCTTTCTTGCAGATCCATACAGTGACACTTCTGGCTGTGAATTTTCAAACTTATAATAATGAAGAGGAGGATGAC
>CM034703.1:150168308-150187060 GCA_020142125.1 Phrynosoma platyrhinos
TATATGTATATATATATATATATATATATATATAGTAGAATTCAAAGGTGTGTGTGTTTTCTTGATGCCGTACATGATGCTACAAAACCGGGCTCCTTCCCATTGGGCGAGAGAGACAAAATGGCGGAGAGCGAATCCCCCTCGTCTGCGGCGATCTCGCCATCCCCGCTCTGCCTCTTGACACGAAAGGAGACGCTACACTACAATTCCCAAGAAGCCTTGCGCGCAAAAGAAGTACAACGGAGGATGAGGCGGACGGGAGGGAGGGAGGGGGAGGTTGCTTTGGTAGGCGCCTTCGAAAACCAGAATGGCGGACGAGGTACAGCCTGAGGCGAGCACGCGCGCGCCCCCTACCTGGCGCCCGCCTGGCTGCTTCCCCTCCTCCCTCAGCGTTTAGCTGCTTCCCCTCACGGCCTCCTTCAGCGAGTGAGGCTCCTCCTCCTCCTCCTCCTGAGGGAGTTTATTGGGAATGTGGTGAATGGTTATGGAGTAGTAGAGGGCCAGCAGTCAGGGGAGTGGTTCGTTCTTAGAGAGGGAGAGGTTAGTGAACTAAAATGGAGGTTCGAAATGGGGATTTATATTGGAAATGCGTTGAGGCTCTGTAGGGCAGTGTCTCCCAGTGTTTGGGACTTCAGCTCCCAGAGGCCCCAGCTAACCTAGCCAACAGTCAGGAATTCTGGGAGATGAAGTCCAAAATATCTAGAGGCCCAGACTTTGGGAAACTTTGCTAATAGGGCAAAGGATAATCTCTTAGGTTCTCCAGCACAGGTCTTTTAAAAATAATACACTTCGCACCAGTCCTTTTCCCTCAAGGACCTCAGTGGTTCCACAGTATTTTGTCCTCTCACCATTCCTGTCAGGTAGGTCAGGCTGGTGCAGTGGTTTGAGTGTTGGACTGTGGTCCAAAACACACTGCAGAAATAATCCAGTTTGAGAATGCTTTAACTGCCCTGGCTGAGTGATAGGGAATCCTGGGAATTATAGTTTATTGTGGCACCAGAGCTCTCTGACAGAACTGTCTCACAAAACTATAGTTCTCAGAATTCCCTAGCATTGAGCCAGGGCAGTTTCAAACCGGGTTATTTCTGCAGTATGTTTTGGATTTAGGACTTTGGAGACCAAGGCGGCATCTGCATGGAAGAAACAGTTCAGTTTGACACCACTTTAACTACCATGGGTCAATGCTGTTGATTTCTGGGAGCTGCAGTTTTGTGAGATACTGAGCCTCCTCTGTCAGAGAGCTCTGGTACCATAACAAACTACAATTCCTGGAATTCCATAGCATTGACCCATGGCAGTAAAAGTAGTGTCAAATTAGATTATTTTAGCAGTGCAGATGCAGCCCAGGGGGCTCAGCCATGGAAACCCACTGCCTTGGGCAATTCATGCTCTCTCAACCTCAGAGGAAGACAGTGGCAAACCCTCTCTGAACAAATTGTCAAAAAACCCCAGTGATAGGTTCGCCATAGGGTCACCATAAGCCAGAAATTACTTGAAGGTACACAACAACAGCAACAAGGTCACACTGAAAACATCATTTTATGAGGGGTTTGAACTTGTGTTCAACTTCTCAAGTGGTTCGTTCAACATGGTAGGGCACAACTGGATGAGATCCCCACCTAATTACACTGTGAAGTATTTGAATTTTATTCTCATCCCACTTAGTCCTCATTTTGCTTGTCATTTTTTATTGCAGACCTTTCTCAGTCCCCCTAAAATACATCTTGTGTCTTCACTGAGAAAAGAAAATCATATTTGAGTACAGGAGATAATTGGAACAAAAGAAAAAGTGAACAATGACTGAATGAAGGTGGGATATATAGGGAGTAAGGCCTGTGAGGAGGCATTTGGCATGGGAACCTTTGAGTGAACTGACTTAGCCATCCCTTTTACTTCACAGATTAACTAAAAGGTATATTGTATGGTCCTTCAAGCTGGCAGTAATGTATTGCTAGGAATGCGCTCTTGTTTATGAGTTGTGGGCCCTGCTACAGTTACACATTTGTCACTTGTAGGTTGCTATGGTTTATGGTTCTTTAAACAATTTTTCCTGCACTCTTGTAAAACACTAGCTCTATAGATATTGGCTCTATGTTTCACTCTAGGGTTGCTGTTTTTTGAACTGAATTTTAAACATGGTAGAACTATGAAAAAATATGTCCCCTGTGATTTTTAAGTTGTGATAATTCTCACAGTAATGTGTCCCTTAGTGGGTAAGAAGAGTGAGAGAGCATACTGCTGATGTGATTTATTTATAGATTATGGCTGGCTCTGAGATCTTGGGTTGTATCATGTACAACACCCAGAGTTGTACATGAATTCATTACTAAACAATGATGTTTGGATCACTTGAAGCAAAATTCAGTACAAGATGATACTGTAACTCCATTTCTTTAGTAATTCTGTAGAAAAAAGAACTTTGTCTTTTCCCATCACACACCTGCAGTGACGGAAGTGATAAAGGGATGCAACTGCTACAGCTCTACTTACACAGTTCCTGTTGGGACCTTTCTGTTGAAGCGTTACACCAGGGGTAGGCAACCTTTCCCCTTTAAGGGCTGAGGGACTTCAGCTCCCAGAAGCCTCAGCCATGTAGGCCAATAGTCCCATGTTGGCCAATAGCTCCTGGGATTCTGAGAGCTGAAGTCCCTCGGCCCTTAAAGGGGAAAGGTTGCCTACCCCTGGATTACACAAAAGAGATGCTTTCTTGTGAATTAATTGGAGCAGGAGATGTAATGAATTGCTTCAGAAGAACAGTGTGCGTATGTGAATCAAACTCATGCTTATGATTGACCATGAACCACTGTTTTGTTACTGATTCGTCTTATGCACTCATGCACTCTTGGTGTTGCACTGATTTTCCAGCTTTGTCTCATCAGAGAGCCCTTTACACATTGATTTTTCCACCGAGGAACTTCTAATGTTGCTGTGCTTTGCAGGAGTGTTTGGATACTCCACACAGTGCACTGAGCAGTCACCCCTGATTAATCACACCACAGCTGTGACCTCTGTGAACTTATACCTGGTCTACAGATGTGGAGTGGCAGATTTCTCAGCTGGTAGAACACATTTCAATGTGTCAGGTGAGGTTACCATTAAAAAAATAATATAAAAATATTCCCACATAGAAGGAAGAGACTAGGTTCTAGCACAGATCCTTTGCTTGTTACCCTGGTTTCTTATTTGCTGGTACTGTAGCTTTTAAATGCCTAGTGTTAAAAATGTGCTGCTTTCCCTTTCCTGTGCTTTAGTTTAAAGTAGCATAGTCCATTCTTCCATCACAGAACTCTTAAAATCTTGCTTCTAGAACAATAAGTCAGAAGTACATTTATTTTTAGATTAAATACTAGTGTTGTAGTCTAGCAGAGAGCAGTGTGGTTTTAAAAAATAATATTTATCTAATGTACCAATGATTGGCACCATATTTCTGCCTGTTAACTACATCTGTTCGTTTCTTTTCACCACAGACTGGCAGCTAAACTCACCACACACTGGCAGCTAATATATTGCAGACTGACACCAGACCACCTTCTTGAGTAGCATTCAGCTAGATCAGAGCTACTCTAAGGCACAACCAAAAGGCTCATGTCCCCTGCCACCCACCCACTGGCCTTGTCTTTTCCAGTTCAGATGATGCAGGCCAAAACCCTGGGACAAGGATTGACCCCAATCCTGCCAGACTGGACATAGATCTGGTGGATTTGGTCTGATCTTGAGGTGAACAGCCTTTAATCCAGGACAATTTGACCCCTGGTTTGCTGTGGAGTTTACTGAAAACTCCACGCCAAACCCTGGCTATTTATAGAGCCCCTATACTCCTTACCTTGCTGCACCGTCACTCGTACTATCATCGCATGGGTGCAGCCAGGTGCTGTTTCTGTATCAGATGCAGCAACAGGGGGTTCCTCATTACCAGCAACAGCACAGAAAGGTAAGGAGCACATACTGATAGTGGGTAATAGGCCCAGGAGTGGGTGGGTATGGGTGTGTAAACACCCACCTGTCCTCACACTGACCTGGGGACTGACCTGGGTGAGCACAAGGGTCAGAATAGTATGGGCTCAGCACATGATATCCTGGCCTGTCTGCCCAGCCCCAGAATGGTAGTTCGTGGACCAGTGTTGATCTGTGAGCCATTAGTTGCTGGTCTGCAGAGAGTTTCCGAGGGTGGGAGGTGGGAGGGAAGGAAACAGTTGTAATCACTGGGCACAAAATTGGTGCTGGCCCCTGGCACAAAACATGGGAAAAAACCTGCTAGTCACTGGATCAAATAGCTCAAGAAACACAGAGTAAAGTATTGTGTCCTGCGTGTTAGAGAGATGAGGGAGTGATCCTTTTTACGAGGTGAGCCTTTCCCATGAACAGTACTTGTATTAAAATTTATCCTTTTTTTATAAAACAAGTCTATCTGATTAATAAGGGCAACTTTTTAGATACGCAGAAATTTTAGCATTGATTAAAATCCATCATCCATTTGGACTGAAAGTATATTTGATTTTTCATGATCTTTGGGTGCTTTCAGAAGGACAAATCCAAGTGCCATCAGTTAAAAGATGTAGTGCAGTTATTCTGTTTTTCTTCCCTAACAAATTTTTGTGTATGGTAAGAAAAAAATTTGGAAAAGGTAATGGAAAAGCTTAGAAGGTTTGTAAGCAGAAGACAGCAATGTCTAGACCAGGGGTAGGCAACCTTTCCCCTTTAAGGGCTGAGGGACTTCAGCTTCTAGAATCCCAGGAGCTATTGGCCAACATGGGACTATTGGCCAACATGGCTGAGGCTTCTGGGAGCTGAAGTCCCTCAGCCCTTAAAGGGGAAAGGTTGCCTACCCCTAGGACTCTCCATAAAATTCCATGCATGAAGCACAGCAATTGCACAATAAAAGCCTTGTCTGGAAGCCCTCTTGGTTTTCACGCTAATAGAGAAGGGAGGTTCGAGTGACATACAGGGCCTTGCAGAAATATTCATGCACAACTCTTTCATGCACATTATGTTGTGTTACAACTTGGAATTGAAATGAATTTAATTGGCATTGTTACTTGTTAATGTACACAAGATACTGAAGATGGTGAAAGTGCTAGGTACTTTTACTAGGAATGACAATAAGTAATCTAAAACAAACCAGCAATTGTGGATTCGTCCCTTATGCTATTATATGCCTAAATATGCTATACTGCAACCCAGTGCCTCCAAAATGCACAGAAATAGTATAATAGATTCCACCTTTGTGCAATTCTAGTGATACATGGTCTCATATTAAATATACCTGTTTCTGGAGGACCCCAGAGTCTTTTGGAGAGTTTATTTAAACAAACAGCATAATGTGTATACTAAGAAGATATCAAAAGTCTGGGATAAAGTTGTACAGAAGCACCAGTGAGGATCGAGTATATGTGCATATATAAAACTAAACTATGGACATCCTGTGGAACACAGTTAAATAAATTATTTTTAAAAATGAAAAGAATATGTCTCAATCATGACTGCCTAGAGAAGGCCATCCACCAAAACCAAGGGCATTAGTTAGAAAACCAACTGGCCAGTGATAATTCTAAAGGGGCTGGAGAGTAATTGAGATAGGAGAAGTTGTCCATGAAAGAAATATTACCTGGACACTCCATCAAATTGGACGTTATGAAAGAATAGTGAGGCAAAAATCATTGCTGAAACAAATTAATATCAAAGCCCATTTAGAGTTTTCAAAAATGTATATGGGACATAGAAAAAGTTTATCTGATCTGATAAGACAAACACTGCTCTTTGGTCCTGACCAGAAATTGTTGTGTGTGGCACAAAGCCAACAGTGCTCATTACCCTGAGAACACCATCTCCATGGTGAAGCATGGGGATGGCAGCATGATATTGTAGGGGATACCTTTCCTCAGCAGGAACTCAGAACCTGGTCAGTATTGAGGGGAAGACAGGGCTAAATATAGAGCAATTCTAGATTTATTTATTTATTTTAAAAACTGTTTCAGTCTATAAGAGGGCTGAGACTGAGGTAGAAATTCACCTTCCTAAACACACAGCCCAAATACACTGGAGTGATTTAAAAACAAGAACCTGCATGTCTTAGAATGGCCCAGACAAAGCCTAAACCTCACTCCCACTGAGAATCTGTGGCAAGTCTTGAAAGATTCTGTCCATCAGCAGTTACCATCCAACTTGATAGAGTTGGCATGATTTTGCCAAGAAGAATGGGCTAAAATAGTAGATCCACAAAGCTTACAGTGACTTACTAAAGAAGACTCACATCAGTGATCACTCCCTAAAGGAATTCTACCAAGTACTGACTGGGTATGTGAATTGTGAATATTTATGCAAACAACAAATGACGGTTTGTTTTTGTTTAATTTTGTGGCTCAGTAAAACTATTTCACATTTTCATAGTGCTGAGTATCTTACATATATCAAGTGGTAACAATTAGATTATTTTAAATGCCAAGTTGTAATAGAACAAAATGTGGAAAAATCAAAGGTGTGGTGGTGAAAAGCACCGATGTATATAAGTTGGAAAGCTAACGGCTGTAAAAATAGTGTGTCTGCATATGTTCCACTGGTCTGAACAGTTGCTGCTGTGTTGTTGTTAACTGCCCTTGAGTTGGCCCCGACACAAGGCGACCCTGTGGATAGACATCTCCAAGTCTACCTGTCCTCCAGGTCTTGTCGATTCAGGTCCATGGCCTCCCTGATTGAGTCTAGCCATATGGTGTGAGGTCTTCCTCTTTTTCTGCTACCATTAATCTTACCCAGCATCATTGTCTTTTCTAATAAGTCATGCCTTCTCATGACGTGGCCAAAGCATGACAGCCTCAATGTAATTAATAATCTTGGCTTCCAGGGAGAGTTCAGGCTTGATCTGTTGCAAGATCCATTTGTTTGTCTTTGTGGCCATCCATGGTCTTCTCAGCACTCTTCTACAGCACCACATCTCAAATGAATTGATTTTCTTTCTGTTGGCTTTCTTCACTGTCCAGCTCTTGCACGCATGCATGGTGATGGGGAATACAATGGCTTGGATGATTCTTAACTTTAATGCTCAGTTGTATTTCTTTACTCTTTAGGATCCTGTCTAGTTCTTTCATCACTGCCCTTCCTAGTCTTCTTAGTTCTTGACTGCGGTCCTCGTTCTGATCTATGTTTGTTCTAAGGTATGGGAAGTCTTAACTATTTTGATTTCTTCATTATCTAGTTTGAATTTATGTAGATCCTCCGTGGTCATCATTTTTGTTTTCTTTATGTAAGCCTGCCTTTACATTGCCACATGGTGAGCACTGTGTGTGGGTAAAATGGAAATTATGAGGTACAAATGTATTTTAGTTATATTTTTAAGTGGTTGCTATGTTGTTTCGAGCCAGCGTGGTGTAGTGGTTTGAGTGTTGGATTATGACTCTGGAGACCAGGGTTCGATTCCCAGCTGGGCCACAAAACTCACTAGGTAATCTTGGGCAAGTCACACTCTTTCATCCTCAGAGGAAGAGATAGTCAAACCTCCTCTGAAATCATGTCAAGAAAATCCCATGATAGGTTTGCCAATAAATTGGAAATGACTTGAAGGCACACAAAACAGCAATGTTGTTTTAATACTGAGATGCTTAGAATATGAGGCATTTAATTGTCAAATGGCAACAGCATTCAGTATATCCGAGATGGATGTAAAAATTAATAAGAATAATAAGAATATGAGGCATTCTGTATGTGCAGTGTGTGTATATGCACACACATTTGGCTAAGCTTGGATAACGAGATTGAGATTGTCGGTGCTACCACATCTTTAAGCAGGCTGAATTAAATAGCAAGCATCTTCACAAGTGAGCTAATGCCCTCACCATATATTAATTCTTCTTTCCGCCTACTTATCTCTCATGACAGAAAGTGGAAATCTCCACTGGTGAGGATGGGAAAGACCATCTCCCTTTGACATCCGGGTGATCTGCCTTATCTGTACTTGTCTCTTTCTTCCCCCCACCCCCATGTCAGATAGGGCAGATGGTTTACCCCAATGTAGTCCTATTCATTGAGACTTTGTTAGCATGTCAAGCTGTGCAAGCTGGGCTGCCTCTGCTGCCATCTCTTCCTCCTCCTCCTGCTCTGTGTGTCTCTGTGTGGGGAGGAGGAGGAGGAGGAGGCGGGGGTTTCCTTAGAATAGCACACACACAGCCCAGACAGAAGAAGGTGGAAGGAAGGGAGAGGATTGCTCCTCACCTGCTTAGCAGGAGGCAAGGTTCACCATTACCCGGAAGTTCTTCCTTGTGAGGAGGTGGGAGGGGGGTCTTTTCTCCCTTGATGCAGTGAGCATCCCTCACCTCCTCCTTGCCTCTGTTTGAGAGGAGCCCACAGAGATGGAGAAATGCTTCCCCCCTGGCACTGACTCAGGCTCTGTAATACTGGGTAAGCAGCCGTGGTATAAGCATGAGGAGGGGGTCTCCTCCCTGCCCCCCTCCTTCCCACCACCACCTTAAAGGATGGGTGGGTAATAATAAGAGAGTGCAAGGAGAGGAGGAGGAGGAAGAGGAAGAGGGAGAGGGAGAGGGAGGGCTGGCTGGCTGGCTGGCTTTTGTGCATGTGACTACAGTCTGGATGGATGGATTGTGTGGTCCTGGACACTGTTAAGAGAAGAGGAGGATGGTGATGTTTGGAGTGAGAAAACAGATTCAGTCAACGGAGGCATTGCGTTTTGATACAAAGTGCCATTACTTGGAAATGAATTTATTTGGAATCAACAGGGAAAAAAATGGGTGGCCTTAAGGTATCAACAAGATTTTCTGGGAGGAGGTGGTGGTGGTGGAGTGAACAAAAATTTTGTATGATTTAATCCGTGAGCTATGTTTGGTCCTGGAAAGACAGGTGTGTGTGTGTGTCTGGGGGGGGGGGGGGGGGGAGAGTCAGGGTGGATGGGATTTCTTTGTAGGGTGAGTCATGTGCTCAGACATGATGAGATAAGAAGAAAAGATGCTGTTATTATTTTATATGGATATTTCATGTAGAGGGAAGTGTGTGTGCATGTATCTTTGAAAAAAACTCTCTCTCTCTCTCTCTGTGAAATTGTGTATGGAATTCCAATGGGCTAAATAGGAGAAGAAAGGGAACCTTCCTTTCCCTTACATTATGTGTTCCTTTGCTCAGTCTAAACGTTTTGGTAATAGCCCATTCACCACCTTTTGTTTATAATATTTTTCTTTTTGTTTGTGGTTTCTGATACTATTTGTTAGCATCTACCCTGCTGTGATGTGGTGTGAACCTTATTCTGCAGGAATGCTTTTTTCGTTTTTTAAAAACAAGACCTTTGTGTGTGGCTGTATAGTTCCTCCGCCCCTAGGAATTTTACAGACTGGATTCATCAGTG
The DNA here is from genome assembly GCA_020142125.1 of Phrynosoma platyrhinos. Lineage (NCBI taxonomy): Eukaryota > Metazoa > Chordata > Lepidosauria > Squamata > Phrynosomatidae > Phrynosoma > Phrynosoma platyrhinos. The sequence continues at coordinate 150,177,652 of CM034703.1, forward strand.
CTTTCCCCCCAGAGAGGGGAGAGGGGATATATAAAGAATATTTATTTCAAAAGAACTGTGGTTGTAATCCTAACCATAGTTCTCTTTGAGCAAATGCTGTATTTGAGGCAGTGGCATTTACTTGTGAGTAAACATGGCTACATTTGTTCTTTTAAATTCACTTGGCTTTGTTGAAGTATTTTAATGCTGAATGGGGAACAAGGTCATTTCCATCTGGGGGAATCTCACCATGGGTAATCACCAAAATGAAATATGACATTCCTTTGGTTTCCTCAAGTTTTCTTTAATGCTGTGCTGTTTAGAAGCATCCTTCACAGTTTTATGCATCTGCTCTGTAAATTATATCATGCCTTTATGTGGTTTTTTGATATCTAGGTTCCTTCAGACTGTGTTTGAAATGAAATCATATAATACTGTAGACAAGTAGGTTGGCAGGTGGTAAGCATTGATTTTGCATAGAAAGATATTAGTCAGGGGAAAAAAAACACCAAGATTCGTTTTGTTTTGGCTTTTTAAAAAAAGAGGTGGCTTGAAACTGTGAAGAGAGGCATTTAAATGTATCCTGTAACCAAGTTCCTGCTTTAAGTTCCTGTTACCATTAGTGAAATCAGGACCTGGGAGCTCAGGTGCAGATTTTTGTATTTGGGTCATAAAAGACGAAGTTGAATCCACTGTGGCTTAGAATTCTCAGTTTATCTCAGAAAGATGCAATACATAAATCAAGAATCAAGTAAGTTCTTGCAGCTTCAATAGCATGGAAGGACCTCAGGTAGACTTTTAATTCAACCAACCGCAGAGTTACGAGTTGTAGCCCCTAGAGAAGAAAAGAAACAGAATTTATTTCTTAAAAGAAAAATTGAAACATAATGAGGAGAATATGATGCTTCATCATCCTTGTTGATATTTTGTCATAATGTGAGGTTCCAACTGCATGGTGTTCTGTGTGTGTGTTGTAAAATGTTGTGATTGATTTTATAGTAGTCATGAGAAAGAGCTTTCTTCCCTCTGGCTATGAGTAACTTATTTGAGTGACTGTAGACATGAGAAAAGTACAATATAACCTCCTTAGAATATAGCCTAAAAGTAGAAGCTATTCAGATTACTTTTTAGATTGCTGCTGAAATGCTTAGTTCAGATAAAGCCATGGAGAGTCCCTACATCTCTCTTTAAAAATGTTAGTCAGCTGTTGTGTGTGCATATCCACAGAGAGCGTAGCAGGCGGTTTTGACTTGTAGCTGAACCCAAATGCTTCTCTTGGCCAAAGGCCAAGATTCTTTACAAGAGACTGGGTTTCTTACTGCGGGATTTTAAACATCGGAGGCTACCCATACTTGGATAGAGTTAATAATACCGTAATTATAGTTCATCTGGTACCTCATGAACCTTTTAAACTTGTTTGTTGATGACTTTTAAAAAAAAATGGTAAGAGATTAAACCTTCCACAGAAAATTGAGGCAATTGGGTGCTCAAGGAACAGAATTCCATTTTCAACCCTATAAGGCTGTAGCTTGAATTCTTATTGGAAAACTCATGTGTTGTGGCAAGACTCTTTTCAACATAAAATGAAAGCATGAGCAGTTGTGGACCTCTCCTTGAAAGTATGGTAGGAGATACAGTATTGGGGTTTACTCCTGTGTCCATTGTAAGAAAAATGGATGTATCTTTTACATTTTGTTTACAGTTTGCACCCAAAAAAATCCACCCTAACAATAGTTGTATCCATTTTTGTCTTTTAATGTGCCTGCCTGCTAAGTCAAAAATGGAGAATCTTTGAGTCCAATTTTGCCTGTCAAGTCTCTCCATAAGCCTTCTCCTCATCCCCTCTTGCAATTAGAAAGGAACAGGAGAGTAGCTCTAAGGTGCTTGCTTCAGGATGTAGGAACTTGGTAAATGTGAGCAATCCTTATACTTTTTATTTTACATGAAGTACGTTTGGCTGGGTAGGATTCTCAAGGTAGGGAGGTTGTAAAGTCCTAGGCTAAAGCATTTGGAATGATATGTAGGTCACTAGGTAGGTAAAGGAAAAACTGTCTTTAAGTTAGAGTAGGGGTAGGCAGCCTTTCCCCTTTAAGGGCCGAGGGACTTCAGTTCCCAGAAGCCTCAGTCATGTTGGTCAATAGTCCCATGTTGGCAATAGCTCCTGGGATTCTGGGAGCTGAAGTCCCTTGGCCCTTAAAGGGGAAAGGTTGCCTACCCCTGAGTTAGAGCTTCTGATCTCACATAGCACAAAGCTTTAGCTATATTATAAAGCTGTTTGTACAGTACAGAAAACATGCTTGAAGATATTTTGGCTAAACTTTGTTGGATAACTAACACTGGTATAATTACCCAGGCATGGGCAGCCAAAGGAGCCCTGGTGGCACAATAGTTTAATGCCAGTACTACATCCACAACATTTTGAGTTCGATTCTGAGGAGCTCTAAGGTTGACTCAGCCTTCCATCCTTTTGGAGGTCGGTAAAATGAGTACCCAGCTTGTTGGGGGCAATTGGCTTACAGATAGTAAAGCGCTTAGAGACTGCTTAGTTCAGTATTAATCAGTATAGAAATGTAAATGCTATTGCTATTGCCAGTGGCAGCATGGTCAGGGCAGGAGGAAAAAGACCATGGTTTCCAGGTCATTGTCTAATCTCTCAAACCACTTAAGCACTGAGGACACTCCCTCTCAACTGAGAGGCATTGGAGAAATTGTCTCTGTGGAGCTGGCAACTTTTTCCTCCTAATGACAATAACTTTGTCTCTTTTCACTCACTGCCACTGTACAAACCTGGCAAAAAAATGCAGCCATCAAGAATGTTAATTTACAAAATTATCTGCTTAAAGAGTATAATAATAACACAAAAATCCATGTAATTTCTTATCATTTTTAGTTGTGCTGCCATTCTTCATCAAAGGCCGATGTAAATTATCCCTTTATTAAAGTTGGTATTGAGGTTGGGAGAGAGTGCCTGATTGACAGCCACTCAGTAAGTTCATGGCTCAGGTGGAGACTTCTTGGCTTACAGTTTACATCTTTTGCTCCTTTGCTACAGCAGTTTTCATTCATGTTGAACTGTTCATTCAAAATGTAGGAAGGTGACCTAAGCTCCAGTTACCTTTCAGCTTAGCCAAAACTCAGACATACCGGTACATTAGATGCTAGCCAAAAGCCATTGAGCTTCTCTGTTTATGGCTTGTGGTTATTAACTTGTGGAAAGTATCAAAATTTTGAGCCAGCTTAAAAAAAAGTTATCATTTTTCTAGTTGCTAATGAAAACTTGTATTTTACAGCACTTGTAGAACTGTAATTTATTCTGACTCTAAACACCAGCTAGAAACAAAACTCAGCATCAACAATGACATATTAATTATTTACAGGCCAACAAGGGATTGCTGATACTTCACAAGGGATTTATCTGCCTTGTGGTGGGAGGCATGCTTGTCTTATTTTTTTAAATTCCTATGTGAATAAAGCAGAGCTCAAAAGATTTTTCTTTGAACTACAATTCCCAGAATCCCTCTGGTAGTGCTGGTGGAGTTTGCAGTCAGAAGTAACTTTTCCAAGCCCTGGTTTTCTTGATCATTGAAATATTCCAAGGTTTACCTATTATTGTAGGCCTGCTGTACTAGATGAAATTGTGCTTCAAAGTGTTCACAGTGACACTAATAAGATAGTTTAGACTGTAACATGCTCCATATAGAGTCAGTGAACCAGTGAGATCCACTACTCCAGATGTCCCTTGGACCACTTTACCTATGAGTAATAGAGTCAACCAAAATAATTTTGAGATAAAGTCTTATCATGGTTGTTAACAAATCTGATTGGTGGAGATGGAGGGAATTCTTTTGTGACTCGGAATGTGTTGTATTATAATTGCCTGCTTAGTCTATGCAAAAAATGAAACCCTTCTTCAAAATAAAGTTTTTTTGTGATTGTTTCTAATCAAGCATGGCAGCCCCTGATGATCAGATCTCTTTGCTGCAAATCTTCCCTCTGCTATGGAGTGTTTTATACTGAGGATGACTAGAGAGCGTGCGGAAAAATCTTTATGAGAATTATTCGGTTCCCCCCTGCCATTGATATTTGTATATGTTAAATGATGATTGTGGTGGTAAAGAAGTGATGTCAGGTTGGAGAGGTGTGTCAAAGGAAGGGAGCTGGCTCGCAGACCAGTAGAAATCCTACTCAGTGTTTCAGAAATAGTAGGAAGAGGTTTAATTAAAATCATGAGTTTCATGAAAAGAAAGATCCTGGGTTAAATAGCCTTTTGTTGAAACAACATTATTTTGAACATCTGTTTTAGAGCATAAATATTCTGAAGGCATCCCTGGCTAGTACTTGTATGTGAAACTGCCAATGAATATCAAGTGCTGTAAGGCTATATTTCAGAGGAAAGAGCTGATAAAACTACCTCTGAGTATTCCTTGCCTATGAAATTCATAGGGCTACTTTAAATTGACAGGCAACTTAAAGGTGTGTACACACACATTGTTATGTGGTTTCAAGTTTCTCCAAGCTAGGGTGACCCTCCTAAGACTTTCTTGGCCATTATTTATTTGGAGGAGGTTTTCCATTGCCTTCCTCTCAGGCTGAAAATGTGTGACTTGCCTAAGATCACTCAGTGGGTTACCATGGCTGAACCGGAATCTGAACCTTGATCTTCCAGAGCCCTCATCCATCATCCAAACCACTACACTGTAATGAATATTGTGGCCTAAATTCGGTGGCAAGTGTCACTATTGTATTGTGGTGTGGACTAGAACTCCAGAAATCTAGAATTCAAATAGCTGGTCAGCCATGAAAACCTACTGGGTGACCTTCGCCAACTCGCTCTCTCAGACTAAGTGGAAGGCAATTTCAAAACTCAGTTGAATAAATCTTGCCAAGAAAACCCCAAGCTTGTCTTCAGATTGCTATAAGCTGAAATCGACTTGGCAGAACACAACAACAACAAATTCAGTGGGTAGTCCCACTAAAACAGAATACCGTATTTTCCGGCATATAAGACAACCCGGCGTATAAGATGACCCCCCATTTTCCCAGTCAAAATATAGAGTTTTAGCACCTCTATCCTCCTTATCCTTATACCCGGTGTATAAGACGACCCCCCCCCCCACTTTAACCACAGATTTTGCAGGTTAAAAAGTAGTCTTATACGCAGGAAAATAAGGTAATTGAAAGAATAGGATTTGTATAAGCAACGGCTTGACATTTAGTGGTTGATTCAGTGGGTCTACTCTAGTTGGGATAAATCATGACTCATTTAATTTAGGCCTAATTCTCTTGTTCATTTTTGTAGAACAGGGATGTGAATCCTGCCTCCCGCTAGATATTGTTGAACTGCAGCTCCCAGCAGCCCTAGTCAGCATAGCCAATGGTAATTAAAGGTGAGATTTGTAGGTCAGTAGCATTTGGAGGGCTGTAAAATTCCCACTCTTGCTGTAGAACCATGTAAAGTTGAAAGAGGACATGAAGATGATCCAGTTCAACTCTCTACAACTGCAGGATTCGTAAAATTAATTACTGTCTCAGCAAGCTATCTTCTAGTACATATTTTTTCTTTTGAAAACCTCAATAACATGACAGCACAACTTTTTGAATTACTTCTCCCAACAGCCCAACAATTCTTATAGTGAGGAAGGGCTTTCTGATGTCCTGTGTTCAACACGTTTTGCTGCAACTCAAATCTCTTGCTGTTTGTGCTGCCTGCCAGTACCATACAATAGCCTTGCTACCTTATGGCTTCTTTCCTGTGACTTGCTAGAGTTTTTCATCTATTTCATTGTCATATTTTTAAAAATATGATGGACCAGTATTGGATAGTATTACTTGATCTGAGATGTAAGCAATGCAAAGTAAAGCAAATATTTCTGCTTCATATTCCCTGCTTACAGTTCCAAGAGATCAAACACTAGTTTTCTGAGGATGTCAGTTTTTGCAGCCTACCTATTTCAGGTGTGCTTCAGGTTGGGAACCATTATTATTCTTGAACCATTCTCAGCTGTATTTATGCCTTCATATTTTCTTCCATTTAGTCTTCAGATATTTGTTCCCTTCAGACTGTAACAGTTGGATTCCATTGTATTTCTTAAAGACCCAGATATAGGGTTAGTCAGTGCTTTTCCTTGGATTCTTTTTAATCTCTTTTATTAAATTTAATCTGGCCAATTTATGTGGCTGTAGTGCACTATGGTGCACCAGAGCTTCTAAGATTAGGCTGACTAAAAACAATAACAATAATACTCCAGTGAGTAATTCCACATGTTTTTGATCACTTCGCTCTTCCTTCGTTTGTTGGAACAAAATGGTGAGTAAACAGAAACAGCATATTCAAAAGTAAAAAATAGAGCATAGGTCCTTAACATTCACTGGGGTTAGGGGCACAGGACCCTCATGAGAGTGGAAAACTACAAATAAACAAACATTATTTTTTTTAACATGAGAGAACACCTCTCTAGGTATTTGTAAGTCCTCCAGAGCAACTCTGTGGGCAACATGAAGATGATAACTGGTTCGCTGGATAGGGTATTGGTTTTAGTAGAGGGATTATGGGGTTTTATGTGGGGGGGGGGGGATATTGTTGTTTTGGTTTTTATATATCTTATGTTTTGTATTTTTTGTTTTGTATTTTTATAACAACTGTTATCCTGCTCCGATCCGTAGGGAGAGGCGGGAAATATAAATAAAAATTATTAATATTATTATTATTATTAACATCTGCCAGACATTAATCATAGGACTGTGCTGGAGGACCTGAAGACGCCTAGAGAAGTGTTCTCTCAAAGAATCTCTAGGTCCTCCAGTATGACTTCTGGTGGATGTTGACCATAGAATCACACTGGAGGACCTAGAGATTCCTAGAGAGGACATATTAATCAAATCTGTGGATAATCACATTCTCAAAAATCAAAGCTGCAAATGTGGAGGGATGATTTTAATATTTTTTTTAAATTGGGGATTGTGTGTACAAGTTGGGTCTTTAAAGAGTCACCATGGGAATGTCCCAGGCTCAGCTGGCTTTTGGCCTCAGGGGTAAACTGTTGATTGTGTGTCATACTTCTGCACCTGTTAACATATGCTTTTAATGTCATTTTTGCAAATGACATTGGAAGGAGAGCTACACCTGTGGATTCACATTTCTCTTATATATTTTTGACAGTGCAGTGGGATAACTTTAAATAATATTTCTTACTAAAGAGTGGTCAAGTTGTTAAGATTAATTCTCCTAGCATATTTCAATTGGGCATTTATTTGTATCTTTTGAAAGAAAAGAATTAAATATACTAGCTAGGTGTTCTTAGTATTTCATCTCCTCTTATATATAGCAGGGGTAGGCAACTTTTCCCCTTTAAGGGCCGAGGGACGTTAGCTCCCAGAAGCCTCAGCCATGTTGGCCAATAGTCCCATGTTGGCCAATAGCTCCTGGGATTCCTGGGTTAGCAATGCCTCTTGATATTCCATCTAACATACAGATTGCTGACCATTTTGGCAAAGGTTGCCACAGATCTTGAGAGATTTTATCAAAGGCTTTTGAAAGCACAGTTATATAATGAATGAACTTCAACTACATATTTGATAACACAAAAAAAACAACAACTAAATTTAATATTTGAACAGATAGCTGTGTTAATCTGTTTTAGCATAAAAGGCAGAATTAAATCCACCTCTCAGACTAGCTGGTTTATTCCTGAATTCAAAGATACAGCTGTGTTAGTCTGTAGAATCAGTATGTAGAGAGATCTTGTAGCACCTTTGAGACTAACTAAAGAAAGAAGTTGGCAGCATGAGTTTTTGTAGACTTAGGGCCTTTACAAACTACCAGAAATAATGCACTTTATTAAAGTGAGGTCACTTCAATTGTCGTGGCTCAGTGCTAGTGAATCATGGGAATTGTATTTTTTTCTGGGACACTGAGCCTTCTCTGACAGAGAGCTCTGGTGCCACAATAAACTACAGTTCCCATTATTCCCTAGCACTGAGCCAGGGCAGTTAAAGTGGACTCAAGCTGCATTATTTCTGGCAGTCTCTAAAGGCCCGTAATGTATCTACTTTGTCAGATACATTTGAGGAAGTAGACTGTAGTCTACGAAAGCTCATACTGCCAACTTCTTTCTTTAGTTAGTCTCAAAGGTTCTACAAGATCTCTCTATTCTAGTATGCAAGGGAATCTTGTAGCATATTTGAGACTATGTAGAAGACATGGTTAGTTTCAAAAGTGCTACAAGACTCCCTTGCATACTGACATTCAAGACTAACATGACTGTGTCTCTGGTATATTCTAGAATAAGCTTCTATGCCATTCAGTCCACTTTGTCAGATACATGTGAACTCCATGTGAACTGACATGTATTCAAGGTAGTGGTGGGAAGAAGAGTGTAAAATATAAGGAATATGCAAAACATGATGGTATGATGATGTACCTCTTTGCAATGATTATGAGGAGTGGCTAACAGGAAAGAAGTCAGTTTTGCCAGAATAAAACCAAGGAGCCATTGGATTCCTTTAGAACAATTCTAAATGTTCGAGAAAGCAAAATTTCTTTTGCAAAAACCACGTAGATTCATCTAAACAGGGTTACTTCTACAGTTTAATTATCTCTGCTTTAATAATCCTTGTTATCATTTTACTTGGGATGGAAGTAGACTGACAAATCTGTAATTTCCTAAGCCTACATCAGAATGGGCCTGTTCAATCAATGGAACTCTTGTAAATTTTGATGTACTGTGTTTCCATTTACTGGCATGTTTTGGTTCTGTTGTAGTAGGAATTAGCTGTCATACTGCCCTCCACATGTTGTTGGACTGCAACATCTAACATCTTTGGTGTGTGATGAGGATTGGTATCCAGCAACATCAAGAGGTCTGCATGATTCCCATCCCTGATTTGGCCCTGCCCCACCCATTAAAATTACTGTGACATTGGTTACCCTGTAATAAGAAAAAAATTATTGTAAAAATTGCAGAGTTATGTTAAAGGATCAATAATGTCATATTTGAGTTCTTCTAGATTTTTCACTGAACACCATTCAGCTTGAGTGATTTGTAAGTTTTGAATTTGTTAGTTCTAAAAATGTCATCCTTCATCAACTTTACTTATGTATTCAAAAACTATACAGTCAGACTTCTGTATCTGTGGGCTTGCCATAAGCAGATCTGAACATCTGTGGACAGCAAGACCCATTGTCCCCAGTGGCCATGCATGCATGCAGCTGTGCTAGCAGGCACGCGCATGTCACACCACCATTAGGGAGAATGGGACTTCACACTTTTTTTGTTATATCCGTGTGGGGGGGCTGGAATGGATCCCCCGTGGATACCGAGTTCCAGCTGTATAAATCATCCTTTCAGATACCAGGGTGGGGTATAGTAAGTATGTCTATAAGTAGATATGGCTGAATGAGACTACGTGTGAAAGGGATCTAGGAATCCAG
>CM034703.1:150187160-150200738 GCA_020142125.1 Phrynosoma platyrhinos
TGGTCCTTGTGGTCTCTTCCAACTCTATGATTCTATGATTCTATGATACTATATGTCATACGAATACAAATACAGAGAGATCTTGTAGCACCTTGACTAACTGAAAGAAAGAAGTTGGCAGCATTATCTTCCATAGACTAAAGTCTACTTCCTCAGATGAATCTTCTTTTTTTCAGTTAGTCTCAAAGGTGCTACAAGATCTCTCTACATACTGATTCTACATGAATACAAAATAAAGGGGAAAATGCTGTAGCTACCGAGAGGCTGCCAGTGCTATTTGACATATTTCTTCTGATGCCCTTCCTTCAATAGTCACTAGAGATGCAGGTACTTCTGTGCCCTTTTATGCCATAAAGATAGATGAAAATAATAGCTTCTCTACAGTTTCCCTCTCTACCTTCAGTACTTCTTTTAATCTCTTTGTCATCTGATCATATTATACTTCTGATGTGTTGGAATTCTTTTTTATTATTTCTTTGCATTTTTTTATTGTTGACTTGTATTTATTTTGCCAGAGTTTGTGCTTGATCTTCTAGTAGTTTCCCTTATTTGGGCAAAACTTATACATTTCAAAAGGGACCCCACTTGCCTTTTATGGCTTCCTTGTATTTGATATGTAGTTATGTTGGCATTCTTTTGGTGTTATTTGTCTTCTTTTTCATTTCTGGCATACCTTTTATCTGAGGCTGTATAATAGTGGCCTAGATTATTAGATTATGGTGGTGGGGCTAAGAGGGATGGAAAGGGAGGGCAGCACGAACTGCATCAGTTCCCCAAGATTTGTTGTGGCCATTTTAGGACCACATGAGGCCTTTTTTGAAAACAGGAAGGTGAAAAACTATTTGTTTGTGTGGTTTTCCTTTATACTTCCCCAAAGAAGGAGTCAGAAAATATTAAATGAAGCCAAGAAAGTCAAAAGTGTGAAAGTCTTGGCCATATCCTCCCTAAAGGGTCATGCATTGGCTTCATTTTTCTTTTATACTTTAAAACACCTCCTCTGTTTGTTTGTTTGTCCATCCATTTGTTTTATTTAGTGTATTTTTGTAACACCTCTAGAGCCCCAAGATGAGACTTTAGAACTCCCTCCCCAGAGAGGTCAGGATGGCCTCGTCCTTGTTGTCTTTCTGGCAGTAAGTTAAAACATTTTTTTTGGCACCAAGCCTTTACAAATGGTTGAGGTTGGGCTCTTGGTGCTGTGTGGTGCTGATTCTAAAGTTTCTTATGGATCAGTATATAGTTTTGTTTTAATCGTTTTAATATTTTTAATTGTTTTAATATGTACAGTTGGCCTCTACATTCATAGCTTTGACACTCGTGGTTTTGATTTTTCGCGAGGGGAAGGCAGGTATCCATTTGCCTGAGAAGGAGGTTTGGAGGGATGAATCCATCCCTTCCCCTTTCCCAGGTGGATTGGTGTCTGGGGAAGGCAGGTACCCATCTACCAGGGAGAGGGACTGGGAGTCAGTTAAAGGGATGGAAGGATGGGGGAAAAAGAGGAGTGCACGCGCCTGATCCTCTTGCCCCACTCACCCATCACTTTAACTGGCTTCCGTGTGGAGGGGAATTATTCATGGTTTTTTCACATTCTTGCACCCCTAACCCCCATAAATGTGGAGGGCCGACTGTACTGTTTTTAAGCCCTTTTTATCTTTTTAATTGCATTTTATTCTTTTAATGACTGATGTGTTTAAATACTGTACTGGTTTAATTCTATTTTAATGCTCAGTCTTGTATATTTATAATTGTATTATTCTTTTAACTTGTAAGCTGCTTTGTGTCTCTATTTGGAGGGGAAAGTGGGATATAATAGTAGTAGTAGCAGTAGTAGTAGTAGTAATAGTGTGTCCCCTTCTCCCACAGCCATTGCATTGTCTGGATCTCTCCTATTTGGAGGTGAAAGTGGGATATAATAATAGTAATAGTAGTAGTAGTAATAGTAGTGTGGCCTCCTTCTTCCACAGCCATTGCATTGTCTGTATCTCTCCTATTTGGAGGGGAAAGTGGGATATAATAGTAGTAGTAGTAGTAGTAGTAGTAGTAATAGTAGTGTGGCCCCCTTCTTCCACAGCCATTGCATTGTCTGTATCTCTCCTATTTGGAGGGGAAAGTGGGATATAATAGTAGTAGTAGTAGTAGTAATAGTAGTGTGGTTCCCTTCTCTCACAGCCATTGCATTGTCTGTATCTCACCATGCCCCCACCACTGGATGGGATCAGCTATAATTGGTGCTTCTGCCCTTGCCAATGGCAGTATGGAAGCAACAGTCTGGGACTGATTGGCGGTAATGGAGTCCTTCTCCTCCTCCCTCAGTGACCCTGAAGTACTTCCCCCTGTAATTTTGAACAGCTGCACAGCATTGCTGAGATGAAAGGTGCATCTGCACTGCAGAAATAATGCAGTTTGACGCGACTTTAAGTGCTGTAGTTCCATCCTATGGAATCTAGTGATTTCAGGTTTTACAAGCACTTTAATCTTCTCTGACAACATGTGCTGGTGCCTCACAAAACTCCAATACTAGGATTCTCTAAGATGAAGCTATGGTCTCTAAATTAGTGTCAAATTGCATTATTTCTAGTATCGATGCACCCAGAGAGGTTAAAGCCTTTACCACCACTCCATTGTGCATGTGCAGACATGTGTATCTATGTTTGTGATACATATACATGAGTTGTCCTGGCACCCTGTTTGAGACCTGATGCAGCCCTTGGAGTTTAAAATGCTGGGCACACCTAATATAAGTCTACATAGTTTTGGAAATACAATAGCATCTTCAGTAACAACGTTTCTGCTGATATTGCATTGAGTTACAACATACCTTATGGAACCTAATTTTTCCAGATGTTTTCCAACAAGCAAATTATTGTCTCTATTCTTTTTTCTAAACTGCAGATATAATAATTTATCCAGAAGTTTCTAAAATAAGTGTGTGTGTGTGTGTGTGTGTGTGTGTGAGAGAGAGAGAGAGAGAGAGAGAGAGAGGGAGAGTCTCAGTGTGTCTGTTACCTTTCTTATATATTGGAATTTTCTAGGTGTAGTTTTTCATGTCACCCTGTATTTTATTATTGCTTTCATTTGTTTTCCCTTTCCATCTTCATGTAATTAATTCCATGTAATTAATTCTATTGTGTCTTCTTTTTAAGGACATGGAACATGTTGTTGTTGTGTGCCTTCAGGTCGTTTCCAACTTTTAGTGACTCTAAGGTGAACCTATAATGGGGTTTTCTTGGCAAGTTTTTTTAGAGGGGGTTTGACATTGTCATCCTCTGAGGCCGAGAACGTGACTTGCCCAAGCTCACCCAGTGGGTTTACATGTCTGAGTTGGGATTCAAACCCTGTTCTCCAAAGTCATAGTCCAGTGCTCAAACCACTACATCACGCTGGTTCTTAAAGTGGTGTCAAACTAGCACATATTAAAAAAGAATCCCTTTGTGAACCAAAGTTAGTCTCTTACATTGGAAGATGGGCTTAGAAATAATGAGATTTCTGAAAAAGAAACTTTTGATTTCTCCACCTATGAGATTTATTCCTATTAAATATAAATCTGATGTCTATAAGGCTTTAAACTTTTGTTGCCCTGTAAAAATTTTGTTGTACAGTAATGGTCTGTGAGATTCTCATCTCTGTGTGTTTCTTCCTCTTTCAAAAACACACACTCAAAACCTGCCATTCTTCAGGGGAACATAGCTTGGATGAGGTGGCCTTTCATTCTGTTTTGGAAAGATGTTGAGGAGCACTGTGGGTTAGCTTCCTATGGATGATGTTGTGATAATAGATTCCTAGGAACCTTCTCTAATATTCATTCTGCTTAGCTATTGAATGGAACAATTTTCTCATGGTTATCTCAGGTTGCTGGTTTGCAGTCTGATAAGGTTCCCTCCTTTCTGTTCTTTCTCTTGTTCTTTTAAAAGCTAAATATCTTAAAGCCCCCCCCCCCCAAAAAAAGATTAAATGCTTGATAAAAGAGCACAAGATTGATTGGATTATTTTCAAAGCGAACAATAAAGTTTTTTTTTAAAAAAACCCTTTGATTACTTAACTACAAGGAGAAGTGGGGGATTTTGGCTCATGCATGAGTATAGAGTAGATGTACCTTTCTGGCAATATGGTGCTCTCCACATTTGTAAATAAACTTGGCATAGAACTGTAAGTATCTGGAGGGATTTGAATGGAGTCCATTAACTCATCCATTTGCCTGAAGTTTTGCTGTTGTAGTATGCTGGCTGATTAAATGCATTTCCATTGTGCAATAGATTTTTCTTAACATTTGAAAGCCCTTAAACACAGAGCCTCAAAACCGCAAGCAAAATCCCCAGCACTATGGTCAGTGTTACCTTCATAATACAATGTGCCAGCAGGAAATACCAGTTTATCTGGACTTAATAATTAAGCATCCACAATGCACATTTAATTTCATTTACAAGGAGCAGTTGTGGTCAGAGCAGGACTCAAGAGGAGTGGTGTCTAAGAAAAGCTGTTAACTGGCTTCTTTTGTTGCTTTTCTCTGAGATAGTATATGTATGAGCATTAGGATTTTTGATCATGGAAGATACAGAATTTTCTGTAATTTATTCCTGTAATATTGAATGAATTGGGGCAAACAGTATGATGTGTATGTGTGTGTGTGCGTGTGTGTAAGCTTGTTTTTTTTTGTTTTTTTTGCCCCATGCCCTCTTTTAGTTAGTAGCTTTTTTGCACAGGGGAAGTTGTGAAAATACATTTTTCATATAGTGCCAGGGGATGATGGAGTTACATCATCATCCTCTTATCTTGACTGGAATTTCTAAGTGTCCCTTAAGATTGAGAGTCCTCTATATTGCTTAGGTGTTCTTGTTGTGTGCCTTCATGTCATCTCTGATTTATAGCAACCCTGAGATGAACCTCTCAGATTTTCTTGGAGGAATTCTTGGTTTGCTATTGCCTTCCTCAAAGGCTAAGAGAGAGTGCCTTGCCTAAGTAGGCAATGCTATACAATATAACTTATATTGTGGGGAGATGAAAAACAGGAAGGGATGAGTGAGAAGTTCAGCATGCATCAGTTTTGGCAGTTGGATGAATTAATTTACAATTGTTGAGTGGAAAGGGTTGGGAGAGGAGGAAGAATCTAGGTCACCAGGCGTTCCATTCATATGTCAAACAGTTATGTATTTTGTATACAGCAGTATAACGTGATGTGCTAGTAAGATATTGAGGCCAGCTTTTTATACAATATGATCAGTATTGCATATAACCAGTACATTTATGCTATTGGGATTAAGGAAGGCTAGACTATGAAAGACAGGCTGAATTTGGGGGGTATGTGTGGCTGCTTTGTATTTCACCTTCTAAAATGATCCTCTTTTCTCTCTTTCCCCCTCCCTTTTGTTACAGGTTGCTATGGGAATCTTATGATAATCTGAGAGGAAGTAAGTCCCCGGTAACATTGTAGTTACTCATGATGTGCTTGAGGTGAAGGGGAAGGGAAGCACTTAACATATCGAAGGGCCAAGGCTCTGCTGTGTCATGGCTACAGATTCTGGTGAGTCAGCTAGCACAGAGGAATCAGAGAAACCTGATGGGGTTTCTTTGGAAAATAGGGGCCCCTCTGTTGATGCTTCTATGATCATGGAGGCCAGGACGAAAGAAGGTGTCAGCACACCGACTGCCTCTGGGGCAGCTACAGAGAGGAAAAGGTTCTTCCGAAAGAGTGTGGAGATAATGGAAGATGAAAAAGTTCTGGAGCCTGCACCCAGGGATGAACAAGAACAATTCATGGTAGGCGAGCAGAGGATTGACCATCTTTCCGCCAGCATCCTGGTGACAGGACAGGAGGTCAGAAGTGAGCAGGGCTCAAAGGTAAATTTGGAAGCCTTGAAGGAAAGGACCAAGAAAGAGATAGAGGAGGAGGCAGAGATGAAGGCTGTGGCTACGTCACCAGGTGGAAGATTTCTGAAATTTGACATTGAGCTGGGAAGAGGAGCCTTCAAAACAGTTTTCAAGGGTCTGGACACAGAAACCTGGGTAGAAGTTGCTTGGTGTGAACTGCAGGTTAGTGGAAATGACTCATATGGTTTATGTATCTGTGGTGCATAGAATGGTTGATTTAGTCCAATTCTGGAGATGTATATTTGGAGATATCCAGATATACATAACTAGCTTCATCATACTGCAAAGCAGGGGCTTTCGCTCTTACTGTAGACTCAAGGAGCTTGAGAAACCTCAGCATACTTTTCTAAAAAGAGCAAATTCTCAGTTCTCCTGGTCGCACAAAAAACATATGCCATTTTCTGTAATATATTCAGAAGCCAGAGTGAATCTGTAACTGTTGGCATACAGGTCCCAGTCTCTATGCCAGTTCTTGCCCCTTCACATCATTGTCATTTCTGAAGTGTTAACAATTATGACAGTTTTACTCAGTTCATGACACAACTGGGAAAACATCCAAATCAGACAATGGTGACCAAACCACCCCACACAAACATTCCAGATAAATAAATTGTACAACCTAGTAATCCGTCAATGTGGTGTATTCCTGTGCAAACTCAGAACAATTTATTCTGTTTGCAGAACTGTTTGCAGATTTTGTTGTGTTTTTCAAACTTTTAAAGCCCAGAATGTTAACCACCATTGTTAAACTGTTTTCCTGAGTTGGAATGACTTCATGTGAACTTTTCTAATATAACCCCATTTGCGAATATTACTGAAAGTGACCAGTTTTTCCCCCTAGTTCACAAGCTAACTGAATTGTTTTGGAAAGGTGTACAGAAAATAATTGCTTAAAATACATCATTTACATGTGGGTTCCCAAGTGGTCTCATAAGCAGACACTACTTAGTATCAGTACCACTTAACATTAGCAACTCGTAGTATTATGCTCAGACATTGGTAAGAATTTGTTTCGGGAAATAAAGCTAGTGCCTGTTCAAATGTCTCTTCTCAGCTTGGCTTAGTTTACTTTTTCTTTGCTGTCTTGCTTTGTCTGTCCTTTGGGTTCTTACCTTATATTTTCTGCCACATTTGCATGCATAATTCAGAACTTCCTTTCCCTCTTCCCTTCTGTCCTCTTCAGCTACCTATTCCTATTATCATCTTAGCAAATGACCCACCAAATTTTGAGGTCATGTATGTAGAAGCCATACCTAGAGGTGGACAAATTCTTACATAATGAATAGAGATTACTCTTTGTAAATGTGTCCCTGTTTCTCTGGGCCCTGAACTATTGCTCACCTCTTTCTGTGGGCCATAGCTTTCATACTGGGTACTTATCTTGGCATCTATGATTTTAGAACCTTTGGTTCCTTCCAAGCTTGTCAAGCGTGACAGTCCTGTGGCCCTTGGTTTTTGATAGATAGGTCAGAGATGCAAGTGGAGACTGATGTAACAGATGCTGTGACTGTCACAAACCTGTCTTTTGTAATACAAGGGTAGACAGCTTATTTTTATGTATAGTTCACAAGAGAAAGGGGCATTTGTAGGTAAAGGGCTGTACTTTCCAGATTTCAGATGTTGCTGCTCCCACTCACAGGATGATCAAATGCAAAGGACAGCTTCTATACCATTAACACCTGTATTTAGAAGGAGCAGTTTTGGAAGGATTAAAATTTTTTGAAGAATTAAAAAAACTCGCAATAGTTAAAGCAGGTGATGGGTGAAGTGTGGCCCTAGTACAGTCCCATGATCCTGAGCTCTTCAAATTCCTTTTCCCTGTACAAATTAAATGTATAAATTAATTGCCTCTAGGAGTGGCAAATTGTTTTTTAAACAGATTGCCGCTTCCAAAGGAGCCTCTAGGAGCCAGCATGTTATAGTGGTTTATGTGTTGGATTATGACTCTGGAGACCAGGGTTCAAATCCCCACTGAGCCATGAAACCCACTCAGTGACCTTGGGGCAAGTCATATTCTCTCAAGACTCAGAGAAAAGCAAAGGTTAAAAAACCCTCTGGATTTATCATGAAAACTCAATTTGCCTTAGGGTTGCTATAAATTGGAAACAACAACAACAAGCCTCCAAGCACTCTTTAACATAAAAAGACCCATAGTCTTTCAAAACCAGTTTTTTTTTGGGGGGGGGTTGTTGTTGGCTTTTTGTATTATTATCCGTCATTTCAGCAACCATAGAGTGGAGGAGGGATGCAGAAAACTGACCCCCAGACCAGTCACACTGAACCACTGCTGAATTAAACATAAAGAAGGTCAACTGTTCTTTGCACCTTGTCACTCCACCTCTCCATGTTAGCAAATCATTCTGAAGGAAGAGGCAGGCAGGCAACCATATTTGCAAAGTGGTGGTATGTGAAAAGGTAATCAGAAGAAAATTATGGCCCGGGAGTTTATTCAAGACTGTTAGATATGATAGCTAAAAGGAATCTACACATTCAAAAATTTCTGGCTAGTAGTAGAGACACCAGCAGAGAAAACTGTTGGCTATATGCAGCTGCCATGATGTGAAATAGTTTGCTTTCTCTTTGCATTTTTCCCCAACTTAGTACCCCTTCAGTTGTGTGGGACTATAGCTTCCATCATCCCAGCTAACATCCTGGTTGGGGATGATAGGTGTAATCCAATACATCCAGAGAAAGCCAGGTTGAGGAAGAGCAGAGTAGACAGTTTCTTGGTTTGATCCATCTTCCTTGATGTTTTAGAGGGGTGGCTGTTACAGGCTGTTGTAGCAAAAACAACAAAAAATCCTGTGGCATTTTGAGGATTAACTAATATATTATGGCATAAAGTGTATGCCATAATAAATATGTTAGTCTTTAAAGTACTACAAGAAATGTTTGATGTTCTTATAGGAAATTAGATTATTTGGCACCCCCTTGTTTGAAGGCAACTACTTTCCTCTTTTGTAATAATAAATAGGAATGAAGGCAACTTCTTAACCAATTAAATTTAAACCCCATTCTCCTCTTGATAATGTTGTGTTTTTCTCTTGGTGGATTTGTCCTCATGGTAGTCATGCTTTGGAACAGATAAACTGTAATAGTGAATAGTAGGTAAATGCATTAGGAAGACTATTCAGAAGGAAAGTGACAGCAAGCTAGGTCATTACTTGTGTTTTCTTTGTCTTGAAAAATTGAATTGAGCATCTGTGATTCAAAAACAGTGTGTGGTTGTTTTTCCCTGCTCAAATACTCCACAGTGGGTGGCGGAATAACTAGTGTATGCTTAATAATTGGTTTAATCTCCTCCATAGCTAGTTCAGCCTAAGCTTGTCAGAATTTTCCATGCCATGCATCTAAACAGCTCCTTTGCAGTAGTGGCTAGCTTAAAGCAAAGTTTATTCTGTGTTACAGTTACAACAATCATTGATCCAGCACCAAAATCTATACCCTTACCGCCAACGTTATGCCAAGAATGTTACAGGACCATTTTGCAGGGCTACTTGTTAGGGGAATCTAGACATTGGATTGAAATTTCAGTTTATAAATTAGTTGCTGAGGTTTACTTTTAACTCTGTTCTTTTGGAAGTAAGACCTCATGGAAGTAATGGAACTGAACATAGAGTATGTGTGTAAAAAACATGGATAGCTGTGATTTTAATTATTTGATTTCTCTGTTATTAAAAAAAATGGAGGAATTTATTTTAGGATTTTCTTGTATTCAAACTTATGAAATGCATTTGGCCCAGACCTTAGTTGTACAAACAACTGGATGTATCATTGTTCTGCAAAGTTACTTGGCTCTTTTTCTTAAAATATAATTCATAGTACTTTTAGTGAATTCTACAGCTGATTGCCTCTCTATGAAGAACGTTTTGCTGTCCCCTTACACACATTGTTTTAGAGAGCAGAACAGTATTAGTTTTTCTTCTTAGCTTTGCCATTAATGTACTTTTTTCTGACTTTGGAATATCTCCTTTCTATATTCTCTATCAATCAGTAGTACATGGATGGCAATGCAAATTCATCTTTGCAAATAATAATAATAATAATGGGGGGGGGCGACCAAGTAAATGCTTCTTAAAAGAGCACTGTGAGAAGTGCTGCATAATCTTTAGTCAAGTACATATGACTATTCTAGAGCTGGGAGCTTAGAAAAGTTAGTTTCTGTCTGCTCAGGATTTGCTGGGACTACTTTAACTTCATCAGTTCTAATAATTCTTTGTCCATTTTACTACCAGAATCTATTTTAAATTTTTGTTAAAGTTTGTCCCAGAAACTCTTTATAATCTTTCTTCTTTCCTTGTGTGCATTGCAGGTAAGGAAATAATTAAGTCAAAGTTTGCATGACAGCCCTGACAGGAATAAAAGATGTCTTATACGTGATTGCCAGACCCAGTTCTTGTCAAGTCAGGGAAAGAGAGTAGAGTATTAGAAATGAGGCAAAGGGGATGAAGAAGAGAAAGGAAATGGGCCAAGGCCTCCTTGTTTACAACAGATTAATATTCCAAGCGTATTGTCTGAACCTGAAATGCAATAATTACGGTTTAGTTAAGCTGGCTTTAGTTTGATTAGTGCTTGGATAGAAAAATATGCAGGCATACCTTAGTTAACAAAGCCTCTGTCAAAGAAACTCCTTTTTACAAAAAAATTTTATGGGAGCCCAGGCTAGCCTCCCTTTTTTCTTCTGTCTAGCTGAAAAGTTTTTTTGTAGCGTTGGCATTGGGAGGATAGTGAAGAAGCACTGGAGAAAAACAGATTATCAGTTTTAGTTTTTAGCAGTGTGCAGTAAACAATGCAATAAAGTATGAGACTGGGATTCTACTCTAGCCAATCTTACTATAGCTGTCTGTGCCTGCCTACAACAGAAAAAGTGAACAGTGCCTCTAGGATCTCTAAGAATTCATGAACAGCCAAACAGAAAGAAAAGGGGAAAGCATATAAGTCAGCCTCAGCAGCTACCTCCCATCATGTTGAAAAAGTATAAGTCTATAAATTTCACTACAAAATGGAAAACACATGCAAAGTGGAGTCTGTTGAAAAGAGAAACATCATTTCAGGATGCGTTTTGAAAGAAGCTTTCAAGTGGTGTCTAGAAGATACAAAAATAAATAGTGTTAGTTTTAACACTGTTAAAAAATTTCTGAAACATGTTGAATTGTCCTTCTTTTCTGCGAGGCAAGATCTTATCCCTATTATTTCCATGTTATTCCTGCCTCTGCTACCAAAGTTTCTTAAAAAAGAAAAGCCCAGGAATACACTGAGGGCCAAAACAGACTGCAGAAATAATCCATTTTGAGACCATTTTAACTGCCCTGGCTCAGTGCTAGGGAATCCTGGGAATTGTAGTTTATTGTGACACCAGAGCTCTCTAACAGAGAAGGCTCAATGTCTCACAAAACTATAGTTCCCAGAATTCCCTAGCATTGAGCCAGGGCAGTTAGTGGTCTCAAGCTGGATGATTTCTGCAGTCAGTTTTGGCCCTGACTTTGTTAACTGAAGTATACCTGTATTGGGATCCCATATTGCGCTCCACCCTGAAAAAAGGGTTGAACATATATTTACTTTTTTAAAAAAAGAATATGAACTTGAAGCATTTTATAGGGCTTACCATACAACTTGTTCTGACATTCAGGAGTTTTCCAGAACTAGCTGCTAAAGATTTTTGATCAGAAGCCTTGTTTCTAGCCATCGGGCCAAACAAAAGATGGATGGACCCTGCCTGCTTTGCTGCTCAGCTCTTTTTTGAGTGTCACAAGAGTCAGTCAGTCACGTTTTATTAGAGGTAATCTCTAGAACATATCAAAAATAAATAAAATATATTGGGGGAAAACCTGAAAACTCCATATACATATCAAAAATAAAAATATGGTTGAGGGCACAATAAAGATCTAGAATATACATTCCGGAATAAGTTAATGCTATTACCTAACAGCAGTTGTTGTAGAAAGAATGTTTTCCTTGTTTTTATTTAAGAAGAAAGCAAAAAGCAAGGGTTCAATCCTGTTTTGTTGCCTTCTCCTCTTCATTTTGATGATTCACTACACTGTCTGGCATTTTATCAATGTTGATGCCTATGACACAGTTGATGCTGTTTAAGTATGCTCAGTTTGTGAGTTCCCTCCTTGGATAAGATTGATGTGTTCTTTCCCCACTGAGGCGTACATAGTGACACCTGCCACTGTTGTCAAGAGTTCACAAGGTGAGCATGCTGCAACAGATCCTTCTGTTTTTGGTTGACTTTCTGGAAGCTGGTGCTTTGGGTGAAAGCCACCGATGCCCAAACCACCAGCGCCATGAAACTCAGCTTTATATCAAAGTTCTGTTTTCAGTGGTGGGAGCTGAATTAATACTAAGTGTGATAAAATTACAGGCAAGGTGCAGAAGCTCTGCACTGAGGTGTGATGCATGCTTTTGGGTCAGCAACAAGCACTCTGACCCATGGCAGAAAGGAGTTTTCTCAGTATCGTATTTCTCATGTACTTGATGATCATCTGTTAATACTGTTCAGATGGGTTAGATCAGGGGTAGGCAACCTTTCCCCTTTAAGGGCCGAGGGACTTCAGCTCCCAGAATCCCAGGAGCTATTGGCCAACATGGGACTATTGACCAACATGGCTGAGGCTTCTGGGAGCTGAAGTCCCTCTGCCCTTAAAGGGGAAAGGTTGCCTACCCCTGGGTTAGATACTCCTAAATATTCATTTGGATATTATTCACCCTAGTGTGCCAACACTTTGGCACTATCAATGATATGTCACAATTTTGCTACCCCCTACATTCTTTTAACACTGCCCCCTACCTTCTTTTAATCTTTGAACCTGTTTGGTTCCTTTTGAATATAGATGCCTCTTGTGCACTTGGTATTTGCTGTTTCTCTTCAGGATGCCAGTTGTGGCCTCTGAAGCAGATAAAGTTGTGTCTTTGAACATTGAAGACTATTTACCCAACTCTAGATAGCATCTAAATTTCCTTTGGAACTGTTGAAGGAAGCCAAATTAGTCTTCTCCTACAGAGGACATCATAGCAAACTTGGTACTGCTCCTATGGATGGCCAGGTTTCTCATGTTAAACACATTCTACCACTTGGACAGAATCTGGGTCTGAGGTTGAATCTTGAGCATGTGACTATCCATCTCACAATTCCACTATTGCTGAGTAGATTCCCAAGTAGCCACAAAGTCATGGACAGTGATAGAATAATAGAATCATAGAGTTGGAAGAGACAACAAGGGCCATCCAGTCCAATCCTCTGCATGCAGGAATTCACAATCAATGCATCCTTGACAGATGGCTATCCAGCCTCTGTTTAAAAACCTCCAAAGAAGGAGACTCCACTAGACTCCAAGGGAGTGTGTTCCACTGTTAAACAGCTGTTACTGTCAAGAAGTTCCTCCTAATGTTTAGGTGGAATCTCTTTTCCTATAGCTTGCATCCATTGCTCCGGCTCCTATTCTCTGGAGCAGCAGAAAACAAGCTTGTTCCATCCTCAATATGACACCCCTTCAAATACTTAAACAGAGCTATCATATCACCTCTTAACCTTCTCTTCTGCAAGCTGAATATACCCAGCTCCCTAAGTCTCTCCTCATAGGGCATGGTTTCCAGACCCTTCACCATTTTTGTTGCCTTCCTTTGGACACACTCTAGCTTGTCAACATCCTTTTTGAATTGAGATGCCCAGAACTGGATGCAGTATTGCAGGTGAGGCCTGACCAAAGCAGA
>CM034703.1:150203686-150214686 GCA_020142125.1 Phrynosoma platyrhinos
GAGAGGGCAAGTTGTCTTCCTCACCTTACCAAGCAGCTTGTCCACTGTCTCATATATGGTCCAATGTCTCATTTGTGTCTGAGTATAATTGTTAACATTTGCTGGAGATTTCAAACCTTTCCCATAGAGAGCAGATTTTCAATTCCACTCTATTTCACTTAAACTGATTGGAAGTGATGCAGATTAACCAGAACAAAATGATGTCCTAGAGTCTAGACATTTTTTTGCCTTACCAACACTTAAAAAATGAGTCAAAGAAAAATTGACCTAAACATGAGACAGGAAAGAATAAAAATGGAGTGTCCCAGTCATAACAAGCTAAAAAAGGATACCTATGAGCTGCTATGAACCCTGTCCTGGAATAAAGGTAGAATGAAAATATAATAAAATATTTTGGTGCAAGGGCAATGATGTTAAATGACTTGCATAGAGACAGATCATTCATTTTGAAAAAAGCTGCAAAAAAGTCCAAAGAGAGGTAGGATCTGCTCTAAGACTCTAGGTGGGCATAGCAGAACAGAAGAAAGATCTTATAAGACTGGATGGACACCATTAAACCAAATAAAAGACAGATGAAGTTAAAGATAAGATCTTCAATCTCTGTAGAGCAGCAAATGAAGCACAATAGTAATCACAGTGCTAGTCAGATCAGTTGCAGATCTTAAACCAGGGGTAGGCAACCTTTCCCCTTTAAGGGCTGAGGGACTTCAGCTCCCAGAAGCCTCAGCCATGTTGGCCAATAGTCCCATGTTGGCCAATAGCTCCTGGGATTCTGGGAGCTGAAGTCCCTCGGCCCTTAAAGGGGAAAGGTTGCCTACCCCTGTTCTAATATATCCATAAGAGGTGTGAAAGAATCTGTAAATGGGTCAGATATGATCAACTTCAAAATAAGTTGATCTATTTCCTGGACCCTCGCATAAGCTAGCAACCACATTGCAAACATAAGATGGCTAATGGACTGCACCAAGGAATTCCAAAAAAAGAAGAAGAAATCATCATGTGCTTTATAGACTAGCAAAGCCTTTGACTGCATAGATCATGAAAGGCTCTGGAATGCCCTTAAAGATATGGGAGTACCAACACCTCTGATAGTCCTGATGAGGAAACTGTACTCAGCACAGGAAGCTACTGTCAGGAGAGAACAGAACAGGGAGAAACAGAATGGTTCCCAGTTGGCAAAGGGGTCAGACAAGGCTGCATCCTATCACTCTATCTATTCAACTTGTATGCAGGACATATTATAAGAAAAGCAGGCTTGGACACAGAAGAAGGAGGAGTGAAAATAGGAGGAAGGAATATCAACAATTTAAGATATGCTGATGACACCATAATACTAGCAGAAAACCTCACAGACCTGGAATAACTACTAAGGAAGATCAAAGAAGAAAGTGCTAAGGCAAGCTTAAGGTTGAACATAAAGAAAACAAAAATAATGACCACTGAGGACCTTCACAAGTTCAACCTAGACAATGAAGAAATAGAAATAGTAAAAGAATTCCCATATCTGGGATCAAACATTGATAGAAATGGGGACAGGAAATCAGAAGAAGACTAAGAATGGGGAGGGTGGCTATGAAAGAACTAGAAAAGATTCTAAAATGCAAAGATATACAATTGAACACAAAAGTCAGAATCTTCTAAGCCATTGTTTTTCTTATTACTATATATGGATGTGAGTGCTGGACAGTTAAGAAAGAAGATAGAAAGAACAACAAATGAGTCCTAGAGCAAATCAAGCCTGAACTATCCCTGGAAGCCAAGATGACCAACCTGCGACTGTTGTACTTTGGATACATCATGAGACAGCACAACTCCTTGGAAAAAACAATAATGCTAGGAAAGGTGGAGAGAAGTAGAAAGAGAGGAGGGCTGCATGCAAGATGGATGGACTTTATTAGGGCAGTCATGGGTATGGGTTTGTGGGAACTAAGCAGAGCAGTGGAGAACAGAGAGTCTTGGAGATGTCTCATCCACAAGGTTGCCATGGGTCAAGATTGACTCAAGGGCAGTTAACAACAAAAAGCATAGGCATCAGGAAAACTGATGCACACATTAAGTGTCTTACATTAAACAGTGGGTTAGTGCTAGACCACAAAAGAGATTACTGCCCAGTTTGTCATAGAAACGTGTGTACTACGAGGGGGTATAGTAAAGTAATAATTATCACCCAGAAGTTGTTATGGTATGTTGATGAAATTTTGTCAGTGTCATTATCACCAGTGACTTTTTCTTTTCCCAAAAATCTAAAATCCTTTGCGGGGTCACCAATTTGATAATACAGATGACGTCATTCATGAAATGAAAGAGTGCTTTAAGGCACAATCTGCAGCCTTCTACAATAACGGTATTTGAAGGGCCAAGAAACACTGGGAAAATGTGTCAGTCTGGATGGTGACTATGTAGAGATACATTAACAACTACAAATCAAAACAAACTGTCAATTTTTTAAAAGGTGATAATTAAAATTTTCCGATGCACCCAATCTTCTATGGCTCATTCAGGCATTTCCAATTCATGTTATGAGATACTACAATAAAATAAAAAATATTTTTTTTATTTTAAATGCTGGTTGCCTTCAGCACTGAGTTGTGAGCAAATACAGAATGATTCAAAAAGAATAGTGAAAAAGTAAAGCTATGGGGTTTGCACCATTCTTTTTGAATCACCCTGTATTATATGTAAAGAACTTAACAAACAAAACACCACAATAAATGACCAGGCAGTTATTTTAATCTTGCCTGTAGACAACATTGTCCTCGTTCTGTTTTATCAAAATAGAGAAAAACACACACAAATTGCTTTTATATCAGAATTTGAGAAAGTCTCTGGTCTTAGCATGTACTATGAAAAACATGTCAGAAGATGTGCAGAAAGGTCCGAAGCAAAAGATAGGTGGCTCAGTAAGTGCCAGGCCCCAAAATTATTTGGAATTGAGGATACTTGCCACATTAAAACATCCTATCAGTTACAACTTTCTAGTTACCACTTGTTATATGGCAATTACCATTAGTAACAAGGGAATGGACAAAGTATTGTATTGTATTGTATTTATTTATTTATTTATTTATTTAATATTTAAGTCCAATTCCTCCCCTCCCAGAAAATTGGGATAAAAAATGGCTTACAGCTTAAAAAAACAATACAGTTAAAAACATACAAAAGTAGGCATTAAAATTGAATTAAACTAGTATAATATTAAAAAACATAACTCATTAAAAGAATAAAATGAAATTTAAAAGATAATAATGTTTAAAAACAGTACCTATTAAAACAGTTAAAAATCGTAAAACATTAAAACAATAAAAATAAGACTATATAGAGACCTTTAAAACCTTCAAATACAGCACCACAGAGCATTAAGAGCCCAACCTCAACTATTTGTAAAGGCCTGGCAGCACAAAAATGTTTTAAGTTGCTGCCGGAAGGGCACCAAGGACGAGGCCATCCTGACCTCTCTGGGAAGGGAGTTCCAAAGTCTGGGAGCAACCACCGACAAACCTGAGAAGGTGCTGGGATGGAGAGAAGAACCTCTGATGGACTCATATGGGGAGTTACGGTCCTTCAGCTAGCCTGGACCGAGCTGTGTAGGGCTTTATAGGTCCAAAACAGCACTTTGAATTATGTCCTGTATGTGGACCAGCAGCCATTGGAGCTGTTGCGATACGGGAGTTGTATGCTCCCTTTAGCCAGCCCCTCTCAACAACTTGGCTGCAGTTCTTTGGGCCAACTGAAGTTTCTGAGCACTTTTCAAAGGCAGCCCCACATAGAGTACATTACAGTAATCCGAACAGGATGTAACCAAGGCATGATCAACCATGGCCAGGTCTGACTTTTCCAAGAACAGGCACAGTTGGCGCACTAGCTTCAACTGTGCAAATGCACTCCTGGTCCCTGCCGAGACCTGAGCCTCCAGGCTCAGCACTGAATCCAGGAGTAATCCCAACTATGAACTTGTATTTTCAGGGGGAGTGTAATCCTATCTAACACAGGCTGAAGATGGTGGATTATCTTGATCCATTTCAGTCTGGTTCAGACCTGGCTATGGTACAGAGACAGCTTTGGTCACCTTGGTGGATGATGTCTGCAGGGAACAGGACAGGGGGAATGTGTCCCTGCAGGTTCTGCTGGATCTCTTATGGGTTTTTGATACCACTGGCCACGCTATCCTTCTGAGTCACCTTTTTGGGATGGGGCTTGGAGGCACAATTCTACAGTGGCTCCATTCTTTCCTGGAGGGGCTTGCCTTTTCCTGAGGCCCTTGCCTTGTTGTAAAGAGGCATTAATCACTTCCTTTACCTGCACCACCAGTCCTCCTCTGGCCTGTTTAGTTAGGCAGGAAGGGCAAGGGTTTAGTGTGCATGTGGTGGTTTTCACTTTTCCAAGGATTCTGTCCATATCCTCAGGCTGCACAAATTGAAAAGTATCCATCAATACTGGACAAGCAGGAGCCAAGGTTACATTCACCAGAACTGTTTTAACCCTGGTGTTTAAGACAGAGTGAATTCAAGAGATTTTATTTGTGAAATGGTGGGCAAATTCTTCACAACAAGCTGTTGAATGACTTACATTTTCCTTTGGACCAGAGCGTAACAGAACCCTGACCACTTGAAACAACTCTGCTGAACAGCTACAAACTATCCTGATTAGGCAGGACAGTGCCCATAAAATAACCATGTTACCAAAAATTACACATTAAGTTCTTTTAGTGTTCTTCTTAGATAGCTGTCTTAGTAATGGCACAAAACTACCCTGAAAATAAGGGTTCCTCAGCACAAACAGGAGATTAGGGAATAGCCAAGCTCCAAAGCTGCTACAGAGCATAGTAGCTGAAACATTTGCTGCAGATACTAAATAATGAACAAGAATCAACTTGGAGAGGGCTGAAAATTTCAGTGAGAAAATACACAACACTCAGAGGAGTGCCAACCACATAAAAAAGCTTAAACACTTAATTTATACAAATAGTGCTTAATACTGGGGAAAACAGTATTAAAATTTTCACATGAGTTCTGTTACCATTAATGCCATTGCTGTGCTATCCCTCAATCTGTGAAAATGACAAGTTTACATGATGTCAGAATGGCGAAGTCAAATATGTTAAAAAATCTTTATATTGGTTGACTTTTAACATAGGAGTCCGACTCAAAGAGCAATTGCAAAATGTGAAGGCTAACTGGATCCAAATCCATCCTATTAATTTTATACCTAACCCACTGAGCCACATTTAATTTACAAAATCATTAACATACCTTTAAAACATACCATCCTGTACAGAAAATAGTGCTAAAGCTTACTTTAGTAAGCTTATAGTGCTTCTTAGGACAGGGATGGGAAACATTTGACCTCCAGATGTTGATGAAATTTACATCATATTTGGCTAGAGTTGATGGGAGGTGCAGTCCAACTATATTTGGAGGGCTAAAAATTATTAATCCTTACTCCAGAGTATACAGTATCATAATAGAAACACAGTATGGCTGAGACAAATGATTTGTGATTAACAGAGGAACAGGATTTAGGAGTGACAGTTACACCAGAACAATGGGATACATTGTGCAAAAGTAAGAACTGTATCTGCAAAAGTAAAAAAATGACCCATTTTAAACTAATATCCTGGCTCATGGGGTTCCCCTGGCCAGTTCAATATGTCTTCTTTTTTGGTTCCCACACCACATTCCAATACTAATTTGTATGGTTATCCACTCACCTTGGCTTTAGGAAACATCCTTCCTCCTGTCTTGTCCCCCAGTGACTATAGTTAAAACTGAACTTATCTCTTCATCTCCACATCCCCAAGGTTTTGCATTACTATGGACATTCCCATACATGGACTTCTATAGAGGCCCATCCCTGGACTTTCCACTCTACCTCATGCATCTGAGGAAGTAGGCTCAAGTCTATGAAAGCTCATGCTACCAACTTTTCTTTTTCAGTTAGTTTCAGAGGTTCTGCAAGATCCCTTTGCATATTGATTTTCCAAACTAACATGTCTATCTTTGAATTAATACACACATACTATCTCATTCTGCCAAATTAGTTAGACCTCTGTTAATTCCAAATAATGAAGAAATTATGATACAATTTGCACAAATTTAAATACTTGATGGTTTTATAATATAATGCAACAATATTGGGCTGGTGTTCAGGAAAGCTGAGAAAATTACAGGGCAACAAATAGAAAAGACTTACACATTAAAAGATTACCTTTATACAGAGGTGGACTAGCTTATGAGTTGATAACATTGACTGAAAAAGTAATGAAACAAATCAGAACAGCAATGATATATGGCTGGAAGATGATTTTTATGAGACTTGACATAGGCTTCGTTTGTGCACAAACAAATCCAAAGATGTATATTTCCCCTGCAGATCTGTTTATAACATTGATTGACAAACTAATGAAATAAGTAAACAGTAGAAGAACTTATTAGGATGAATGTATCAATTTAGTGTATTGACATAATATATCATATGGTGAATTACTAAACACCCATTAAATTGTTTTCAGTATTGGCTATTTGGGATGTTGTTTTCCATAGTTAATTTCCCTTATATTGTTACATGTTGACCATCAACAAAAGTAATTTTTGGAGAAGGGAAACTCAAACAAAGCTTGCTGTATCTGACTCTACTGTGTCTCTGAAACAAAATAGTCCAGAACACATACCATCCAGAAAGTTACCCATTTAGCCAAGTAGTCCTGTTTTTGAAGACTTATGGTATAGCACAGGGTTTATCCACTCTCCTGCCCTGATTTCATTCTGGACAGACAACTAATATTTTCCTCCCCCAACAGTCATTTCTATTTTACACTCTCTTTGATTATTATATTTTTTTTCTGCATCAGTTGATGAACCAGTTCATAAAGCAGTTGATAAAACTTTATCTTTTTTCCAAGCCACTCTCATGTGTTCTCTTTCATGTTTACTTTTCCAAGTAGGGCTAGTGATAGCTTTGCTATCTGACCTGTCCCATCCTGAATAGGCATCAGTCAGTGTTAGAATCAGTCAAAGGTATTTCCTGTCACCCACCTGAACAAAGATAGTGTCTTTTCTGTGTTCTCTTTCTACTTCTATGGGAAGTAGGGTTGAATCTTGGTCTTCTGCACTGATGAAATTGCAGGATTCCAGTTTCACAATCTGCCATGAAAGTCCTCAAAAAATGCTGCTTAGTGCTTTCATGGCCAACATCCATAGGTTTTTGTGGTTTTTTTGGGCTGTGAGGCCGTGTTTTAGAAGATTGTATTCCTGGCGTTTCACCTGCATCTGTGACTGGCGAAATGTCAGGAATACATTCTTCTATCTAGAACATGGCCTCACAGCCCGAAAAACCCACAAAAACCTACAGACTTTGTTGGCTTGGTTGCTAAACCTCTCAGGGAATCATGTACACTTGGCAAGTGTTACTTCCTCCACAGCATTCCCCAAGGACTTTTCTGAACTCAAACACTGCTTGGCTGTTTTTTAATGTTCATTAAGCACTATATTCTGGGTGTTCAGTC
Source organism: Phrynosoma platyrhinos (assembly GCA_020142125.1). NCBI lineage: Eukaryota > Metazoa > Chordata > Lepidosauria > Squamata > Phrynosomatidae > Phrynosoma > Phrynosoma platyrhinos. The sequence continues at coordinate 150,211,188 of CM034703.1, forward strand.
TTGAGCAGAAGCATTATCTGGATGACCTGTGTGAGCACAAGGTTCCTTGAAACCAGCAACTCCATATCTAGGTGGATTACCCTGCTATTTTTCTGTGTGTGGAACTGCACAAAGACAATTAAGAAGAGGAAGAAAAATATTTATTTATACCCTGTTCTTTAGTCACAAAGGCTCTTAGAGCATCTTAGAGATTGTTAATTTGAGAGTTCCCTGCCACCAGGCTTACAATCTAAACAGATGTGACACAAAAGAAGAAGGGAATGGCAATGGGGAAGGGGATCAAGTCTAGCAGATATTGCCTGTTTGTCTCTCCCTCCAAGGCCAGAATGGCAACAGTTAAAATGGAGGGAGGGCTCTTAATCTGTACCTGGCTGACTGAGTGGTCATCTATACAGTCACATTATTTTTCCTCCAGGTGTCACAAGTTAATTTTTCTTGCTCTGGCATTTCTTTTATATACATACTGCTATGGTGGTCCATTAAGCTACTGAACTGAAATCTAGGGATCAGACTCCTTTAATTTTGCCCCTTAAGGGCTGGTGGTCTACAAAACCTTCATTACCTAGCTCTTGAGCAGTGCTACCTTTTTTGGGTCATAGACCCCTTCTGGAATCTGATGAAAGCTATGGTTCCTTTCTTCAGGTAAATAAACATAATTATATACACACAAAATTTTGCACACAAATTAATTTTATTGTATTGGAAACTAATTCCATTCACATAAACTGGAACAAAACAAAATTACAGTGCACACTTGAATAAAACTAATTTTTTTGCCATAAATTTTACTCTGATAGGAAGAATACAAAGTAACAGGAAGGAAATTAAAGAAATAACAATTCACCCATTTCATGGGCTCATTGATGTCCATGGAGCCCAAAGATAAGATGCCCTGCTCTAGAAGGTTCTGGATTTTGCTCTCTATGGAGGCAGAATCCATATGTGGGATTGCATGGATGAGTGCTACAAAAACAACAACCCAACAACGGCCAATAACCAGCATGTTTTCCCTCATTCTGCCCCCTGGTAATTGGTACTTGCTGTTGATGTCAGAAACTAAAGACATTCTCATAGTATGAGGTCCTTCAGGCTGCCTAGTTTACAGGCAAGCAAAGAGACAGAAATGGCTGATGCTTCAGATAAAGTACACTTGTTATGAATCAAAATATCACATTGCCGAGGAAGACAGGGAACTTCCCTGTGTTTCTGGAACTAGTTTATATTCTTATTTGGAATATAAGTCAGCTGTTTGGTTACATATTAAAATTACTTATGTGACTGTGCAGGAAGCAATCTATTCAAAAAACAGTAACAGAGGCAAAAAGCTCAAACAATGCTTTATGCTGACCTATTGCATTTCCATGCTAAAGGGTGGATGTATTGGAGGGGTCCTTAGTAGTTTTTTTATTTTAAAAAAGCTGAAAAAATAGAATGGGTAGTAATCCAGTCAATGCAGCCTAAATACCCTATATGTCCCAGGTCCTGTCTGATCTTGGAAGCTAAGCAGGGTCAGCTCTAGTTAGTATTTGAATGGGAGACTGCCAGTGAATACCAGGTGCTGTAGGCTATATTTCAGAGGAAGGAATGGGCAAAACTACCACTGAATATTTCTTGAAATGCATGGGGTCACCATAAGTCAACAGGCAACTTGAAGGCACAAATACACGCAGTAGTCCAATCACTTTTAATTTAATGACCTAAGGCAAGGATAGGCAACTGTGACCTACCAGATGTTTTCAGCCTACAGGTCTCAACAATCTTATCTAACATTGCCATAGTGAAGTTTAGTGAAGTGAGGAATAGAGGCCACCATTTGTCACCCCTCATCTAAGAAAAGTGTTGACCTTTTTAAAAGTGGATAACGAAGACAAGATAATTTTGTGTACTTGATAATAATTTCAGCATTAACCTCCTTTTTTAAAAACTTCTTAAAAAATCAGAATTAGAAATTGTTGACTTTAGCTCAGTTTGAAGCCAGCAAAGTCAGATGCTCTGTTGGATCTTTATTAGATATAATAAAATTATATGGCAAAAGACAAGAGAATTTTGTGTACTTGATAATAATTTCAGCATTAACCTCCTTTTTAAAAACTTCTAAAAAAATCAGAATTAGAAATTTTTGATTTTAGCTCAGTTTGAAGCCAGCAAAGTCAGATGCTCTGTTGGATCTTTATTAGATATAATAAAATTATATGGCAAAAGCATATAAATCACATGATTATATTAAATACATCTAGGGCATTTCCTCCTTGAATTTATATCTGGAATTGTGGTCAAATCTCCTTGATAGCATTTTCAATTCCCTCACAACTTTAAAGGAATGTAAACTTTAAAGGGATGGAAAATACATAAATATGGTTGGGATCTAAGAATATTGATTCCCCCCCCCCCTTGCTTGTAGTCTTCACAGAGAATTCAAGGCTGAAAAATATAGTGAATCTATATTTAGTATGCAGCAAACTTAGAAGTCCTTGGATGTAGTTATTCCCAGATATCAGATTCCTTCTTCAGCTGTTTGCAACAGGCTTCTGTCATCCTTCATAATTTCTGAAACTGTCTGTGAAATAATGCATGAGATCACAAACCTATGGGAATATAGTTATTCTTTAAACTTGTTTATATTGTCTTTCTGCTTGTCAAGACCAAAACTGATTGTAGGATGAGAGTTCAGGTGTTTCTGTAGATGAACAACAAAAGGTGTTTTTGTATGCACTTGCTGCACATTTGTTGGTATTTCATTCTAGTGGGGCATGCTTCTAAGATTGTTGCCTGAACCAAAATTTGAAACGCTAAGAAAGGAGTATCTTATTGAATCTAGTACTTTCTTAGGATCTGTGTAAAATATGCCACCTGCTTTATGTGAGTGCACATTTTGATTTCTTTTTGTAATTTGGAGTTTTTCAGAATTTTAATAAGTTTGAATTTCCAAGGAAGGCTATGGCAAACCACCTCTGAGGGTGTATCTACATTGTAGAAATAATAATAATAATAATAATAATAATAATAATAATAATAATAATAATAATAATAATAATTTATTCACTTCTATCCCACCTTTCTCCCACCACAAGGTGGCGAAGAGCAAATTTAAAACAGCACAATTTTTAAAACAATACAAAAGCTTTAAAATGTATAAATATAAAATTTGAAAAACAAATAATTTTAAAAGTTAAAACATCCATGCTTTAAAATGTAAAATATGTTAAAAACTCTATACAAATCTTAAAATCTAAACAGCTTTCAAAGCCCAACCCTTGTCAGTTTGAAAAATGCTTTTATCTGCTACCGACCAGGGATGGGGCCATCCTGGCCTCTCTAGGGAAGGAGATCCAGAGCCTGGGGGTAGCTCCCGGCCAGGGAGCAGGAGTCTCCCAGCACCACTTTCTGAGAGCGCCCCTCCAAGACAAAATGGAGCCACTGTAAAACAGTACCTCCAAGCCCCATTCCAGAGAGGTGACTCAGGGGGGTTGCAGATTGCCAGAAATAGTGCAAATTGAGT
>CM034703.1:150228020-150249106 GCA_020142125.1 Phrynosoma platyrhinos
CTTGCAATCAACAGAGTCAGCATCTTAACCACTTGAGCTACTGCATCCTTGCAATGCAATACAATCCTTGCATTGCTGTATCTTAGAACAGTATATTATGGTTTATGGGCAGTCACCCATCCTTCTGTGCCTGTGCTGAATTAGGTCTGGAACATTTAAAACAGCCTCCTTTCCCTGTTCAGCACCTTCCAGATGTGTTGGATCACTACTGCTAGTGAGCATCAAGTGAGAGAGAAGAGAGGAGCCACAGTTTGGATATGTCCTTAGGGGTTGGTTTTGAACACTCTCCTACTCAGAACTTGGAGAAATTATGTTTTTTTGTCCAGAGCTCCCAGACTCCTTCAGCCAGCATAGCCACAAGTCCCAAACAGTCAGTATTCCAAGTTCTGTTGCTGTTGTGCTTTCTTCTGTCATGTTAAAAGCAGTTGTATGGAGCGTCCTTACCCATATGACTGCTTTGGTCAGACCTCACCTAGAATACTGTGTCTTAAGTATGAGTACAACAGTTCAGGAAGGATATAGACAACTGGAACTGGTCCAGAGAAGGGTGACTGAGGTTGTCAAAGGTCTGGAAACCAAGCTTTACAAGGAATGACTTAGAAAGTTATGTTTAACTTGGAGAAGACTGAAATGTGACTTGATATGTGAGTAGTGCCTTCAAGTTACTTGTTGACTTATGGTGACCCCATGATTTTCATAGGATTTTATTTAGCAATATCAATAGCATTTACATTTCTATTCCACTTTATAGTGCTAAACACTTTCTAAGTGGTTTACAACGTATTAGCCAATGGCCCCCAACATTTTACCAACATATGAAAGGATGGAAGGCTGAGTCAACCCTGGAGCCTTGGAGGATTGAACTCACTACATTTTGACTGCATTACCAGCATTTAACCACTGTGCCACCAGGGTTCCTTAGGGCTCTTAGAAAAGGAATACTCAGAGGTGGTTTTCCCGGTCCCTTTCTCTGAAATATAGCCTACAGCACCTAGTATTCATTGGTGGTTTCCCATCCAAGTATAAACCAGGACTGACTGCTTAGCTTCCAAGATAGCTGCCTTTACATATCTGAAGGGTATCTTCTAATGTGTAGAAGATGGAGCAAGCTAGTTCTCTGCTTCTTCAGAGACTGGAGCATGCACCAATGGATTAAAATTACAAGCAAAGAGATTCTAGTTTGGGAACATTAGCAAGCATTTCTTTACTGTAAGAACTGTTTGACAATTGAATGGACTGCCTCGGAAGGTAGACTCTCCATCTTTGGAAGTTTTTAATCAGAGGTTTGATGCGTATCTTTCAGGAATACTCTAGTTGTGTATTCCTATATGGTGGGTTGGCCTAGTTTGCCTTTGTGGTCCCTTCCAGTTCTGAGAGTCTGTGATTCTGTGACCTTGGCCAGTCCCTCCACATCCTTTTAGTAGCTGAGCTGCGGATGGCAGGAGAGTGCTGGCCATGGCTAGGCTAAGGTTCTTTTTACAATTGAGAGTTTTGTCCCTTCTCTTATGGTTTTTTGTGTCCTTCTTAAAATGGTCTTTTTTTTTTTTTTTTTAGCAGGCATATGAATTGCCAAACTGAAAGAGTTTTTCTCTGAAAAACTGATTTTGTTTTCATTTCATGTGCTGGGACCTCTTACTGTGAATTTTTAATTCTTCTTTCCTGGATGTAAATACTAAGGGGCTCTACACACGGCCCCTAAGGGGTGGCTCCGTGCCGCCCCTGGGAGTGCTGAATCAGGGCTGCGGCAACCGCACGCTGCAGCCCCAGTCTGACACTTTGCCACTCCAAAAAGAGCTGGCAAATGCTGCTACTTTTTGGAGTGGCAAAAAGCTGTTTTTGCTGCGGCGGCAGCGACTTTTCTGCACTCCTTTGGCACAGTGTGTCTAAACACTGCGCCAAGGGAGCACCCTGATGCCGCCTGCCATCTGTTTGTGTGGGCGGTGTGAGGATGACGTGGGGGTGGAGTTGGGGTGGCTGGCATGCAGTCAGCACACCCCAACTCCACCTGCAGGCTGGCCCTTTTGACTGGTCTGTACTGGTCCTAAGTGTCTTAATAGTATAGTAGCAAGATTGCTGCTAACACTGTAAGACCATGCTCTGTATCTTTGTACTGCTTCACTATTAGCATTTAACTTTCCCTCTTTGTTATCTAGAGAGCTAATTTTTATATGGATTAACACTAATCTGTTTTCTTTCCTTAGGTTTCTTTTGAATCCCATTCGTGTGTGTTTCTGTGGAACATCAAGTGGCTGTTAAAATGCTTGAGGAGGGAACAGAACTCAAAGAATTTTGTCTCTCTTTTTTTTTTTTTTACAACAGTGCCCAATTCTCAGAGAATACCTCTTAGTGGTTGATTTGTTGATTCGCAGGGAAAATACAGTGGTAATTTTTTAAAGGTCTTATGGCAACATAAAATGGGTGTTTTTTGTAACATCATGGCTTCTTTCTTTTCCCCAGTATAATTTTTAGCAGTGATGGAGGAAGTGACAGAATTTTTTTTCTAGTGGCATGTTTGTGTACGTATATTGCTGTGGATTTTTTGATGTGTATTTTCCAGGACATTAATTAATATAGCAAATTAACTGATACATTATCAGTCAAAGTAGGGAAGTGAAATGAATACAGTGGCCTCCAAATCTAAAATCCAAATTGTAATTTACTTGGTTCCTATAACTACTGTATCAGTCTAGAAATTTAGGTCAAAAAAATTGACTCAAAAAACCTGAGTCGACTTATCCATGGATCAATGTAGGTACTGTACTTTAATTCTCATAAAAAAAAGGAGCCATCCCCTGGTGAAAGGCAAGAGTGCTATCTGTCCTGGAAGCACTGATCCCCCTCTATTCTTTCGTCCATCCAGCCTTTAGTATGAGCGCAAACATTTATGCCTGCTGGAATTTTATAAGTTCTTTGGCATTGTTTTCCTTTGCTTTGTCCTTTAAATCCTTTGTTAGATGTCCCTAAGTTTTACCCTTGACTTACCCATGGGTCATATCAAAATCCATAATTTTGGTCCCCAAACTTGCCCTCGACTTATACATGAGTCGACTTATAGTTTAGTATATACAGTATTCTTAAGATGTGCACACAGTATACACACAGCTTGCAAAGCATGCTAAAGTTAAGGTGCAGTCTTGTACACTCTTACTGGGAGTAAACTTTGATGGGATTGCATTGTTGCTATGCTAACACTTTTTAGTGTCTTTACTTTTCCACTTAAAAATGAAAGGCCCAATTCTGCTGGTACTGGATCCTCCTATACATCCTTGAAACTTGGTCAGGGGTTGAGATATAAAGGGAAATAAATGGAGGTGCCGATGTTAAAACTAAAGGTAAAGATGTATGCAAGTACAAACATGATATGCTAATAGGTTGAGTGCTGCCACCCATCAATATGGGAAGATAAATCTAAATTTTTGTAGGAAACATTGTACATGAATGATCTATTACAGCACAAAACACAAGTTGTAAAGCAGATAGGAAGCAATCACATTGAGAAATTGACTTGTCATTTTTACTGAATCCTTGGCAAATCAGTCCTGTTAGTTAATTTTTATTCTATCTTTCCTGTTAATTTGTTTTAATATTTTCATTTGTTTAAATATGTTAATCTTAGAACAGTATATTATGGTTTATGGGCAGTCACCCATCCTTCTGTGTCTGTGCTGAATTAGGTCTGGAACACAAAGAAGGAGACTCCATCACTCTCCAAGGGAGTGTATTCCATTGTCAGACAGCTTTCACTGTCAGGAAGTTCCTCCTAATGTTGAGGTGGAATCTCTTTTTTCTGTATTTTAGCTTTCTTGTTAATTTGTTAGGTTTAGCAACTTTATGGTCTAATAATATGATGTATTAGGATTTTTTGGTGCAGACTAAGTCCACCCTGCCTTGACTTCTCAGATGATGCATTGATAGTCTCCAGATTGAACTGAGAATCTCTTCATAGAACAATAATAGAATCATAGAATTGGAAGAGACCATATGAGCCATCCAGTCCAACTTCCTGTCATGCAGGAACCCACAATCAAAGCACCCTTGACAGATAGCCATCCAGCCTCTGTTTAAAGACCTCCAAAGAAGGAGACTCCATCACTCTCCAAGGCAGTGTATTCCATTGTCAGACAGCTCTCACTGTCAGGAAGTTCCTCCTAATGTTGAGGTGGAACTTCTTTTTCTGTAGTTTGAATCCATTGCTGTGGGTCCTATTCTCTAGAGCAGCAGAAAACAAGCTTGCTCCCTCCTCAATATGACACCCCTTCAAGTACTTAAACAGGGCTATCATGCCACCTCTTAACCTTCTCTTCTCCAGGCTGAACATACCCAGCACCCTAAGTCTTTCCTCACAGGGCTTTATGGTTTCCAGACTCTTCACCTTTTTAATCTCCTTCCTTTGGACATGCTCCAGCTTGTCAACATCCTTTTTGAATTGTGGTGTTTTTGCCTTCTCTCATGCTTCACAGAGGTGATTTATTTTGTTTTTGTTGTCAGACATATGGCAAGTTTATCTGCTCAATTGTCCTTGGTGGCTTAATTGTAAAAATAATTATTTTAAATACTTTTTAAAAATAGTGTGAAGAAGTGAGTGAGGCAGATGGCTTTATGATTAAAATAAAGTCCAGTCAGTCACTCTTACACAGATCAGAAAACCAGCAGAACTCAGTGTCCCTGAGCTTGTTTGCATGGTGGGGATACTGTTGTATCCCAGCCCAGAAGACCAGCTCTCAGTTAAATGTCAGCTCTTCACTTTACTTTACCTGGACACACGCTTACAGTGCTGGCAGTTCTCTATTAGTTTCCAAATGATCTCATTTACAGTGTTCAAGTTGTGTCTGTTCTCTTTTATAGTGCTGCCCTGTTTAGATTTCTCTAGTTTTAGTCAACACAAAGCATGTTTACAAGGACATTAAAGGAAAGTGAAAAGGGTAGACCTGTAAATGCCAAGGGAAAGGAACCATTTACTTCCATTAATGTTAGGAAGTGGTCAAGAGGGCTTTTAGTACCACTCATGGTGCCCTGTTTGCAGAGAACTCAAATATTTGACCTCATGGTTCAGAGTCAGGTTTGCAGATCGAAATGGGGTGGTGGAGAGGAGTTTAAAAAAGCATCATGCTCTCTGAGACATGGAAGAGATGCGGTGGCTTAAGTGGTTAAGACACTGACTCTGTTGATTGCAAGATTGGCAGATTGGCAGTTTGAGGCCTGGGTGTTGCATGATGGGGTGTGCTCCCATCACTAGTCCCAGCTTCTGCCAACCTAGCAGTTCAAAAAAGCATGCAAATGCAAATAGATAAATAGGTACCACTTTGGTAGGAAAGGTAGACAGCGTTCTGTGCAATCATGCTGGCCATATGATCACAGAGTAGTCTCTGGCAATACTGGCTCTTCAGCTTAGTAATGAAGATGAGCACTATCTCCTATGATTGGACATGACTTGACAGCCTTGTCATTGGGGAATACCTTTACCTTTATCTCTCTGAAGGCTTCATGCTGTCCAAGAGAAGTGTGCGCCCTGTCTTAGGGAGGTCCACCTTATATTTTGACTAGCAGTGGAAAATAGGAAAATTATTTTTCATGAAAATGACATATTTATAAGTTCCCCCTTCCTTTTCTTTTGAGATGTTGAATCTGAAAACTTAGCATTTTGCTATGACTTGTCAAGTGGCGTAGTGCTGATATCGGGAGAGCTAGACACCTTTACAGTGTGAGTTTTTAGACTTGTGCAAATGAAAACAGTGAAGACAAAAGTCTTGATAGCCTTTGTTATTTAAATCTGATACAGATTTTGAAATATATTTCTATTGTCGTTGTGCATTTGATGTTGTCATTTAACTTTTTTCAAATGTGATTTTATACTGTTTTTAGATTATTTTGATTGTTTTACATTTTATTGTAATGGTTTTTAAAGTGTTTTTATCTGTTAGCCACTTTGGGTCCCTTCTGGGAGAAAGGCCACATACAAATGAAACAATTAAATAAATAAATTGTTATGTGCCTTCAAGACGCACATTATCATACTGTATTCTCTTTGTTTCAAATCTTCTAGTCAGTCTTGTTATCTAGTCTGTGATCTCACATGATAGGTCTCTCCTGTTGCTATCAAGTATTTGAATTCAGCCTTCTGACATTTCTTAATTAGAGTCTGGGACTTTGGTGGTGCTCTGAGATTGCAAAATGTAGCTTCACATGGGCTTGCAGCAGTTCATTGTTTCTTGTGCTGTTCAGGAAAGGCTGATTAAATATTTTAATGAGAGCAATGGATGATTTGATTTAATTGTATGGTGGTGATGGTGGGAGAGGAGTAAACTTTTAAACATTACATCTTGCTCTAGTGATTTCTTTTCAGATAACAAAAGGTTTGGCCAAAATGTATTGCTTTGAACCTTAACGGTTCTGGAAAAGGATATGAGAGATAAAGGAACATCTCTCCCCCACCAATGTGCTTGTGGTTACTATCTGATTTTTGTACTAAATATGGAAAATGGGGAGATTTTCAGCTTCATTCTCCCCACTTACCCTTAGCCTTACAGCTCTTCTAGACTAGTCTAAAGAAGTGTGAGTTTTTGAGATATAGATCCTTGGGTTTTAAGTGGTTTTACTGGTTGTGGTTGTGTTTCTGTCTATTTGTTCCATTCCTGATTCACTAGAACATTATAGTGTGTGTGGTTGCATATGAGAAAGAGAGAGAGAGAAGAGAAGGATTTTTTTTTGTTCTGTTTTGATATGTCTTGGAATTAAAAAGAATTTGTTCAAGGGTGGGAATAAAATGTTGAAGCCGCTAACACAAAATAGTGCAGGACAATAGAAATGTTTTTGGGATTTAAAAACAACAACAACACTTGAGAACTACAGCAGTTAGTACTTCAGCCTCCTGACGCATTTGCCCTGTCTGTAGAAGCCTTTAGATGAAGGTAAAAAGAGGTTGCACTTCACTGCCAGGCAAGGTGTCTGGTGAATCACAGGTAACCTCTGTTGACATGGCCTTGGAGATCACTAGCGCTTCCCTTTCTAAAAATGTCTGACCTGACCTGTGTCTGCCTTTGACAGTGTCCGTGTGCGTGTGGGGATTCCTAGGAGCCTGCCTTCTCAAGGCTTAGTCACATACCCAGAGGGGATTTTCTTTTCCTTTCCTTTCTCTACCAAACAACTCTTGACAGATAAGAATTGGGCTTGTCTCCTGGGAAGTTTGAAATAAGCCTCTGCATATCTGCTGAGAGATGGGGAAAGGGGGGATTTAAGGGAGTAAATGACTGTGATCTATATTTGCAAGAAGTCTGCTGAAGGGATTTATTTCCTTGATGAATTTGGAGAATATTTGTCCAACATGTCATGAAGCCTTGCTGAATTGCATCAGATCTTTCTAACGTCTCTTCCATGTTGTCGTCTGTCACATTTAACTGTTCTCTCAGCACCTATTCCACTGGGTCCTTCTTGCCATTGCCTTTGAAGTTTGTCCCTCTATGACAGATGCAGGATAATTAATAAAAACAGAATTTATTTCTGTCCTTACCATTCACTTGTGTGTCGTTGTCCCCCTCTCACTTTTTTGGTGTTTCCTCTAACATCAAGGGGGGCAGATTTCAGCTTTCCCAGATTTATTTTGTTTGTTTCATGTGTGTTTTTTAAAGTAGAATTTTAAGGTCTAACAACCAAAGTGAGATACTAGCTCAATGTCAAGAGTATAGGCTTGTTATTTATTCATTTATTTAAGGTATTGCTGCATTGCTGTCCAGCCCACAAGGATTACCAAGGCGATTAAAGCCCTAGTTCATCTTCAGGAAGGTTTTGGAAAGAATTTTGAAAAATGTTTTGCTGCTTGTCAGGCCCCTAGGTTAGATGAACTCAGGATCTACTTAATATAAAGCACTTCCCTGGGTTGCATGCATGGTCTGAATGCATGCAAATTGCTTGCATTCTGAGGTTCTTACATTGGACTCTACAACTACCTATTATTGGAGCTAAACAAACAAACAAAAAAACAAAAACAAACAAGTTAATATAAACCAGTTAGTTTATATAAACCTTTTACAAATTTGGATCACTGAGACTGACAGATAATTCACAGAAAAACAGCCATGACAAATTTGTTTTCCTTGCAATTTTATTTGTTCTTTGGATTCGGAAAGCTGAACTGTTGGGGATCAGAAATCCTTGACTATCTATTGCACATTACCCAGAGATCTAACAAGATTCTTATCTACCTTCTACCTACCCCAGTTCTATGCTGCTAGTTCTTCTTTGTGGTCTCTGTGACTCACACAGATGGGTCACCTGTGCCTGAGCAGTGCATCATCCAGAACTTTCTAGAGCTATTACATAAGTGTTTTGGGCAGTAGCCCTGCCTACTTCCCACATACCCTACCATCAAACCTCCCACTTAAATCCTCATTTCCTTTCTGTCCACCGCAGGAGGGGCACCACAGCAGGAACACTAAAAATCTTGTTTTTTTGTTTGGATTTTTGATAAATTTGAGTTGGACTATTTTTCTCTGACTTTGATTCTGTCTTAGCTTGTTTGGTGTTGGTTACTGTGCTTGTTGGGCTTAGATTGTTTGACTTTGCCTCGTGTCTTCACTCTCAGTTTCTATCACTGGTTTCATGATGGCTTCTACAAGTAATTTTAAGAAATCTTCTGGCTGTGCTGATAAAATTTCTGGAAAAGATGGGTACTCAAAGTGCCTTCTGTGCCTCAGAGAAACGTTCAGTCCTACAATCACTGCCAGGCATTTACTCTGCAAGCTTGGAGGAACAGAGAGGTGAGATTGAAAGCCCTTCTTTATGACCATGCCTTTACTACTGTTTCTCATGTTGTGGAAAAGAATTATCATCAGACCACTTTGTTATTGACAGTTCACCTCCTCCCCTCTACCTTGAGCCTCTTCCATTCCCACTCAATTCACCTTGTCAGTCTCTTTGGCCCTAAAACAGTCTGTTTTGGAGTTTTCTACACCTTTTAAGTGGCATCACGTAGGGACCAGACCGGTTTTGGAATCAGCTGTGGTCTGTCCTGTCACTCTAGATTGGTCTCTTGACACCAAGTGCTGTCCATTGGTACTGTCTGTCCATCCCAAGCAGAAAAAGCACATCAAAAAAGAAGACGGATCATTAAGTTTGTTTGCTTCTTCCACCCCCCTGAGGGGAGGGAACATCTGTGATTACAGTGGGAATGATGTCTCCACAGGTGTCAGTTTCTTCTCCTTGATCCTGAGTGCAGGAATCAGCCCTGGTGTAGTTTCAACAGCAGCTGTTCTCTCCACAGTTTCTGATGCAGAGGTGATCTTGAATTGAGAGATAAGGGATTCTCCCAGTGTTGCCCAAGACCCTATGGTTTCACATCAGCTGCTTCTGTTACCAATTACCCATTATAGAGCATCCACCAGTTTCTGTACTAGCTGCTTCTTTGCCCATTGCTATTGAGTTAGATTCGAAGCATTGCATTCCTTCTGCTCATTTGGATTCTTCTGTCTTGATCACCATCTTGATTTAGGCACACATCCAAATCTAGGTCTTTTTCTACCTCTGGTTCCTAGAGAGCTCAGTCTTGAAGCCCTCGGTCATGATACTCACCTCGATACCATTGTGATACTGAGATACGAGTTTTCCCACAAACACCAATGTCTACATTGGTATCATGAGGAAATGTAAAGATGTTTGTTCTGCTTTCGAGTCCTACCCTCTGGACTGTGCACTGACCCCTGCGTTTTCACAAAGTGCATGCCTGTGGTGGTTGTCATCAACAAGTTGTTATTCTTTTTCCCTACGTAGACAACCAGTTACTTGTTGTGAATACATACAACCAACTGGTTTTGGACATTCATCTGACTTTGACACTGCTACACAATCTGGGACTCACTGTGAACCACGACAAATCCCATTTGAATCTGTTGTAGTACATAAGCTTTATCAGTGCCCTATTGCACTCTCACTCTTAGGGGGGCTGCAGATGGGGGTACAGAGCCGCCCCGGGAATTGGTGGATCAGGGCCACGGCAACCCCACACCATGGCCCTGATCCTCCCTCTTACCGCCCCAAAGGGCGCCATGCGGCTCTTTGTCACCCCTTCCAGTGCAGCGCATCAGGACTCTGCGCCGGGAGGGTGTCGGACGCTGTTGGCATGGAGTTGGGGCGGCTGGTGTGCAGCTGCCCTGCCCCATCTCTGCCTCCAGGCTGGCCCTTTGGGCCGATCTGTAGAGGCCCTTAGTTTGCCTTTCTGCCAGATGACAGGTACCTAATTCTCCACAGGGCCTCTCTTTGTTGCTTTCACAATAGGCAGCTGCCAGAGATATCCCAATCGCTGTGGGATACATGGCCTCCATTGTGTTCTTCCCAGGCTTTGAGTGAAGCCCCTATAAGCCTGGATCCTGTCCTGTTTCAATAATCTAACAGACTCCCCACACAAAAGATTAATGATCTCTTGGTACCTCTTTCTCATTTTCTATGCTGGTGGTTGTTCCCGGGACATATCCAGAAGAGGATGCCATTCTTGCCTCCCCAACCCACAGTGACCATCACTAGGAGTGTATCCTAGAAGGATGGGGTGCTCATTCTGCGGGACTCATGGTAAGGGGCCACTGGTCTCTTGATGCAAAGGTCCTCCACATCAATACCCTTGACATTTTGGCAGGTCTGAAAGCCTTTCTGTCTTTCAAGTAACTACTTGAAAGCTGTACAAGTAGTTTCAGACAACAATACTGTAGCCTTCTACCTGAACAAGCAGAGGGGCACCTGATCATGTACTTTTCTCTACCTTGCGCTGAATTTATGGGACTGGTGCATTGCACGTGACATTCTCCCTTCTGCTATTCACTTACCTGGAGAGGAAAATACCCTTATAGATGCTTTGAGCAAACACTGGTGTCATGTGATGATGTGGAAACCCTTTGAGTCATCTCCCACAATTGTGGAGTACCGACCATAGACCTGGCCACATTACTCCAGAACATGCAGTACAAGATCTTCTGCTTGAGAAATCTCAGAGAGATGGGCTCTTTCAGAGATCTGTTCCTGTTCAGTTAGAGAGACCATGTACTTTATAGCTTCCCTCCATTCCCTCTTATCACCAGAGTGATTTGGCAGGACAGGGCCAAGTGTCTACTGATCATCCCATGGTGACCCAGGCAACCATGATTTGCCCCTCTTCTACATCTCTCTGGCAGTCACTCTTGGAAACTTTGGTTGCCTCCAGACTTACTTTCCACAATGGCTGGGTGAAGCAAACAGATCTCTAAACAATCAAACCCATGTCTTGGAGATCTTAGAGGATCTTCCTCTGATTACATTGCCTGACTCAGTTAGACATATTATTGCTGCTGCTTAGCAATTGTCCACTTGCCAATCATACACCTACAAGTGGCATACATTTCCAGTTTCCTTCAACTTAAGGAGGTTTTGGTGACAAATGAAAATGTTGCCCATGTTCTGGACTTTCTGGTCTCTGAGTCATCTAGAAGTTTATCCCTTTCCTCCATCAGGTGTTACTTAGTAGCTAGATCATGGCACTTCTAAGCCCTCCTGCTTTTTGAATTCTCTGATCAAATTGTTCTTGATGGGTTATAAAATTTTTACAACCTCCTGCACAAGAACCAACTGTCCAGTGGACCCTAGAGTTGGTCCTTTCCCAACTGTCCAAGAAGTCCTTTGAGCTTATGGCCTCTTGTGACCTCAGATTACTCACCTGGAAAACACCTTCTTAGTAGCAGTTACCTCAGCCAGTTGAGCAAGCGAGCATTTGGGGTGGATCAGCCTTATCTCCACTTCCATAAAGATAAAGTTGTCCTAAAGCCTAACATTTTCTTTTTGTCAAAGGTTGTGTCTACATTCCATCTAAATCAGGACATTTGTTCTTTGCTGTTTTTTCAGAATCCTACCGTGACTGTCTACAGTGAATGTCAATATTTTTCTTTAAGACTTAAATGTATTCATGGAATGGAGTTGTAGCTTGGACTGGGGATGGGGGCTGAATATTTGGCCCATAGTAAATAAATATTCTAATGCTCCCACTTTAGTACTCTGTCATTGTCTCCTAAGAGCACTGTTTACAGAAAGCAGCAGTGCTTCTTCTGCCTTGATCTACTATAACTGTTGTTGCTTTATGACCCTGCCAGTTCTTCTTCATGGCCTCTGTGCCTGACACAGTAGGGTTTGCACCTGCGTGGAGAGTCCATTCGGGAAACTTAAAAGCTGAAAAGCTGAGCAGATTGGCAGGAACCCCACCCACTGAGCATTCTCAATCCCGCCAGTGTAGCTCCTCCTTCAGTTCTCTTTTGTCCTCCATAAGAGAAGCTGCTTGAATTGCTCTCTCGCTGAGTTTTCCTCTTGTGTATGGTAGATTACCATTTTATTGTTCTTGTTCTTTTTCTTATTTTATTTTTTCTTGATTCCTGAGCTGCCCTTGTCTCGCAGAGCTAGAACTGGTGATTTTCCCCACTATTTTTTCTGCCCAGCTGGGCGTCTATGTTCTAGGCCTCTTACGGTCTCCAATTCTCTCTGTGTGACTTATAAATGTAAAGTTGCTCTTACTGATGGTCATTCTAAATACCTTTTTAGTTTGGACGAGGGACATATTTCTGAGCATTGTTCCATTTGCCATTCCTTCACTACTCAAACTCTTCGTAACAGAGCTCAGAGTCTAAAACTTTTTTGTTGGGAGCGCTCTCTTTCGGTTGCTCAGAAATCTTCTTCTCACCAAGATCCCTTGGTCTTAATCCCTACTCTAAACTTTCCTGAATCCCTAAACTCTTGAAGAAATTGGAGGCTTCTACATCTTTGTTGACATCGACACTGACTACAACTTGAGCCTTGACCTCGACCACGCCTCGTTCAATCCCAGCTCCTTTAGTCTGACATCGATTCCACTTTCTTTGATACCGATGTCTTCGGCATCAACAATTACTAGCCAACTGCTAGTATGGATTCCCATAGCTCCACTGAACTTCTACTGGCCAAACACTGCCACCTCAGGAGGTTCCTTCCATCTCTCAGGATAAGCACCATTCACATAAAGTGAAAAGGAGATCGGCATCGACAGGAGATTTTGAGGTAGAGAAGGCTAAAAGAAAACAAAAATCCAAGCTTTTTGTACCAGCAGCGTCAGCTTCTTCTATGGCTTCGGTACCAACCAACACGCCTGCAGCAGTGTTGGAAACCGCCATGGTGTTTTTACTCCCACCTACGGTATCTTCAGCTTAATCTCCCATCTCAGTCCCTCCTATGGACTCGACATCAGGGATGCTGACATCGGCTGCACTAAGTGGGGCTTCAGTATCGACTTCCCAGCCCACTTCTTCTGTGCCTCTGACTGTGCTGATGATACCTATACTGCCTCTGGTCCTGATCTCGCAGATCTTTGTCTCTTTGAACCGGGCTCATAGGCTTTCATTTTCACCTCCACCCTCGAGGTCTCACGCAGCCTCTCATCATGGTCCCATCACTCCCCGATACCATTTCAGGATCGAGCTGACCTCTCTGAATCATCTTCTCAATTCTATTATGGGGGTTCACCTTTTACTTCAGCTTCTTATTTGGAATGCTACCGGGCTGAAGAATATTGGAGAGAGCGACCTCCCTCCTACAGGTCCTACTCTCCTTCGTACCGAGATCGATACCATCACAGAGAATAGTGCTACCACTCTCCATCTCAATACCAAGCATGCTTTTGGTCCTGATCTCATTCTTGTTTTCTAACTCACCATGCTTCCTGGTCTCATTCTGAATTCAGACCCTCCATGCCTCTGTCTCCATTCCTCTGCCCAAACCAGTAGGATAACAGGGTGCCTTCACCACCATCGCACACTAATGCCACAGTGTCTCGTCCACCACCATTCCCTTCTCAGCCCTCAGTTCGTGCTCCTGTTACCACATCTTTGCTGACACCTATCCCTGCAGTCATCTCAATTGTATCCTCCATGCCTGCTCCATTAGATACACTTGTTCCTGTCACTATGCAGACTGTCCAATTTACCACTCTACTGATGCCTCAACAGTATACAGAGGAGTCTGCTTATGACACTGAACTATCACCCAAGCCCCTTCTCCCTTGATTGAATCACCTCAGGAAGAAGTGGAGGATACTGGACCTCAGTCTCCAAATGAAGATGTCCAACTTTTTTCAGACGTGGTGACATGCATTACTCATGCAATTAGTCTTCAAGTGGATGCCCCGCCTAAACCAGCCTGGGACCTAGACTTCCAGATTGTGGATGACAAGACAGTGACACCGGCTGTCCTACTCTTCCTTCAATCCCTTTCAGATATGATGCATCTTTCTTGGACCAAGTTGGCCTCTGTTCCACCTGCTTTGAAATACCTTTAAGGGCTCTACAAGGTACAGCTTGACACGGCTCCTTACCTGTTCACACACCTGACACCTAACTCTTTGGTTGTGGAATCCACCTCTAAATTCTTAGGCAAGACACACTCTGCCCCTGTGGATAAAGAAGGCCAACACCTAGACATCTTCGGGAGATGCTCCTATCTTCCCAAAGTAGGAAACATGCAGGCTTGCATGGGTGCCTATCAGAAGTTCTTATGGGACAAGAAGGCTTCTTTCATTCCTGGCCTTCCTGAGGAACAAAGAGTGGCTACTCTTGACTTTTACACAGAGGTGTCAACCAGCAAATTCATTCTGCCAGGCATTCTGTCAATTGCGCAGCCAAAGTCATCTCCGGTGCAGTGGCACTCCCATTGCTACACATGGCTGAAGTCCACTGGCCTTTCTGATGAGGCCAAGAAGTGGACTGAGGACTTGCCCTTTGAGGGTGAAGGCCTCTTTGCTGTTAAGACCAATGAGTCCCTAGACACCTTATGTAAGACTCGCCTCACTGGCAAGAAGCTAGGCCTTACAGGCCAGAAACAACAATATTGCCCGTACAGACAACAGTGGCGCTCTAGGCCTTCTTTGTCTAACTACTCACATCCCATTCTGCTGACTCCTCTTAATTCTGTGGCTCATCCAGGCAGCCTTACATACAACACTATCCACAAAATGAACAAGATCAGTCCTCAAAAAAGTCCTCTTTTTCCAAATCTCGGTTTTGACGGATCTACAGGGACGACACTCTTCTCAGCCAATCCCCCAATGCCACCCCATCAATCTCCCAGACTTTGCTGCTTTTAAAATGACTACCATCGAATCACCACAGATACCTGAGTCCTCACCATCATCCGCCTGGGTTACATTATAGAGTTTTCAAGTACTCCACCTCTTGGTGTTTTTGGTTCTACTCCATCCTCCCCTTCTCTACAACAGGAAATTATCTCCCTTCTTGACAAACAGGCCATCCAGTGCATCCAAACAGGCGCAGGACAGACGACTATTTCTCCAAATATTTCACAGTGCGAAAAAAGATGGTCTTCGTCCCATCCTCGATCTCAAGGGTGTGAATCTCTACATCACTACAGACAGGTTAAAGGTGGTGATACTGCAATCTATTCTTCCCTTCCCACACCAAGGGGACTAGTTTGTGTCAATCGACCTGAAAGATGCTTACTTTCACATTGCTATTCGGCCTCAACATCACAGATTTCTTCAGTTCGCCGTCAATAGACATCTCATATATCATCCTGCCCTTCAGCCTTTCCACCGCTCCTTGAGTATTCACAAAATGCATTGTAGTGGTCATTTCACATCTCCGTGTTCAAGGGATCAAGATATTTCCCTAACTAGACGATTGGCTGCTGGTGTCATCCTCTCATACACAACTGTTTTGGTATATCCATGATACTCTCTCTCTTTTCATCGACCTGGGCCTCATGGTCAGTCCCTCCAAATCCATTCTGGAGCCAGTCAGAGTGATAGAGTACAGCGGCACATCCTTAGACTCTGTTATGCTTCAGACCTACCTACCAACCCAGCAGGCAGAAACCCTTTGGTCGCACCTCCATTCTGTATGTCATTTCCATCACCCTTCAGCCTGAGATATCCAACGTCTTCTTGGCTTGATGGCCTCAACCACAATTGTTACTTACCTGGCCCAGATGAAATTCCATCCTCTTTAGGAATGGTTTCTGTCTGTTTTCAACCACCTTCACAACAGGCAGTCCAAGAAGCTGACTCTTCCTCCAGATGTGTAGGCCTCACTCCACTGGTGGCTGGTTCCAGGGAACATCCTCCGAGGAATGCCCTTCCAACCTCTGGAACCTTCCAGGATGGTCACCATAGATGTCTCCATGACCAGCTGGGGGTTCCAATACAAAGATCTCCGCATCCAGGGTCGCTTGTTCCCCTTGGAGGCATGGATGCACATCAACGCCTTGGAATTCCTGGCTGTAATCAAGGCCTTTCAAGCTTAAGAAAATCATCTTCACCACAGGGTTGTACAAGTGGGGACAGACAATACCACCACAGTCTGCTACATCAACAAACAAGGAAGTACTCATTCTCCTGTGCTCCTCTGGCTTGCCCTTTAACTATGGAGATGGTGCTATCTACGCTCAATCCACCCAGTAGCAGTTCATCTGGCTGACAAGGACAATGTTCTAGCCGACTCTGTGAGCCAGGACAAAGCCTTGCAACACAAATGGACCTTGTCACCGGAGGCATTTCATCTCATCACATATTAATGGGGAAATCCTCAACTGGACCTCTTTGCCTCTCCAGAGAACATTCAGTGCCCACTGTTTTGTACCAGGGTGGGGTGGAAGAGAGGCTCCCTAGAAGATGCCTTCCTTTTGAACTGGAGATACCAACTCCTCTATTCCTTCCCTCCAATACCTCTTGTGGCAAGAGTAGTGGCCAAGATGACAGAGGACAGGTCCAATGCAATTCTGGTAGCAACCTATTGGCGGAGACAACCTTGATTTGCCCTTCTCCACCACCTGTCCAGGTGCCAGTTCTTCAGGGTCCCCAACTGGTCAGACTGTCTCTCCCACTCCAATGGTGCAGTCCTCCATCCAGATTTACACAGCCTCCATCTCACAGCCTGGAGGATTCATCCTTGAACTGCACCAGAACTTTTAAGGGTCCTTTCAGCTTCCAGAAAAGATTCCACCAAAAAGTTATACTTCTATAAATGGAAGTGCTTTTGTGCCTTTGCTGAGGCCAGAGCAGAGCCATCCTCACCTGTTCAGCTCTCTATGGCCTTGCATTTTCTTCTTCACCTCCATGGCCAGGGGCTGGCCTTTTCATCTCTTAAAGTATATTTGTCTGCCATTGTGGCCAACCAGCCTCCCGGCTCACCATCTTCATAACTCTTCACTTCTCCTACACTGAAGAGATTCTTTAAAGGCCTTCATCATCTCTACCCTCCAGTGTCTCCATTGGCTCCATCTTGGTCACTCTCATTAGTGCTTACACAGCTCACCAGGCCTCCATTTGAAACCATGGGATCTTCCTCCCTGAGGCTACTTATGCTCAAAACAGCAATTCTGGTGGCCATCACCTTACCCAGGAGGTCCTCTAAACTGGCCACTTTGTGCTCTGATGAGCCCTTCTTGACCTTTCACAGGGAAAAAGTTGTCCTCAGGCCTGATATCTCCTTTCTCTCCAAGGTGGTATCCTCATTCCACCTTTCTCAAGACATCAATTTGCCTACCTTTTACCCTGATCCTTCTGCTCCTCTTGAAAAGACTGCGACCATTGATGTTTGCCATGCTTTGGGTTTCTATGTTCAACATTCTGCTGAGTTCTGATTGACTAACAGGTTGTTTATTTGTAATGGTGGACCGAGGGAGGGCCACCCTGTTTCTTAACAACAGTTTGCAAAATGGATTGCTCAAACTATTCTCTTAGCCTATGCCCACACTCAACCAGGGCTGTTTCCTCCTTGGCTGCCTTCCTTTGAAGTGTTCCTCTGCCTGATGTTTGCAAGGTGGCTACATGCTCTCAACCTTCCACGTTCATTTACCATTTCCAACTTGATTCCAGGTCCCATCAGGATGCCAGTTTTGGCCATTCTGTTCTCTCTTCTGTCTTACAGTGACCTTTCCACCTGTCACAGGTAAGCTTTTTAGTTACTCTATTGTGTGAAGAACAGAGACCACGAAAAAGAAGAAGAGGTTGCTTACTTGTAACTGTGGTTCTTTGAGTGGTCATCCGTGCCCTTGCACAAACCCGCCCTCTCTGCCTTCAGTCAGGTCCCTGTAGTTCTTTGCAGTGGATTTGAACTGAAGGAGGAGCTAAATTGGCGGGATTGAGTATGCTCAGTACATGGGAGTGGGTGGGGCTTCCCGCCAATCTGCTCAGCTTTCCAGCTTTCCGAATGGACTCTCTGCGCAGGCATAAACCGTCTTGTGTGAGGGCACAGATGACCATTCAAAGAACCACAGTTACAGATAAGCAACCTGTACTTTGATTTAGTTTCACGATCCTACATCAGAGGCGAGAAAACTTTTGCCCTTCAGATGTTTGTGACATCACCTCTCAGAAGACAAGGTCAGCATAGCTAATGGCAAGGGACTGTGGGAGTTTTAGCCCAGATGTAGGCTTCTTACCTCTATTACCTCTGTTCTGTGAGGTCTTGCTGCTGTTTGAACATCTTGTAGTCCTAGAACAGATCTGGTGATTTCACTATGATCTGTGATTCTGACATGTTTTGTCTAACATCCTGCACCCTATCCAGGTGATACCCTAGTAGTATATTTACTACTTCAATTATTTGTTGTAAAATTGTGTGACCTGCACTTGGAAAATATTTCCCTTTAATTTCAGTCAAATATAATCCATTAAAATTACAATGAAACCATAAACCAGACAACATATATTGTCTGACTTTCAAGGTAACCAAACCAGACTCAGGCTCTAGGCTTCTGAAGCTCATATGAAAGGATTAGCAGTTCCATCCTTTTGGGTAGCATGGTTGTAAAGTCTCTATTGCTTACCAGAGGGGATGAGAGCTATCTTCCAAAAGGAAAATGGCAAGGCTATAATCTGTGCATTTTGTTTATTACCTTTTTCAAACAGGTTTGAGTAGTAGAAATGAGATTACCTGACCAGATGTTTTTATCATACACACAATCAGTGAGTCAGTGTACTTTCTGTATTCCCATGTGTTCAAACAGGTACCATTAAGCTTCCACCAGACTACATAAATATGTATTATATGTACATCTCTTCTGTATCAGACTAAAGGGCTACAGTCTGTGTTCCTCCCACCAATGAACAACTGGGTACCTGGTGCTGAAAAGATGATAAGATGAAGACTATTTGTTGCTCAGCCACTGAGTGCATTACTTGACCGCTGAGAAGGGCATCTCTGATGTCCCAACCCAATTAATTCTACATGTTGTGGGCTTCCAAAGGAGATCTTAACATGAAGGCAGGCAGTCTTTCAGGTATCTCAACCCCCAAACTCTGTAGGCTTTGAAGGTAAACACTAGCATCTTGATCTATATATGACCAATTCCATCCAGGAGACAGTATCTCCATAGCAACCAACTAATTGAGCCTTGTATCCAGGAAGGAAATTCTTGCAAATGGTTGCTATTTAATGTGCTGAAGTGAAAAAGGACTTTTCTAGGATGAGCTGCAGATGCCCCAGCATCCTTGCTTGCAAGAAGGCATTTGCTTCCTCTGCTTCCTTGACCTAGTGGGTCATTTCTTCCCTGTTCAGATGTTATGAACCAGAAGGAATAAAGGTAAAGCAGATAAATGGTAGGCTACACTTGTTAAAGAACCTTGTCTAGATTCCCAGCCTATAGAATCTCATCAAACAAAGAACTAGATGATTGCTGGATACTTTAGCATAGAATCATAAAGTTGGAAGAGACCACAAGGGCCATCCAATCCAATCCCCCTGCCATGCAGGAACTCTCAATCAAAGCATACTTGATAGTTGGCCATCCAGCCTCTGCTTAAAAACCTCCAAAGAAGGAGACCACCACTCTCCAAGGAAGTGTCTTCCACTGTCAAACAGCCCTTACTGTCAAGAAGTGCCTCCTAATGTTGAGGTGGAATCTCTTTTCCTGTAGCTTGCATCCATTGCTCCGGGTCCTGTTCTCTCGAGCAGCAGAAAACAAGCTTGCTCCTCCTCAATATGTCACCCCTTCAAATACTTAAACAGTGCTATCGTATCACCTCTTAACCTTCTCTTCTGCAGGCTAAACATACCCAGTTCCCTAAGTTGTTCCTCATAGGGCATAGTTTCCAGACCCTTCACCATTTTAGTTGCCCTCCTTTGGACATGCTCCAGTTCCTCAATATCCTTTTTGAATTGTGGTGTCCAGACACAGAATACAGTGACTAGAGCAGAATACAGTGGCACTATTACTTCCCTTAATCTAGACACTATACTTCTATTGATGCAACCTAAAATCTCATTGGCCTTTCTAGCTGCCACACCACACTGTTGACATGTTCAACTTGTGGTCTACTAGGACTCCTAGATCCCTTTCACACGTAGTTGCCTTAAGCCAAATGTCCCCTATCATGTATCTATGCATTTCATCCCCCCCCCCCCGTGCAGTACCTTACATTTCTCCATGTTGAAATTCATTTTATTAGCTATGTCCCAGCTTTCTAATCTATTAAGGTTATTTTGAATGTTCATCCTGTCCTCTGGGGTATTAGCTAATCCTCCTAATTTGGTGTCATCTGCAAATTTGAGAAGTATGCCTCTTATTCTTTCATCCAAGTAATTGTTAAAGATGTTGAATAGCACTGTGCCCAGGACAGAACACTGTGGCATCCCACTAGTCGCTTCAGGATGAAATGGAGCCATTGTTGAGCACCCTTTGGGTTCAGTCAGTCAGCCAATTACAAATCCATGTAACAATTACCTTGTATAGCCCACATTTTGCTAGCTTGTTTGCCAGAATGTCATGGGGAACCTTGTCAAAGGCCTTACTGAAATCAAGATATACTATATCCACAGCAATCCCTTCATCTACCAAGCTGGTAATTCTATCAAAAAAAGAGATCAGATTTGTCTGGCATGACTTGTTTTTGAGAAACCCATGTTGATTTTTTGTGATTATGAAATTACCTTCCAGGTGTTCACAGACTCTCTGTTTAATGAACTGCTCTAGAATCTTTCCTGGTATTGATGTCAAACTAACTGGACAATAGTTGTTGGGATCCTCTTTTTCCCCTTTTTTGAAGATGCGGATAATGTTTGCCCTCCTCCAGTCTGCTGGGACTTCTCCTGTTCTCCTGG
>CM034703.1:150250159-150273129 GCA_020142125.1 Phrynosoma platyrhinos
CCCCCCCCATAACTGTTTGAAGCCCTCCAAATCATATTTTTGAGACTATTGGCAATAATGTTCCTGTCAACTGATGTGAGATGCAACCCATCTCTTGCCAGAAGTCCACCCTCATGGGACCACAGGTTGCTTAGTACTGAACATCGCACCCAGGTCAAGGTGAATATAAATGATTGTATCTACAAAGTGCCTTACAGAAGTGTTACAATGGCTTTTTGGGGTTTCTTCACATTTCCTTGGCCAAGTTGAAGAAAGCCCCAGACTGCTAGAAAGACGTGCTGAATAACACCGTGAGGATGTGATGGAGATAGAGCAGGCCTACACAATATATGGCCTGGGGACCGCATGCGGCCCACCAAAGGATTTCAGTTGGCCCGTGAGGATGTGGAACAACTTCAGGCTTCTCCACCGCTTGGCCTCTTCCTGAGAAGAGGACCATGTAGAGGAGGAAGAGGAATGGCAAACACTTGCCCAGCAAGGCTCCTCCGCTGCCAGGCTTTCTTCTGAGGAGAAGGCTAGGTGGCAGAGGAGGATGAGGATGCACGAACGTTCACCCTGCAATACTCCTCCATTGCTTGGCTTCCTCCCAAGGAGAAGGCCAGGCAGAGGAGGAGGAGGAGGAAGGGCAAACACTTGCCCTGCAAGACTCTTTTGCTGCCTTGCTTTATCCTGAGGAGAAGGCTGGGAGAACACTCATCCTGCAAGGCTCCTCCACTGCTCTGCTTTCTTTTAAGGAGGAGGCTGGGTGGAAGAGGAGGATGAGGATGAGGATGGGCAAACACACATCCTGCAAGGCTCCTCCTCCACCTAGCTTTCTCCTGAAAAGGCCAGGCCGCAGAGGAGGAAGAGGGCAAATGCTCACACCTCAAGGCTTCTCTGTCACTTGGCCTTCTCCTGAGGAGAAGACTGGGCAGAGGAGGAGAAGGGTAGGCAAGGATCCTCCTTCACTCGGCTTTCTCCTGAGGAGAGGGCCACACAGAGGATGATGATGATGGAATTAATATTCATTAATTCTAATATAAATAAATTAATTAATGTTTAATTTAAGCTTATGGGCGGCCTGATCTATTTTAATTGTGGCCCCCACCTACTGTCAAGTTGTGCAGGTGTGAGATAGAGCAATTATAACTAGAATTTGGAAGGGGTGTGTGTGTGTAAGAGAAAGATGGGGATGACAAATTCCTTGTGTGGGAACTAATTGCTTGGTGAGAGATGCTCTTGACCTGATCCAGCATGGCTTGTCTTATGGTGTGTTCTTATGTTCTGTTTCACAGCCTGCCGCTTTCTAGTAAATGAGGGAGAGCCAATCAGGCCCTACTTAGTATGGTTACTTTGCAAATGTGACAAAAACACAACACATATCAGGATCCCTTTGTTATTTTTTTATTTTCCTGATCCTTCTGCCCATAGAAACAATTTTTTAGAAATGAAACCTTGTTAACTTGCAGCAGCGCTCCTTCATTCTTTTGCTCCCTATGACTGCAGCCATTTGGAGAAGTAGGAAAGTTTCTTTTAAAAACTAATTAGTTCCAAACCAATATTCCCAGTAGTTGCTACTAAAGTTAGTTTTTTTAAAAGCAACTTTTAGGTTCTTATTTCACAAAAGCAAGTAAAATAGACACTTTTCAGATAAAAACACCTACATCAAATGACAAAGACAATGAGGGCAAACTTGGGACATCAACATGCAGCTTAGAAAATTATTATCCTGTTCTACCAACTGTCTACTTTGCATGCATAAAGTAAGTAATCAAATAGCTAAGATTAGAAGTGCATCCTCATCACATTGTGTTCATTCTTCCTCCGACTTATGGTTAAAATAGAGGAAAGTAGACTATATTGGAATAGCCTTCTATGTACCACCATAATAGAGATGCTAACTCAAAACAAGTATACTATTATCTCTTGTAGACAATATAGTGGTTCTATGTATGTATTTTCTTTATTTTAGGACAGGAAGCTGACCAAAGCAGAGCAGCAGAGGTTTAAAGAAGAAGCAGAGATGCTCAAGGGACTGCAACATCCTAACATCGTCCGATTTTATGATTCGTGGGAATCCACAGTCAAAGGAAAGAAGTGCATTGTATTGGTAACTGAACTGATGACATCTGGAACACTGAAGACGTATGCATATTTTCTACCCTCTTCCCTACATAGTGTGGTTGTGTGTATAATTTTTATTTCACAAATTTGGTACATTCTTTTTAATGGAAATATTCATCTTTAAGCATTATTTCAACACTCTCCATGCTGTGGTTGTACTGAATGTGTGCCTCCATATTCACATAGAAACTACCCTTGACTCCACAGAGAAAAACTGACTTATTATAACATCAGTTTTAAGTAATAAATACACAGCAACAAAATTCAAAGGTAATTTTGTATTAATTTAATCAAGAAATCTAATAAAAACTCAAAAGTTTGCCATATCATTCATGATCATTGACAGTCTTTTGATGGCAGAAAGTAAAATTTTGCAGAATCCCTGGGGCATGCTTGCAGGAGATTAAAAAATCTTGGAACCCTAGGTGAAAAGTATTGTTCTGCTGTAGTATAGCTGATTAATTGCATATGAAAATATTTTTGATCACTTGCACTTGTGTTGTTCTCTTCATAGGTACTTAAAACGTTTCAAAGTCATGAAGCCAAAAGTCTTAAGAAGCTGGTGCCGACAGATCTTAAAAGGGCTGCATTTTCTACACACCAGGACCCCTCCTATAATCCACCGTGACTTGAAATGTGACAATATCTTTATCACAGGACCAACTGGTTCAGTGAAGATTGGTGATTTGGGGCTGGCCACTTTAATGCGCACATCATTCGCTAAGAGTGTCATTGGTGAATATAGTGTATTCGTATGATCCATCGGAGAACCATTTTCGATGCGTGTGTGTGTATGTTTGTCCACTGTAGAGAGTGGAGTTTGCAATTGCACCCAGACATGGCTACTGCTTGAGTGAAAACATTCAATATCTGTTTTGTTAAAGATTGGGTCAGGATATTACTAGGGTAGTATTTCTATTCTACTAGGTCAGGGGTAGGCAACCTTTCCCCTTTAAGGGCCGAGGGACTTCAGCTCCCAGAAGCCTCAGCCATGTTGGCCAATAGTCCCATGTTGGCCAATAGCTCCTGGGATTCTGGGAGCTGAAGTTCCTTGGCCCTTAAAGAGGAAAGGTTGCCTACCCCTGTACTAGATGATGGAGATCCAACTTACTGATTCTGTCCTAGATCAAACAGCATCACTAACATACTCAAGCATAATGTTTTACTGTGTTGCTTCTCTGTCCAAAGATTGATAGGCAGGTCCTTGCAGTCGAGCTACCTACCATCATGTAGTTACTCACCTGCATTAATTCCTTTATCTGTTGTTTGCTAGGCTTCCTTTTTCACAAATTGTCCGGTTTTAGTTGATAACTGTTATTTCTAAGACGTTCAGAGTCTTCTTATTTTTTGAAAAATAGTAATGTCACATTTTTATAGTTAAAGTAATTGATCGTTGTTCTACAGATTCTCCCTCATGCCACCCAGAACTCTGTTAATGATACTAGTACTAGAAGAAAAGTTTGTCAAATATAATTTTCCATTATCAATGACTGAGAAATGATATTTTAATTCCATGCAATTTTCATTAAATTCAGTGTAACTTTTTTCTAGGTAAATGGGCATAGGATTGCAGCCAATGTGATAAAAATACAGAAACTTTTTTAGATTCTACTACTACTATCATTAATTTGATTTATATTTCATCATTCTTGTAGGAAGTCAGGTCAGCTGGCACTCTATGTTAAAAATGCACATACACAACAATACATTACAGTGTGAAGTACTGGCTGGTCAACCATGCCTTCTTTTGGGATAATCCATTCCATTTTCCTCCCCCTCTCCCCAGTTTCACCTAAATATAAGTTGTTGTTGTTTGTAATCAAGTCAACTTCAGCCTATGTCAACTCCTTGAATGAAAGACCTCTAATAGCCCCAGCCATCAGCTGCTTTGCTCTAGACTTGCAAAACTGAGGGCTGTGTTCTCCTTCATTAAGTAACTGCCTGTAATGTGGTCTTCCACTTTTCCTACTGCCTTCCACTTTACTGAGCATTACCACCTTTTCTAGTGAGTCATGACATCTCATGATACGTTCAAAGTACAATAGCCTCAGATTGGTCAGTTTGGCTTCTAGTGAGAGTTAAAAATTAATTTGCTCTTGAAACTATTGATTTGTCTTTTTAGCAATCCATGGTATCTACAGAATCCTCCTCCAGCAGCACATCTGAAATGAGTTGATTCAGGCTCAGTGTTCATTAGATTATTTGAGTTCTCCCCCCCCCCAATCCCATTCTCCACATGGATGTTTCCAATTCTATCTATACTTCTGGAAATCTTGGAATTCCTACAATGCTTCCAGTGATTATCTTTTGTGAATTGCTATCAGTGTCTTGGCTACACAGATATTCACATTTGGAGAATTATTATTACTGTTAGTATGGACAGATCTCAGACTTGTGGTATTTATGTTCCTGCTTGTTTTTACTACAACCCCAGGTCTGAAACCTAACAGTGGAAAGTAAAACCAAGTGGGGAAACAGAAATAGAAGTAAGAAAAGAGAGTGCCTCTGCAAAAATGCGTAGCTGGGAGTTTGTTTCTATATCAGAACTGAGCTCACAGTCCAGTACACAAATCACTCCTGTGATTTTAGAAATCTCTTTGTTTCAATCTTATTATAAACCAGACCTTAAATCGTAGTGAATGTGCTGGTGTTTGCTAATAAACATGTTAAGTATTGCACTGTAAGAGAAGGCGCAGTGGTTAAATGCCTGTACTGCAGCCACTCACTCATAGACCACAAGGTTGTGAGTTCAGTCCCAGCCAGGGCTCAGGCTAGACTCAGGCCTGCATCCTTCCGAGGTCGCTAAAATGAGTACCCAACTGTTGGGAGGCAATGAGCTTACAGTTGTAAATCGTTTAGACACCCCATAGCGCTAAATGAAGCAGTATATAAATAAAGCTGCTTTGCTTAGCTGCTTTGCTTTATTCTTTTGTTATTGTTAAACAATTCTCAGTGAAAAAACCTTGTCAGACTTCCAGAGGTCTAATAGTAGAGTGGTGGCGAACCTATGGCACACGTGCTAGAGGTATGTGGCACTTTGCGAAAAATAAGTGGGTTTTGAGTTGCAGTTTGGGCACTCAGTCTCTAAAAGGTTCACCATCACTGTAATAGTAGATTTAGATCTAACTTTTCACATGGTATGTAAGATGATTTAGCAAGGAAAACCCCCCAGATCATGACAAATATTAAATGAACAACTGCAGCAACTTGTACATTGAAAACCAATTATTTTTCTAATATATATTTTAGGAACTCCTGAATTCATGGCTCCCGAAATGTATGAAGAACATTACGATGAGTCTGTGGATGTCTATGCATTTGGAATGTGCATGCTGGAGATGGCAACTTCTGAGTACCCTTATTCTGAATGCCAGAATGCAGCTCAAATATACAGAAAAGTAACGAGTGTAGGTATACATTTAACTTCTTCATTAGGGTAAACTTGTACATTGGCAGCTTAAGGCAGCTAAGCCTATTATTACTAATGCTGGTCCTGTTGCCCTAAGCAGTTGCTAAACTTAGTCTGGTCACATTTCCTCCCAACTTTGCAGAGTTCTTTCCAGAAAAGCTGATATTTTCAGGAGTTGCATTTATCAAAAAGTGTGGATTGCTATCTGGTGTTCAGATGATACAGCATGCAAGTTAAGCATGTCATTTTTGATGGTTGACCTAGGCTAAAAATGGAATAGAATAGACTCCTAGAGCCAGCCATATTTTTCTCCAGCTCTTTTCGAGATATTGATCCTGATACCTATTCTGAAAGTTTATCATCGGTATTTCCATAGTCATTATTGGTTGAACAAGTTCCAACAGATGTTGAGAATAGTCAAACAGTTTTTCATTCTGTAGCTTTGAGATACTCAGGAATATTTCCTATGATGACAAGAAACTATGCAACTTTCCCATGTAAGCTGTGTAGCTTTCCCAGAAAACTGCACAGTATTCCAGATACTGCACAGCTCTGCAGGCCTCCCTGAAAACTGCACCTTTTATAGTAGAAATGATTGCTTTCCGCTAGTCATGCATGTATTTTGTGCAAGACTGCTTTTTAAAAATGGTAAACAGCAATGTTGCACAACAAAAATATGCAGAAAACAGTAGTTTTGCACAATGAAGGCATGTGCCTATTTTTCTACAATATTATATTCTACAATATATGAAATGGTGCTATAACCATTTCATGTCTGGCTACAGGGACATTGCCAGACACTTTTCTGAGCCTATCTGCTCTACGTGACATATAGAATGGCTGTACGTGGGGGCAGAAGGGGGAGTGTCCCAGAGGCTTTATGGTAAGTCGGTAGAGAGGAGGGGCTGTGGATGTTGCTGAGGGAGCAATGAAATACTAACCTCCACAGTCCCCCAAAAAAGGACATATGGAGGGATTTACATGTGCTTATTCCAGGATACTAGCCATTATATGTTCATATCATTTAATTTTGCAGTTATGTGTGTAGCAAAATGCAAAATGCAAAATGCAAAATAAAATTTTAAAGTACCAGATACTATGGAAAAGATTTTTCAGAAGTGGTTCTTTAAAATTATATTCACAAGATATAATAATGAAAATAACATTTATTTATGCAAAGCTTTTCCCCTAAGGCCAAAATCTAGCACACAGGCAGATAACAAATGGCATTGAGTGAATGGTGGGATATTTTCTAACCTGTGGGAATGCCAGTGTGTTGAGATTAGGATTAGGGCTAGTGGAGAGAAGGATAAACCCACTGAGAATTCCAGTTCACAGGACCAACCTGTTAACAATCAGAAACAATAGCTGGCGTTTTAAGGAAAGAAATCACGGCTGTGGTTTACAAGATTGAAATCAGTGTGATTTACTTCCAAATCAACATAATCAAGATCAGGGTTTTTGTGGCTAAAATCTAACTGTACTAATTTAGGCTGCTTGGAAGAGCCTCATCTCTGTAATTTAGGGATTTTCCATAATTCTGTTTGCAGCAGAGAGACTTCCTACTGGGTATTATCAGTTAACAACTGCATCCCTTCTCTCCTAGGGCATTAAACCTGCCAGTTTTAACAAGGTGACTGATCCAGAGGTGAAAGAGATCATTGAAGGATGCATTCGGCAAAATAAGTCGGA
Organism: Phrynosoma platyrhinos; assembly: GCA_020142125.1. Classification (NCBI taxonomy): domain Eukaryota; kingdom Metazoa; phylum Chordata; class Lepidosauria; order Squamata; family Phrynosomatidae; genus Phrynosoma; species Phrynosoma platyrhinos. Next base: position 150,257,364 of record CM034703.1, read on the forward strand.
AAGGTGGGCATATGAATTTAGTAAAGCCCCCAACCCCATCCCTTTGATATGTTTAGTGTAAATTAATTGGCAGACTGTGAGTATTAATAGAAATTTGTTTGTACTGGCAACAAAGGGTCCGATTAAAGAAAGTGTTCCTGCTTCACGTAGGATTTTTAAGCACCTGCACCCATCCTTTTGAAGTTAAAGAAAATTAAACTCCCACAGTACAAGTCACGTGGCTAAACTGGAATTAGTCTGTTCATAATGTTTGTGTATTGCAAGAGATTGTGTGTGGAGAGAATCAAAAGACCAAATGTTTGAAAGACAGAGAACCAATTAAAAGGAAAGGAATTAATTCTTGTCTGCATTTTGAACAGATGGGTTTGGATCCCAGAATGAATATGTCCTTGGTTTACTGAAGACCATGAGATCTGGTAGTTCTGAAACAGAGTGGCAGAACTTCTTGGTTCTGTTATGCTTCTTAGTGTGATGGGAGGTGAAATTGTACATGTCTTAATGTAACAAAAAGGGAGTTATTTTGTTTTACTCCCTTTATCTTTTGATCTGTGGCATCATCTTGGTAAGGAAAGGGAAATGCAGCTGTCTGCCCAACTCTCCCTGAAAGCCAGCTGAACTGGAGCCACATCTTTTCAGCATGTAAGGACTGAGATTCAGAGAAGCATTGGTGGAAGCAGAGCTTGGTAAAATTAGCTTGACAGGCTACAATTCCAGATCTCTCCCATATAGACAAAGCTGGAGTTTGAGGGTGGGGGGGATTTATCTTATAAAAAGAAGCTTTTCCAGCCTTTTAACTGTGGACAAAATGTGATTTCCCCCAATCTGCTCCTTCCTGTCTTCAGTCCATTGAGCACCCCTCCCCAAGAAACATCTCTTATTGGTTGAGTGTGATGGTCTGTGGCCCAGGTACTGCAGGGGGAGAAAAGGACCCCTGTTCGTACTTTTTTGGATTGAAGTCCAGAACAGTAACCAGGTGGTGAAGATAGAAAAATGTTTCCAGAGGTTTGTCTGTTGAGAAGAGCCTTGTCTATACCTGTCATTAAGCAGACCTTTTTTTAAAAAAACTGTTTCTTTCACAATTTTATTGATGTTGTTATGCATGCATGTTGGCTATTGCTGCTCAACTTATCTGGTTTGAGGATTGTTTTAATTGTATTTAGATTACTGTTCTTAAAAAAAAATAAAGTCATAGTAGATGAGGTGTTTGCCCTGAAAGGCAGATTAATAATTGTATTAAATGAATTAATCCAGTACAATGCATATTGAAGAAGGGCTCCAGGGAAATATAATACATGTGAGAAGACTATAGCTCACCAGCTATAGTTATATATCCAGTGAAGTGTCCTAGAAATGTCCAGGGTTCAAATCCCTGCTTGGCCATGGAAACATACTGGTTGACCTTGGACAAGTCACACTTTCTCAGCCTCAGAGGAAGGCAAAACCACTTTGAACAAATCTTGCTGAGAAAATCCTGATAGATTTTCCTTAGGTCAACATATATCAGAAAGAACACGAAGACACACAACAACAACAACAACAACATCTCTCCTATCTAATTGTTAGGCTGTCCATCAAAGACCTCTTGAACCATGCTTTCTTTGCTGAGGACACTGGACTCAGAGTGGAGCTTGCAGAAGATGATGATGGACTGAATTTTTCGCTAGCTTTGAGACTTTGGGTGGAAGATCCCAAGAAGCTGAAAGGCAAACACAAAGACAATGAAGCTATCGAGTTCAGTTTCAATCTGGAAACAGATGTCCCAGAGGAAGTAGCTTGTGAAATGGTGAGCATTGCCACTGCTTGATTTTCCGTGTTATGTGGCAGCACTACCAGCTGTTTCTGATGGCTTATTTAAAACATGTTTGCTGTTTCTTTTGTACAGTATTCCCTCTTTTTCACTGTTCTTCTGTTAACATTGTCATCCTAATCACCACAGAATCCAAACATGTTCTAGTGGGTAAACTTGTCTACTCTGTAATGCAGCTTTCAAATTTTGGTCTGTAAGTGAAAATAATTTTGCAACCCACGCTTAAAGAGGCTGATGGAGAAGCGATCCCAACTAAATTTCTTGGAGGCTTCTTATCAACCAGAACCATTTTCCTGGCAGGCTAGGATCAATGTATAAGGGAATGTGCAATGTCTAAGACACTTCACATTTTCTTTTCTTTCTTGAAAATAAGCTGGGAGTGAGGTTTAGATCAAAGTCATGACGGAGGGTGGGAAGGAGGCACTGCTCCTAGGCTAGTTACTTGACTTAAATCCTCCCCCACATACGTACATTAGTTGCTTGCCTTTAGCTTTCTATCTGCAAGACTTCTACAAAGAGTTGTGGGAGTATCCCAACATCACATCTTTTCCCTGTAGTCTGAACTACTCATACATATTAATTCTAAATTGGATCTTTTCTAAAACAACAACAACACTGTTCTGCTGATTTATTTTCTTTCTTTTTAATTTTGTGTTTTGCAATTCAAAGCTTCTAAGGTGACTTGACAAATTTTACAGGAGAGTAGGAGTTTATAAATAAATAAATAAATAAATAAATAAATGATAATTATTATTTACATAGTCCTGCAAACAGGTAGTCCCAGGAAGGTTGCTGATTGTGTTTCTTAGGCATGTTAGATCTAAGAGATGAATGACTGTTCAAATCCTTACCCAGTGTATTCAACAAGGTAGCCTGACTTTTTACTTAAAAGTCATTATACTTTTAGACTACTTGTACAATCTGAGAAGGAGCATGAAGTCAGACAGGGACTTGTTAGCTTCTTACAACTAGATATGTATTTTTCTATAGCATGGCCTCTGAAGCTACATGGTGGTGGGGAACTGTACAAGAGTGGCAGTTTTATACACAGTTACAATATATTTATAAGCCAAACAAGAGCTGATTAAGATATTGTGTAAGTGTAGGCAAGCCTCTTCTTTCCTTTGTTCCTTTCATGGCTCTGGCTCCTTTATCATCCTTTGCCCAAGTTAGCTGTTTAGTCTGTGGAGTCTTCACTCTGCCTCACAGTTGCCTTGGTTTTGTTTTCACAAAACATTTGGCTATAACAACTTGACAAGTAACAGCTGATGGCTGATGATACTAGAAAGAGTCATAGCAGTGCATCTGTTCACTTCTGTGTGTGTGTGTGTGTGTGTGTGTGAGAGAGAGAGAGAGAGACAGACACAGACAGACAGACAGACAGAGAGAAGGGAGTACTGCTTAGGCATCACCCGCCCACAAGCCAAGACATTTTCTGAATTGTCTCACAATGTTTTCTGCTTCTTAAGGAATAGCGACATAATGTTGTGTTCTTGGGTCCTTCATAACCCCCCACCTTGCTTTTTTACTAGATTTGAATAGTTGCTGTGTAGTTGGCAGACAAGAATATCCCCATTGACAGCTCTACTTAACCGCTATGTGTGAATGGCTTGTCATTTATTCTGGGTTGTTGCTTAAACATAACTCTGTGTACCCCTTAGGTTGGTGTAGGCAACTGCCATGGGTTGGTGAGATGCACTGACTCCCAGCATGACCTTGGAGGTCAGCACCAATGCCCACTGCACTCTCTTTTCCTAATATTTTTGAACACACACACACATATATATAGCTATGGTTCTTGAGAAGCAGTATTGTCATGTTTTAGGAGACTGGGTAAGCTGTGCAAGGCCCAAGAGAGGCCTTTTTATAACAAGAAGTAAACTAGTATTCAAGTTCCAATTTATTTTGTGTCTTAAAAAGACTTCTTCTGGGTGTAAAATAGGTTGGGGGGTGTTTTGAGACATAACAACAACATAGTTTTTCTGGGTTTTTCGGGCTGTGTGGCCATGTTCTAGAAGAGTTTCTTTCTGACGTTTCGCCAGCATCTGTGGCTAGCATCTTTTTCTCTGAAGATGCTAGCCACAGATGCTGGCGAAATGTCAGAAAGAAACTCTTCTAGAACATGGCCACACAGCCCGAAAAACCCAGAAAAACTATGGATGTCGGCCATGAAAGCCTACGACTTCACATAACAACAATTGGTCTGATTTCTCAGCCCCCCCCCTCACCTCCTGGGGCATGGAATATGTTTTTAATTATTTAAAAATATTTTTATTGATTTTCAAATCTTTATAAGATAGTCAAACATTAGAGTGCAACATAATAACAAATATAACAATAACCATAGGATATGATGAGGAACGTGAAGAACTCTTAGGAGCCCCAAAAACAGCTTTGATGTGTTGGCTGCCTGACAAGAGTTTGTACCATAGTCCCCTTTTCTGGAGTAGCACTGACAATATACTCTTCCTGTCTATCTTCTTACCCATCTGGAGAATCTTTGACACTTAGATGTTTTGGGCTTTAACCTCAGAAGTCACAGCCAGCATGGCCACTAGTAAGGGGATGTGGGAGTTGTAGTTTTCAGAACATCTGGAGGTCCATAATTTTGCTGATGTGTCTTGTTCTATCAAATACCTTTCAATACCCTTTAAACTAGTTGGTATAAATTAGTTTAAATGTTTCTTTTAAAATAACTTTTATACTGTCAAATTTAGCTAAAGGGGAAGGGAAGGGAAATTTTTGGAAGTTGAAAAAAATATAAGATCCTTGATCATGTGCTAATATTGGGACAGCCACCTGATTACAAATTTTGGACAATGGGCCTGAGATTGTTTGGTACATTATCAATGCAAAGTCTGTTGCAGTGAAACCCTGGTTCACAGTGAAGTGCAGATACAGAATAACATTGCATAACATTGGTGGATGCCTGTTTGGAAGGGCAGAGTGATACTAAAAATATGTGAATCTGTCCTTTTTTTCATGTATAGGTAAAGTCAGGATTCTTCCATGATAGTGACTCCAAAGCTGTGGCTAAATCCATTCGGGATCGTGTTGCCCTGATTAAGAAGACCCGAGAAAGAAGGCAGGTAGACTACTTGGAGGAGAGGAGGGACTCTCAAAGCAAGTTGCCAAGTGGTCTGCCTCTGCTCCAGCCACAAGGTTCATCATTCACCGCTGCTTCCCAGCAGAATAGGACAGAGTGTGAAGAAACAGAGGTTGATCAACATGTCCGGCAGCAGATCCTTCAGCAAATGCAACACAGTTCCTCCATTGCTGGTAATGAGCAACCAAGGGCACATTTTCTTCCCAGATTTTGTGATGACGTAAGACAAACGAGAAAGGATGGATCTGAGTGTCATATGGTTCAGTCAGATACTTGGCCCCCTGAGGCACTATTACTGGGTTCATGGTTTGGTTATTTGCTGCTTTATCAGGGGGCAGTTAACTTGGAAACTGTGATATATTTCTGTGGACATATTCCAAATCTGAATTGTTGGCTAATACTATGTGCATTAGTGGGTGCTGGAGCCTTATGTCAGTTCTCATCTCTGAAATAAATTCATTTTTATACAGTTATTTGAACATTTATGCTTGGGCAGCAGCATTAGTTAATCTGACTGACATGGATTTTGGCCACTTCTTTAAAAACCTTCTTCATTAGCAGGGATTAAACCAATCTGAATTTGGAAGTAAAGTTTGTGACATTTGGGTTACACTCTGTGTGGTCCTGGGAGTGCAGAGTGCATTGTTTATGCTACTCAAAGAATAGCCTTCAATATTTATTTCATTTGCTTCTTGACTTTATCGCATGAATGGAACTCAGTGGGGTGAAAATAATGTGGGTGAGGGGAGAACCTATTTTTATAATCTTGGCAGAGATTGACACTTAAAAATATCATTCCATGTTTATTTTAACTGAAGGCTGGCCAAGCTAGAGAAGGAAATTCTTTCTCAGCCATTTTTGGGTTCAAAATTGCTGCCTGCCTTAGCTTCTTTCTGCTTGAAAAATAAGATACAGGGACCTGAATCTCTTAACTTTTAGAAGAAAGAGCAGCTTTTGGTTGGTGAGTTATGCCATGACTTTATTTCCTCTTCCTTCTCTTTTTCACTTGCTGGTCTTTTGTTCTAGTTGAAGCTACCTGTTTTACCTGATAAGTGAACACTTGAGAGTGATGCCACATGGAATTACATCTCAATTGTAGTTCCTCCTTCCAGAGCAACTGATGGAGAACTTGGAATAGTGAAATGAGAATATGATTTATTAATTCCTCCATGGCTTTCATGGCCAGGCAAAGTGACAAGCAGATCATTTGAGCAAAGAGCTGTTAAGTCCCATTTCATAGTGTTAAAACGAGATTTTAATACATCTGATTGTTCATGATACATAGTATACTATATTACAAATAAGACCTATTTTGGTGTTGTTTCTTTTAACAAATTGATTGGCATAAGGCTGTAATGTTGCTTGAGTATTTTATAGTCACCTTCATTTTCAAAGCAAAAATGGAGTCTCTCAAAAAGAAAGGAGATATCTATCATCAAGAGGTATGCCATTCTTCAAAGAAAATTCAGTCCTGTTTTTGTCATTGCCCATGCTGAACAAAATTAAGTGTTCAGGGCAACGAAAATGGTGAAGGGTCTGGAAAATAAGCCCTATGAGGAATGACTTAGGGAGCTTGGAATGTTTAGCCTGGAGAAGAGAAGGTTAAGAGGTGATATAGCCATGTTTAAATATTTGAAGGGATGCCATATTGAGGAGGGAACAAGCTTGTTTTCTGCTGCTCCAGAGACTAGGACCTGAAACAGTGGATGCAAGCTGCAAGAAAAGAGATTCCACCTCAACATTAGGAGGAACTTCCTGACAGTAAGGGCGGTTCGACAGTGGAACACACTCCCTCGGAGAGTAGTGGAGTCTCCTTCCTTGGAGGTCTTTAAGCAGAGGCTGGATGGCCATCTGTTGGGGATGCTTTGATTGGAGTTCCTGCATGGCAGGGGTTTGGACTGGATGGCCCTTGTGTCTCTTTCAACTCTATGATTCTAAGTGGGGAAAATCTTTATTGCTGGATCAAAATGCTGGTTCCAGAAGTTAAACTAAATGCCAGCTTTGCTTATTTGTAGCTCTCATTCTGATATGTAGGGTTGTCCTATTTTGTTTTAACAATATCCTTCAAGATTCCTTATGCTAGGAGAGTAACCGAATGAGCATCTGCCTTTTGTGGGTATTTGAACTGTAGTCCAGGCTTAGTTCTGTGAGTTCATCCACCGCTCCACATTGTCTTCTAATACAAACTGGGAATTATATTCCAAAGAGGCTTGAGAACATAAGTATCTGAAACATGTAGTAGAGCACATGCCTTTCATACCGAAAGTTCCAAGTTCAATCCTTGACATTTCTATGTGGGGCTAGGAGTCATGGACAGTGATTGATGGGAACTGCAGTCCTATAGCACCTGTAAAGTCAATGTAGGTTGGGAAGAGAGACCTACCGTTAACACCCTGGCAATTGATCATGCTATCTTGGGTTTATGGGAGTTGTGGTCCAAAACATCTGGAGGGAAAAGGTTTTCATTGCTGACATGCCAACTGAACTAGATGGTCCTGATTTAAGGCAACCTCTGATGTTCCATGTAAAAAGTTTACTTTGGTCAGCCAGAAGTGACACAGTCCAGATTTTTTTAAAAAAACAAAGTCCGGGACTGCATCCATACTTATTATTCCTTACAGAAATAATGCAGTTTGATGCTGCTTTATCTGCTATGTGTCAGTGCCATGGAATTCTAGGATTTGTAGTTTTGTCAGATATCTAACCTTCTCTCTCAGAGAGCTCTTGTGCCATAACAAATTACAAATCGCAGAATTCCATAGCATGGAGATATGGCAGTTAAAGTGGTGATAAATCGTATTATTTCTGCAGTGCAGATGCAGCCTGGGTCACTTTGTCATTCCTTCTTTCCTTCACTTGGAAGAAAATAGACCACCTGCATTTTGTTGTGTGTTCTTCTTCATGGAGTCAATGTTCAGTCCTAGTAGCTTCTTGAAATCCCATGTTCCATTGCAAGCACCCGAGTGTTTTCCTGCCATGGTAGCAAAAAAAGAAAGAGAAATTGCTTTTGATTTCTTCTGACTGAGATAATATTTTGCCATTTCTTTCCTCTCATCCTAAATAGCTGACAGCTTATCTGACCGAGGAACAGGATCAGTGATATTTTCAGATGCCTCCAGCCAACATAGCCTTCCCTTTTCCTCAGAACAGCAAGCTCCTAGCCTCTCGCAAGCTGAAAACAGTGTTCAAGGGTCCATCTACACCTCCCAGCAGCTGATGGGACATTTCCAGTCCATAGCAGGGGTAAGTGGTCTATAGTTTTCTAAAATACACATCATGTCAGTAAAATAACTTCATTCCACAGATATTTGCATGGTGTTTCAGCTTATTGTTGGGACTTCATTCATCCCAGAGGAGGCATAAAATAAGACAGGGGAGGACTGTTTTTTATTTATCTAAATTCTGTTAGAATAGGACTTTTAATGCCTGAGAACTAGGCAGAATTTTTAAGCTGTCATAAGAAATCTTGAGCTTAATGGCAAAAACTATTAATCAAAAGAGAATGTTAATTTATTCAGATTCAGCTGCATGGAGTTTTTGCTTAGCACAGGGACGAGAAATGCGTACCCTCCCTATATCGTTGGACTGCAGCCTCTTTCATCCTTCATCATTGACTATGCTGACTGGAGCTGATGAGAATTGCAGTCCAATAACATCTAGATTACCACATGTTCTCTGCTAATGCAAGGCATATTTTAAAATCCTCATGACACATTAGCAATCATATTTTATATTATTTAATGTGATCAGAATTGTGCCATCAAAATGTCTAGCCAAAAATTAAAATGAAGGTAACTATTTGTTAAACTTACATTATTGGTCTACCAAGATAAAGGTATCCTTTAAAATGCTTGTTTCTTACATTTATAAAAAAACAGAGAAGAAAATATTTTTAAAATGTAATTTGCTCTGTAGTGAAGACTCAGTTTAGAGAATCTAGTGGGGAGTTAAAAACTTCCTGAGTGTGGTTTACTTCAGCTTATTGATAAGAGAATGTAGCATAGGATGAAGGAAAACAAGCAGATGGACTTCTGTCCAGCAAGTATATATTGTACAATAATTCTGGAAAATACATGCCCCTCCAGAGGTTGTTAAACCCCAATATCCAATTCCTGGGCCAGCCAGCACAGTGGTGAGATAGGATGATGGTCATTCTTTAACAAGTGGAAGTTTGAAAGTTTTCCACCTCAGGTGTACTTTAAAAAGTTTAAAAGTTATGAGTGGTAAAATCATTCTTCCTGTCTGAGGAAAGTCTGGGATGTCTTTCCTGCTCTTGAGTTGCATATGGCATCATTTCTGCAAATCATTGTGTTTAATCTGAAAACTGGGAGGATTGGGGGCTGAGGGTGGCATGTGATTCCTACACTGGTGTTTGTCGACATGTGTGTTTGTGAGAGAGAACTCACCACTAGTGATGAGCATTATGTTATTGTAGGATCTTTTGATAGGAAACCTGCAAAGTTGTGGTTGTTGTGGTTCTCCCAAACTACTTGAGTGGACTTGTGAGCATTGAGAGACAGATAATGGTAGAGAGGTACTTTTAATCAGAATTTACATTCTACGTACTGTATATATTTTAATGTAGGTTTGTTGTTTTTTCCAAACATGAAATTTCATTAATTGACAATCTGAAACTACTTGAAGAGATACTAATTTGAGAGAAGATTAGAGGGTTGATTTGAGAGAAGTTTAACTCACATTTTATCAACTGTGGCCAGATGTCACCCTTAGACCAGAGTGGACCATGTTAGTTCTGCTCTGAATACTCTAAAGTTTAATAAAAATTTGATTATAAAAAAAAAAAACTATCAAAACTGGGCTTACCTTTTCATAGATATGCTGGTGGAAGGTGTAATATGCACATTAAAGCCCTTCTGTACATTAAGGTAATCTGATGGATTCTACAGTAAGTGATGCTGTTTAGTGCTTTATTCATGAACTTAGTTTTAGTCAAACAATCTGTGCTACAGAGAGCGCATCTCAAGAAATAGTCTCCTTTTCCCCAAAGAACATGTCACAGGAGGCTGCTGACAGAGCAGATGAGACCAGGGCAGCTGAAGCATAGACAATTCCTTTGTTTTTCTAAGAACAGACAGTCTATTAATTCTTTTTAAATACAGATGCAGCAGCAGCACCACCACCAGCAGCCAACAAATGTTGCCCATCCAAACCTTTTACCCCTCATCCAGAGTCAGCCTTCAGCTTTGCCTACCCACATCTTGGCACCCCCTGCAGCCCCCCAACCCCAGGCATCTCCTATTTCAGTGCAGCAGTTCACATCAAGGATGGTAAGGACATTCAGTGAAAATCTGAAAATCTGATCAAACAATCACTCATAGGCTGTATCCACACTGCAGAATTAATGCAGTTTGACACTGTTGTAACTGCTTTGGCTCAGTGCTATGGAATTGTGGGTATTGTAGTTTTGTGAGATATATATATATAGCCTTCTCTGTCAGAAAGCTCTGGTGCCACAACAAACTACAAATCCCAGAATTCCGTAGGATGAAGCCATGAAAGTTAAAGTGGTGCCAAACTGTATTAATTCTGCGGTGTGGCAGCAGCCTTAGTGTCTCCCAGGTTCAGTTTAGCCACTGTGCAATGCACTCACTATTTATATCAGGGGTAGGCAACCTTTTTGAGCCGGGGGCCGGGTTGCTGTCCCTCAGACAATTGGGGGGCCGAAGCACCAAAAATAAATAAATAAATAAATAAATAAATTAAAATTAAAATTAAAATTAAAAAATATATAAAAAATATGCATGCACACTCTCTCAGTCCCAGAAAAGCCATGCAAAACCCCTGTGGAGATTTTGCCAAGAAAACCCCAAGAACAAGTAATAACAATAATCAATATCGTCATGGCGGGGGGCGGCGGCGGCAGGGGGAGGCGGGGGGCGTAGCCAGTAGCCAGTCCTGTGACAAGTTTAAATACAAATGATGTAAGGCAGGCTGAGTTTCTGGAATACAATGGTTGATGGATTCCTGCAAAATGAACCTCCAGATGGAGCTAAAATAGCAGCCTATCCCCACAGGATGAACATGAGTCAACAGTGTGATGTGGCAGCTAAAAAGGCCAATGTGATTCTAGGCTGCATCAATAGAAGTATAGCATCTAAATCAAGGAAAGTAATAGTGCCACTCTATTCTGCTTTAGTCAGGCCTTACCGGGAGTACTGAGTCCAGTTCTGGGCACCACAGATCAAAAAGGATGTTGACAAGCTGGAGCATGTTCAGAAGAAGGCAAAGAAAATGGTGAATGGTCTAGAAACCATGCCCTATGAAGAAAGACTTAGGGAGCTGGGAATGTTTAGCCTGGAGAAGAGAAGATTAAGAGATTATATAATAGCCATGTTTAGGTATTTGAAGGGCTGTCATATTGAAGATGGAGCAAGCCTGTTTTCTGCTGCTCCAGAGAATAGGAAATGGAGCAATGGATTCAAACTACAGGAAAAGAGATTCCAGCTCAAGCTTAGGAAGAACTTCTTAACAGTAAGAGCTATTTGACAGTGGAATATGCTGCCTCAGAGTGTGGTGGAGTTTCCTTCTTTGGAGGTTTTTAAACAGAGGTTGAAAGGTCATCTGTTGCAGGGTATTTGCTTGTGTATTCCTGCATGGCAGGGGATTGGACTAGATCGGGGTAGGCAACCTTTTTTAGCCGGGGGCCGGTCCGCTGAAGTCCTCCTTTCCGTGCAAACGAGTCACAGCTGCCATTTTGTTTTGCCAAAATGGTGGCCGTGACTCGTTTGCGCATGCACAGTACTCCTACGCATGGCAAACGCGTCGCGGCTGCCATTTTGGAAAACAAAATGGTGGGCGTGACGCGTGCGAATGCGCGGCGGCCGAAACTCGCAGCGGCGGTGGCAGGGGGCGGCGGGGGCCAGTAAGCGGGGGGGCCCAGGCTGGAACTGGCCCATGGGTCGTAGGTTGCCAACCCCTGGACTAAATGGCCCTTGGGGTCTGTTCCAACTCAAGGATTCTCTGATGCTATGTTTCTATGATCACCTGAGTCTTTTACTTCAAATGTAGGTATGAATAATATCACTTGTCTTGCTATAACCAATAACGTCACTATTTTAGTGCATTGAATGTGTATTGCCAAGGTGATTGAATTTTACAAACTCCTGTTTGTTAACTTATACAGCATTCTCTTAATTTTGCTGCTGGCTATATACCCGTTATTTCTGAGATGCCAGTTTTAGTTTACTCTTTTGCTGGAGGAAAAGGTCCATAGGATAAGATCTAAAGGTGCAAAGATGATTAATTTAACCACCTTTTAAAAATATTTTTCTCACCAGCCTTCAGATTCCCAGGTATCATACAGTGCAGAAGGACAGACCTTGGATGGATCCATGATGGGAGTCCCTCAGCAGATCTTGACAGTCTCTTCCCCACAGAGTATACCTGCTCCACAGATGACAAGCCAGCACCCATCAGCCAACATACAATTGGCATCTCCTGCTAGAATCAGTAGTCAGTCTTCAGCTGCTGCAGGATCAGTGGAATTGGAGCATGCTTCTGCCAGTTCTGTGCCTGGAAGTCATTCATCTGTTCAACAGGGGCAGCCCCCGGTTCAGTTTGTCAGTAATATACCAAGTTTAGCACAGGGTCTTGTGAGTTCCTCAGCTCTGCAGTCAGTTCCACAGGGAGTTGCACCAATTCAACAAGCCCAACAAATTCCACAGCAGATACCACCCATGCAAGTTTCCCAGCAGATGGCATCCATGCAACAAACCCAGCAAATGGGTCAGCAAGTGGCATCTATACAGCAGGTTCCCCAACAGTTGGTGGCTGCACAGAAGACCCAGCAAGTTCCCCAGCAGATTGCAACCATGCAACAAGTTCCGCAGGTGGCATCCATACAGCAGCCCCAGCAAGTTCCCCAGCAGGTGGCAGCCATGCAGCATCCCCAGCAAATGCCACAGCAAGTGGCATCTATGCAGCAGCTGCAGCAGGTTCCCCAACAGATGACATCCGTGCAACAGCCCCAGCAAGTTCTCCAGCAGGTGGCAACCATGCAGCAGCCCCAGCTGGTTCCTCAGCAAGTGGCGTCCATGCAGCAGCCACAGCAGGTTCCCCAACAAGTGGCAGCCATCCAGCAGCCCCAGCAAGTCCCCCAACAAGTGGCAGCCATGCAACAGTCTCAGCAAATGCCACAGCAAGTGTTATCCATGCAACAGCAGCAGCAGGTTCCCCAACAGATGACATCCATCCAGCAGCCCCAGCAAGTCCCCCAGCAAGTGGCAGCCATACAGCAGCCCCAGCAAATGCCACAGCAAGTAGCATCCATGCAGCAGCCCCAGAAAATCCCCCAGCAAGTATCACCCATGCAACAGCCCCAGCAGCCGCAGCAAGTTCCCCAACAAATGACATCCATGCAGCAGTCCCAGCAAGTCCCCCAGCAAGTATCAGCCATGCAACAGCCCCAGCAAATGCCACAGCAAGTAGCATCCATGCAGCAGCTGCAGCAGGTTCCCCAACAGATGACATCCATGCAGCAGCCCCAGCAAGTCTCCCAGCAAATGGCAGCCATCCAACAGTCCCAGCAAATGCCACAGCAAGTGGCATCCATGCAGCAGCTGCAGCAGGTTCCCCAACAGATGACATCCATGCAGCAGCCACAGCAAGTCCCCCAGCAAGTGTCAGCCATGCAACAGCCCCAGCAAATGCCACAGCAAGTGGCGTCCATGCAGCAGCCGCAGCAGGTTCCCCAACAGTTAACATCCATGCAGCAGCCCCAGCAAGTCTCCCAACAAGTGTCAGCCATACAGCAGTCACAGCAAATGCCACAGCAAGTGGCATCCATGCAGCAGCCACAGCAAGTTCTCCAGCAAGTGGCTGCCATCCAGCAGCCACAGCAGATTCCTCAGCAAGTGTCAGCCATGCAGCAACCCCAGCAAGTTCCCCAACAGCTGCAGCAAGTGACAGCCATGCAGCAACCCCTGCAAGTTCCCCAGCAAATGGTATCCATGCAGCAGCCCCAGCAAGTGACCCAACAAATGGTGTCCATGCAACAGCCCCAGCCAGTCCCCCAACAAGTGGCACCCGTGCAACAACCCCAGACAGTTCCCCAGCAGGTGGTATCCATGCAACAATGCCAGCAAATTCCCCAGCAGCTGACCTCCATGCAGCAACCCCAGCAAATGCCCCAACAAGTGGTTTCCATGCAGCAGGCCCAGCAGGTTCCCCCGCAGGTGGTATCCACGCAACATCTCCAGACAACATCAGTCATGCAACAGTCTCAGCAAGCTCCCCAGCAAATGAGCTCCATTCAACAGTCTCCACAAGTTCCCCAACAAGTTAGCTCCTTCCAACAGCCTCAGCAGGTTGCATCTATACATCAGGTCTCTAACATACTGCAGCCAGCAGCACCAACGCAACAGTGCTCACAGTATCCAAGAATGCCTGTAAGTACTCCCGGGCAGTCTTCCCTGTCTCAGCAAGAACATCAATCTATTCAGATTCATCAGTCTACAGACCAGCACCCTGGTGTAATGCAACAGATGTTATTCCACTTGCCTGTTCAGCAGTCACAACGGGAGCAGCTTGTTCTCCCTTCTAGTTCTACAGAGCAGTTGCCAGTTGCATCTCAGAAAGATGTAGAAAAACAACAGCAGTCAGCTGAGCTTTCTGGTTCAACTTCAGAACAGGTGGCTTATTCCATACAGAATCAATATCAACTCCAAGCCCAAGAGCAACTAATCTATCCAGTTCAGCCCTCACACCAGCTACCAACTTCAGAACAAGTGGCATATCAAGTACAGCCAACAAACCAACAGCAGGCCCCAGAGCAAGCTGCATGCCAGGTGCATGTCACATACCCAGTGCAGGGCTCAGATCAGCCTCCCTGCCCAGAGCAACTGGGTTATCCAGCATCTGGGGTTTATTCAGGACAGGCATTGGACTCAGCAACATACCCAGTGCAGCCTTTCTGCCAAGGGCAACAGGCTGCATTCAGAACCCAGCCACCACCATATCTCCCTCAACCTCCTGAAATGCAGAAGTCTCACCTAGCAGTACAGGCCACAGATCAGCCAAATTTTGCTGTACACTCTCCCGAGCAATCACTATATATGATGAAGGATGGCGGCACTGGCTGCTTGGAACAGCAGATCTGCTCCGCACAACCAGGGGAGGTCCTTTCTTATCCTTCAGAGCCACACCAGTCTGAGCCATCAGCATATCTGATCCAGCAAGATACCAGCCTAGGGCACCAGCCATCTCATATGATGCACAGGATTGCAGAAAAGCAACAGTCAGAATTGCAAACTTCCTTTGTCCCATCTCAACCATCTTTTGTACCACAAATGCATCCACAATCTCCAGCATTCAACCAGCATACTGTTCCTCAGCCGCTCCAAGTCACAATTCCTCAGTCTGTCCCAGGCATGTTACAGATGACGCCTTCTGTAGCAGAACAGTCAGAACCAGCCTATGGAGTCCAACAACCATCAGAAGTGTCAGAGCTCCTGCCTAACACAAGTCTCATCCAGCCATCCCAAGCATTTCAGCCAGCTGAGAGTAACCAACCATTTACTTCAATGCAACCAGCATATGTTCAACAGCAGCCAATGTGTCAAACATCAGTATTCTCAGGAGAGTTGGGCCTTCAGAGCCAGGCGCCTCCTCTGGTGGGATCCCTGAACCAGCAAGCTTCATTTAGTTCACTGATACAACCAGAGCAAGAACATATACAAGGACAAGATATCCAACAGGTATGCCTGTTCTTACAAATCAGAACTTGGGATGTTAGGTTTGAAAGTTAATTTGTTAATGTTGCTTATTATAAATGAGAAAATTCATTTCTAGTAATATTTATAATTAAAATTCTTCTGAGGGTTACATTGATTAAT
>CM034703.1:150273888-150313272 GCA_020142125.1 Phrynosoma platyrhinos
TGTGTGGATTAACCAACAGATTTCCCCCGTGTGATAACATCCTTAGTCTAAGATGGAGTAACAGCTTTCTTCCTGCTATATTAACACTAGTTAGGATAGAATTTAGTTTGTTGTATAAATATTAATTTCTTTTTAAGCCACAAACTACATGTTTGTCTTTTTTTGAGTTAGCCTTTATTCTTTAGGAAGGCATATTAAAATATAGTCTGACCCACGTTTTTTTGCTGCTCTGCTAATAAAAGCTGAACTCTAACCAGTTTAACTTTCATACCTGCATATTTTAGTTTACCTTTAAAAGGGTTAAGACCCTGGGAAACTAAAATTGCACCCCACAAGTAAAGATGGAGGAGGGGAAGAAACAGTTTTCTGCTCTAGAGCAACTGATAGCATGAAAGGACCATGGTAGCCTAAGGACAAATAAACACATCACTTCCTATGATTCCCATCCACCTAAGGACTCACCTTTTCTTTTCCTTTCTCCTACTTCTTTAATTTTAATTCCTTCAAGCTCTTCTCCATCTTCTGCTTCTGATGTTTAATGGCTGCTTCCCTCTTTGTTTGCCTTCCCCCAAAGAAAGCCATGAGGCAACAGGCAAATTACTGTGTACAGCAGAACAATAAAGCAGCTGGGTCAGAACCATATAATTCATTTCTTCCAATCCTAGTCCTTTTCCTAAGGCCTGCTTTTTTAATTGTATCCAGCAGAGAGATAGAAATCATGCGTACAATGGATCCTAACAGTCTAAAATAACCAGTTTGTAAGTTGGAATAAATGCAACTTGTATTAAGATTTCAGAGAGAAAATTTACCGGTAACTATATAATGATTTAACAAACAGTTTAATGGAATTTTCTGAACTCTGTTTTAAAAAGTCTTTTTTCCAAATTCCAACCACTCTTGATTCTAAAAAGAGAGAGGAAGAAAAATAGTTAGATATTATAATCCTAGTTTTTTTTAATTGGCCGATAAGGACTGGGACAATGAGAAGGGCTCCTTCTCCTGTGCCCATCCCAGTCACCCTCCTAACTACTGTTTGACTCAGAGGAGGAGCAAAGCAAAGCAAAGCAAGCAAAGCAGCTTCATTTATATACAGCTTCATACCGCACTATGGAGTGTCTAAGTAGTTTACAACTGTAAGCTCATTGCTCCCCAACAGCTGGGTACTCATTTTAGCAACCTCGGAAGGATGCAGGCCTGAGTCAAGCCTGAGTCCTGGCTAGTATTGAACTTGCAACCTTGTGGTTTATGAGTGAGTGGCTGCAGTACACGAATTTAACCACTGCGCCATCAAGGCTGCTTCCAAGCAAGACTGCCATTTTTGTTGTTGCATGCCTTCAAGTCATTTCTGACTTATGGTGACCCTAAAGCGACCCTGTCACAGAGTTTTCTGGATCTGAGAGCGTGTAACTGAGAGTATGGGTTTCCATGGCCAAACAGGGAATCAAACCCTGATCTCCAACACTCAAACCACTACAGCATGCTGGCTCCGTCTATTTTGCCATGGTTGTTGTTATTGTTTTATGTCTTCAAGGTGAACCTATAATGGGTTTTCTTGGCAAGTTTCTTCAGAGTCCAAGAAAGTGTGACTTGCCCAAGGTCACTCAGTGGGTTTCCATGCTGAGCTGGAATTCGAACTCTGGTCTCCAGAGTCATAGTGCAATGCTCAAACTACTATATCACAATGCCTCTCTTCTTTCTTGCCATAGCCCTGCCTTTTTCATGGTGGATACAGTTGTTGTCGTCTTCCCTTTCCCAAAATCATTCTGGCTTGGGAATTTGTTAGATGTAGTCCAGAAAAACTTTCTCCAGCTCTGTTTCCTACTCTTTGGACAGGTTATCTGTCATTGTTGTTGTTACTACTACTACTACTACTATAATATCTTTCCTTCTTTCTGACTTGGGACTCAAGGTGGCTTAAAACAGTTAGAAGAGACATAGCTAAAATTATATTTCTTCTTTGTGGTTTCTGCGAATCACACATATGGGTTATATCTGCGCCTGCGCAGCTAGCTCGGAAAGTTCTAGTATCACTGGGCAAATCTTTGATTGCAAGTTTTTGGTGGTAGGTCCGCCCACCCCTATAAAGCCCCTGGCGTTTCCATTCTTTCTTCAGTTCCTTTTGTCCGCCGCGTTAGCAGCTAACAAGGAACTTCGCTTATGAGAGTCGCTTGTTTCGCTTTCATTATTGACCTTATGGATATTTTTGACCATTTTTCTGACTTTGACTACTCTTCTGGATTTTGGACTGGTGATTGTCGCAAATCGATTGACCTCAGACTGGTTTTTGACTTTGTTTTGGCTTGCCCACTTTGTCTTCTTCGTGGACAAAATGGCGTCCTTCAAATGCTGCACTAAATGTGGCATAGGGATCTCCACCACTGATCACCATGATCAGTGTGTGCTTTGTTTGGGTGAAGTCCGTAACTCTAAGGCCTGTCCCCTCTGCAAGGGGACGACAACCCAGGCCTTGAAGAACCGGAACCTCAAATTGAAGGTTGCCCTTTGGGAGCAGGCCCTAAGACCAGCCTCTGTGCCCACCCAAAGCACCTCGGCTGAAGAACCCTCCACCTCTAGTAAGGAGAAAGAGAGGGAGAGAGGGAGGTCCAAGGACAGGTCCAAGGAGAAGTCCTCCAGGGACAAGAAGGCCTCCAGGTTGGATAAGGACCATGGAGATGGTGCTGTCAAAAAAAAATTGCCAAGAGGAAGCACCTAGAGGTCGAAGGAGGGAGGTCAGCTGAACATTCAGCTTCCAAGAGGACCCGCTCCGTCTCTCCGAAAAGACTTGGCTGGGAAAAGCCTTCAGAGTCGGCAAAAACCCCTCCTGCCTCCTTCGGATCCGAACTGGCCTGCTTGACATCTGTAGTTCGGCCTCCAACACCTCTGGGTCATGTCCCCCATCCCTGACTCCACACCAGACCAAACAGCTGGTTGTTGTCATTTCTTGGGCTCGAGAGAGTCCTCCAGCTCGAACCTGTCACCGACAGGTTATATCATTTGGGTTTGAAGCTGACAAGGCTGGGATGGGAGACAGGCCTTTCCAACAAGACCCACTCCTCCAGCAATATCTGGACCTGGTCTTTGATGCACAGTCAGACTGGTATTACTTGCCAGTTTGGTGGTCCCTCCATCTCTGCTGTTATTGGGATACATGCCACTCGTCCCTCCGGTTCTACCCCGACACAGATCGCTGTTTGTGGACAGGCTGCTCCTGAGGTCACCAGAAGAATCTCCAGCTTCGAGTCGCTCCATTGTGAGATCCTGTTCACCTACACTGGACTCCGAGGCAGACAGGTCAGCTAGCCCAGTTCCACTGGTCAACTTGGCATCTTCTTCCCCGACAGACAATGTCAAGTCCTTCACCGACCAGGTGGTGAGGATGGCAAACACCAGCGAGGTGGCCCAGATTGACAAGGAGACGGTTGATCCCATAGAAAGGAGGGTCTATGGGAAGGTACTGACTGCCAGCTATCATTTATCTCTCCTCCTTGGAGTAAATTGCCAAGAGATCCTGGGCTACTTCAGCAACCATACCCTCAACTTCAAGAAAAATAGAAAATCTTTACAGGATTGCTCCATTGGGACTGTCTTGGCTGTTTGAGCATCCTTGACAGAATTTGACCGTCGTCGAGGGTTCTCAGTTGGCATTCTCTCCAAGGACTTCCTCCTCCCCTACTGATAAGGAGAGCAAGAAGTTGGACACCATGGCCAAGAAAATCTATACTGCAGCAGTGGTGGACCTTAAGATTGCTAACTATGTGGCTTGTATGGAGGCCTATGTTCAGTACCTCATGAAGTGCTTAGAGCCTCTTCTTGCTTCGGTCCCAGACAAGGACGGGGCACTGGCAATGGCCATCTAGGCAGGGACTCACGCCTTGGGGGGCCAACAAATAGTCTCAGTGCATCACTCCACCAACTGCACCACAAAGATTCTGTTGGGTTTGATGGCTCTATGCCAACATGCGTGGCTGCGGGCATCGGGCTTGACCCCACCCCCCAGGCCAAGACTGCTATTGAGCACATGGCTCTTCGATGTTTCTGGCCTCTTTAACAAGGAGACGAATAAGAAGTTGAACTTCAGGTACCGTGTGAAGACGGCAGCTAAGAAGCATGGCCTCGTCTGCCTTCCAGTCCCCCAAATGGCACTATGGAGGCCAATATTCCTGGCACCAGACATACTACCAATGCATGTACCAGCAGCAGAAGCAGCAGTCCCAGCCACAGGGCCAGTCGAGGCAGCATCATCCATCTCATTCCTCCTCTTCTTCCTCAGGTTGCCACCAACAGTCCCAGCCTCAATATCGGCAGGACTTCAGGAAGAAGAAATCTGATTCAGGCAAGAGGAGCTTCTGAGATGGGGCAGCACACTTCGCCGTAACCCCCTTTGGGGACAGACTAGAGGCCTATTTTAACACCTAGGCCTCAATCACCTCTGACTCCTGGGTACTGGACATTGTCTGCAGGGGCTCCCCAAACTTTTTGATCTGGGGCCATGCGCATGCGCGCAACTTGGGTGCTATTTTGGAAAACAAAATGGCGCCTGGAGTTGTGTGCACGTGGCTGGCGTCATGCATGCATACGCACGACTCCGGGCGCCATTTTGGAAAACAAAATGGTGCCTGGAGTCATGTGCACGTGGCTGGCATCATGCGCGCATGCGCATGACTCCGGGTGCCATTTTGTAAAACAAAATGGCAGCTTGCATCATGCGCGCATGCGCACTACTCCGGCGCCATTTTGTCTTCCAAAATAATGCCCGGAGTCATGCACATGCACGCGCGACGCCAGGTACATGCGCGTGACTCTGGACACCATTTTGGAAGACAAAATGGCGCCCGGCGGCGAGCAGCGGCAGTGGCAGGACCGGCCACGGGCTGGTAAGAAGACCTCGACAGGCCGGGTCCGGCCCACGGGCTGTAGTATGGGGACCCCTGGGCTATGCCCTTGAGTTCAAGGAGCTCCTGACCACTGGAGCTGTTCTGTCCACCAGCCCCTCAGACACCTTACTCGACGAAGTGCGTGCCTTGTTGGAAAAGGGTGCCATTGAGCCTGTAGACTCTTCTTGGGCCCAACCCTGCTTCTTTTCTCGATACTTCATAGTTCCAAAGAAGGACGTGGGCATTAGGCTCATTCTGGACTTAAGACAATTGAACTCGTTCATTTGTTACTGACATTTTCTTATGGTAACCCTTGCCTCTATTTTACTACTTTTACAGAGAGGACACTGGTTCGCGACCCTTGATCTCAAGGATGCTTATTTTCACATCAGCATTTGACGGGATCACAGGAGGTTCCTCGCCTTTGTATCGGGAACGAGATATACTAGTACAGGGTCCTTCCATTCAGACTCGTCACGGCACTGAGAGTCTTCATCAAATGCATAGCTCCAGTGGCTGCTTATCTACACCAGTGTGGGATCACAGTCTTCCCCTACCTGGACGACTGGCTCTTCGCAGCACCATCCCAACAAAGACTACAACAGGACATCCAATTTGCCTTAACTCTTCTGGACTCTCTTGGATTCTCAGTCAACAGAGAGAAATTGAACTTGATCCCATCCAAACAAGTTAAGTTAATTGATGTGGTCCACAATTCCAACAAGGCCATGGCTTTCTTGCCTCAGGGCAGATTTTACGCTCTCTACAAATCCATCAGGGACTGCCTCGCCCACAGGCAGATCAGAGCCCATACCATGCAGGTAGCACTGGGACACATGGCCTTGGCAACTTTTCTTACTCCGTGGGCAAGACTGCGTCTCAGGCCTATTCAGTCCTGGTTCCTGTCTGTCTTCGATCCTGTGTGTGAGCCTTCCTCAAAGTGGCTTACGGTACTGAGAGCCATAGCCAGATTGTTGTGTTGGTGGCTCAAACCCGACAACATACGTACCAGGATGCCCTTCCTGGCTCCTTGGGCCCAAATCACCCTGACCATGGATGCATCCCTGGAAAGATGGGGAGCACACACACAGGATCTGATTGTCAGAGGTGAGTGGTCTTTGCTGGAGAAGAGGCTCCACATCAAACCCCTCGAAATGTTGGCTGTTGGAGAAGGCCTTCTGAGCTTTCCAAACTGTACTCTTGGGCAAAGTGGTGCTGCTTTTGACGGACAAGACCACCGTCATGTTTTACTTAAACAAACAGGGAGGCACAAGGTCCCAGACGTTGCTCCAGATAACAATCTGGGACTGGTGCATCAACAACAGGATACTGCTGCAATCAGAGCACCTGCTG
Organism: Phrynosoma platyrhinos; assembly: GCA_020142125.1. NCBI lineage: Eukaryota > Metazoa > Chordata > Lepidosauria > Squamata > Phrynosomatidae > Phrynosoma > Phrynosoma platyrhinos. The sequence continues at coordinate 150,280,116 of CM034703.1, forward strand.
GGAGAGGACAACGAATTGGTAGACTGGCTCAGCAGGTCCTCCAACCCCTGTCACGACTGGCGCCTCCACCCCAAGATGGTCTCCAATCTCTTCTCCATCTGGAGCAGGCCAGAGATTGACCTGTTTGCAACTCCACAGAACGCCCATTGTATGGAGTTCTGTTCTCGGATTTGGGATCCAGGGTCGCGATGAGATGTCTTCCAGTTCTGAAGGATGCTCTACACTTTTCCTCTATTTCCACTTATCACAAAGGTCATAGCGAAGATGAGGTTGGACAGGTTGGATCCCATCCTCATCACCCCATGGTGGTCGAGACAGCTGTAGTTTGCTCCCCTGCTCAATCTTGCACGGGAGGAATTCACACGAATCCCGCCCACCCTCCCCACTGGCGTGTCCTGCTCATCACCAAAGTCCTGCTGTCACTGCTATGTGGTGTACATTCTGGAACTGGAGAAAGAGTGGGAATGCCAGTGGCTTTATAGAGGAGGGTGGAGCTACCGCCAAAAAGTTGCAATTTAAGATTTGCCCAATGATACTAGAACTTTCCAAGCTAACTGCAGATATAACCCATTTGTGTGAATTCACAGATGACCACTCGAAGAAACATGGTTACAGGTAAGCAACCTGTCTTTTCCCACTTCTTCAATTGCAACTATTTATATTAATGCAGAAGTCCATTAAGGAGACGAAAAAGGGAATAGTTGCACAGTGCCTTCTAATTCACAGCACTGGCAGTCCTCTGTCAGGAAGTGCCCAAGCTACCTTAGTTGCCATCCTGTATAAAATGAATGGAAATTTGTGAAATGAGAAAATAGATATCTAGAGGCAGAGATGCTTTTAGTGTCCTCTAGCACTCAATAAATGTCACCTGCAGGTTAAAATTGCACTTCCCATTTACAATTTTTTTTATGTTAGGTTACCAAAGCATTCACTTTAGAGTAACTGTACTGGGAATCCCAGACTAGTCAAATCTCCTACTACTTCCTTTACTTACCTATATACCGGATTATACAGGATTATAGACTGTTCCAAAAAAGAAACTGTGTGAGTCATTGCTTCAGCATAAGGGGTATGCAAAATGAAAGCAGCCACATAATAGGATTTCACACACACACACGCACACACACACACACACACCTGATATAACATATCCCACCATGATACCAGTCAGAATTGTCCAGGCCATTGTATTCCCAATTACCGTGCACAGATGTGAGAGCTGGACAGTGAAGGAAAGAGACAGAAAGAAAGCACCTGTGCCATTTAATACATGATAAAGCTGCCATAAAAGGCAATTGATGGTGAAACAAACAGTGGAATATTGGATTATGATTTTAGGGACGCTCATAGCTTGGGTTTAGCATGTTGTTTGGATTGAATTTTCTTTGGTGCCAACAAATTTTGCACAAATATTTTCATTGTGTAATTGTGACAAAAAGCCCCACTGGATCCTTGCTAGTCAAACTGAAGTTTTCTATTTGTAGCAAAGATGCTAAATAAGCTGGTTGACATAGCCTTCCACAAGAGCTGTATGCATAAAAACTGAGTTAGAATGCAGTTGTCTCTCCATCTCAGTGGGTTAGCCACCCTCGGACTGGAGCATCTGCAAATGGCCCTGCCCCTTTATTATTGTCAATGGTGACATGTGCACTTGGCTGCACCAACACAGTCACATGCATGTTGCTCGTCCATTGACAGTAGTGGGACTTGAAGTCCTGCATCTTTTAGTATTCATGGAGGGGGGTCCAGAGCTGATAATGGGGTGCTGACTGTAATTGAAAAGTTGTTAAAAATTAGTAATGATAAGGATATTTTGTAGTTCTGTAACCTAGTTTAGACATCCTTCTGGCTGTCATTGACAATCCTGTCTGCATCCATACTAACTGATTGCTCCTGCTGCAGTCAGGGAAGTTTGTACACAATAATGTTCAAATCCAGCAGGGCCAAGCACTCTGGTTTGCCTCTCCCCCAGACTGCCAGAGAAATACACTGAAAACTGACTGTGGTTATATCTTTTGCTTGATAAACTAGAGAGCTGTTACCTGTTAGCTTTGGATATCATAATAAACTATGAACAGAATAACTAGTTTAATCTCTTCACCCCTCCCCACTACCTGCCTCCTGGAATGTGGCTAGTTACTATTATAGTTGCCACTTTTAAAATAAAAAGTCTTGCCTTGCTCATTATTCAAAAAGAACTTGAAAAGCAATGTTTTGTTGTTGTCCTTTTAAAATGTAAATACTACAAGCCACTTACTGGTGGCAGAAACACACCTAAGTGGTGAAGTTCCTTATATAGTAGCTCCACTCCTGTAATTATGCAAAGAAGTTTAAAATTTATAGTTACACTGCAAAAGGAGTAAAATTATCCCTCATTATGCTACAACCTTAATGTAATTTAGTTATGTCTTGGTTATTGAAAAATGAAAGTAATAAAAAGTAACTTATTTGTAACTAGTTATTCTGGTCTAAGATTTATTTAGCCCCTTTTGTTCTCAGAATTGTGACATCTGACTGTACCATATATCTTGCTTTGTGCAGTATCTTGCCCCAAGTTTTCATTTTAGTTTATTTTTTCCCAAAGTTAAAAAGCGGCACAATTTTGCCTCTTTTTGCATGGGTTGATGTTGCGTTAATGCCAAAGTTGCCTGACATCGTCTGAAAACAATTCCGCTCTTGTGGGATATTCATGGGTTTAAACCCCATTTATCTATGGGATTTGGGCACTTCCCTCTCATGTGATAAACTCCTATGCTTAGTAAAAGCAAATCCTAATTAGAATCTCCAGATCTAGCAATTGGGGTTTTTCATCTATAAAATATGAGTTGGAATGATAATTATAAAGCTTGGTCCTATGTCCATAGCATCTCAACCTAGTAAAGCATGCAGTTTTGTGGAGTTACTTATTTTCATTCGTATCTCCCTCTGTATCCAGGTAAAAATGATGTATATCATTTATATCCTTTTCCTCTCTCCTGCCAACAGGTTTCCATCTTAGCCCCAGAGGAGCAACCCACAGTTCAAAAACAAGATTCTGTTCAAGGGTGAGTTAACTTCAAGAATAATACTTTTGTCTTGCAGAAGGAAATACTACTTAAGGTAAAGGTGGGGATTTTTTGACTCTTTAATTATTTTTTTGATTACAACTCCTGTACCACTGATTATGCTGGCAGGTGCCACTAGAGTCTCTGCTTTTCTCTGCTCATTCCTCCTTCACCTCCCCAGGAGCCAGAATATTTGACTACAGTCTCCTGTGTAGGAAACCTTTGGTGAGGATGCTCTTAAAGATATCCTCATCCAGACCAGGGATAAAAAGAAGGCTATGTCTTCCGTACAAAAAAAAGGAGGCAAAGAGAGACACTATAAACAACCATCTAAATTCTTTAATCCCTTTCACCCCTGTTCTCACCCTAGAGACTTTAGATCCTTTAAACCAGTGGTTCTCAAATAGTGGGGCGGGCCCCCCAGGGGGGGCGCGAGGCTCCGTAAAGGGGAGCCTGTTACGGCTGGAGAGAGGGAGATTGTCCCAGCGCAGCCCCAGTAGCAGCCCGACGTGCTCTATCCTGATTGGTCAAACCCGTCCATGTGACTATTTACAGTCACACGGGGGCGGGCGCGCGCGAAATGTTTTCTTCTTTCCTATTGGGGGCATGACAGAAAATAATGGAGAAGCACTGCTTTAAACCCACCTGGACAAGTTCTCAGTTTCCATTCTGCCCAAAAGGAGGGCCCATTTAAGCCCTTCAATCAGGAAACCAGCCACCAAGGAATAAGAACATCTTGCGACTCTCATACACATCCTTCCTTCATGTTTGGGAGGCCTCCATGTCAGACTGGTGGATGTTCTGCATAATAAGTGAAGGATGCACCACAGACATTCATCAGATTCCAAGGCACTGCTTCTTGCACTTTTTAACATCAAAGACTTGGCAGTCCAAATAGTAGTTGTTTTTGTTATTTATGAAATGCTTCTCCTAAGTACGTCACAACACCTTGAAAGATACTTCATGTGTTACCAAAGTTATTGGGTGAGTGTTTGCCCATCCTACTCCTCCACCTGACCTTCTCCTCAGGAGAAAGCCAAGCAGCGGATGAGCCTTGCAGGGTAAATGTTCACCTGTCTTCCTCCACCACCAGGCCTTTTCCTCAGGAGAAAGCCAGACGGCAGAGGAGACTTGCAGGGTAAGCATTTGCCTATCCTCCTCCACCTGGCCTTCTCCTTGGGATAAAGCCTGACAGTGGAGGAGCCTTGAGGGGCGAACATTTGACCATCTTCCTCCTCCACCCATCCTTTTTCTTGGGGAAAAAAGAACAGCAGAGGAGCTTTGTAGGGTGAGTTTCCACCTTTCTTCCTTCTCCTCAGGAGAAAGCTGTGCAGTAGAAGAGGCTTGAAGTTCATAGAACCTCTGTATTATATGTGAATGAGAGGATTTCTGGATAAGTCTGGGTATTAAGACTGGTAGCTTATGGATGCTCCAGGATGGTGAGGGAGAATGTGTGGAAATTTACTCTTCCTCAGGCTAAAAATGGTTCGTGAAGCCGTTTTCTGAACGTATGGCTGCATGGAGCACTTGTTGGCTCATAACATGATGGATTAAAATTAATTTAAAACATAGTTTTTGTGTTTGACTTATAATATTTAAAACAGAATTTAACATTGATTTACATTGTAAGGATTGAATTCCCCAAAAAGAATAATGAGATCAGTAATAAATAATGCAGTGATAGGCACATTAGTCTGTAAATGAAATTACTGCCTTTATCAGATATATCAAATTAAGGAGAACTTTTCTGTGCAAATGAAGATCATTTCTCAAATATGATCATTTACACTCTATCTATTAAATTATTAAAAGTAGTAGATTCCTTGAATCTAGGATACTAGGGTGATATATAAAATGCATATAAGATATATAAGTAAACAGTGTTCTGTGCAGTCACGCTGGCCACATGATCACAGAGTAGTCTTTGACAATGCTGGCTCTTCGGCTTAGAAACGGAGATGAGCACCATCCTCTACAGTTGGACACGACTTGACAACCTTGTCAGTGGGGAATACTTTTACTTTTATAAGATGCATAAAAACCAAAATAAAAACCAAAACCACAATATAACACAATCAAACAACACAACTACAAAACAAATCAAGCATGTCTCTTCCTGTGTGCTTGGAAAGGGAGCACACAACTACAAAACAAATCAAGCATGTCTCTTCCTTTGTGCTTGGAAAGGGAGCAACATTTTCCCACTTCCACTAACGAAAAGTCTCTGAGGCTACATCTGCACTGTAGAAATAATCCAGTTTGACACCACTCTGTCATGGCTCAGTGCTATAGAATTATGGAAATTGTAGTTTTGTGAGACATTTAGCCTGATTGGTCAGAGAGCTCTGGTGCCACAACAAACTACAAATCTCAGAATTCCGTAGCATTCAGCCATGGCAGTTAAATTGGTGTCAAACTGGATTATTTCCACAGTGCATATACAGCCTGTGTGTCCTTCTTGAGAATGCTCACCTTCTCTTTCTCTCTTCAGACTAATCCCTGAATCAGCCATTGTGAAGGAAACGGCCAGTGGCTGTGACCTTCCAAGTGGAAATGGCAAGCAAGACAAGAGCAAACAAAGAAGGACCTCCTGTGCCCGACCAGAGAAGGGAACCAAATTTCAACTCACTGTGTTGAAGGTTTGTACAGCTCAAAGCTGAGGCTAATATATATACCATACCAGAATGGAGTATGGAACCAGGGCTTCACTTGTCCTATTTGTGATTCAAAATTATTTGTATCATCTGGATACACTCTAATGTCTGGATACATTCTGTAACAATACTGTGTGTCTCTGTTAAGTAACAGTATTCCTATTCACAGAGTTTTCAAAGGTCTGTATGACTATATACAGCATTCACTCTGTAATGCAAGTTGCTCAGAAGGAAATCAGGATTCCTTCTGTTGAGGAAAGATCAGTGGGATTAGGAGAGTTGCAATTTTCAATGCTTCCCCCTTCTCCTTGTGCCCTCTCCCATACCCTCCCAATTTGCACTGAAGGGTGGGGTATACTCTAGACAAGAGTGTGGGGGCTGCAGGGCAGAGGAGGAATCACTGACAGTTATGCTGCTTCATGATCCATTAATGCAGGGATGTGGACCACAAGTTGCAGGGTTTGCTGGACCACAAGTTTCATCACCCTTATCAGCATGGCCAATGGTAAGAAATGCTGGGAGTTACATTCCAACAACATCATGAGGGTTGGGATATGCCCTACCGCAGTGGAGTCCACCCAGGAAGGTAAACTAGTTGAATTTCATCCTCCTGGATTTTGGACAATGCTGGGGTGTGGGAAAACAGAAGACAAAATTGTGCTTCACAGTTAGCTTTTATTATAAAATTACCTTTTGTATCTGTGAAAGCAATGATATACCGCCTCTGAATAAATTTTGCCAAGAAACCCCATGAGTAGAGTTAACCTAAGCTGGAGTTGACATTGAGGTACATAACAATAAAAAAGCAAAAAGCATTGACTCTTTTAAAGACAGAGTGGTTAATTATTGGTGATTTTAAAGAAGGTGGTTAATTATTGATGCTAGTGGTGTCATTTTATGGGACTGATCCAGCAGAGGTGATCTTTGTCTGTAAGAAATTGGCACAGTCTCATGGCACAGTGGCTTTTCTTTTTTTCAACTAGGTGTCAACATCAGGTGACAACACTGTGGAGTGCCAGCTTGAGACTCACAACAACAAGATGGTCACATTTAAATTTGATGTTGATGGAGATGCACCAGAAGACATTGCTGACTACATGGCAAGTTTCATAATCCCTTCTTCCCAGTAGATACTCTTATTAATAGTCACATTCATGCTGGTTTCCTGTTTAAACCCTTGAGTTGTTCAGGAGGAGCAGCTACTTTTCCACTTCTTTGTAGCATTCTCAGTTGGGATGGAAACTCAGGAGTTCAGACCTTACATTTGCAGATGACATGTCCTTGTTCTGTACAAACATTTTGAGAAACAATTCTGGATAACTTTAAGGCAGTCTACTAAAAACAAATAAGATTGGGGTTGCCTAATCCAAGCTGCCGGTCTGCTTGATCCCAGAGAGAACTATATACACATCTTCTTTAGAATTCATATTCCAGCCTATTCCATATCAATTTATCTTGAAGTTAGCTAACTACTCTCTTCACCTGTGGGACTTAACTTCAAAGTAGGTGCCCACAGGATTTCATCTGTGTATTCATAGTGCATAGAATATTGCATCAAGCACATTGATTTCCCATCAGAACATGGCATTGGGGAATTGTTGTGTCTGCTATGTATTAAAGTTGAAATATGAGCAAAATGCTTCTTACATGCATGCTTGAGATGTGCATACTTTGACAAGGAATGTTTGAACAGAACTTTGTGAATGGTTTGGGAGCCCTTGTCGCCACAGTTTAGTTGAAGCTAAATACTTACACAGTTTGATAATTCTCTTGAATTGGAGTCCTATGTAAGACTAAGATGCTAGTACATATATTTTTAAGAAGAATGCTTTGATATAATAAGGATCAGTATGTTCTTTCTCAGCTTGTAATCTAATACAGTTATAGGAGTGTAAGAACAGTATGTTCCTTCTCTATTACTTGTGTAATCTTGAGATTATTTTTTGCTGTATGGGCACTGACTGAATTTCAATAAATTGCCTGTACAGGCATTTTCTTCCTGCAAAACCATATTACTTTTTTGATAAGCCAAAATTTCTCTAATTGTACAAAAATGTGAGTGAAGAACTATATACTCTGAATCATAAATGTGGTATTTTAACAAAAGAAATTAAGTGTTGCTTGGGTGGAAATCACTTTTTAAAGAATGTTCTTCCTACGTTTCCCAAGTTTTCTCCTATTTGAGGTTAATTTTATTTCTATGATGTTTTGTAATTATTGTTGAATTCTTCAAATTGTGGATATGATTTGGTGTGAGTATGTGAGTGATGTACGGTATGTGAGTTTAGTGAATCATTTTGTCATCTTCGTTTTGTTAATATTTGATAAGGTAAATTGGGCATGGTGAGAGAAATAGATTTTAAAAGAAGACTTGCGTCTACAATTTCAGTCCAATTTTTCTACCTTTCTGCTTATTAGGTTGAAGACGATTTTGTGCTGGAAACTGAAAAAGAGAAATTTGTTGATGAACTGAGGGCTATTGTTTGCCAGGCCCAGGATATCATCCGTAGTATTCCTGTTGAAGATAGGTCCTCTGGCTTAGAATCGGTTCCTTCAGATCCAGCCAATACCCAAGTAAGTTTTGTTTGTTTAGTAAAGCCAGTTTTCTGGGAAAGTGTGTGCTTGTCTTGGGAAATTCCCTTTTTATATTTATCTATTCATTTTTAATTCAGACAGGATCTTCTGAACAAGTTCAGATAAATCCAGCATCTACTCAAACTGGCAGTAAGTAACTATTTTAAAATTTAACATTGAAGGACAAAACAAAGTCCCCAAACAAAACCACCCTCCTTTAGAGGTGAAAGTGATGGAAGTAGATTTGGCAAAGAATAAAGCAAGGTTTTGTGTTTTTTGTTTTTGTCTGTTTTTCAATCAGTTATACTGACTTTTGTCCTTTAAATCCCTACATGGTAGTTAATTTTCCAAGTGGTATATTTTGTATGCATTTTTGCATCATATGCTTGACTCTGCAAAGATCCTGATAACTATGATGGAGGATTCTGAAGATTTGAGTGACACTGTCCTATACTGGAAGCTGTGATCATTAGTGAAGAGCTCTTAATTGGTATTGGCAATAGGTGTTGCCAACTCAGGGGTTGGTTTGGTATGGTGAACTGAACAAAACAGAAGCTCTCAATTTTACCTTTAGGACCCAGATTCTTTCATTCCAGATAGTAGCGGCCTGAGATTTATCTTGAAGGATTTGAACTTACCATCCAGACTTCTTTACTTGTCATCAGTGGTGTGGTATCAAGTAATGATATGTCTACTCAGTTCACAGGTGTCCCTGTGTCAAACCTGGATAGATAATCTGGATCAGGGGTAGGCAACCTAAGGCCCGGGGGCCGGATGCGGCCCCGCAAGGCCTTTGGATCGGCCCAGGTCGGTCCTGCTGCCGCTGCCACCACCACCCCTGCCGCCCGCCATGATGATATTGATTATTGTTGTTATTACTTGTTCTTAGGGTTTTCTTGGCAAAATCTCCACAGAGGTTTTGCCATGGCTTTTCTGGGGCTGAAAGAGTGCGCCTGCATATATTTTTTTAAAAAATATATATTTATTTATTTATGATGCTTCAGCCCCCCAATTGTCTCAGGGACAGCAACCCGGCCCCTGGCTCAAAAAGGTTGCCTACCCCTGATCTGGATGATGGAAAGATGGTGTTGTCAGTTGTAAAATGGTGCATGTATATTTAAATGGCTGATTTTCCATGCAATAAATGTAAAATTAGTGGTTGTGAGAGAGTGAGGGCCTGAACAGGGCCAGAAAAAACTTACTGTGACACCAGAGCTCTCTGACAGAGAAAGCTCAATGTCTCATAAAAAAACTACAGTTCCCTAGCATTGAGCCAGGATAGTTAAAGTGGTCTCAAGCTGGATTATTTCTGGCAGTCTGTTCTGACAGGCCCTGAGACTCCTTATTGACTGAGTTTTCTCCAAACAGAAGTGAAACTGGAATGTGATCTACAAACTGTATTCTTTTATGTAATGCAAAACCATTAGATACCATGATAGACTACGGTACTTTTCCATAATTTTATTTTACTAATGTCTTTGATTTCTAATACTAGGTGATTTTTATTTCTTAACAGAGTATACCAGTCTTAATTTCCTTCCTTTCTCAAATTAGATACCCATTTGCTATTTATATTTTTTTAAATTTCTACCAGCTCCAATAAACAAGTGCTGATGTCCCTAGGAGACTGGAATTCTTAAGACCTTGGTCAAGATCCAAGGATCTCTCTGATTAGTTATTTGCATTTATTTAAGGGGTGTTTGGAAGTATTTCTGAAACTGGAGAAAACTATTCTGGTTTCTCTTTAGTGAATGAAAAATCAGTTATGTAATGTACCATATGTAATGAAATAGATTTCTTTTCCACACATATGACAGCAGTTCTGAAAATTTATGGGGCTTTCAAAAGCAGATTGTGGTAATAACTAACACTAAAATGTTAAAAATTTCACTGAATATGCTGAAACCATGGGTGAGCTCTTTGGAACCAAGCCCTGTAATCCAGTGGAAAACTAGAGAGTAGTCAGGTATATGGTATTCCTGCTATGTTGAGCATTTTTATATCTGTTCATTTGGTTTGTAAACTGCAAGAAATCTGCTTTTTGTTGCCAAGATTCCCCCCTTCCATTTTTTCTTGTGGCTTTCTTGTATGTAGTTGCCCTTGTAATGTAAGGTATAAACAAACTGAACTTTGTATGACAGAAACAAAGGTAGGTAATGCCACTCACATATAAATGAGAGAGCCTTCTCTTGACCAAGACAGAAACATTGGATTATCCAGAAATTGAATTATGGTCCTATTATTTAATTGACGTTTTACCTGCCTTTCTTGCTGGATGATTTGGGCTTCATCCCTCACAACCTACAATCATGAGTTGGTTTCTAGTACATTGGTGCTGCTCTTAGTTGTTTCAGCTGAAGAGAGAGAAATAGTATGGCACTGGAATATTCCTTCTGAAGCAGGAAAAATATGGCATATGGCATTCTGCACCTAGAGTGCCAAAACCTGTCTGATCCTAACTTTAAGGGAGAAAAATGTGTGGCAAGTTGCATGGCTTTGTACAGACTCCACAGGATAGATGATGGAGGCATAGCCAAGCAGGCATGTTATTCTCAGGTAGTCTCACCAGTGAGCTTCCCTTAGGCAAGAAAAAAATACAGAACTGAAGCACAGCAAAGTCAGAATGCTTTCACTATCAGCATTAATACTGTAAACATATTTTCCTCTATTTGTGCACCAGTCCACCTGTTGCAGAAAAATGGAGAAGGTGGGGCAATGTGGGCCAATGGCACATGCTTGAGTGTTGCATGTGCTCCTGGTGTGGCACTTTTAGAAAGAAAGTGCTTATTTTTTCTTAAAGAGGAAATACATCTTTTTGTCCAGCTCCATGAATCAACATTATAAATTTTGTGGAATAATGTGTTTGCTTGTGTGACACTTAACCAGTGAGGTTTCACTGGTCAGAACTGTTGAAGAGAGAGCCAATCAGTACTCATCAATAAAGCTCCTTCCCCTTGCCACAGTTACCCCAAAAGGTTGGAAGGATTTATCCTTTCCCTTAACAGATATTGCAGTAGGGCCACCACATGCTTTTTAAAAATATGCATTAAAGTAAACAAGGAGTGAACAGTCAAATAGAGTGAGAACCTGTCCTTCACACAGTGGCTCCATTACAGAGTTAAAGTTAGTGGTGCAGATTTACTGAGAGATAATGTTCAGGAGTACTTATTTTTTTCTTTACTAAGTACGTAGGGATTGCAGCCTTGGGAGGTTAAGGCCAACACCAAGATTCTGACTACTGGACCACATTGCTTCTTCGAAGATGACTCCTTACAGCAGTACTGCTCTTTCTATAGTTATGTTTATGTATAATTTCCTTTCCCCCCTTTTTTTTACACATTTCAGAGACAGTAGAGAAGTGATTATCTCTTATGACAATTATTCCTCTCTCTTCCTCCTTTTTCCTCCCTCCCTCTCCTCCTCCCTCTCTCTTTTTTGCTGTCTTTCTCTCCAGGTGACTCTGCTCCCCAGTCATCCCCTGTTGGCCGCTGGAGATTTTGCATCAATCAGACAATAAGGAATAGAGACTCCCAGGCACCTTGTACTCTTTTACAGTCAACAACAGCTGTCCTGGGATGCCAGATGACAGGTGATCATGTGATGGTTTAGACAACATGGCTCATTTCTGACTTGTTGTTGGAACAGAGTATTATTTGAAAAATTTCAGTCAGAACTTAAAAATATCCCCCCTTTTTTGGGGGGGGGGTTAATTACAATGACCAGAATCCCATGCCTATGCTGGCTGCTGCAGGTTAGAATTCAAAAAAGTAACTTGGCTAAACGTTTGGTTTAGAATTGTAGCCTACACGAATTTTGAGCTCTTTGTCAAAAAGAATGAGAACAGCTTTGATTTTTTTAAAGTGGAGTATTGCAGTAAAAAAAAATATTTAATGCTGTTGAAGGGAACATCTCTGAATTTGCTCCCCACGCTCCACCCCAACTTTCCACAGTTACTTTCCCAGTGAAGGCATGTATTCATTCTCTGTCCTTTGGGACAGCCACTCCCTTTTGATGACTGATTTTTAATTTTTATGCTAGCGGATTACTCTATCAAAAAGGCTGAATTCAATCTTGGTTAGGTTGGCTTCCGTTCTTCAGTGGACCGAGTTTTGCTTCTTCAGTTGATTGGGTATGTTTAGCCTGGAGGAGGGAAGGTTAAAAGGTGATATAATAGCATTGTTTAAATATTTGAAGGGATGTCATATTGAGGATGGAGAACGCTTGTTTTCTGCTGCTCCAGAGACTAGGAGATGGAGCAATGGATGCATGCTACAGGAAAAGAGATTCCACTTCAACATTAGGAAGAATTTCCTGACAGTAAGAACTGTTTGACAGTGGAACACATTCCCTTGGAGTGTGGTAGAGTCTCCTTCTTTGCAAGTTTTTAAGCAGAGGCAGAATGGCCACCTGTTGCATGTGTTTTGTGTATTCCTGCATGGCAAAGGGTTGGACTGGATGGCACTTGGGCTCTCGTCAAACTCTATGATTCTGTGATTCCTTTCCTCCACCTCAACGTTCTTTCAAATGGTGGTGATTGTTGAGTTTGCTAGGGAGTGTAAAATGTGTACATGTCTGCCATTTTATTTGCATCTCAGTTGCAGAAACTGACATTCCAGTTTTGCACTGAACTAACAAAAACAATCCAAACCTCTCATTGTGTCATATGAGCTGACTGCAAGCAGCAGCAGGGAAGCCAGAGACTGGTATAAGGGCCAGGCCAAGTTGGTTAGTGCAACAACAGTTGTGGCAAAAAAAAGCTTGTGCTTTCTTTTTACATTTGTTTTTCCTTGGTTTAAGTTTTAGTATGAATCACAGGTTCCCTTAAAGTAGTTCACTACACACCATTCAAACACTGTAACAAAGTCCAGGCATTTTAAATATAGAAATGCAAGTCGCCCACAAACTCAGTTAATTCAGCGTGACATCAACCAAGGTAAAAATTACCATATGCACCCCTTCAGGTCTAAAATTATTCAGAGAGGTTTGGTATGCCCTGCTGCCAGCAATACTATGTTTTCTATTTCCTCCTCCCACAACAAGGAGTTAGATTACTTTTATTCAGTTATAAGAAATAATGTATAGATTGAAGTACTGGTCAGATAAGTGGTGTTGGTTGATTGTCTTTTTATAATTTATGTGGATTGATAAACCAAGTTAAATTTTCTTTTAATTTGCCATGGGCTTTCCATACATTTAGCCTTACCTGGTATGTGCCCCCCCCTCTTCTCTCTTATTATCCAATGATTTATTAGAGACAGGAAGGAGACCCTAAAAATTGACATAGGACGTTATCACACGTGGGCCAGAAAGCGATAATAAAGTGGAAATGAGGCATTCCGAAAATAAACCGAAAATAAACCTTGATTCTGCAAATGGCTTTCACACGTAATTAATTGCGTCTTAATTGCGAAATTACAGTAAGTGCATTTAACGTTCAGACACAAGTGAGAAAAGCCCATAAATGTACTAGAAATGATCTTCTTGCACATGCGCAGATAGAGGAATGCTCGCCGTGGAATCATGGAACCATGGGAAATGCTCCCAAATGCGCATTTGCTTTTCACATTACGGTAAATGCGAAATTACTGTAATTTCGCAAATGCATTTCCTCAAAACTACCGAATTTCAAAAGATCTCGGATAACACCAGTTTCTGTTCAGTTTCTGTGGACGTCGTGTGAAATCATGAGGCACAAATCCAGTTTCTGTTTGGGATTTGTATGGATTAACCAGCAGATTTCCCCCATGTGATAACGTCCTTAGTAATAAAAATACCAAAAAAAACCAACAAAAAATAGTAAATGCTGTGGTGGTAAAACATGTTATATTATATTGTATGTTTTACCATCACAATGCTATCTATTCCTTTTAGGCTGGATCCATACATCTCTCTGGGCTTGTCTTTCTATCATCAAGCCTATTCTACTTCAGATGCCTTGGGCTTGGCTTCCTGGGGTGTGTCTAAACTTTAGAAACTAAAAACCAAGTAGAGTTAGAACGTTTAAAGTCATCTCTGTAATTATAAGCTCATTTTGAAAAGAGACTGAGCTCTGTAATTGCAGGCATTGAGAATAGATAATGATAGCAAACAACATTGGTTCTGGCCTCTCAAGGATCACACATAGAGCTTGGAAAAGTTCTGTTACTGGATTACAACTCCTAGGATCTCCCCAGCTAACATGACCAGTATGCTTGCTGACTGTGGGAATCAGCCAAAGTTCATAAACAAATAAATAAATAAATAAATAAATAATCTGGATAAATAAATAAATCTGGAGATACTGCGGCTATCCGTGGGCATTTTATTTCTTGTCTCACCAAGTAATCTTCTGTGTTTCCAGATCATTTAAAGGAAAGCGCCAAAGAAGAGAGCCCTCAAGATTATTCACAAACTATGGAAAATCTTAGCAACCAGCAAAGGCCTACTCCTTCTTTGAGCTCAAATGATCTGAGAAGTGACAGCATGATATCTCAGCCCCAAATCTTGGAAACTGAGGGGTCAGCTTGTCCTCACCAGGTGGAAGTCAGCAGGGATACCCTGCTACCTGCCACTGCTGGTGACAACAGCGATGTCCTTACACACAATTCTGCTTCCTGGGTTGAGTCTTTAAAGGCAGAGACTCAGGGCGATGGAGACTGCCTGTCATCCCACCCACCCTGTCCAACAATGGGAAGTGCTGAGCTGAATTTGTCTACTGAGACCTTCCCATCCAGACCAGTAGAGTGTCACATCCTGGCCACTGAGGACATGGATAATTCAATGAATCCTGAACAGGCTGGTGCTGTGGCTCAGACCCCAGTCCAAGAAGGTGCTCTCTTCACATCTGCTCTGGAGTCAGACAATGAGGGTCCCCCTAAAATGGATTTTGTTGACAACAACATCAAGACTCTGGATGAGAAACTAAGGACGCTTTTGTATCAGGAACACAGTTTTTCAGGCACCTCCCCTGAGAGCCAGAAAGACACACAAAGTGCCGTGGAGTCTCCATTTTCATCATCTGCTGAAGATTCTCTCCCCTGCCCAGTATCAGAAGTGCCAGATACTAATTCCCCCAAAGAGACCCAGCAAAGTCCCACTGAGCTTTCAGATCCCCAAACTATGCTCATCCCATCCGCAAGTCATCCTGACAATCTGCCGGTGCTCAGGCGGGAGCCCAGTGCTATCACCTCTGCTCCCAGTGATCTCTGCAAGCACGTGAGTACTGGCAGGGGGATTGGCTGGGGTTGAGAATGGTTTGTCCTGCATCTGGAGAAATCCAGAATTTTGATGGATGGCTGTGCAAACCCTCTGCCATTATAATGGATGTTATCAAGTCAGAGGTAAGCATTCCCTGTAAATAAATTAACCCAGCATTTTGTTGTTTCCTGTTTGCTAGCTTATTACAGAAGAGGTCTTGACTTGGAGGTGGTATATAATCTGAATGCCATAGGGTAACAGGCAGATTATCTTTGTCTAAAATGAAAGAGGCCTGAATTTTACGAGTACCTGCTTATGATAAAGAATTGGAAATCTCTTTCCCAGGACAATGTATTCCTGTTATAGAATAGTCAGATGTTATCTCTTCTTGATTATTTTAACTTGACAAATGGATATTTTTAAAGAATGAGCACTTGGTTAAATTTAGGGTTTTTACATGTCACTTTAAGCAGGGAGAAAGTCTCTAAAATATCTAAGGTCTAAATTGTATGCATAATCATAGTGGCCCTCTTACTCAAATCATCGTTTTTCTGCCTGTTTCCTTGTCCCTTTGTTTTCTTCAGGAGATGTCCCCGGAGGCTTCATTTCCTGAGAACCCTGTGGCCTGTCCTGCTTCAGCATCAAGTGGTGGAGCTGTACACCTGCATGCAGGAGGTGGATATTTTGGCCTAAGCTTTACTTGCCCTAGTCTCAAAAACCCTATTAGCAAGAAATCCTGGACTCGCAAATTAAAAAGCTGGGCATACAGGCTACGGCAGACCAGCTTTTTCAAGAGATCAAAAGTCCGGCAAGGTAGTGTGCTTACAGTCAGGGATCTAGACTAGGTAACATCTGTTTTGATTTCTTTATGTATGATTCTTTTCTCTCCCCTTCCCTCTTTTTTTTTTTTTTGTGTGGGGGGAGGCATTTCCTGCACTACTCCATATCTACCTCTTTCCTACTATAATCACCTGTGTAACATTCCATACATCACCACTTTGCTTTCCAGTTTGATTAACCAGTTTTTTCATTCCACATAGAAATGTAGGTCTTGGGATACCAACAAAATAAAAGCCTACATGTATACTAGAATCATGTTTTGTAATACAGTGTACCTTCTTGGTGTTTTTATTGTTCCAACTTTGCCTAATCATGTTCTGTTTCTTTGTGTTCCTTTCTTTTAATAAAATAAAATAAAAATTTACAACAGAGGAGATGGCTGGGGATGTTGTTCCTGATTGGATTTCTCTCTCTGAGCAAGCAACAGCAGATGATAAAGGAATTGGTCAGTCTAACTCTGTGGCTGGATCATTCCAACGAGGTCGATTTCAGGTAGGTGTAATTTAGTTGGTTAATTCAGTTATGCCGAAATATGCCATATCATGAGGAGGCATTTGTTTGGGATTTGTTAGTTTTAGTTTGGGATTTGTTTTCCTTTTTTCACAGGCTATATACACCTTTCCTAATTACCAGTCCTAAAACAAGCTAGTCACTATATACTTGCCCAAATGTGAGAACTGTGCATTATTTCTGGAAGATGTTGGGAGCTGGTGATATCTAATGGAGAGGGAATTTCAGGCACTACCGGAGGCTTTCAGCAAAGTTTGGGAAATTTACTTTTTTAGACTACAGCTCCTGAAATTCCTTACCCAGGGGCCATGTTGTTTGAGGGATTGTAGTCCACAAATAAACTTTTTTGTAAAGCTTGAGTTTGCAGCCATTGTTTCTTCCTCTTCTCTTTCCGTTTCTCCTGAAATATCCTAAATTGGCTTTCTTCTATTCTTCTAGCTCTTCTGATTTCTTGTCTAACAACGTTTCTCTGAGAAAAGATCAGAAACAGAAAGAATGTTTTTTAAAAACATGTTAGCTAATAAATGCAATCCTTAGATTAACCTCTGCTGCTATAGTTGCATATTTGGAGAATTTGCATGAATATTTGCATGTTGAAGAATTCTGTTGGGAGTTCACTTCCAGATGATGTAGGCTTTGAGTCACTCAGAGAAAGGGCAGAATTTAACTTGAAGTCTTGAGGCTAGAGCGTTTTGGGATGTTTGTATTCTCTTGGTGGCTTTCCTTGATGATTGGTCAGACATTTTCTGATGTATCGGTTATGAGGCACAGATGAGGTTCACTTAATATGTTTTCAGTTACTGTTTCTTTTAGGCTCTTTGAAAATCTTGCTTGCACTTCTTGCCAAGTTTTATCTGTAGTATTTGCCACACATAGTGTTCACACCACCCATCCTCACTTCCTTGTTGACATAAAGAGAGAGAGCACAGCCAAGGGGGCAGGGAGTCTGCCCTCCACCTTTTACTAGCATGTAGCCTTCCAAAAGGGAAGGTATGCAACTCCTAATGGATTCCAGCCCTGAATTGAAAAAGAGTTCTCATCCTCTGATTTCACCAACAAGAGATTAAACTAGGGCTTCACAGGGTGTCTGATGTAGAGTGGGGTGGCGAGCAATTCCCCCTCTCCTCCAGTGTTCTAGGAACTAGTATTATATTTATTTATTTCCTGGAAACTTGCCAAGGACCAGCAGCCAATGGTTCAGAGACCAGTATCTTCTCAGGGAACACCACTAGTAGCACTAATATACACTACAGATTGCTTATATTCAGAATGCTGTTCATGAGTATTCTATATCCAAGCATGTACTCTGAAGTTGGCAGGTGTCATGACCATCATAGATAGACTTAGATCATCAGCACTCCTCGCTCTCTTTTTGTCATGTAGATTGGATTCATTGTTTCCATCAAGGCCAACTCATTCCAACTCTAGATAAGGAACAGGGGGCCCAATTACGATCTTAGTGCTGGAGGTGAAGAGGGGGCTTTAAGTCCAATCTCCCCACTATGTTACTCAAGGCCACTGTATTTTGTCTCTTGGCAAGCTAGTTAGGAAGTAATGTAGTTACTGTCATCACTGTCAACGAAAGGGAGTTAATTACAAATAACTCATTGTTAATTGCCATTCTGTTGCTTCAACTTATGATGAACCTATAAATGAGAGATCTACCTGTACCTAATTACTTCAAAAGCACTGTAGACCATTATATCCAAAAGAGAATAAACTGGTCCTACTTTGGTCAGCTTGGGATAGCTTTCTCAACATCACATTTACAATTAGAAATGTATTCTCGTATTGTGGAAATGTATTGTGGAAAATAGTCCTAGATTAACTGCTCTTAGCTTGATAACTCTTTCCAGAAGCCTGGAAATAGAACTACTGTATAAAGGAAGATCTTTGAGCTTAAACTATGTAGTTATTAGTATAATGCTGCTCAGGGAGTAGTTCCAAAAATTGAATGGGAAGAAAAGGAAAAGAAGCCTCATGGTTAAATAGATATAGCAGTGCCATGTCTCTTGGGTCTGTATATGATGTCCTTCCTCCCCTCTAGTTTGGTTTGGTGACTGTTGAAGGCTTGATGCTGTATCTTGAGTATATACTATTTTGTGAAGGTATTGGGTCACTGAAGACAGTGCAGAACACATTGTTGTGGTCACTATTAACAAGTGTAGCTACAGTTTGAAACTGTCAGTTTATCTATCTAACTTTTTTTACAAAAATATTCTATTCCCATATAATAAGATCTTCAACATAAAACAACATACAAGGATAACAAACACATAATCACCCCCTACCACCTGAACTGAACTACAACCCCCCTAAAACATAAACAGGAAAATACACGTGGCTTCCAACTTAACCAGCTTATGGTTATAATTATTTCTTATTCCTACTCCCTCTAATTCATAATAAAAACTGCATGTCTATGTTAATAATAAGCATTCCAACTTCACATTTCTGCTTAATAATATCTTACTGTATTTCAAATCCTAAAACTACCGTACTACATTACTCTGGCTCTTCTTCATAAACTCCACAATCCTTCCCCATTCTTGATTAAACGAATCTATAGGGATTTTTTCCTTAATTAAAATAGTCAGTTTATTTATTTCTGCAAGTTAATATGATAACAACCAATCTTCCTGTGTTGATACTGTCAGTTCTTTCCATCTCTTTGTGTAGATCAGTTTTGCTGCTGTTATCATATGACACATGATTTCCATGTTCTTTCTCCAAGTTCTCAATCAACAATCAAAACATAAAGAGTTCTGGTTTTAGTTGCAATTTAATTTAATTTTATAGCATGTCTCTGACTCCAGTTCTTTTGCTATCTCACAACACCACCACATGTAATAAAAAGTACCTTCTTTCTTTTTTACATTTCCAACAGATATTCTATGAGTCTTTAGGGTGAAACAGGCTTGAAGCCGCACCTGAGAAAGCCGAATTGGAGCTGCAGCAACCACACACCTTGGCCCCAATCCACCTTTTTGCCAGCTCCAAAAGAAGCAGCAAATTGCCACTCCTTTTGGCACTAGCAAAAAGCTGGCTTTTCCTGCCCCGCCATGGCTTTATGGCATGTAAATGCTACACTGCCAGGGTGTGTGAGCAGCCAGGCGGTGTGAAACCGGCTCCCAGCTCTTCCTGGGATAAGTCCTCTCAGATTGCGACATCGTGTGAAAATCTTAGCTGTGATCGCATGACTGTCCTGGGAAAATGTCTTTTTAATCCCCCAATTTTTTTCCATGTGATAGTCTCCATACTCTTGCACTGTTCCATCTGTATATTTTGTGCCCATTTGACCAGGCTTGTTCATCTTCAATTTTCCTTTTCAATAATAATTTATACATGTTAGTTATTAATTTTCATCATTTGAGCAAAATTGTAATTCAGATTCTGATTTTGTCAATTCAAAACCAAATATTTTCTTAACATTTTAAACCTCTCAAACAGCTGTCTATAAAAGTACCATTGCAGTTACTACCTTGCATCACAGATCTTCTATTGTTTTCATAGTAATTTTCTGACTTCATAATCCATTTATCTTTAATTTTCCATTTACATAATCCATTTATCTTTAATTTTCTTTTCTCTTACATGAAAGGCTTCATGAGGTGAAACCCATAATGACAAAGTCTAGTTCTATATTCAACCCATATTCTCAACAATGATTTTCTAACTTAATGATTATTAAAGTAAACATTTACCTGTGCCACAATAAAATACAGTTCCCATGATTCCCTAACCCTAACCCTGAAAGTGGACTCAATTTGCACTATTTCTGGCAGTCTGCAAAGACCCAAAGAAATGTTCACATAATTCCAAGAATGTTCTCAGACTTCTGAGTCCATCATCTGTTGTAGTGGGTAAAAGTAATTGATCTTCTAAGCTCTTAAAATAAACTGTTAGCAAACTATTTGGAATTGGAGCCGGTTTTTTATTTTATTTTATTTATGGCCTCTTATTAGTTCCACCATAATTAACTGGTGCTATCAGTTTGGCTCTCTGAGTATCAGTAATCTTAGAAAGATCTTGATTGTTTAAATATTTATCTATCTGGTCAGTTGCAACTTCTTGGTTTTTTGACTAAAAAAGAAAAATAGTTATTAAAAAACATTTTTTCTTTATCCATCTTCTTGCCTTCTTGAACCTTAAGAATAATTTTTTTCTTTGTCCTTCTTTAATCTGTAAGCCAGGCATTTACCTGTTTTAGTGATATTTTCAAAATATTTTTATCTTGAATATCTCATTTCCCCCTCAATTTTAGAACTATATTCATCATAAGTTGTTTTTACAAAAAATTAATCTCATTTCTTGCATTCCTTTTCCCATGGGTTCTCTTTTAATTCATTCTTTTTATTTTTAATCTCATCCAATATTTTTTCCGTTCTGTCCAATTTTTTCTTTTTAAATTGTGCATCCTGTTGTACAATAAAAGCCTCTCATAAAAGCTTTACTAGCATCCCAAACCACCCTGACTCTGTACCTTTGTTTAAGTTATCATAAACAAAGTCTTTTAAAACCTTGTTTGCTTTCTTTGCAACATTTTAATCCTGTAATAGAATTTCCATTATCCAATTAAAATACTTTTTATTTGACAGAATTACTTGCACTGGATTATGAATTGAAAATGTCTTTGACAAAATCTCCATTTTCCTTATTCTGTTACTGAGTCCTTGAAAATTAATCTATTTTTCTGAACAGATTTTAAGAAAACCACTATGTTGTAGAAAATATTTTTTAAAAATAACTCAATAAACATTTTAGCTCCTGTATTTCATGTGCCAAAATAAGGTGTCCAACCTATTTGAGCATGAGGGCTACATCAGCAGTGGATGCTGAATTTTAAGGCCACATGCCAGTGGGTGGGCTCTGGGCTCTTGCACCCTCTTTGTTTCTTTCATTCAGTAGGACCTGTGATGTGTGCTCTTCTTTTCTCTTCCTCTCCCCTCCACACAGATGTTGCCCATTCTTGGCATTTTGTAAGTGGGTTTTTAAAAAACTGCGATGCCTTCTGATTCCTAAAAGAATTCAAATGTTTTTGACGGCCAGGAAGCATGCAGTTATGAAATGTCACAAGAGGGGGGGAAAGCAGACATTTTCGAGAAAGCTGTTTCCATATAAAAATTGAAAGAATAATATTTCTGGTATCAATAGTAGATAGTGTTCTTAGCAATAATTTGTTAGCTTTTGGATTTGAGCTTTTTTGTTTGGATCATGGATGTCTGAAGAGATTCATCCAAATCTTAGCAGTGTCTGATTTTTCAGACAGTGATAGTATGTAATAGTGGTGGCTTGGCTTATATTTGCCCCTTCAAAGGAAGGAAAAAGGAGGGTACTAGTCTTTGCTCTTTTTTCCTTCCAATAGTTCTTGACGCACTTTCCTTTCCGCTTTTTGCAGTAACATTTTATGTATTCATAAAGTGCATCCTTCACAGTGAGCCGTGTGCCAGTCTGTATCCTGTAGCTCCCTGGGCTTTCATTTGCTGTAAATTTTCCCCTCCCTCATTGTGTCGCAGTCTTTACCAAACCACTTTGTTTTGTTCTTTCTGCTCACTGCGCAGCTGTGGGCATTCTGCTGCAGTCGAGAGGATTCCCTAGAACGACTTCATGAGATAGCATATTGATATCTGTTCATTCAAAGGACTTTTTAAAGGAATTTATAAACGGGGTGATTTTTCGCCCTTTCTTTCCCTGGTATTTTCTCTTTGGAGTGCACTCTACACCAGTCCTTTCTAGAAACCTTATTACTGATCTTGTGAGGGTTATCCCCCTTTTTGTGTAGCATCCGTAACTGTAGGGTCAGCTGGCATTTATGCTGTTGCAGCCCAGGTCTCTGTTGGCATGGCCTGCTACATTGTTTTGCCATTTTTTGAATGGCAGGTAAGTATTTGCTCTTGCATATATGCCAGTTTTGGTGTGCATTTAATAGCTTCTTAGGATTACATACATAGTCTTCTTTTTTGTTTGAGTTTTGACTGAACAGTATGTTTTAGCATACAGTATGTTGTAATCTTTATACCCATTGTAGGACTTTTGGAAATAGAGGCTGCATATATATATATATATGAGGAAATGAGATCCTAGAAATCCTGCCTGCTTGTTACTGGAGGGGTGGCATTGGGCTTTTTTCAGCTTGAAGTTGAATTCATCTTCAACAAAAGTTCTCAAGAGGGCCATGTTCCATTGGTGGGCAGGGCTAAAGGCAGAAAGGTACAACTACAAGCACTAGTATATTTTAGTTTAAAATTTCTATTGCTGGCAACTGAGGAGCTACATTTTATACTGGGGGCAGGCAGAATGTACAGAAACTGGTAAGCCACCAAATAGTAGTGTCATAGAGAAGAGCATGCCCTTTTCAGGAGATCTGCAGGGTTAGATTGGGACCCTGGAAGGCCATAATTGGCCCCAGGACCAGTGGTTGCCCATTCGAGGTGGATCACTTGCACAGTCCCAGATCTATCCAGTCTGAGCAGTTATATTTCTTCTAGACACATCCTAATGCTTTCCTTTGAATTTCAAGATGCGAGAGTTATAAATAGAAGATCCCTGGACTTCCCTGCAAAATTCAATAAATGAAGTAAGGTAATAGCACAATAAAAGCCTTGTCTGGAAACTCTCCCAAGTCATGTGGAAGACCCTGGAATTTCTAGTGCACATGATGAAATTTAGAGCTGCAGCCTTAGGTTCCTTGGATATCAAATCTTGCCTCTCCTACTTGCACCTCTTATTCTACATCAATGAATCCCAAACTTTGGTTTTCTAGATGTTTTGGACTTCAGCTCCCAAAATTTCTGACAGTTGACCAAGTTGGCTGGGGCTTCTGGGAGCTGAAGTCCCAAAACCTGGAGAAACACTGTTCTATATCCTGCTTTCTAGAACACAGAATCTACCAAATTACTGTTTCCCCTCTTCCTTTCTCTTGCTTTTTGCCTGACCCAGGTAATCACAGTGCCACAGCAGTTGGTCTCAGGTGGTGCAGAAAGCGAACACAGTGAGGTGCCTCCTTCCTTGGAGCCTATGAGAGAAGAAGGGACTCCCAGACAAGGAGAATTTTCTGTATTGGCCAGTGTTGCAGGTGAAACAGATGCATCATCCACCACTCCTGAGCAGCGGGAACTGGAGGAAACCTCAGCTACTGCAAGCAGCATACAGTCTAGCTCAGAGCCCTGGTCCAAAGGTGTGCGGAAGCAGCCGAGCTCTGATAGTGAACTTTCTGCCCCCATGGGTTGTAACCCAGAAGGCTGGGAACGAAGCCGGCAAACACATGAGGAGAGCAGTGGCACCCACACAAAGAGGCGCAGTTCCCTCTTTTACTCTCCATCATCCCCAATGAGCAGCGA
Source organism: Phrynosoma platyrhinos (assembly GCA_020142125.1). NCBI lineage: Eukaryota > Metazoa > Chordata > Lepidosauria > Squamata > Phrynosomatidae > Phrynosoma > Phrynosoma platyrhinos. The sequence goes on from CM034703.1 coordinate 150,304,254, forward strand.
TGATGAATCTGAGATTGAAGATGAGGACCTGAAGGTGGAGCTGCAACGTTTGCGGGAGAAGTAAGGGCAAGTTGGCATTATACCTAATTTTCAAGAGGTTTTAATCAAAGTTGGGGAAGGTTTTTTTTAATTTATGTGCTGCCTCCAGTATTCCAGGAGTTACAGTCCAAGAAAATAACTTTTCTAAGCCATGGTTCTGACCCTAGAGAGTACTCCAAAGGTGCACCCAATGGAGCACAATAATATTGTCTTTGTGCTCCACTCCTCTGGTGCTCGAGGATTCTGTTTTTGGCTAAGGCTAGATCTGACAAAAGTGAGATTAGGCCTGGTCTGCTGTTTCCAGATAGTCTCTTGGTTCGTTTATGATGGTTGTTAGAATGCTTATTTGAGAAATCAAATAAGAAACCATATAAATTGTAATCAGTTATTTACTCAGTGGAATCTCCATAAATTTGTACATAAAGAAAACAATAGTTCTGAAAAATACAACAAAATCCAAAATCCACAAGCAGCAATACCTTTTTTGGGCCAACTCCAAAGCATAAAATAGCTTATGCTAGCTTTTGAAGCTTCTTCATACACTTCTTTATCAGTAAAAGATGTTAAAAATCATACAGGATAAAAGTGATGATGATGTTAAAAATCATACAGGATAAAAGTGGTGACAAAACGTCAGCTAACTTTTTGTTGTTAATACATTTTATTTATTAAAAACACAACAATACAAAAATAACATCACAAACACAATAATAAATACAAAATTAGCAATATAAAAGAACTTTCTAAACTTTGTCTTGACCTTATGTTTTAAGCTCGTCATACTTCTGTCAATTACTCCAAAAATCATATCCATTCCTACCAATTAGTCAGCTGAGAAACATATCACATATTTCTACTACCTAACTTAATTCTTATATTTTCTATTACTTCTATGTTCCCCTTTTACAACAGTTTTATATATTTTGTCAATCCTTTTTTCTTTTGTAAAAAATTTATCATAGGTTCCCAATCTTTTTCCTTCCAGTTTTGTCCCTTTAACATAGAAGTAAGTTTATCAATTTCCATATGGTCCAAGAGCTTATTTAACCATTTGTTCCCATCTAGAATCTCCTGTTTCCATTTGCTGGCAGTTAAGTCTTGTCAGTTAAGAGGAAGTTGAGGGTTTTCAATACTGGAGGCCTGCATTGAAATAAGACATCCTCTTAGAAGTAGCATTGCATCCTTGGTGAGAGAAAGAAGAAATGAGAAGTTATCATTGTTCCACTCAAAATACCAACATGCCACCCTGAACACACACAATCTTATTTCTTCTCAGAAATTAGGCAGGGTTGGTTCTGCTTAGTATTGGATTTTCATGAGGGGATGCCATGGATCACCTGCTGGATACAGGAGAAATCTTGTCTGTTATGCTGTAGAGCTTTTGCCACTCAGAGTTAACAATACTGGGCTAGATGGACTAATGGTCTGACTAAGAACAGGCATACCTCAGTTAATGAAGCAGATGTTCCTGGGCATTACTACTTTAACAGAAAATTTAGTACCAGAGTCAGAAATAACATGGAAAAAATAGAGATAGGTTCCTACACTACCAAAAAATAAAAGAGCAGTTCCACATGTTTTAGCAAATTAACAATATGCACACGTGAAACCAGCATGGAGTTGAGATTGCCATGGTCACCTTAGCTGATGACCTTCGTCTGGGCATTGACAGGGATAGTGTGACTCTATTGGTGCTATTGGACCTCTCAGCGGCTTTTGATACAATAGATCAGGGGTAGGCAACCTTTTTGAGCCGGGGGCCGGGTTGCTGTCCCTCAGACAATTGACGGGCCGAAGCACTAAAAATAAATAAATAAATAAATAAATAAATAAATAAATATTAAAATTAAAAAAGAATTAAAAATTTAAAAAAATATGCATGCACACTCTCTCAGCCCCAGAAAAGCCATGGCAAAACCCCTGTTAAGATTTTGCCAAGAAAACCCCAAGAACAAGTAATAACAACAATAATCAATATCATCATGGGGGGGGCAGGGGCGGCGGCGGTGGTGGGGCGGCGGCGGCGGCAGGACCGGTTTGGGGCTGGTCCAAAGGCCTTGCTGGGCCGCATCCGGCCCCCGGGCCTTAGGTTGCCTACCCCTGCAATAGATCATGACAACCTCTTGGATCGCCTGAGAAGGTTAGGAATCAGGCAGATTTCAGAGGATGATGGTCAGGGACAGTCGCTTTACAAGGAAAGAGCTTAATTGTGGCATCCCACAAGGTGCCATCCTGTCCCCGATGGTATTCAATATATATATGAAGCAGCTGGGAGAGATCATCCAGAGACATGGGGTGCAATGTTATCAGTATGCTGATGACACCCAGATATATTTCTCCATGTTTCGATCTTCAGCTTTGACTTCAGATGGCGTCTCTCCTTTCAGTGAGTGTCTTAAAGCAGTAATGGACTGGATGAGGAAAAACAGATTGAGACTGAAACCAGACAAAACAGAGATACTTACAGTAGCGGCCCTAAGCCCAGGTATTGGGATGCAACCTCCAGTCCTGAATGGGGTCACACTCTCCTCTAAGGACTGTGTTTGCAGTCTGTGGGTGCTCCTGGATCTGTCGCTTCAGAAGATAAATCAGGTAAATGTGACAGTCAGGAGTGCCTGCTATCAGCTTTGGCTGATACACCAGCTGCGCCCTTTCCTGGAAGTTAGGGTCCTTGAAACTGTGGTGCACAACTGTGGTGCTGGTAACCTCTTGTCTCGATTTCTGTAATGTGCTCTAGAGGGGGCTACCCTCGTACTTGATCCGGAAACTCCAACTAGTACAGAATATGGCAACCAGGCTGGTCTCAGGAACAACGAGAAGAGACCACATAACAACAATCTTAAGATCACTTCACTGGCTGCCCATTAGTTTCCGGGCCCAGTACAAGGTGTTGTTCATTACCTTTAAAGCCCTAAATGGCTTGGGTCCAACCTATCTTCGGGACCACCTCCTTCCGTATAATCCACCCCGTACACTCAGGTCCTCTGGGAGGAATCTGCTGCAGCCTGTAAAAACTAGGCTGTCTGCAACCGCCCAGAGGGCATTTTTGGCGACCGCTCCCAGATTATGGAATGCCCTGCTGGATGAGATCCGTCATATTACCACCTTGAACAGCTTTAAAAAGGCTGTTAAGACAAATCTCTTCCAGCAGGCCTTTCCTGAATAGATATCCCAGCCATCAAGAGACAGTCCAACCTGCTTATCCCTGATTCTGCTGCAGTTATTGTTTATTTGTGTTATTATTTTAAATGTGTTTTAAACTGTCAGCTGTTTAATAGTATTTTAAGGGGGGCGGGATTGTTTGATATGGAATGTATATTTTAATGTTGTAAGCTGCCCTAGTTGTGTTACACAGAGGGGTGAGATATGATGATGATGATGATGATGATGATTATCTGCAGCCATGGAAGATTTTTTATTTAAGCAGCCTCCACTTTGCTTATGATTTCCATTTTGGTGGCCAGACTTATAGGTCTTTGCTTTTTTGTTTTTTAACATGCTGTGGATAGCTGTTGAGGCAGGCTAATCTGCTTTCCCCTTTTCCTCTGCCTTGGTGTTCATGCATGCTCAATACCTTGCTTGTTGTAGGCAAGTACACACAGCTACAGTAGGATTTCCTATATTAGAATCCCATTACAGAATACAGCTCTGCTTATTGCATTTTTTTTACTGCAGACATACTGCGGCAACCCAACACCTGAAAATCTGTATTTCTCCATCATTTCTTCGCCTCTTCTGTGTTGATTTTGCTAAAAAAAGAAAAAGGTTCTAGCTAGACAAAGGACAAGGAAGAAAAGGGGGTGGTGTGTGGACAAGTGTAAAAATACTTTGTAAAAAGGAGGTTCTTTGTCAGAGGCTTTATCTGGGGTATGCTTGTATAAAGTAGGCTTCTAGGTTATAATGCTTCTTTTAAGAAGGAAACTGTTAGCCATGGATTTGTAAGTACTTGCCTTGTTAATTTAAAAATTTACTTCTCAATGGTGACAAATTGAAAGCAATCAAAAGATGTTGAATCCATTAATCTAACTGGTTATTTATTTATTTTATATCCTACTTTTCTCCTAAATGGGATTCAGAATGGCTTAGCGTATAAATTAATATGTAAAGGGATCTTGTAGCACCTTTGAGACTGAGAGAAAGAAGTTACAGCTTAAGCTTTCATAGACTTAGGGGTCATGCAGGTGGGGCGAAAGGAGCGGCCAGAGGCTGCTCCCACCCCAATCAGTGTGGGACTATGGCGAGTGCATGGGCCCAGTCCCAATCCAGGCAACTGCCACTGTCCTAAACAGGATGCTGGCAAAGAGCAGACTTTCCCTACTCCTTTTGCGGCTGGCTTTTCCCAGCTGGGCGTGCTGTCTGTGTGGCTTCCGGCCTTGGTTGGGGCATGTGTCGTCTAAATGCCATGCCCCCAATGTGGCCCGAAGCCAGCATTTTTGGCCCATCTGCTTCAGGCCTTTGTCTCCTTTCTTAGATGCATGGAGTGAAGTAGTGCCTAGGAACAGACTTGCAGCCCTGAATTATATAGCCCTGAGACAGAGCAATCCTGCACTCCAGTATCCAGAAGAATATAGGTCAACACTACACCAGCCAACATCCATCATATCCTATTCTTGCCCAGGCCAGAAGAGGAGAGAAGAAACACATTGCCATGAAAAGCACAGAATGGAGAAACATGACCAGCCAGAACCCTAGTGTTTATGTGAACACTGCCAGCACTACTGATCACAGCCAGTGTGGCAATATCATTGACATGCCCTTATGTCGGCCGGACATGAGAGGAGTCACTTTACTCCCTCAGAGTAGATGCTTCCTTTACCTCCTCATACATAACACACTACCTGTTGTATATTTTGGACCTAGTAACTTCCACTTTGTGAGTCAATGAAGTAAAGGGGAGGAAGACATCAGCAACCATGAGATGTGGATGTCCTTGCAGCCATAGATGCATTTTTCATTGAACCCGACACAATTTTTGATCATAGCACACGAAAGGAAGGAAGGAGTGTCCATGTAATATGGCAGCTCCCTTGGAAGGAAGTTTGCAGTGTACACACCCACAACCTTCTTTGTCACTAAGACTGACAAACCAGACTGAAGGAGGCAAGGAGTTTCCCACCAAACAGGGAAAGGTAAGGACCAAGATGAACAACAAGTTGAGTCTCAGCCACATCTTGACAGTAGCAGCATCCAGTCAGTCCTTTTTATGGGGCATAACAAGCAGGAGAGGTTGTCTGGAGGGGCAGAGGATGGCCTTGCTCACATTTTGTATGCCTGGTCAATAGCAGTCGTCACAGGGAGAAGACAGAGGGAGCTCCCAGATCTCAACCCCACTCTGCAAACTCAACAGAGGCACTTGTGATGGCATGGTTTTGTATATAAAAATATTGCTTAATTTATTGTGTGTGAAGTAAGTAACTGTTGGGAGAGAGAAAAGTGTTGACATGGATGCTGATTGGTGGGATGTTGGTGGAGATTTACATGGGACAAAGCAAGCACCATAACAAGCAATACAGCAAACTGTCATTTTTAAGGAACAGGACAAAAAGCTGGAAAGTATGTATTCACAGTAGAAGAATGAAAGGAGACAAAGTCCCACTTATATGTGATGGTCCAAAACAGGGGTAGGCAACCTTTTTTAGCCGGGGGCCGGGTTGCCGTCCCTCAGACAATTGGGGGGCTGAAGCACCAAAAATAAATAAATAAATAAATAAATTAAAAAATATTTTTTTTAAAAAAATACAAAAATATTTTTAAAAATATGCATGCACACTCTCTCAGCCCCAGAAAACCCATGGCAAAACCCCTGTGGAGATTTTGCAAAGAAAACCCAAATAACAAGTAGTAACAACAATCAGTATCATGGCGGGCGGCGGTGGCAGCTGCGGCGGCAGGACTGTCCTGGGGCCGGTCCAAAGGCCTCGGGGGGCCACATCCGGCCCCCCGAGGCCTTAGGTTGCCTACCCCTGGTCCAAAACCTTTTATTTCTTGAAAGCCCCACATTTCAGCCTTGTCATCAGTTGGCCTTCTTTAGGGACTATTATAAAATAAACAACAAAAAAACACCTTTACTATAATAACCCATAGGGCTAGAGCAAATGGGCAGGAAAAAGAGGTTTGATCCTGTGTAATCTAAAAGTAGGTGGAAACCCCACTGTCTCCACCACCCACGCTGAAGGTGGGCCAAACATCCACGGGCTGTCTACATGGTGCAGCATCAAGCCATGCTGTGCAATTTTTTAAATTTTTATTTATTTTTTTGCTGCCTGCTCACTATGCATACAAACAAACACACCACTAGCGACCTCCAGTTACTTCCTTCTTCCCGCCCAGATGCCATTCCATTGAATGCCTGCCAATATGATCAGCCACACAATCTCATGTGTGATGCACCACATGTACAGTGCATTGGAGTAGCCAGTGGCAAAGCACAATCACAGAGGGCCCCCATACATGCCCCCTTCACCCTGTGCCCCCTTGTTGGACTGTCTGCTTTGTGTATGTTGTAGTTACATCCATTGCATGATTAGCAATCGCATTTTTGTTTTACCATAGTCCTGCACTAGCACCAGGATGTTTATATGCAAAGGTGTGCATTTTCCACCTTGAGTTTGGAATATCCCAGCTTATTTTTGCTCTGGTTTTTAGTCCCGGAGTGCAGCTTCATTTCACTTTCCAACCAGTTTCACCACATGCATCATCTAAACCCCCCATCTTCAAAGTGTCTGGAAGCTGCTTTATTGTGCCCATGTGTTTCATCCCATAAATCACCTCTAAATTTATTTTTTAAACCATTTTAAAGAGTAAAAATGTTGAATTACTTTTAAAAAACTACAGGGGGTAGTGTGAATAACCAGAATTATTGGATACACTGAAATTTCTTAGAAAAACTTCTAAAAATTTTGGGCTTTCTTCTTGTTTTGTTCTTCTCATTTTCTTGTCCAGACACATACAGGAAGTAGTGAATCTTCAGGCTCAGCAAAACAGAGAGTTGCAGGAATTATATGAGCGTCTTCGTGCCATCAAAGATAACAGATCAGAATCATCTGAGATCTCCATGCCACTGTCGTCTCCACACCGACCCAAATCTTTCAAAAGCAAGCTGCGCAGCAGGCCCCAGTCTCTTTCCCACGTCGACAATGGCCTTGTGGCTGCCGGTAAGAAAATGAGAGTGTACAACAGTCCATAATATTGGTGCCACTGTTAAGGTTTCTCTGTTACAGAACAAAAGTGGAAAGTTCACAGACACATGAGAGGAGTCAGTTAATAGGTGGGTACTTTCCCTTGGAGAAGTTATCTTTTTAGTTTCACATTGCTTGGGGATTTTAGTGAGAGCAGAAGTATTGATTCTTTTCTTGTCATTTCACTCCCAATTGACATACCAAAAGTCCAGGGGAACTTCCCCACTGCCAGTTTGCTTTGTGTATTTCCTCCTCACTTACTGTGAGCAGAGGTTTTCAAAAATATCTGGAGAATGAGTACTGGTTGCATGCCCAGGATTCCTCAAAAAGATTTGTAACTATTTAATCTTGGATACATTGTATCTCTTTGTTATCATCCCCTGTCTCTTACCGATAGAATAGTGTTGTGGCTTCTAACTGTGTACTTTCATCCTTTTCTTTCATTCCTTTGCCCCACAGAATGCTGTTGTGCTACTACTGCAGCCTCTGTGATAGACTATCAATTGAGCATTCAAGCCCATTTGCTGCACCAGAGCTGTTCGCAAGCAGATACAAGCCAAGGTATTGGCAAACTTCATCCTGTCTTCAAAAACCAAACTCAAAATAAACAAAAACAAAAACAAAAACCCTCAACTAATTCATCTATATCAGTTTGCACCAATCTGGGCAGGCTTGTGTAAAATGCTAAACTTGTCTTTCCTAGACACTGGATATGCCTCCCTTGACTCTTACAAGATCCCTTGCTTCTACCATTTTTATTAAAAAAAAAAAATTCCCATTGGGTGAGTGGCACTCTGACGAAATGAAGTGGCTGGAGGCTAGTGCATCATTTTGTATTGCTCCTGCCTACCAGGCAGAAGTTAAAAGAGGAGGGAGAGAGGAAAAAAAGAGACCATACTACTGCTTGATAAGCAGTATGGGGAGAGTATTGGTAGCCTACGTGCACAGCATCCAGTGCAGGAATAATAATAATAATAATAATAATAATAATAATAATAATAATAATAATAATATTTATTTATAGCCCGCCCCTCTGCACAACAATCAGGATTTAAAACAAACAAAGTTAAAACATTCCCTCATCCCCCAATCCAACCCTCCCACCCCTTAAAACAAGATTAAACTAGAAAAGAATTAAAATGCTATAATGCAAAAGGCACAATAAGCAATAAAAGAAAAATAAAACAACAATAGGGACAGGATAAAAATAAAAACTGAGAACTCATCTCCCTAAGGCAGATATTATTCTGGGAAGGCCTGCCGGAAGAGATCCATCTTCACTGCCTTTTTGAAAGCAGTAAGCGTAGTAATGAGACGGATCTCGTCTGGCAGGTTATTCCATAGCCTGGGAGTGGTCACAGAAAAGGTCCTCTGGGAGGTCTGAGACAGCCTAGTTTTTATTGGCTGTAGCAGATTCCTCCCAGAGGACCGAAGGGCGCGGGGGGGGAAATCATATGGGGAGAGGTGGTCCTTAATATAAGATGGACCCAAGCCATGTAGGGCTTTAAAGGTCAAAACCAACACCTTGTACCACGCCCGGAAACTAATTGGCAGCCAGTGGAGGGATTTAAGCACAGGTGTTATGTGTTCCCTCCTAGATGTTCCGGTAATTAACCTGGCTGCCATATTTTACACCAATTTGAGTTTTCGGCTTAGGCACAAGGGTAGCCCCATGTAGAGTGTGTTGCAGTAGTCCAGACGTGAGGTTACCAGAGCATGTACCATAGTTTCCAAGTCCCTTATGTCCAGATAAGAGCGCAGTTGGCATATCAGCCGGAGCTGATAGCAGGCACTCCTGACCG
>CM034703.1:150313372-150328297 GCA_020142125.1 Phrynosoma platyrhinos
TTGAAATGGATCAAGATAATCGGTTTCATCCAAGACTGCTTGGAGTTAAAGAGCAACTGCCCTCTTGATCACCTTGCTTAAAAAAGGTAGCAAGGAGACTGGTTTATAATTGTTTCTGTCCAGGGAATCCAGGGAAGGTTTTTTAAGGAGTGGCTTGACCGCCGCCTCCTTTAAACAAAATGGAATACTACCCTCCCTGAAAGATGTGTTGATTGTGTCCCGAAGGAACACTTTCAACGCGCTCCCCCCCGGACGACCAGCCAAGATGAACAAGGTTCAAGGGGGCAAGTCGTCTTCCTCACCCTTCCAAGTAGCTTGTCCACGTCATCGGTACTCACAGATTGGAATTGATCCAGTAAAATGCCATCAACGGAGTTCCTGGATGCCTCGTCTACGGATTCTGTCAAAACACTGGCATCTAAGTCGGCTCTTATCTGAGAGATTTTATCTGCAAAGTAGATATTAAATGCCTCACAGCAGGCTGTTGTTGGGTTAAGTAGGGGGTTTGGCACAGGGAGAACCTTCTTCAATTCCCCCACCACCCTAAACAGTTCTCCTGGGCAAGACTCTGCAGACGCAATACGTGAAGAACAGAAGGATTTCTGCACTGCATGTAAAGCCTCCCTATAGGAATCAAGATGGTTCCTAAGGCGAGTTCTGTCGGATAAGAGATGAGTCCTTCGCCATTCGCGCTCTAGTCGTTGTCCAACCCGCTTCATCCTTCTAAGCTACTCTGAATACCAGGGCTTACGGTTCTAAGTGGGCCGGAAAGGATGCTTGGGAGCGATTGTGTTGATAGCCCTGGTGAGATCGGTGTTTCAAGTATTCACCAAGGCTTCAATAGAATCACTGGCGTTACCAAGCATTAAACCCTCTAAGGCTTTCTGGAAACCAATGGGTTCCATTAGTCTTCGAGGGCGGACCATCATAATGGGTTCGCCACCCCCGGGAGGGCGAACAATAGCTTTTCGTTCCACCTTGATCAGAAAGTGGTCTGTCCATGACAATGCAGAGGTTTTTTTGACCTCCGCCCATGGATATTCCTGCTCCATACTAAAGACTGCATCGAGGGTATGACCAGCACAATGTGTGGGCCTGTCGACCAACTGGGATAGGCCCATGTTTGTCATGGTATCCATGAACTCCTGAGCCGTGCCAGTTAGATCTTGTAATCTGGTTTCGAGTGGGATGTTGAAATCGCCCAGAACCAAAAGTCTGGGCAATTCCAACAACAACTCAGAAACCAGGCGGTCAACTCAGTTAGGGAGTCTGTTAAGCAACGGGGTGGCCGGTATACCAACAGAATCCCTAAACTATCCCTGGTCTTCAGGCTAAAGTACATACACTCGATATGGGTCGTTTTCCGGATAGGTTTTCTGATCAAGGTTAAGGTGTTCCTATGGACCAAGGCTATGCCAAGGAAGGGTCTGGTGCAATTGACAGCGAATTTGGATACTGAGTAAGAGGAGCCACGATGGATGCTGGCAGCACCTGTGTATGTCCACATGGGTTCTAACCTTTTACTGCAGTGTCAAGTGGAGAAGGATAGTGAGAACAGTAGCATTTCATTTTAAGTCAGCCAATTTGTTGTAGTAGTTTGAGTGGTGAACTAGGATGCTGGAATCTTGAACCCCGTTCAGCTGCTGGGCAACCTTGTGCAAGTCACGGTCTCTCAGTCTTAAAGGAGGCAATAGCAAACCTCCTTGGAATAAATCTTTCCAACAAAGCCCTATGAGAGGGATACCATAAATCAGAGTTAACTTGAAGGCACATAACAGCATACTGTTGTTATAACCATGTCAGAATAATAAAATTGCTTGAAATTGCAATCTTGTTGCTGATAATTTTTGAGCACCTTCTTTGTTAACTTCCCTTGTTTTCACATTTCTTCTACAACTAAATCTTAAGCACCATAGACAAAAACCGTAGTGGTTTATGTGTTCATCTCTTCATGTTGAAGTTTATTCTCATGTACAATAAATTGATGGCCAAAGCACTCTGTTTTAAATCTGTGGGCTGCAGATATACACCTCATCAGCTATGAATATCTATACATTTGCAAATTAACTGTGCAAGTTCAGAATCTGAACATTAGGCATTCTTTTAGATGTCATGCATTTATGAACTCTTTTGGGTTCACAAGTATTTTGCTGTAATAAACACTCAAGTGGAAAAGAGATGCCTGCCTTCACAGAGGTCTTGGATGCATTGCAGTATAACCAACTGTGGCTTTCTAGAGTATATACTCAGGTTTAGGGGATATATCTCTTTCCTTTTCCCTTTCTGTTTTCCTTAGCTGATATTGATGCACTGCTGATGCTGTATAAATTTTGAAGCAGCCCTTGGCACTTGGAGAAAATTATGTCAGCCACAAAAAGCTCTGAAACTAGACACTAGGGATGATCCTACATATAGTTCTGATAGGATTAGCCTTTCTCTTACAGGAGCCATTTGGAACAACATGGAACTTACTCTTTGGACTATAATTCCCAGAATCATTTTCACTTGGGGATTTGTTAGATGTAGTCCAAAAAACTTTCTGCAGCTCTGTTTTCTGCTCTTTGGACAAGTCATCTGTTGTTGTTGTTGTTACTACTACTACTACTACTACTACTACAATATCCTGCCTTCTTTCTGGCTTGGGACTCAAGGTGGCTTAAAACAGTTAGAAAAGACATAGCTTTTATACAAAATACAAAAGTCAAAAGTATAATTAAACTGTCCATAATATTAAAACTAGTTGAAAACATAACTATTAAAATAGCAAATAAATAACAGATAGGCGTACACAATTTTGCAAGACTCTGTCCTCATGAGCAGCCAGTTTTCAAAGAAGAAAGATAGCAAGTCAGGTCTACCTGTCTAACCTTTCTTAGAAGGAAGTTTTGGAACATAAAAGCAGCCACCAAAATGTCCTCTCTTGTGTTCTAAGTCCCTTTGCTTTTCCTTATTGAAGTAGATCTCTCTGCTACTCCAGTGATTTAAAAGCAAATCTAAACTCAGTGATAATTTCCCTTTAGCTATACTGTCTATACAAATCTTCTGGAATTCCAAGGCCTACTAGAATTTTGCTACAGAAGTTTGGATTTTTGTTGTTATTTTGGGCAGTTCTTCTTGATCTTGTCTTTATGTGTTCCAGGTCATAAAAAACTCAAACAATACAGGCCATTTGGGCAATTTGAAGTTGCTTTCTGTAACATGCTTTTTCAAATATCTCTCCTCCTTAGACCAGCTCTGCATTGTTAGCAGCACTGCTTCGTGTCAGCAGACCACAGCCAGCAAGAAAGGGATGTTCACAGATGACTTACATAAACTAGTGGATGATTGGGCAAAAGAAAAGGTGGGAAACTCTCTTATCAAGCCAAGTCTTAACCAGATCAAGCAGAACAAGCACCGGCTGGACACCGATAGTTGGAGCAAAGTATATGAGGTATGGTGGAGGAATATCAGGACAAGATATATTTGGAGGGTGTCGTCTTTGTGATGTAGTAGTCATCTGGATCTAAATAAGTAGTTATTTTATAAGATGGAGGAAAGTAACGAGTCATTTGCCTCCTAGATAGTGATCCTTAGGTCTTACATCACACATTTCTCAATCTCTCTCTGACCTAATCCTTCCCTTCTTTCTCTCTCTCAGGACTTTATCATACAGGGGGAAAAACACAGGAACATAGCGCTATGCTCTTGTCAATATTGCTCAATAATGGGAAGATTTTCACACAACGTCGCCATTATCATGTGATTATCAAATGAATAAAGCAGCAAAATCGCACCTCTTTTTATTCATGGGATTTCCCAGTGAATAAAAAGTGGTGCGATTTTGCCGCTTTATTCACGGGATAATCGTGATAATGGTGACATGGCGTGATGTTGTGTGAAAATCATCTTGTTATTGTGCGATATTCTATTCTTATTTATTTTTTATTTTATTTTATTAAAGTACAAACACTGCAGCAGGGGTATTTGAGCTTGTAACATGAAGGATAATCAAAAGCATTTTCTAATGTATGAACCAATTTCTAAACATAACTTAAATATTTTAAAATGAAATTTTAATACCATTATTATTAACTCATTTACTTTTACTATCCATTCTTCAAATATATGCTCATTTTTCCTTTTCCAATACTTTGCATAAATTAAGCGGGCTGCTGTAATCATATATAAAATAATGCCTATCTCTTCTTTACTTAGCTTCCCTTTCAATTCCTTTGTTATATTTAATAAAAATAATTTGGGATTCATCTCAAAACGAATTTGGAAGACCTCTTGCATTTTTATATGGATCATTTCCCAAAACATTACTGCCTCCTTGCAGTCCCACCACATATGAAAAAAGCTGGCTTTTTTTGTCCACATTTCCAACAACTGTTTTCATTATTGTTTTTAATATTAGCCAGTTTTGCAGGCAACAAATGCCATTGTTATTGTGCGATATTGATGGGAGTATCGCGCTATGTTCCTGTCTTTTTTTGCCATATGATAAAGTCCTTAGTCTTCTGGAGTCCTGTCATGCTGACAATTTAGCTCAAGCATGTTTTAGCCAGGTAATCCAAGTACTAATCCCAAATGTCAATTTTTTTAAAACCTCTCTAGGGACAGATGCCACAGCTTTCATTTCCAAGGGTTTATTCAGCACTGGCTATAAATTATATCTTGTATTAGAGATGGCATGACTCTGAATACTATGGGCTTCCCAAAAGGATATGATTAGCTCAAGGCACCTCCAAAATGCGTGGGGGGGGGGAAATCTTTGGAAGTATCATGTTTCCCCCTCTTTTTTTGGTGGGGGGGTTTAGATTGCCCTGCTTTTTCATCTACTCCCTTGTTTATGCTAGGTTCCCCTCTTCCCCTCCTTTGTTTTGTATCCTCACCCTTCCTCCTCTGACTGATAATGTATCATATCCAGCCTTGTATCGTATTTCAGAAATTGATTTTTCAATTTCTACTGAATCTTCTTTTTTCATTATTCAGGAGTTATAGCCAAAGTGCTAAAGAGCTTTAACAATATTACAGTAGTTAAACATTTTGTTTTAGGGTTAACATTCTTTTTCCCCTCCCTTGATCTTTGTTGAATCTGTGTCCGAAAACAATAGCTGTGTTTACTGGCAACAGCCATCTTATGTAGAAACACACAAGGCAATTACAGATATATTTTATTTTGGAACGTACTGGGTTGATTTAAACTCACCTGGGGAATAGGGATGAAAAGTCCTTGGTAATGTCAGGAGCTCCCAGGAAATAATATGGCATGAGGAAAATGTCATGTGAATCTCAAAAATAAAATCTGTTTGTACAGGAGCAAAATCTGGGATTTCCAAAGACATTTTTTCTATCTGAAAGAGCCCTAACTCACCATGCTGACTTGATGATTCTGGCAGCTGTAATTCAAAAATTAACACTTCCAAGTTCTGTTGTTAGCTAATTCAGAAATAGGATACAGGGCCAGATGTGCCCTCAAATCTGATCTTGCTGTTCTTATGACTAGATAGTTAGATCTCAACCATGAAATCCTTCTCCTGCCTTAAGATGAACAGTCTTAAGATTTAAAGTTGTGCTGTGCTGCATTAATGTTGTCATCAGGGACTACACACCGACTCTGGTGGTAGGGACACCTACAGATTAGAGGTCCCATTTCTAGGGATACAGAACTGGGAGCATTAGCATGAAAGGATTCCTTCCACCTAGAAATTTTCAGATGGCCCAAGAAAAAAGTAAAGATTGCTGAAAGGGACACACCTTTGCCCCTCCGCTTTAGTCTATCCAGACTGCATGTTTGTGCTTAAGGGGTTTTGCCCACCTCCTATTGTTGCTATAATAGTTGGAAATACTCCAATTTTGAAAACCATCATCACTTCAATTAGATTTTTCAAAAGGAGGTTTAGTTTTTGGGGTAGTTGTGAGATTTAACAGATTGTTAGATTGATTACACTTGTGTGGCCTTCCAGATAGTGTTGGACTTCAGTTTCCATCAGCACTAACCAGTATGGCCAATAGTGAGGGATAAAGGGAGTTGTAGTCCGTCAATACCTACAGGAATATTTGCTGCCTGTTTCTGGTATACATTCTGCTTTTCCTCCAAGCAGCTCAGGCAAGATAAATTGCATTCCTTTCCTTTTGTCCTCACACCAACTTTGTGAGGTAGGCAAGGCTGAGAGAACAAGTGATAGGCAAAGGTTACTAAGTGCACTTCATTACTGCCTGATTTGAACCTGGCTGTCCTCATCCTAACTTGACTCTCTAGCCAGTAGCAGGTAGAGTCTTAGCACTTTCCATTTCAGTTCTCTTTGATGCTCTTTTGTTAATGATAGACAAACAGAGAGAGAGAGAGAGAGAGGTACATAATTTACTACAGTGTGCTACAATTAATTGGATTTCTCTCATTTTAAATAACATCTTTTTTCTCTCTTATTTTTAAAGACAACAACATCTACAGTGGGCTACACATCCACATGGATTTCCTCCCTTTCCCAGATCCATGGGACTATACCAGCTGCTTTGCCCCAAGGACTTCCCCTTTCGCCCTTTTCTGGCACGCTATCGCCGTACGGAGTACCGCATGTTTGCCAGTACAACACCATGACGGGGACAGCTTACCCAGTGCAATGGGTGGGCATTTCAGGGACGACCCCACAGCCTGTTGTCGTCCCTGCTCAGCCTGTGGGACCCTTCCAGCCAGGGATAAGCATGCCAGCCTTCCCAGCCTCACCTGTGCAGAATCCTGCTCCCATCCCTCCAGGTCCCAAATGAATGGCGGATGGTTCAAGGAAGATAGATATGGGGACTGTGCCTATAACTCATGATTCCATTCCTCTGCCTTGCATTCTGCAGCCTGGATTGTTGGGGACAGGGTGAATTCCCCAATGCAGAAAAGTGTGATGGGAGTGTTGGGAGACTGCCTTTGTATTCTCCTCTTTGAATACTTGATTTAATTTTCTTTTTGGGGGCGGGGATGGAGTATTTTTCTTTTTTTTAAAAAAAACTACTTGAGAGAGATTTGGCCTGTACATCTCATCGTTTGGAGATGGACAGCATGCCCATGTGCTGCTTATTATTAATGAGCCTTCCTTGCCATTCTTGCCCCAGTGCCCCTTGTTTGCTTCTGTTACTACTCTTGGGTTTGGTTTTCTTTTTTAGGGTGATAGTAACTCTTCTTAAATCGTACACCTTTTGGTATTTGAGTTAATTTACTGAAGGGGATGACACAACTCCCCTTAGTTTTCTGTTTCTCTAGTTTCACTGTCAGCTCAGATTTCAGGCTAGCATGGAGAAGTGAGAAAGAAAGAAAAACATTATTAGCCTGACCAGTTGCTGCTGAATCCTGTGGTAAACTGGTGGATTCCCAGAAGAAGACACACAAAACAGTTGTCATCAATTAGTTAATTTTACAAGGTTTGTAGTTGTTTCTGGGCAATCAATGGCAGCTAGATTCCTCGTGCGCACACTGAATTCAATAGATGTATATGGGATATTGGCCAGATTTTTGTACTTGAGTTTTGGGTTGTGCTGGTTGTTTGTTTGTTTTTTAAGCTTATTTTGCAGCTGACACAAATCTTCTATTAAGGAGAGGCGGGGGCAGTAGCGGAGGGAATGGGAACGGGAACAGAAGGGGGAATTGCCCAGGGGGCTTTTTTTTAAAAAAAAAATGGTCCCATCTCACCCATTTGCACCTCATTTGTGATCCATACGTAACACAGTTTTTATGGACTGAAAAATTATGCATGGAAACAGGGTCATGGGTACCAATTGGACTGCTTAACAGTGGATTAGATACACAGAGGCTTAATAGTTTAGATCAGGGGTAAGCAACTTTTCCCCTTTAAGGGCCGAGGGACTTCAGCTCCCAGAAGCCTCAGCCATGTTGGCCAATAGTCCCATGTTGGCCAATAGCTCCTGGGATTCTGGGAGCTGAAGTCCCTTGGCCCTTAAAGGAGAAAGGTTGCCTACCCCTGGTTTAGATGATCCAATGTTGTCTCTTGCAGTTTAAGATGCTTACGTGGTTGCTGTGCTTGTTTGCCTACTGCCAAGAGAAAGCATTCCATCTTTGCAGAGAATGTTTGAAAGATAATCAAACTGTACAAACATTGCAGCAGTAAAAAAAAAAAAAAAAGTATTCTGGGGTCCCCTTTGCTCAGCTTTCTAACATTTTAGCTATATCCAGCCTAAACAGAAAAAAAGTACCAGTTCAAAACTGCTTGGGAATCTGGAAATTTGCTGAAAAAAATTGACTGAAAGGCCACCACTTCTTGGAGTTTTACATTTCCACAGCCTCCTAATTTTACAAACTATTTCACCTCCCCCATGAGGCCTGTGCTTGGCAAGATTGTCTTGCCAAAGAAATAGCTCAGTTTGATAGATGGCTTAATTGGGTCGTACATTTAATTTATTGTGACTAACATGTTAGTCTTTGTTGCTTCATTTATATGGATTCTTAATGGGGGTTTTCCTCCTGGTTCATTCATTTTAGACTAGTGGGTTGCTTCATTTAGGAACCCAGAAGCTTTGAAATATTTGCTGTTGCATCGATATGTGGAGTTCCTTTTCCCCTTCAGACATTTGGATTAAGAATTGTAAAGCTCTGCTTTTATTTTGAATTTACAAAGTTAAATTATTGTCTTTGGGGTGTTGTAAGAGATTTTCAATGATGCTGAACACTGAGATGGGCTTGTTTTCCTGAAGAATGAAGTACAAAGAATGTAGAGGCAATTGTAACTCATTACAATGTAAGAAAGCAGATCAATGGATCAGGTAGCTCTTTAGATGTCTTTGGAGTGCAGTTCTCAGCATTCCTTACCACTGGCTGTGATCACTATGACTTAGAAGAATTGCAGTTCAGTAAAATCTGGAGAGCCACATGATTCCTATTCTTAAATTAAAACCAAGTATCTGAGCTTCAGCCAGTTGAGCCCTGTTTAAAACAATGGAATGTAATCAAAGCATTTTGGCTTAATGGTGTTCTAATTGGATTGGCACGCCTGCCTAGAATACTTTTATTTGCAGAGATGAACTGCTTGTTTGAACTTAGCCTCTTAAAATGGTATTGGATGAAAAGTGAATCCCAGAACAGCTGGGTGTTTTGCAGCTTCCTTCCCTCCCTTTTCCACCTGCAGAAAAGACCCCATTTCCCATGTATAATGCAGCCTCCTTGTTCTGCCTGCAAAGATTTGCAGTGCCTTGTGATAGATAATCTTTAGCATCTTTTCAGATTTTAACTGGAAAGGCAAAAAAGTAGTTGTAGTCTTTTGAAGTTTGATGTTTGAACAGTGCATTGCTGTACATCTCATAATGATCTGCAGCAGTGGAATTACATGTACTTGATGGGGAGAAGATTCAGTTTGAAGAAATGAGAACAGTGTTACATCTTTCTAAAAAAACATAAAACACATCCTTTATTTTTTAAAAGTTTGTTCTTTTTTGTTCTTATTTAGCTTTTCTAAAATAAACTTTGACTGCAAAGTTAGGAAGGGGCAGGCAGGAAAGAATGGAATTTTGTGCTGTACTTGAAACATACTGCCAAGTTAGATAACTTGATGGATCCCAAAATTCAAACTATTGAAAAATTATAGTAGGGGGGTACTTCATGTTTTCTGCAACAATTGTGTGTGTGCCTTGACTATATCATTGGTACCTCAGGGTTTTTGCAGTAAACACACTCATTGTGAATGACTTTTGGGGTTCATGGTCCAACCATAGCTCTCAGGTACATGGAAACAGATCTATGAGGTTGTGCACCTGTCATTCATAAGTTATGCATTTGATGGGGGCAAAGTGGGAAACACCATAAAAGAGCAGTGTAACTAACACAATTGCTGCATAAAAATACAAAAAACACCTTAGTGTCAAAGCTAAACTAGATGCCATGAGAAGAACTGTATATTGGAATGAGGTTCCTGTTCAATCCCTGTAAAGGGGGAGGGAGGATTTAAAGCACAACAGCATTCTTAGGCATGAGTAGATCACTGAAGCCATACTTCCTCACCTTCAGCTTTTCTTTAGCTGTTTTTCTCCTGGTAAACTCTGAAAGTGAAGGTAAGAGAAAAACCTGGAGTTGGGGTGTGTACACAGACTTCAGAATCCTCCTCCTTCTTGCCCATGCTGTCCCTCACCAAATTACATGAGAAGTTGGCGTGATATTCTAACACATAGTTTACTTTACCCCCTGGGCTGTGAATCACAAAATAGAGTAATTTTGTAGTTTCGTTTGTTATTTTCCTCTCATTGTTTATATCGGAAGTTCACAAAGAAGGGATTTCATTTTAGTTCATGTAGTGCAAAAAGACCTTCAAACCATAACAAAATCTTGGTTCCCTTCTTCCGATGCACAAGTTGGACCATGCATAGGCATTTAAAACACTAAGTTTCTTAAGAGGTAAAACTTGAGGCAGTTATTTTAAGTAGCTTTTGAGGTCCAAAGCAATGTAAAAGGTCATGAAAGATTTGTTGGTTTTGGACAGGGGCAGGAGAGTCTTTCCAGACTAACTTGTCATACGATTGCAAAAAGTCCACAATGGTTTTCCTTCCTTCCAGAGCTGAACCTGTCCTTAAAATTAACCAGATTTAACCTTAAGCAGTATTGGTGTTGCAGAGCTTGAGCTGCAGTCCTTTTGTTTCACTTGGATGTTTTCTCATCACCCCAGTTTGGAATAGAACTGGCCATGAACTTTGTTTATATATAGTGGTAATATATATCTTTTTCAGGCTGTGATGATGGGGGAGCAAAAATGATTTCCTATACGTGAATGGTGGAGGTAGGGATGGGTGAGTGAGGGAAATGCCCATTGTATAAGGCTTGTGTTTTTACTGTGCAGTGTGTGCATTGAACCATTCCCATTTTAGTTGTGTTCTGAAACAGCCATTGTTTTACAGCCCATAACAGAGACTTCCTTCAGGGAACACCATACACTGGAGTTTATCTGTCATCTTATAAAAGAGAAGAATGTATTTGGTAATGAAGTATCTTGTGCGTTTTACTCCATTTCCAGTTTACAAGCTGTTGAGTCCTTTCATTTTATTTGTACGATCATCTGTGGCTCAAGTTAGGCCACAATTCACTTTATGAAGATTGAGGGACCTTTGTCAAAAGCAACACCTTCCCTGCCTCTCTTCCCACAGTCTCTAGTAATACATAACACACCATCACACTTGAGTTTCTCCATTGTAAGTGTAGTGCATGATGATATTGTGTCCCACACATTTTGTACTACTAGACTTTGTGTGGAGGAAAGAAGGATAGGCAGCACTGCCATTGTCAACAGCCACAATGCATCCTCCATAATATCTAGTTTCTATCCTAAAATGTGGTCAGAGATCAGAGGTATGATGGGGACAAAACCTTTGTTACCCATGGCATAAATGATTATTTGCTATGTTTTTTACCAGTTTCTGATTAAAGAGGTTTTGCAACTTTTGAAAGATTGCAAAAACCTATTTGACCACAGATAATAGTGGGAGGACAGACAAAACTGACATACACATCATGGGTTACAGTGTGTTTATTCCACCACCTACTGTGTCTGAACAATGGAAATCTGAGTGAAAGTCTTAAAAAACCTGAGCCAGCTGCTGACTTGCACATTGGTTTTGAATATCTCTGTTTAATGTTTCTTTCCCTCCCAGCTGCTTACATTCCCCCCAACACAAAATTCTGACAACTAGGAATCAAACTGTGAAATTGTTTTTGGAGTGTGTGTTTTAAAGGCACTTTTCTGTTGTGACGCTTGAAACTTTGCTTGTATAATATGAATGGAATGTAGCATTTCAATAACTGGTGAATTTTTCAGTTGTATTCCAGCTAAGTTGTTTTTCTTTGCTACATTTTAAAGTTTCATTTTCTTATCTACCTCATTTGTTACTGCTGTTTAAATCTAGGCTGTGATGTAAACCACTTGTTCTACTTTCTCCATATAATTCTTATAATCTGTTTGAGATCTGAGATAGTATTTCGACACATATACCTCTTCCCCTCCCTCCCACACTTTTCTTCCTTGTAATTTAGAATGGAAACAGTTCATACTCTGTTTACTGTTTTAAGGAGGATGTTTAATTTTCACAAGGAAGACTTCAGAAGTTTATACATCACCTTGAGTTTAACATATTATGACAGATAAATGAAAAGAACAAATCCTTGCATTGTTTCCTGAATATGTTTCAACGGGATGCAGCAGTTTTGCAAAGTGTGTGACCCACTGCCTCATTAGTCTTCCATTCAGCAGTGAAACTGATGTACATGGGGAAAATGAGCTTTAAAAGTTTGTTTTCCTTAGATAGGAATTCTTCCTCTTATTATTGCTGGCAAACTATTGAGTGAGGTGTCAACACTTAATGCTCCTGATTTTTGGCTCACAAGCAGGATCACAATCTCTGATCCAAAGCAGGATGTGAATTTGCACCCTCCTTTCCCTACATCCCAGTTGCTCTCAGATGCAAATTCTTCCTACTGTCACTTTTTGCTAGGCTTGCCCATAGTTACAGCTTCAGTTTACACCACTCTCAACCATGGTGAGTGCTAAAAACAGTACATGCTGTTTGCTGGTTAATAGTGAGGTCCAGGTAGGGTTTACCTCAGCTAAGGTTTGTGGCAATATTAGCTTTACAATGGTCAAGACTAATGAGGGAGGAGGACACAATGCATGCCTTAACATAATGTAAAGGATTGGGAGGGTTATAGTATCCCAAGCTCTTTGCAAGATGTATCCAGAAGGCAGAGCCTTCTGTGCTTTTATGACAATAGAGTCATATGTTCCTGGTTGTTTTTAAATCTAGAACCCTAGCAAGTGTTTTATAAGAGGTGTGTCATTTCTGTAGACTACATTTTGGAAGGTAAATTGTTTGATTAAATACAGTCGTGTTTCATTTTACAAAATGAAGAAGCTCAGCTGAACATCTCCCCACCCCTCAGAACTGACCTAGACAGCAGATTGAGGGTAGAAAAGCAAAACTGATTCTTTAAGGGATCATTATACACTTTTTGGTATTTGTTTTGTTTTCTTTTTGAAGACTGTTCTTAGTCATTATTTCTGATATTTATATCCAATCCCGTATCCAGATGGAAGAGTGATAGTTGTGAGTGTAGTACTAATTAAACAGGTCCACAGAACCAAATTCTGCTCTTTTCATATGTACAGCTTTACATGTGTACATGTGCGTTGCACATACCAGTCTTGTGATGTAATTCTTTACCCAGCTCTCATAGAGCCTTAGAATAAAGCTGCAGTGTGTTAGACATGCAGCACAGTATGCATTTTTGATTATCACTTTGCATAAATAGATGTTGCCTTCCTTGCAGCAAATGGAACTGAGCCAACTTTAAAAAAAAAGCCATTATTCTGGTATTTAATGTATGAAGATAAATGCATTTTTATTTTCTCTTCCTTCCTCTTGTTCAGTATTGGTACTGGGGAGTTGGGTTCCAATACAGAAAAAAATTCTAGAAGGCCAAGCATGTATTATAAACCAGCCTCTGGATGGGCTCAATTGTATCCTCCTGCATATAATTACTACTTCACAGGAAACATTTTCTATGTAGAGCCTTTCTCCATGTAGCAAAACTGTGCATGCCATTGTGTGAAATATGGCATGAGCATTTGCTTTGCTGCATCAAAAGCATGAGCTGGTAAGTCAATGTCCACACAGGAATCTGTGTACTTGCTGCTTTATACTTCACTTGTGAGGAAGTACACTGCTTTCCCTACAACCTATATGTAGGAAAAAATACCATCCTGTACTTGAAGCAGCCCTCAGTGATGGTCACTGAAGTAGTACAAGATGTCTTGTGGAACTGCCTGTATGTTGGTAACTTTCATAAAGCTCCCTCCAATGCCCCTGAAAGGATTTTTGAGGCTCCTTGGCCAATATTTTTAAAAGCCTTCTATACAAGAAGCTCATGCCATTTCCATCTGACATGAGAGGTTGCAGATACAGAGGAGGGAAGGAGTTATCTGTACAAGTAGAAAAGAGAACATTTGAGTTGGGATCTGTGAAGATGTTCATCCAGGTTATACTGCAAACATGGGCAGGACACATTTCTACGTGAATATGGTGGATTGTAGAAAGAGAATTAATCTGTGGGTGAAGTTTTCATTCTCCCATACATTTAATTTTCAGAACTAGGAACCAACTTACATTCTGCCTTTTAAAGCATTCGAGGAAGGTGTTAAATGTATTTCACATTTTGGCTAATTTATGCCACAGAGAATCTAGTAACTACAATGGTCATTTTGGAAGTGCAGTTATCTTTCAGGTTCCCAGGGGTCCAAGCAGACAGAAGAAACCACCATATTCTTTTTCGAGGTGTGTGTGTGTGTGTTTGCGTTTGCGTGTGTTTGCTAGAGATTACTGGGGAGCATGTCAGCTTAATACAACAGCATGGTAAATCCAGCTTTATGCTGTGAATAAATGTCTCCTTTGATCTGCACACACATTGACAACTTCTTACTTTCAGATAGAGTTTTTTTTAATGTATGTAAATTATACGTTAATGTAGCAATCTTAGAACTTATTTTACCCCAGCTCCTTTGGACGTCACGGTTGAGATGGCTGCGTAGAGGATGCAGGTGACTCTTTCCTTGCAATAGGGATGAGACATCCCAGTCAGTTTTTAAAAAATCATAGCCCTGAACTTTATGGTGGAAAGCAAATCTCTCTTTATCAGCAGTTGTTTCCATGTGTCTTTTTTAATTATTATTTTTGCAAACTGTGAGTTGACTTCATTTATACACAACCATTAACTAATATTTTTTTAAACTGTTAACAAGAAAAATAAAGGCTGTGTTGAAAAACGAATATTGTCTGGATTTTGCTAAGCTCTTCTTTAAAGGAAAAATAGAGAAAATTGTATATGGTAGTCTACTCTTATCTGCAAGGGATAGTTTTAAAGACCCCCATTGTATGCCTTAAACCAAGGGTAGGCAACCTAAGGCCTGGGGG
>CM034703.1:150337623-150377997 GCA_020142125.1 Phrynosoma platyrhinos
GTCCTGGGAAAGGAGGATATCTGGTCACCCTGCTAAGGTGTGGAAATGCTACTTTTTTGGACTACGTCTAGATTACAAGCTATAAAAGAAGGAACAGTAGTGAGTTCAGGCATCTTCCTCAAGCAGGGTGACCAGATGGCCTAACTGCAAAAGGGACAAGGCACTACAAAATGCAGGGCATTCAAGAAAAATGTAGTAGGATATGACCAAATAAAACACTCCTAGAAATATATATTCATGCTTCAGAGATCTGAAACACACTGCAGAAATAATCCAGTTTGAGACCGTTTTAAACACCATGACTCAGTCCTAGGTAATTCTGGGAACTGTAGTTTTGTGAGACACAGCCTTTGATGGCAGAGAGTTCCTGTAACCTCATCCCCAATGATTTGAGGAATTCCTTAGGAATGATGGGTCTTTTAGAGGGCACCAGGCTGGGGAAGGCCAGTTTACCATTTCTTAATCCTTAAAAAAAAACAACCCACCCTGAAACATTTTGTGCTATATAATGGATCTTTTCCCAAGGTGAAGATCTAGCACTACTTCTGAGACCAATGTATTTGATTAGACATCTTCCTCAAAAAAATAATATGATGATGTGCACTAATGATTGAGAAATATTTGTCTCTTTGGGGTCAAAAATAATTACAGGAATATTTGTGTCATCTGATTCATGCAAGTCTGGATGATTAGCAGGATGAAATAAATGAAACATCTCCTTAGAAGTTGTGTTTATTATAACTCTATGCTGTTTTTTCCCTTAGAAAAGTTAATTCACATGTCATTTTTAAGATTAGTTCTGGCGGGAAAGGTGGGATATAAATATTTTTATGCTTGCTAGTAAAATGTAAATTGGTGTAGCACATAAATCAGTAGTCTACTCTCTCACACACACACACCCTTTCAGTGTTTGAAAGCTACTGAAGGTTTTGGGGTTTCAGTCAATCCTGGGCTTGAAATAAATCTTTCACCTGTTTGGGGAAGGCTACCCGTCCAGAACAAATGTATTTGAATATTTCTACTTCATGACAAGTGACATATCTAGCGGTTAGAAGTATCTTGGCTGAAATAATGCAAGGAAGCATAAGAGACCCACCATTTTCCTGTTCTCTCGACCCATTATTCCAGGAATATGCTGTCCTGAGGAGAGATGAAGAATTGGAGAATTACTTTATAGTATCGTGTTGTGCAGTTCTTAATGTAGGGCTTGGTTGTGGCAACAGAAATCCAAATATTCACACAACCAAAAAAAGTTGAAGGCCTTTACAGACTGCCAGAAATAATCCATCTTGAGACCATTTTAACTCCTGGTTCAGTGCTATGGAATCATGGGAACTGTAGTTTATTGTGGCACCAGAGCTCTCTGACAGAAGGCTCGATATCGCAGAAAAAAATACAATTCCCATGATTCTCTAGCATTGAGCCAGGACAGTTAAAGTAGTCTCAAGCTGGATTATTTCTGGCAGTCTGTTCAGGCCCTGAGTTGCTTTGAACATACCACATGTTTCATATGATTCTCACAGGGTTATAATGCTGTTTGAAATATGAATTGATTGCACTTCACATGGCTTTTGTAAGCAATACTGAGTCAATGTGTTCCAAGTGCTTTACTATTTTGAAACAGCATTTAAGAAATGCTTTAATGTGATGTGATCTTCAAAATTCCTCTTTGTCTTGCTCTTTTTCTATATGGCAGGCAGTTTTATTTCTTTAAGTGACTTCAGTATTGTGATAAAAGATGGAGAAATTTACCTTAACTACTGCCAAAATCCAACAACTGCATTTGTTCATTGGGGTTAAGCTGCTATAATGTAGCAGACAGATTTTCTGTTAGCATCATGAGAATTTTAGCTCTGCATCTTCATTTTCATTTGCAAATTTGTGCACATACTCCTCTCTTTGGATGTGAAGCAAATAAAGGCACACCCAAAATCCTTTTATATTCAGCCTTCGTGACTTCTAGGTCCTGGTTGCCTAGCCTTTCCAAGGGCTGATCAACAACAACAACAACAAAAATTCACATTTAAGGACGATTTGTGAGTCCCAGTGTGCTAGAATAATTCCAGCATGCCTCTGACATCTTCATCCTCTTAAAAACACAGATTGGATCCTGTTGTTTATATGTGAAATACAGTATATTAAATTAGACATTGCCCTTCCTGATGAACAAGTTGCCTGTCACTTGTGGTGCCCCATGTCTGGTTGCAGATGGAAAATATTGTAATTCAGCTAATTTTTCAGAATAGCTGTATACAACCTCCTGAGGCTGAAGATAAATTGGCAAGCAAAGGCTTGGTGATCAGCTGAGGTTAGATAAGCAGTGGAAGCAGCTGACCTGAAACAGATGAGCTTCAAATATAGCCTTGCTTAGTAAATGAACAACTCTCCCTGTGTATGTGTTTGTTTTTATGTTTTTAACACTATGTTGGATATATTTGGAAACGCAGATTTAAAATAAGCATACACAAAAAGACCCCTTGTGCAGCAGATGTCGGGTGAGTAGGACAACAGTGGCATATCCCAGCCATTGCCTTCATTTGGAGGTCAGAGTTGTGTAGGCCATATAGCCTGTCCTTTACCCCTTGTACTGGTTTGCTGGCCTTAGGTGTATTGGACGATAACCTCCATCTTCATTCTTGAATGTAAAATTCAACTTCTACTCCAGTTTGCTTTCATTCCTTGAACAAAAAAAGAGATCATCTTATCCTTTGGCAGTAAAACATCTTGGGCCAGCTCTGGTGTTCTGTGAATGGGGGAGAGTAGGACTCTTAAAATATTTGGAAGCGATTAGTATGTGGATACAAAATATTAGAGATACAAAACAGGTAGAATGTTAGGAACTCATAAACAGTGTAATATTTCTCCTTCCCAATAAATTACTTACTAAAGCTGCATCTGCACTGTAGAAATAATTCAGTTTGACACCCTTTAACTGCCATGGCTTGGTGCTCTAGAATTCTGGGATGTATAGTTTGTTCTGGCACTAGAGCTCCCTGACAGAGAAGGCTAAATATCTCACAAAACTACAAATACCAGCATTCCATAGCATGGAGCCTTAGCAGTTAAAGTTGTGTCAAACTATGTTATTTCTGCAGTGCAGAGGCAGCCTGAGATACTGCATTAAACAGATATGGTCTTGGTTTTTAAAATTCTCTTCCAGAAAAACTAGTCTTCTTAAAAGAACAGCTTAGATTTTCTGGATTGAAGGGTTGTCTGGCATCTGGCTATACTAGCAATAAATAGCAAGTACATTTCTGTACCGCTTACCAGTGTACTAAGTGGTTTACAAAGTGTAAGCTAACTGCCCCAAACAAGTTGGGTACTTGCTATTTCAAAACATACAAAAGTTTAAAAATACATAAACACCCCCGCCTTTAAAAAAGCCTCCCTGACACATTTACATACATAAAATCTGCTTAAACAAAACGGTTTCTGTCAGCAAAAGAAAAGCAGGGAGGGGACCAGCCTAGTTTCTTGTGGAAGAAAGTTCCAGAGAGTATGAGCAGCCAAGCAAGCTGGTGATGGTGGTGGGACTAAGAGAAAGCCTTCCCCTGTAGCTTTTGCATGGAGAGATTACGATCTTTCACATAGTCTGGACCTAAGATGTATAAAGCGCACCTGACCTTCTGTGGATGACAAACCCCATTGACTTCAGTGGCTGTGTGTGCATGGAGTCCTGGCAGAGCAGCTCCGTGCATAGGGGCCACCATTGAATATCATGGGACTTGAGGTCCTGCAGTTTTTGACATTGGTGGGGGGGATCTCGAATGGAACCCCCATGGATAAAAAGGGTATTTTTATCTGCTGTATTTTTATTTATTATTTTATTAATTTATTGTTGGGCAATTCAAGTTTCCTAAGGCTTCAGCCTATTAAGGAAACAAAAATATTTAAATATCAAAAATATCAAAGCCAAGCCTGTTGGGTCTAGCTTTACATCAGCAGAGTAGCAGAAATATGTCCTTGTTTAACTACAATTCTCTAAGAACTGAGATTGACGAAAACAACACAAGTGGCTTGCAATTTAAAGAAAGATGTACTAATGGCTTGACTCTACATATGGATAGAGGCTATATCCTAACCTAGCTAATAAATAGTTCAGGTAAAGCAGAAATCTTTTATCTCGCCATCTTTCCAAAGAAAGTTGAGAGAGGAGGAAGATGGGGAACCCAACAGGGCAGGAGGAAGTCTTTGTGTGTATGAAAGAGTACATCCCAAAAGGAGGAGTGATTTGAATCCCATGGTTAGTTTACCAATTTGCAAAGTTATTGTCCTGGGATTCAGTAGGAGCAAAAGGGATGTTTGAATGAGGGAAGAGAGAACAGAGTTTGTATGTAGGAAAACCCTATCTATCTGAGGAGGGGAAGAGAGAATGCAAAAATCTTCCAATATTTATACTCCACTCTTCAGAAATAATAGGGCTTTACAGCTCACAATCAGCACTTTGTGCTTGGAAACAAACTGGTAACCAGTCAAACTGTTTTAACAAGGTAGTTTATAACTGGCCCCAGTCAGCATTCTAGCTGTCGCATTTTGGACCCACTGAAGTTTCCAAACAGTTTGTAAAGGCAGCCCCACGTAGAGTGTGTTACAGTAGTCTGAACATGGTGGAATCAAGACACGTATCACTGTTGCCTTGCCAATTTTCTATCAATTTTAATTCCTAGGATTTCACTTATGAAAGATAGGTTTGCATCACCTGTTGCTTCAACAACACCACCTTGGGGATGTAATTTGGCTATGGATGACCTACCCATGCAAAACTTTCCATGGAAGTGCATCCCTTTTACAGAACGTGTGTACAGTGGTCCCACCACATTTGCTGGTGTTAGGTATGAAGGACCCCGTGAGTGTGGAAAAACTGCAAATAAAAAAGCACTTACCTGACAGAACACTTCTCTAGGAATCTCCAGGTTCTCCCGTGCAACTCTATGGTCAACATCTGCCAGAAGTTGATTATAGAATCATGCTGGAGAATCTACAAATGCCTAGAGAAGTGTTTTCTCTAGGAACTTTTGGGTTCTTCAGCACAACTCTGTGGTCAGTTTCTGGCAGAGTTGCGCTGGAGGACCTAGAGATTCCTAGAGAGAACAAATTAATCAAAACTGCAAATAATCAAAGCCACAAAAGTCAATCCTGCAAATGTGGAGGGCCAACTGTATATAACATTAGTGGGTATGTTCCACTCCTGGTTAGAGGAGAATTTTAGAGCTCCAGATCAAAGGGTGGGGTGGCCCATGGCTGCTCCCTATGTGGTCTCCTGAAACCAGTAGGACATGACCCACTTTCCCTACAATCTAGCTAATTAGCTGGCCTGTGGGCTGAGGATTGTTCCCTGACTTCCAAGATCACAGTTTCTCCTCTGCTAATAGTGGCAGATAAATATCAGTCCCAGTGGATTTCTAGGCTTGAGACAGGAGTGCACTAAGGGTGTCTGTTTGTCTCCACATGTGCAATGATAAGTGGGAATGGGAGAGTCTATATACATGTGTGCATGTCTATGCATACACAGTCATGGCTCCCAGTATATGTTTCTTAGGGCCACTAACCTGTTAGCGTAGCAAGTCTGTGAGAAAATAAAAGTGCAGGACTATGACTTTGCAGACCAGGAATCATGTTAACCCACTGGGTGACCCTGGGTAAATCACACACTCTCAGCCTCAGAGGATGGCAATGGCAAACCCCCTCTGAAGAAACCTGCCAAGAGAATCCCACGATAGCTTTGCCATAATGGTTACCATAAGTTGGAAATGACTTGAAAGCACACAACAACAAATTATAATTTAAGAGCCCCAAGGAAGTTTAAACATTTGCTAGGTTAGGAAGCAGAAAAACACTAATATTTAATTATGTTTTCAATTAAAATAGTTCATCAATGTAGAAAAGCTGGTAGGACACAAATGATTGGGGTAATATATTAGCATGTTTTGGTAGGTAGAAGGAACAGAGAGGCATATCCGATTTTCTGTTTCAGTGAAGTCAAATCCTTGCAGAGTAGAGAGCCAGAAGGAAACTCATTGTTTCAGTGAAGAGCCTGTGACAGATCAGACCAAGATCTCTATAGTCAGAAGCTTGTCTGGCAGTACTTTACCACAAGTCCTCTCCCCACATCCATCCACCTAGCTGCCCTCCCATCCCAATGTACAGAGACATCATATTTATGAATTCCAGAAGTATTTGAGCTGCTGATAGTAACTGATAGGCATTGCCTCCATCAATTTGTCTAATGCTGTAATAATAAAGGTAGATAAAAATTAAGCAAAGTTCGTCATCCCTGCACTCTGAAAATGAATTTTTCAATCAGTTGTTGTTCTGGCAACCACCCCTGAACCGTATCCGCAAAGCCCATTCACTCTCTTTTTAGAAACTATTTCTTTAAACTTTCAAGGTAGATGGGGAACTTTTCAGCCTCCATATATTTTTGGCCTACAACCACCACCTTTGGCTGGTATTGCCAATGGGAAGAGAGTGTGGACCACATATTCCCTATTTTTGCCTTAGGAATAGACATGATAGTGACTTAAAAGGAGATAAAATTAAAACCCAGTTTCACCATTATTTCTATTTGTAGCAGGGCCACAGCCATTTTTGGCTCTTCCAAGATCCTTGAGGGCTGCATCATACCACCGTTGTAGTAATTTACTGTAATGTGGAGCAACTGGAAGCCATGTTTTTTCAATTTGGGGACTCCCACCCCCATTTCAGGGTGGGAGCTCCTGAAACAGCTTTTTCATGCAAAACTGGCCCTATGCTTTAGCTGAAAAATATGTTTTTCCCTAGCAAAAAAAGAGGGGGGGGGTCCATGGCAGGATTTTTGGGCACCTGGAGAACCCAAGGGCTACATCTAGATGTGGACTACATTATTCCCATCCATGATACCATATACTGGGTCCTTGGTATCCACTGGTGTTTGGTTCCAGGACCCCCATGTGGATACTAAAATCCATGGATGCTCAAGTCCCATTAAAAACAACGGCATAGAAAAATGGTGCCCCTTATATACATGGCAAAATCAAAATTTTCTTTTTGGAATTTAGATATTTTATAAATATTTTCAATCCGTGGATGATTGAATCTGTGGATGAAGAATCTGTGGATATAGAGAGCCAGCTGTATTTTCTTCTCATATACCGTATTTTCCGGCGTATAAGACGACCCCCCCACTTTCCCAGTTAAAATATAGAGTTTGGGAAGAGTATGACTTCCAAAACTGTTGTTGTTGTTGCTGTGCACCTTCAAGTCATTTCCAACTGATGATGACACTAAGGCAAACCTATCATGAACCTCCTTATACCCAGCGTATAAGACGACTCCCCCCACTTTAACCCCCGATTTTGCAGGTTAAAAAGTAGTCTTATACGCCAGAAAATAAGGTAACTGTTTCTTTCCCATTGAATAACTAAAGATCACCTTCCTAGGTGAAAATTAAGCCTTTAAAATCACTGCTAGGACCCAGTTCCTTCAACAATAAAGTGTTGGATAGTAAGATTATGTTGGAGCCTGCAGCTTCTCAGATAAGCCACAACAAGCTTTTTATGTTGCATTTTAAAATCCTGATCTGAAAACATGACTTCTAGTCATTTTTGCCCTGCTTTTCTATTAATCACAACCCTGCTTTTCTAGGGTTGCCTTCCCACTTCCTCTCCCCGCCTCCCACCCCTGATACGTGCGTGAAAGTAAGCTATGCTTTATATATCCTCTGGGGTGGGAGGAGGAAAATATATTTTATACATCTGTTTTATACATGGTTGTTGCATTTGATCTTGACAATAGAAATATATGAGATAAAACCACATAGGGCAAAAAAAATGAACATGTAGATCTCATGCAGGTAGATTTTCCAATATCTTAGCCTTACGTGAGAGTTTAACAAAGGCTCTTTAGCCATCCCACTTCCCCATTTGATTTATCTATTCCTTCCCTCTCCTACCAGTGTAATTCCCTCTTTACTGCTCATCATGGTTAGTGTTATGTTTGCAATGGTCATGTTTGCCTGTAACACCAACCTTGGATTTAGTATTAGGTTCATGAGCCTCTCCTTTCTCCCTCCTGCATAGCAAGGAGGGCTTTTACTGAATTGCATTTTCCCAGGAACTGTGGTTCTAAACCAATTCTTAATGAAAGCAGATAGCAGTGAACCCTGGCTTGTTTATCAAACTAAGCCACAATTTGTGGTTTCTATCTAATAGCAAGCCATGAATTGGGGGAAGTGAAAGCCAGTTCAGCAGTAGTAGCCCTTCTCTCAGATTCATAGGAGGAGATTGGCTGGCTGGGAGAGATGAGCTCAAGGCTTAAGTATGGCTTTCAGAGGCTCATGCATATAACGTTGAATCCTGGCTTAGCACATTACATGTGAACTGGCTCACTGAGCTGAACACAAATTGGGATTAATTTTAACCAGAACTTGCAAAACAGCATGTATCTGAAATACATGATCTCTCAGTGTTTTGTTTTAAAAACACATTAAACATACTGGTGCCAACCTTTACATCTTCTTGGGGGCAATGAGCAGCTTCTGTACACATATAACTAGCAGGGGGTGATGCCTGTGAATTTATTACTTCTGTCTTGAGACTTCTTAACAGAGAACATTGTGTTAAGGCCAAGAGCTTTGCTGTCTGTCTTTGTGCTCATGGGTGTCCCTCCTTTTAGGTGTTTCAGAGCCTGGAGGATCATCATCAGGAGGTTGTGTCCTTCTTCCGGGAGAATGGCTTCCATGGGCTAATTGCCCATGACTCGGAATTTGCCCTCTGCAACATACCCTCGTATTACAGCTCCCATGCCCTCAAACTGAGCTGGAATGGCAAGAACCTCACCACCAATCAGTTTCTCATGCAAGAGGTGGCCAAGCAGTTGGGCCTCAAGCTGAGCAGCTTTCCCATCTTTGCTGCCTTGCTAGGTCAGTAGAAACTTTGTGTGTGTGTGTGTGTGTGTGTGTGTGTGTGTGAGAGAGAGAGAGAGAGAGAGAGAAAATGCAGAATTGTCAGAGGTGTAGGTCCACGCTCCATTTCAGAAATAAAGCTTGCTGGATCAGAAATAAAGCTTGCTCTCTCTCCCCCTGCCCCTTCTCTCTTTAGCTAACCCATCTCACAGAAACGTTGTAAGTAAAGAGAAAAAAAAATATCAGCAGGAGTAGAACAGCAGCATAAATGCCATTTACTTGTATAATTCTGTACCTTTATTTTAAAACGAGCAATGAAAGTGCTCAAAAACTCTTTCTCTGAGATACTGCAGTATACCCTGGGTATCTGCCATTGGGAAAATCTAAAGGCTGCTTAATTTTAGTCATGAAATGTCAGCTGCTTTTAGAGCTATTCCCGAGGGATGCCTGGAGGTTCACTTGTGTCTTTTCATTTTGTTTTTAGGAAATGAAATGGCTTTTCATAGGGGCCTGTACTGCTGTCTTATGTTTTTACTGGAAAATGTTTATTGACAGTACAGTTTGAATCTCCCTTATCTGAAATTCTTGGAACTAAAAGTATTTTGAATTTTGGATGGTTTTGCATTTTAGAATATTTGTGTATGCATAATGACATATCTTGGAGATGGGACCCAAGTCTAAACATTAAATTATTTTGTGTTTTGTATACATCTCATACACATATCCTGAAGGTAATTTTATACACAATGTTTTAAATAATTTTATGCATGAAATAGTCTGTGTACATTGAACCATCAGAAAGCAAAGGTGTTACTATCTCAGCCACCCATGAGGACAATTTTGGGTTTCAGAATTCCGGATAAAGGATACCCAATCTGTAATACATGTAAGGGGTCAAGATTATCTTCTGGACTGTATTTACCTAGTAAAACAGGTAAAAGGAGGGTTGGGTTGGGGACTTCCACAGGCTAAAGAGGCCCAGAAACAGATCTTAGCTCAGGGATCTCATGATGGTCTATCCAGCTGCAGGAGGAATATGTGGTATTCCATATGCTACATTCTTATCTAAATTTGCCACTTCCTCCATGTAGGGTTTTACTCAAAATAAGTATGTGGAATAACTCGTGGCTCTGGGAGGAAAAAAAAGGAGAGATGAACACGAGAAGCGAACTTGTTCTGCATCACAGCACAGTCTGGAAAATTTCCTTTCATGAACTACAGTTCCCAGAATTACCCAGTGGCTTTGCCCGCTAGGAGTTCTGCAGAGATGTAGTTCAAAAAATAACTTTTCTAGACTCTGAATCAGAGCATGATTTAGCCAGACCATCTGGCCTAGTATTGTTTACTTTGACTGGTAGCAGCTCTCCAAGGTGAGATCTTTTTAACTGGGACCATGAGATGGTATTCCCCCTCCATCAGAATAGCATCTGAAGAGTTACATCACTGTTTAGAAATGTATGTAATTTCAGTACTAGAATGGGTTTGGATCCCATTGTTGTTGGTTGGCAACTCTTCTAGTACCATGCCCTCCTCACTCTCAGGAAACCACATCCTTCCGGACGAGGATCTGGCTGCCTTCCACTGGAGCCTGCTTGGACCAGACCACCCATTGGCTTCGCTTAAGGTAGTGCTCACACCCCTTGCCCTGTCTGGAAGGCAGCAAGGCAGGAAACCCTGTTTTGAAAGGGCTGCAGTGGTGTTGCCCTCTGGGAGAGGAACTAGTTGAGTGGTGTTTTGAGAAGAAGACACTGGTGGGATGGTGGTGGCTGGGAAACAGTATTCCAAACTTCTTGTTCCCCAGCTCTTAGGAGGGCTTCTAATGGGAAATGTGTTTCTGGAGAGTGAGGAGAGGCGTTATCCTAAAGTATGTGGCTAGTTCTATGAAAGTGTTGGGTCCTAGTGATTAGAGAGTTGCTAGCGGGGTTATCAATGTTGGACTCAGTACACTATTCTCAGTTCCAGAAAAAAGTGACAGGAGTAGAGTTTGTCTCAGAACTTTAAAAAAAAAACAATCCTGGGACTTCATGAATTTGCTCTGGAAGAGCTGTTGAGATACATTGGGGATGGACTGCACCTAAGAAATGGTTCTTGGGTGCCCCAGTGTAGAATAGGATACAAGATGATTTTCCTTTTTTCTTCTTTCTTTCCTGTACTGTTGCCACAGCTTTGTATGGCTGGAGGATTTCTAATGAAAAGATAGAGAAGAGAAATAGTGACTCATCCCTGACATAAGTTACTGCAGGGAAGAGGCAGTATGTGGCTCTTCACTAGAGAAGTAT
Organism: Phrynosoma platyrhinos; assembly: GCA_020142125.1. NCBI lineage: Eukaryota > Metazoa > Chordata > Lepidosauria > Squamata > Phrynosomatidae > Phrynosoma > Phrynosoma platyrhinos. Next base: position 150,348,784 of record CM034703.1, read on the forward strand.
GTCTAGGGAGTTGATGTTTGTGGTTGCAGGACTTCCTGTTGTTCCACTGGGTAGATGATGGGGAGAGGAGGGCACTGCCCTGTTCCCTCCTCCCAGCTACTCTCTGATAAAAAGTTGTTACCATTGAGAGTAGAGAGGCTGCCTTAGTGCCATTTGCTGTCTAGATTTCCCCTTAAGTGCTTTCTGCACTGGCTTCTAGGTGCGTGCCCACCAGCTGGTCCTGCCACCCTGTGATGTTGTCATCAAGGCTGTATCTGAGTACGTCAGCTCCATCAAAAATCCCTCAAACCTGGATGCAATCGGGAGAGATGTCTTCAAGCACTCCCAGGTGAGATGGGATCTGTGGTGTAGGTTTGTTTCATTTATCTTGAGAGGCAGGACTGTGATGATATCAGGCCTAGTCATGTTGGTGGAATACTTTCAGCCTGCTTGAAGAGACAGAAGTCCACAGTTGTGATGGTGGATAAATGTGGCAGATGGATCCTATTTTAGGCCTACTACTGTCAACAAAGTTGACTAACTTTTATATCATGATAATCTATGCCCTTTTCCCTATAACTGGAATTCCCATAACATTATGGTACCCCTGTGTCTGTCTAGGTCAGGGCTTCCCAACCTTTTTGACTTGCAGAGCCCTAAGGGCTCCATGGAGCAGAGGTTGGGAACCGCTGGTCTAGGTGGTGGGCTTGAGAATTCATACAGACACCCATAGTAGAGATTTCCACATTGAATTCTATAGTTGCAGTTGGCTGCACACCTTTCTCTACCCATCACTTCCATCCTTCTGGTTTCTTCCCAGTCCAGGACCGAGGATAAAATTGAGCGTTTCAAGAAAGCTGTAGAATATTATTCAGTGGCCACGAAGGCACCCCCTACGCCAGTGGGCCAATCCCCGTATGTTCGTGAGTATCCAGGCAACGTTGGTCAACTTCACCTCTCTCTCAACCGTGTTTTCTCCCGCTGTCCAAGAAGGTGAGGCCCTGCCTGATACTCTACAGCGCCCTCTGCTACGAGAGGTCAAGTCTGGACTTAACTCTAGAGTTAGCACCTCCTGGCCCAAAGAGGGCTTTGGTGTTTATTAATAGCCATGTGGCTAAGTTTAGAACAGCTTCTTCAGTGTTAATGCTGTTAGAAACCAGAAATTCCAGCTGTTGGATTTCTCCCTGCCACATTGTTAAAGACACAGGAGCACACTTCCAGGCCAGGTGCCGGTAATGTTTTTGGGGCATTCCCACCTGCTGCCCTCGTAGTAAATTATTCTTGATAGCTCAACCTCATTGTCCATAGATGTGTGTTTAAATTCATAGAGCAAAAGTACAGACTCAGGATATCTTTAACAGAAAAGGCATAACTGATCTGTGACAAGTGGACTTGAGTAGCCACTCTTGTTAAAAAAAAATTGGTGCTTTGCTGGATCCAGCATCCTTTTCAGGACTCCCAGCAATAAATGAAATTAAGCTAGATGTTGGCCAGTGATCTTTCAGTGGTTTATAATCAACTGTTTACTGATTCTAGGCTAGGAAAGCTAATGTAGGACCAGTATCAGTCGAAAGTAACCTATGCCACACCCTCATGGTTCTACCTAATATCTCATTCCTAGGCTGGAATGGCTAGCATCTACCTTTTAAGTCAGTTCTTTCATTCAGATTCCTCCTATATCTCTGGGCTGAAATACAGAGAACTTTTCCTGACCTGTTTTTGACCCCACCTTTTGCTGAGAGATTTGGGTAGAACTTTGGGAGTCACTGTCCCAAACTGTTTTCCAAGCTATGTTCGACAGAGCCCCAAGGTTTAAAAGACAATTTATCAGTGGTTCTTCAGTATGGATAATGGTAATTCATTATCAATCTCCATTTCATAAGAAGCTTCTCACAGGCCTTTTGTCCTTTGTGAACTTAAAAACTCACCATAACCATGATCCACAGCCTGTGGTCCTCCATATATTTTACATGTCCATTCCAGAATCCCACCCAATTAGCCATTGTTGGACTGGTTGGAACTTGTGGGATTTGAAGTCCAAATAATGTGGAAAGGTAGAGATTGAGAACTACTATGCCTCTGCTCAGCGGTTCCACAGCCAAGTACCCCAAATATTAGTTATTAATTCATTCATTTCAGTATGTAAAGCTATTTCAAAGAGTAAACAAAAAGGGGAAATCCATTTACAACAGTAAAATGCAAAACATTAAATAAGAGTCATTTAGAATAATCATCAGTTGAAACAAGGCACACAGATACACCAAATACCAGGGGAGAGGGTAATCCAAAAGGTTCAGGCTTTTGGAGAGAAGGCTTGCAGCCAGTATAATGAAGTATGAAGGTTCATGCAAAGGATCAAAAGTCTAGAAATCACAAAATACAACAGGCTTACATACCTGTTTCTCCAAACCGTTTTATCATTCACTTCCCAGTTTAACCAGCTTGTACACTGGCAAGATACCCCCACTCATCCCTTTAATGGTCCTGGCAAAGGCATGCTGGGATAAAGAGTTTTTTTTTTTGTATAATAAGGTGACACTTTTGTGTTTCAGTCTCAGCCTTTGGGCCCAACCATTTTGGAGGGGCAGCACCTATGAATCGCAATCCAATGGTACCACTCCCTTCTGGAAAGGCCATGGTAAGTGCCCAGATCTGCTTTAAGATGAAACTGGACTTAAAATAATAACTTGGTCATGGCTGTGTTTGTGATGAGTACATTAGTAGCAGGACTTCTTTACTACTCATCAGGGTAGACAAGGGACTGTTGTTTGTTACACCTATCCAGACCACTGCAAAGAGCTCTGTTCTGTATGCTACACAGATTGAGGTTGTGGAATTCTGGACCACATGACTTCAGACAGTAGGTGTACATGTGGAGGGGGGGGATTTCTGAATGATCATGCCATGTAAAAAGTCCCGCTCCATATAACAAACTGAATACTGTGGAGCCAGCATCCACTAAAAGTTTCCCTCTAGATTATTACATAATAGTTGAACATTTTGACACACTCTTACTGCAACCTGTAGTGAATTTAAAGTGGTACAGCCCAAGAATTCTGCCATATCATTGTGCCTCGTTCTGCAAAGCATGTAAGTTGGTTCAGGAAAGACCAATTCTATACTTGCAGTAGGCAGGCTATATAAAAATTATTAGGAATTCCCTCTCTTCTCATTACTGCCCATTTAAATTGATGGTGCTGTAATATTCTGGCCAAACCTAGAGTTCTTGTGTTCTATGACTCTACGATAGCCATATGGAAAATGGCATCTTGTAAATATTATTGCCATGGAAATCTTGGCTCCTTTCTGGATAAACAGCAACTGTCTAATTCTTATGGCTGTTTTGGGATAAACTTGGAGTCAGAGGAGTGGATGGGCTGTCCAGTAGGAATAAGTGCAGCACTCTGATTCAGTTCTTTCAGTCAGAAGGCTGTTAGACTGCCTTGTACTCAGTTAGAGTACTAGTCCAAACCTAACCCTGTGGTGTCTGCTCTGATTATTAGCAGTTGTCCACAGCTTCAAGCAGATATCTTTTCAATTATTTGATATCTGTGTTTTTCATTGGAGATACCAGGAAATGAACCTGGGGCCTTCTACATGCAAAGTAGATATTCTGCTACTGAAGTCTGACCTCCTCCCCAAGCTTGGTGGTAGTCCATCAGTGATTTCCCCCTACTTCTCTTCCAATTCTAGTTTGCACCCCAGATGGGGCCAAAGATGCCGTATCAGCCATCAGGACCACATGGTGGTGTTGCCAACCATTCATCGTTTCTTCCTGGCCCTGGCTCCGGTTTTCTCTTTTCATCGCATGGCCTGACGGATGCTTCTGCCCCCTTCCATGAAGACCCTGCCCTGAAGGGCGGACACTACAACAACTGGTCTGTATCTTATGACAACTCTCATGCCAAGTTCACCAACCACCACCTGAGCTCCAAACCTTCCCCATCATCTGGCCCTGGCTCTTCACCTTCCTCCTCATCTGATGGAGAAGAACACAATGGAACCAGCTCCAAGTGAGTAGGTTGAGAGGGGTCCTGAGACCAGCAAGATCAACTCTCGGGTGGCAGCAGTGGAAGTGAGACCAGGCTGCAGCTCTCCTATTTCTTGCCTCTAGGAGAGGAGCCTAGTAGAGTGTAGCATCAAGAGGATGGAAGAGCCAGGATTCTTAGGATTCCTGATCATATTGGGGGAAAGGGATGCGGAAGGGAGTGCAGGCATTACTAGCATTTTCCTTTCTTCATTTTCCAGCCATGTGTCTGAAACAGGTCCTCGCAAGTCTGGCTGGGAAGATCCTGGGGGTGACAAGATGATGAGCCAAGGCTGGGGGCAGCCACCAGGGGGTAGCAGCAACTCAGAAAGGAACTTGAGTGGGTCCACTGAGGCCCACATCCCCTCGCTGCTCTCCATGGCAACCCGTAACCACATGGATATCACCACCCCACCTCTGCCTCCAGTTGCCCCCGAAGTGCTTCGCGTGGCTGAGCACAGGCATCGGCGGGGGCTTATGTATCCTTTCATCTACCATGTCCTCACCAAGGTGAGAGTGGGGCAGTGGGTCCTCATAGGGAATCTAGGAGTTTGGGGAAGCTGCACTGCTGGAGACACTCTCATTTCCCAACACTCTGTTCTAGGGTGAAATCAAGATCCCTGTGTGCATTGAAGATGAGTGCAATACAGAGTTGCCTCCTGCAGCAGTCCTTTTCCGGGCTGCCCGGCAGTACGTATATGGCGTCCTCTTCAGTGTGGCTGAGACCCAGCGACGGCTGGAACGCTTGGCTGTCCGCAAGCGCATCCCTGTGGAAAGTAGGTGGTCTCTTCATCCTCAAGCAAATGTGTGCTTATTACAGTGGGCCCTTGGTATCCACTAGTACTTCCCTGTGGATACCAAAACCTGTTGATGCTCAAATCCCATTATATATAGTGGGATAGTAAAATAATGTCTTTGATATAAAATGACAAAATCAAGGTTTGCTATTTGCAATTTATATATTTTTAAAATGTTTTCAAGCCGTGGATAAGGAATCCATGGATAAGGAAGGCTGACTGTACTTGCAGTCCTGTGATTCTTAGATATGGCGTTAGGCTTCCCCAAGTGCACCTTGGAATTTCCTTGGGACTTGAATATTCTCTGGCAGCAGAAGTCTCAATATCAGCTCAGGGCCCTTTCACACTGCACAATTATAGCACTGTTATTCCACTTCAACTGCTGTGGCTGCCTCCTATGGGGTCCTGGGATTTGTAGTTTGGTCAGAGGCACCAAAAGAACTCCCTGGTTGGGGATTCTAAATGCCCCTCTCTCCAGTGGAAATCCCAGGGTTCCATAGGATGTTGCCATAGAGTAGGATCATGGCATTATAATTGTGTAGTGTGAAAGGGATCTCTGTATTTGTTTTGAACAAGCCAGATATTTCATTGTTGTTAATTGCCTTTGAGTCGACACTGACTCATGGTGACCCTGTGGATGAGACACCTCCAAGGCCCCCCCCATCCTCCACTACTTTGCTTAAGTCCCTAACCCTAACCCTAGGACTTCCCTAATTTAGTCTATCCATCTAGTGTGTGATCTTCCTCTTTTTCTACTGCCCTCTTCCCTAGCATTATTGTCTTTTCTAATGAGTCATGCCTTCTCATAATGTGGCCAAAGTACAACAGTCCCAGTTTCATTATCTTGGCTTCCAGGGAGATTTCAGGCTTCATCTGTTTAAGGACCCATTTGTTTGTCTTTTTGGCTGTCCACAATATCCTGAGCACTCTTTTCCATTACCACATCTCAAATGAATTTACTTTTTATCCGCTTTCTTCACTATCTAGCTTTCATATCCATACATAGTGATGATGTGAGTGATTCTCAGAGCTTGCAAAGCTTACTTTTTTGTTACTAAGCAGCTCTGGTGATCCTTTATATTTTTTGCTCCCACCCCCATTCCTGACATATGTTGACAATCATTATCATCTGTTGTTGGTCTTTTGCTGCCTCTGATATCTTCTGGGATACCAAAGCTGTACATGAGCTTATATTGCCAGGGTCCATCTGCTTTCCTTTCACTTAAAGCTATTGTTCTTTAATTTGCCCAAAACAGTGGAAACAGGGCTCTGCTGTGGTCGGTATGGCTGTGATTGTGTCATGCAGGTGTAGAATTGGTATCATGATAATCCTGCATTTCACCCTTTTTTATTTTAGAGAAAAATGCTTAGGAAAGGTATTGGCAATAGCTGATACAATTTCAAGAACATTAAAGAAGGACTCAAATACTTAAATCACCCAGCTTTGTTTTCTTTCCAAGACAGGAAAGATATTATTAAAATATGTGGAATAAAGTAAAATTCCTTGTTTTGCACATTTCTGGTCATTTTGCACACTTAAGGTTTGCAAACATTACCTCTTTAGACTACAGTTTCTAGGCCCTCTGTCCCCCAGTAAGCATGGTTAGACTATGGGGGTTATAGCCGAGTAACATAACTCTTCCATGCCTTGAATTAATCTAAGAACCTCCTTGCTGGATCAGTTCAGACCAGTTCAGTCCAGTGTCCTGCTTCCCACTGTAGTCATCTGGGTGCATCTTACAGGCAGAGTTTGAGAACAATAGGTGTCTCAACCTATTCTTCCCTAGCCACAAATCATCAGCAGTATGATGTGTTTGAACTTGGTAGACCATTTAATTATCGTCATTCAGTTATCATCATTTTTAACCTTCAGTCTATCCTCCTTGGAAAATTTGTCTCATCTTTTAATGCCATTTAAAGCAGTGGCCATCACCAGTTCCTAAAGCAGTGCTCTTCATAAACCATCTGCCTCTCATACATATCCTCTGACAAGCATGCATTCTAGTATTGGAACAGAAGGAAGAATTTTTTCCCCCACTCATTGTTTGATAAACTTCTGTAGTGATCCCTGCAAGCATCTTTTTTTTTCCTTGCTTAAAAGAACATCTTTGGCTTCTCATTCAGAAAATGCTTCAGTATGCCTTCTTCTAGCTCTTGTGAAAGGCTTTTAAAGATGGGACAGCCAGATCTGTACACTGTATTGGCATTCAGAATGTGGCTGCACTATAGATTTTCCTATGGGAGCTGCAGTTGAGTAGTGTGTGAGTCAAAGCAAAGTGGGGTCAGATGTAATTCTTCAGATATTCCCCCTCTAATAATAAATACAAAGCCATTCAGAAATAAGCCCCAGTTCTGCAGCTTCCCACAACATTCAGCTCAATTCTATGCAACAGTTTTCCTGCCTGTAAAGTTCATCTTAGTCAGAGTCTGAAATCATAATGATCCTGATCGTTTTATTTTTCATTGTATTCTCTAAAAGTCTCTAGCAATTAAATTCACCTTTCCACTGAATGAATGGCTATTGACCTCTCCAGCACAATCCCACAGTCTCTTCCTTCTCAGACACAGGCAGTTCAGATCCTCTTGCCCGTACTCCTTGTTCTTCCATCTTTCATTGTAGCCTGGCTCTGCTGCATCAGTTACAAAATGATTCCTAAGACCAGGAAGACTTGGGGAAACTGGGTTGTTTAGTTATGATAATTGAAATGACAGTAGTTTATACCACTTGAGTTGTAGTACATGTTTGCTAAATAGCTTGGCACTCTCTTGCATAGACAGGTGGAAGGAATCCAGCATATCTGAGCTGTGTTACTCCTGCTCCTGTCAATTCATGGAAATGATTTATCTTTCTGATCCTGTGGGCTTTGTCCTTTCTTGCACAGCTCATCCTGTTATCATCAAGGAATGGTCAGCATACAAGGGGAAATCTCCCCAGACTCCAGAGCTAGTCTCAGCCCTTGCCTTTCGGGAGTGGACCTGCCCCAACCTCAAGAAGCTATGGCTAGGCAAAGCCGTAGAAGACAAGAACCGACGCATGCGAGCCTTCCTGGCCTGCATGAAATCAGACACGCCTGGCATGCTCAACCCCGCCAATGTCCCTACACACCTGTTGCTTATGTGCTGTGTGCTACGGTGAGTGGGATGGGTCTAGCAAGGAAGGGGAAACAGAGAACAAGGTACAAAAAGAGTATGGGAATATGATAGTGTGTGTAATGAGAATATTGAGAGGTGTATACTGAAGATCCCAGGAAAGTACATTTCCAAAGGTGGCGAGGGGGAGGAGGATGTGTGTGAATGAGATAGTCCATCTTGGGAAACTGGTTCTTTTTGAAGCTTAAAGGTTTCAGGTGGAGTTTTGTTTTATAGTTGTTAGGTTTGTTGATTGGTTTTGCCCTCTTTCATTGCCTAAAAGTAGAATTAGCCAGGCTTGCTGATTCTTTCAACTTCAGAGTTAGAAGTTTTTTCTGATATTTAACATTGTGATGAGTGTGAACCAGACTATCCACCAAGACACAAATGCAGAATCTGTTTTGCAAGTCAAGAAGTTGTGACTGTTGAGAGTGTGACGCTCCACTTGAATAATTCCCTGGCTTCAGGCTCAAATTACTGTACAGTCTGAAGAAGCACTTTCGTGTCTGTCTGAGTTTCCAAGAAAGCAGAAGTTATTCTCTCTTCTCCCTCCCTCATCTCCTTTTTTCTAAAAAAGGTATATGATCCAGTGGCCAGGGGGCCGGATCCTGCATAGACATGAGTTGGATGCCTTCCTAGCCCAGGCTGTTTCTGCTCAGCTATATGAACCAGATCAGCTTCAAGAACTGAAGGTAGGGTTGTAGTTGAATTTGAACTCTGCAGTATTTGTACTTAAAGGTGGTCTGGAAGAAGTGTGGAAGTCCCTAAGTAAGAAATAAAGTGTAGAGCAAGGAACAATCATGAATCCTGTCCTTAGTGTATAAATGCGTTTGGATTTTGTCATGGTTGCACCCACCCATGCACCCCTGCTACCCATCCTGTCTTCTCTGGTTTACTTGTGTTTTTTTTCTTTCTCTCAAGTTATATAATATGCTTTTAGTCTGTTTATATTATTGTCTGTTGTCCTAAATTGTCTTAGGGCTTATACAGACTGCCAGAAATAATCCAGTTTGAGGCCAATTTAACTGTCCTGGCTCAATGCTAGGGAATCATGGGAATTGTATTTTTTTCTGCGACATCGAGCCTTCTCTGTCAGAGAACTCTGGTGCCACAATGAACTACAGTTCCCATGATTCCTTAGCACTGAGCCAGGACAGATAAAGTTGCCTCAAACTGAATTATTTCTGGCAGTCTGTATAGGCCCTTAGTTGCTGAAGTGATTTTTTTTTTGGGGGGGGGGGCTACATCACCCCAAGATCCCATGATATAGGATGGGATGTAAATATTTTAATAAAAAATAACTGTTCAGTCATGAGAAATGCTCCTACAATCTGAAGTGGTATAGCCCTGAAATTGGTTTACCATTTCTGTTGTTAATGAGAACGAGACCTAATGTTTTCAGGCATACACTTACAAAGCTAATCTGTGTAAATAAAGTTGGATTGCTTACAATTTAAGGATGGGGACTTAGTGAATAGCAAGTGAATAGCAGTAGTGAAACCTAGCAGACCTGGAGTGCTGGTATAATATTTAGGTGTTTTATAGTAGTATCAACTAACTATAAGAGTGTTAGTGTGATGTAGTTGTTTGAGGGTTACACTATAATTTTGGAGACCAGGGTTCAAACCCCCACTTGGCCTTGAAACTTCACTGATTGACCTTGGATAAGTCGCATTCTCTCATCCTCAGAGGATGGCAATGGCAAACCCCCTCTGAAGAAACTTGCCAAGAAAACTGGCATAAGTCAGAAATGACTTGAAGCCTCACAGCAACAATATATGCTTTGTATGTTTTGGAGTTGGGCATCCTTCTTCTAAAGCAGGGGTAGGCAACCTTTCCCCTTTAAGGGCCGAGGGACTTCAGCTCCCAGAATCCCAGGAGCTATTGGACAATATGGGACTATTGGCCAACATGGCTGAGGCTTCTGGGAGCTGAAGTCCCTCGGCCCTTAAAGGGGAAAGGTTGCCTACCCCTGTTCTAAAGGGTTGGGCCAATTTTGTTAAAGAAAGACACAAAAGAGCCCAAATCATATCATTTGCACTGAAGAAAGCTGTGCCTCTTCATTCCAAGTGGACAGGTTGTAGGTGCTTCCTGAAAAGAGAGGGACACTGTGTGCATAGTGAGAAGTATCTACACTTATTCTACCTCTTCTTTAAAAGTGGGGCAGATAGAAGGATGCTGAAATGTATTTAAAAAACAATACTTCTAAAGTAACCCAGTGATATAGAACCACTGGAAAGGGTCAAAGTGACAGGGAGATGGTGACCTTAATCCTATGAAATTGAGATTTTTGTCTTAACAATTTTTTGTGTGTGCCTCTATTTCATGTGCTGAATGCCCCCTGTGAAACCAGATGGTTTTGCTCTGACTATAAGACCAACTCCTTCCAATTTGCAATGAATTGCCTACCTCTTCTATATGTCATTGGTAGGACTGGGGCCTGATTAAATAGTATAGGGGGTCACTTCTGATGGTCCTGTTCTTTTACCCTCCTGCTTCTGCTGGTGCTACAAGTAGCTCTGGTTCTGTTGTGTTAGAAGGTTGGAACAGGTGCCTTGGGCTGTATCCAAATCTTATACCCAATTACTGCTTACCCTAGGCACCTCTGTCACTATGTTATAAATGCCCATAGGCTCTTAGAGCACATTTAACTAAGGCTCGAAGGACAAAAGTAGGGAACAGTTAATAGGAAGAAGAGCTTGAAGGCCAAGGAATGTTGCTTCTTTTGCAGATTGAGAAACTGGATCCCAGGGGTGTTCAGCTGGCTGCTCTGTTTATGAGTGGGGTGGACACAGCCCTCTTTGCCAATGATGCTTGTGGACAGCCTGTGCCCTGGGAGCATTGCTGCCCATGGATCTACTTTGATGGGAAGCTTTTCCAGAGCAAGCTGATCAAAGCCACACGGGAGAAGGCACCGCTTATAGACCTCTGTGATGGACAGGTAAGCACCTGCATTCCAGAAAAAGAATGGGCACGTAGTGATTGGTGCTGCTGCCACTGTCATTGGCTATTGGCACACTGCAAGAAATAATGCAGTTTGACAGCACTTTAACTGCTGTGGTTCGATACTGTGGAGTTCTGGGACTTGTCGTTTGGTGAGAGCACCAAAGCTCCCTGATGGGGAAGGCTAAATATCTCATAAAACTACAAATCTAAATTCCATAGCATTGAGTCACAGAAGGTAAAGTCAAACTTCTTTATTTCTGCAGTATGGTATCAGCCCTAACTGCTAGTCTTGCAGCAGTCTTTGATTTCAGTGGCATGCCTAGTTGTTTCTGGATCCTTCTGTGTAGGATCCCAAATCTTCATGCTTGCACACATGCATGCAAACACATATTCACCCCTCCTAGAAAGAGCTGTGGCTTAAATTGAGAGGGGATTGAGGCTTCCAAGAGTGTTGCTGGTATAATTCCACATCCTCAGACTACTCCTGATTCTTGGCAAAAAGAAAAACTATGCCAGCTGCTGTTATCACATGTCTTCAGTTTTCTTCTTTCTCCCCTAAGCAATATTCAGTAGCTGAAAGACTGTCTTTTTGTTAAGACTGCAGGCACAAGTGAAATCTGCAGTACCAACACTCCGTCTGACCCAGGCCCCTGACTAAGGGGTGAAACAGACCACCCCAAAGGACCAGCTCCATGCCACCCCTTTCAGTGCTGGATCATGCTGCAGCCCCCGATCTGGCATTTTGCCAGCTCTAAAAGGAGCAAGCAAAATACCACTCATTTTCAAAATAGCCACCCTTGCTGCAGTGGCTTTTTGCCATTTTTTCCATGCAATGTGTGTGAAAACTGGGCGGAAGAAATGTCCTGATGCCGCCCACTGTCTGGTTGGGCGGGCGGCATGACGCCAGTGTGGGGGTGGAGTCGGGGCCCCACTCCACCCCCAGGCTGGCGTTTATCGCCAGTCTTTACAGCCCCTATGTCTCTGAACAAAAGTAGCCTCTGCCTTTTCACCTACCATTTCAAAAACATGCTTAATTATTTTAAACTTCTTTTTAAAAACCCACATAGCTGAAGATAAGTACGGTTAAATCACATTGATTTTAGCGGGAAAGTTAAAGCACTTAATAGCCCTTTATAATGTTACATTGTTGTAATAACTTGCATATTGTTCATTGTTGGCATCCCTGCCTAAGTTGTATGAAGTCCCTGTTGCCCCACTGTTCTTACCCTACTATTTGTTCTTAAAATAGCCTGCAGTGTTAACTGCAGTGACAGGAGGGCCAATGATGCACTGATTCGATTGATACCCCCAGAACACCACCAAACCCTTGTTTGGTTATTTCTCTCTTCCTTTTACTCTGTGATCAGACCGAGCAGGTGTCCAAAGTGGAGAAGATGAGGCAGAGCATTTTGGAAGGCATCAACCTCAACCGCCAGGCCCCACCACCATTGCTCCCACCTCCGCCCTTTGTATCCTCTATGGCCCCACCCTTTTACCCAATGCCTCTTTACCCTCGCGCTATTGGTTCTGTTCAGCCGCCAGCCCCTGGAAGGACCAGAGGCTTCACAGGTAGGTGGCCAGGTCCCCAGTTGCCTCTACTGTATTATTTTCGTTAATCATTTATTTTTGAAATATGTATTTCATCTTATTCATATCTCGCTTTTCTGCTTGTAAAAGTACATTCCAAGCAGCCAACAACAACTGGTAAAACCTGTAATTATCAGTATTGATGTTATACTATAGTACTAATGACTTTTTAGGCCTGAATCTACCTGCTGATCCCCCTCTAGAGGACTAGACACATTAAATATATCACGGAATAAGTCCAACCCTTATGTAAATATCGTTGATTCAATGGGGTTCTCTAATTGGGACTAGCAACTGGATTTAGGTGTTAAGGATTTTAATTCACTTAAGAATTTAAGGCACTAATCACTTGTGAGTTGTAGCTGAGCCACCTCCACTTTTAAAGTTTTTTTAAGGGGAGTTGTCTACTCAAGTGCTTCTTCATCTGCAGAAAACATGATGTACTTTCACACATGCTTATGTATTTGTGTTGTTAAGCAAACTTAAATGCACACATGAGCACATAGAATCTCTGTAATAGACAGATGTATGCCTGCTCCACAGGAACACACACTGAAGTGAATGTTTTATGTCCTCTCTTTTCAACTGGCAAACCCGGGACCTAGAGCTGTATGTATATACAGATGTTCAAATCAGGTGTCACCTTTTCTCCAGCCCTTCCGCTTTTGTCTCTCACAGTGTATTCCCTTTTTCTAGGGCTCCATCCTATCCCTCCACAAGGGGGCAAACTGGAGATTGCTGGGATGGTGGTGGGCCAGTGGGCCGGAAGCAAACCCTCCCGGGGGCAGGGCTCCTTTGGCATGCAAGTAGTGTCAGTTGGAGGTCCAGGGAAAGGGTAAGTAGCACTGGAAAGTGAAGCAGTTGCTTCAGATGTTGTCAGAAGGGCTTTCTCAAGGCTTGGCTACACAATTAAAATACTCCTCATTCTGTGTAAATAGAATGTGATCCCACCACACATAATTTGAAGAAGTTTTGGGGGTTTTGGGGTGTGTGTGAAAAACTTCACAAACTCTGCAAAAAAAGCCTTCACAGTTTTTACAGAAGTACAAGCCTATGCATTATCAAATGTGTGGCAATACATCTGCTTTGCATGTATTCGCATGACACTGCATTTTTGGCAGGGGACAGTGAATAGATGTGAATTTGTGCAGGAAAGTGAACACGATTAAAACTGGATGTAAATGTACGAAAATCTGCAACAATTTGCATATTATACTTACATGTAGAATTGGCCTCAGTTTGTAGGAAGGAGCCATTCAGGTAAGGGTAAACTACCACCCTTAGCAGGGACCACCTGCTTCTTGCTCAGTTTTTTTTCTTGCTAAATAGCCTACACTTTTGTATTGTTCTGGTTTTTCCTTCCTGTCTATTTCTCTTCTGTTTTTCATTGGAAGCCTGGAGCAAATTAAACATTCTTAAGGTTGCAATTGTGTACAAACTTAACTAGGAGTAAGTCCCATTGAACATAGTAGTACTTTCTTCTTCAGATAGATATGTACATACTTACAAATCACCTAAAATTGGTAAGATTTAAACTGTCAAGTGATTTAAACTTTAAAGCTGATTTAGTTTGCCTTTTAGCCTATTAACTGATAAATCAGTAATATTTAAATCATACTTTTGAGAGTTGAAAAACAGTTTGAGAATCTACAGTTTACTAAACACAGTCTACCTTTCCCGACAATGTGACATATTTTTTCATTTTTCATTCTTTTTTTATTGTCTAACACCCTGGAGCCAAAATAATTTTGATTACACTTAATAAAGTATTGCCCCATTGATTAATCAGCCAAGGCTAATTGAGCTACTACTGTTTTAAATCTCAAAACGTTAAGTGCGCCAAGTTATTCCCTCTATGTGAATGCCTCATTTCAGACAGAGGGAAGATTGGACAGGAGCTTTAAAAGTGTATCCTGTTGATTTGATTATAATCTTATTAATAAGAAAAAAAGTTTCTATCTGAATACTTAAAATCTATAAGATAAAACGCATAAAGAAAAAACAGTAGGAAGGTAAGGAAAACACAAAAATCCAGCCATTATTTTGTGAAATTACATTGTTCTTATGGTGACCACCTTGAATGGAGATTCTTCAAGGTATGGAAAGCCAAATAGCAACTGCATTCTCATTTGACCGGATGGAATGGACCTGACCCCATAACTCTCCCTCAGCTGTAACCATATGGAATAACTGCTGAAAGATGACAACTGAGGGAGAGGATGAGTTCTGTTGCCTCTTTTTTGTTACAAATTTAATAATGTTTGTTCAGTTCTCTTTATAATCTGTGCCATCTGACAAATCTAAATAAGATAGCCTAATACCTTTACTATCCGACCTGTCCTTCCATACCTATGATAGTCATCGGCCTTAAATTCCCAGCTTCAGAAAACATCCCTGCCTAGAAATGATTCTTACTTTCCTGAGTGAGGAGCTGTATTTACAAAAATCAGTCAGTGCATTAATAAGTGCAATAATTAACTTTTTTTTGAACAGGGAAGAGGGTTATGAAGTTACTCCCTTCCTTTACTGAACTTGATTTGTTGTATCTGTTTTTCATATCTCTTTCCCTTTTTCTGCAGCCGGGGCCGTGATACCACTGGAAAAGCCCCTAAAGGAAACAAGAAAGTGAACAAACAAGTATGTGTTCCTGCCCTTACTGTTTCCTTTGCCATGTACAACAAGACTGTTTTCCTGCATATCTAAGTAAAGGATTTCTCCCTACATCTTCTCTGGCTCATCCACACACTCTGTGTGCCCTCCCTTTTAGCCACTACAAGGTGGATTTGGAAAGGAAGGAACTTCTTTTGAAGCTTTAGAATTGAGGAATTAATAAATTCCTCAGTTTTAAAGTGACAAAGAAGGCTCTTGGAGATTTTGCCTACTGCTTCCAGGGAGTCTTTGGAGAGCAGTAGGCAAGAGCCCAGAGGCATCTGCTCTTATCTTGGTCTGCTCATGTTTTATTTTTCACATCCATTATGGCCATAAAACAAGGATGACAGCCTCATCTCCTATATATACAGGGAAGCTTTTTTTTAAAGACTGACAGAGTGCAAGTAACAGCACCTACATATTTAGGTACATCGTCCATGCCTAGAAAATAGTTTCTTGGGTATGATTCCATCCATCCATCCAACCATTCCACTTTTCTCCCAGCGCAGAACTGAAGGTGGCTTACAACAAATTAAAACTAAGAACAGCTTTTAAAAATCCTAATAGTAAATAAAATAAAATAAAAAATAAAACAGTGCTATCAACCCAAGTTTATAATATAATAATTTTTTAAAAAGCACAGTGCTTGCATTAAAAACACCTTCTGTCACATAAATTAAGATCCAGAGATCTGCCTAAATAAAAAGGTATTTACCTGCTGGTAATAAGAGAGCAATAAGAGTAATAACAGAAGGGATGCGGTGGCTGGAGTAGTTAAGACACTGACTCTGTTGATTGCAAGATCAGCAGGTTGGCAGTCCGAGGCCCTGGTGCTGGATGATGGCGTGAGCATCTGTCACTAGTCCCAGCTTCTGCCAACCTAGCAGTTCAAAAGTATGCAAATGCAAGTACCGTAGAGCGGGGGGTAGGCAACCTTTCCCCTTTAAGGGCCAAGGGACTTCAGCTCCCAGAATCCCAGGAGCTATTGGCCAACATGGGACTATTGGCCAACATGGCTGAGGCTTCTGGGAGCTGAAGTTCCTTGGCTCTTAAAGGGGAAATGTTGCCTACCCCTGCTGTAGAGCAATAGGTACCACTTCAGTGGGAAGGTAAACAGTGTTCTGTGCAATCATGCTAGCCACATGATCACAGAGTAGTCTGACAAAGCTGGCTCTTTGGCTTAGTAACAGAGATGAGCACCACCCTTGATGGTCGAACACGACTTGACAACTTTGTCAACAGGGATTACCTTTACCTTTAATAAGAGAGCAGAAAGGGGGACAACTGAAACTCAGATGGGAGGGAATTCCACAACTTGGGAGCACACACCAAGAAGCTTTTCTCTTTGTTCACTTCATCATATTCTTATTGATTTACAAAATCAGTAATTATAACTGATTGATTTGACAAAGTCAAAAATGATTTGACTACAAAGGTAACTTTTTACTTCTGTACCTCCTGTGGCATGAAATCTCTTTACTCCACATCACAGGATTATATAAAACAGTGCTTCTCAGTTTTTAAGTTTTCAGATTCATTGGAGTTCATTTCTCACAAGCCTTAGCCAGCATTTCTAAGAGTTTGAAGTTTAAAAGATCTGTAAGGTGAAAAGTTAAAAGCCACTGAAATAGATGGTTAGGTTGGCTTCCTTGGTTGCATCTGGAGATGGGCTTTGTATTAATGGGAATGATGATTCTGTGAAGGATAGAAGTGGCTTTTTATCCCCAGTGGGAAAAAGTGTGCAGCTTTGTGGTGGGAATATATCTGATAATGTGTTGCTGTTATGTGCCTATGAGTGAACTCTGATCTGTGGTGATCCTATCAGGATTTTCCTGGCAAGATTTATTCAGAGGTCAGTATGGCTTGCACAGTGTCACCAAGTGCATTTCCATGCCTTAGCAGGGATTCAAACGCTGGTCTTGCATAGTCCTTGTCGAGCATTCAAACCACTACATTACACTGGCTCTCAGATGCCAGCCCAAGGCACTCTACTCTTTGAGGCAGAGCAGCCTTCCTTCACACCCAAAGCTGGCTGCCTCAGGTGGCAACTTTACTCTGCCCCACTCAGCCTGCTTCTGCCAACCTAATTGTTCATCTTCCTGATTTTCCTAAAGCTGTTGTCTTGCATTTGGCAGGGTTCTACTGATGGACCTGCAAAGACACCTGAGTTCAACAACAACAACAGCAGCAGCAGTGGTGGCGGCAGCAGCAGCAATAGCAGCCGTCCCCAGTCCCAGGTGAACGGGAATGGGGGCACCACCCCTGCGGTGGGTGAGGACTCAAACGCTGGAGCATACACCTCAGCCACATCACCTTGTGCCTTAGCCAGAGACACTGACTCATGCAATAACAATAGCCCATTCTTTGGGACGCTAAGTGGGGACCCTGAACGGTGCTCGGAGAACAAGCTTTCCTTCCAAGCGCTGCAGAAAGAGGAGTGAATAAAAGCCACTGTGGCTCCGATTGGCTGGCAATGGGGTGGGGTGGAGAAAGAAGAGATGGTGTTTCCCCTTCTTTGCAGCTAATCCTTGGAAAACCAAGTGCTGTGGGGCAAAGGGATCTTTTGTGAAGAGTGGGTTGGGGGGAAGAGGAGAACCTCCTTGATATCTCACACTGCATATTTTTGGAGGATTTGTGTGATACGGGGTCTGATTTCTTGTCAGCGGGAAATATTTCCACAGTGTGGGTTCAAGGGGAATGCCCGTAGGGCTCTCATCCAACCTAATTGTTCATCCATCCTGGATGTAACCACATCAGCTGTTTGCACTCTTTCCTTTGAATTTGCCATTGTGCCAATCGGATCCACGGAGGCAGCATATTTTTTCTTCTTTTTTAAGTTTATTTGACTTTTGATTTATTTTTTTATTTTATAGTGGGGAGGGGAGTATTTTTAGGGGGGCAAGAATTCTGAATTTTGGGAAGGGGATATTTTTAAAGAAAAAAAAGCCGGCAAGGTTTTATTTTAAAGTGGGGCAGATTTTTCCTGCCTGCCTTGTTAATTTCTTGCCAACTCCCCCACCATCAGGCCAAATAGCAATGTTGCTTTGGAGGATGGTGTTAATGGTATGGAATCAAGCGAGGGAGACGAAATGATTTTTAAAAGACAGAGAGAGAGTAGCACAGCTATAGAAGAGTATACACAAAGACGTGTATAGTGGTCAGCCTGTGCTTTTTATTGTATATGAAAGAGAGAGAGAGAGAGATTATATTTATATATAACATGAATAGAGCTATATATAAATATGAATGCGGCAAACCCAGAAGGGTTGAAAATGTTCCCAGGAGACAACTTGCATTTGAAGCGCTATGCGTTTTATGAATTAAAGGCCTGCTTCATTGGTTCCCAGCAACTGGCCTTGTTAACAGGGCTGCTGGGGCTGCATGTGGCAGGTCTCTCAATATCAGACAGAAAACTTATCCTTAAAAACAGACAAGCACTTGCTGTTGCATTTTCCAGGACTGTGAGCAAATGGACATGGTTGGGGTTGGAAAAGGGGTGTGGGTATAATGCCATTCACTTTGCAAGTTGGGGCGGGGGGAGGGTTGGGGAGATAAATGGTATCAGTCTTACCCAAGGGTTGGTGGATGATGATGGTAATGGTAGTTGAGAGTCTAGTTCTTGCTCTTGGAAAGAGTTACTGGGAGAAATTGAAGCTGTTCAGTTGGAGATAGGTTATTCTTTATGCACAGTGCCGGGCGTACTCTGCCACTTCAGTACACAGTCTAAAATCTGATAAATAGTTTGGCATCCTAGGAATCACAGGTATTATAGCTTTAAAACAACAACCCATAATCATTTTAGTGCTAAAAGTTATAGGAAAGTTTTTTTAAAAGGTTTTTTTTTTTAAGTTCTGCATCCACACTGCAGAATTAATCCAGTTTGAGATTACTGGGTCATTCTAGGAACTATAAGTTTCATGAGACATTTAGCCTTCTTTGTCAGAGAGCTCTGGTACCATAATAAATTACAATTCCCAAAATTCTGTAGCATTAAGCCATTGTAGTCAATTGGTATATTTCTGCAGTGTGGATGCACTGGAGTGGATAGCTTCTGAAAGTTGCTGGTCAAGGTTTTCAGTGGCACAGCTAGGAAAGGTTATGATTTTAGACTAGAACTCCCAGCATTTCTCAGTTCCTGTGGCCGTGGCCAGGCTAATTAAATGGGGCTCTGAGAGCTATAGAGCAAAAAAGTAATTTTTCTAAGCTCTGGTGGTGGGCATGGCTGGGGAATTTTCTTGCCCCACATCCCTCTTTCTTCAATCCTGGCTGCTACTCCATGTCACCTTGCCACTCTAGTTTCGTACCCTGTTTTTATCTTTTTGCTCCCATCCTTTTCCTCTGCCACCTTGAAGCTCTCGGGGAGAAAATGAAAACCTTGAATTGCAGAAGCTGAACAAGTAATGTCAAATAAGCTGGTACATGAGTTAAATATTTTAAAGAAAGCACAAGGATTTCTGTGTACTGAAATTGCTTCTTTTTAACACAGAGAACATTTGCCCACGGAGTGGGCAAAATTAGTGGTTTCAAAGAGACGAATTGAATAAAATTGAAGTGGAAGTTAGAGCAGGAATACAAGTCTTTTAAAAAGAAAGCTTTAAACCAATTTTCCAGCTGTGCCCAAGTGTGCAGTTTGCAGTGCATGCTACTTAAATTGTCCATGGCAATTTAATGCTTCAGAATACTGGATAGCTAGATTCTCAGAAAAATCACACCATTCTCAAATGTGCTTTGGTGTTAACTTCTGCCTCTTCAGCCACTTCTCTGGTGAGCTGAGTATTTCCCCCTTCATCTTCTTCCACCAGACACGTTCTAGAAACATGCCTGGAAAAATATCAAGTCGGTTGGTTCCACCTCTGACATAATCAGGACAGACAAAAGAAAGTACTCCGTAACAGTACGTAAGAAGTGTATGCAATTCACTGTGACAAGGTAAGCAGTCATGGTACAGATCTATTTATAAATAGGTTAGAAAAATTCAAGGAGTAAGAGGTATAGCTGGTTAAGCTAGGAAGAATGGATGCAACCAGGAACAGTATATTTTTTAATTTAAATTGCTGAGAAGCAGGTCAAGGTGAGGTATTCACTCATTATCCAGTCTCTTAGTTGCTAACTGTAATTATAGAAGGGCAGTTAAAATATCCTTTAAGCAGGTTGGAGAGTCCATTTCTGTTGAGGATTGGTTTCCCCCAGCAGAGAATGGCATAGTTTGAAGCTGCATGCCATTCCCCTTTCCCTATCCTCAGCAAACAGATTGCCAAGGGAAAGACATCCCTTTTGGCAGAGGTGTGAACCGATCACTTGCAGAGGGTTCTTAGAATGAGACAGGTTTGCATGAGATCAGGCCAGGCCCTATAGGTTGGTCCCAATGACCTCAAGCTAAGTGCTTAAATTTGCGAATGGTGTTACCTCATTTATAAATGGCGATGCTACAAAATGTTGAAGTAAGTAAATTTTAGGGGACTTGGCAATACCTAACACACAAGCCTATTGGTTCAAACAATTTTCTTCTCTCTCACCGGCACTAAACATTTCCCTAGGTGAGAGAAGCCAGTAATGAGGGTCTGGAGCATCTTGACTTGCTATCATCACAAGCAAAGAAAACTTCTCCCAATTTCTTAGAAACATATAACTAGAAATACCTAGAAAGGCTGTGTAGGTGGGGAAGCATGTAGAAGCAAAGGTAGGATGTTCAAATTGTGGGTCTCTCCATAAAGAAAACACTGACCAAATTCTAAGATGGGGCACATGTATTCTTTTTTATGGTCTCAGGTGCTATGTCTCATGTATCATGGCTGCAGGACAAGGCAGAACTTAAAACTTCACACCAAAAGCTTTTGAGTCAGGCTTTTTCCGAAAACATCCTAGCTTCCACTTCAGATGACTTAAACCAACCTTCTTGGGGAGCTAATGGGAAAGAATTAACTGTTTTACATTCTGATTGTGCCCTCTGTCACAAACTCTGCTCTGAGTGGGAGTGATTTGGTGATAAGAGACACCCACTTTATTCCCAGGGTTACGGGTGGGAAGGGTATGTATAAATCACTGTGACGTGATGATACTTCTGTTAAACAAACAAGACACTGCTTAACCTTTTCCTTGGATTCCCAATAATGTTTGGGAAGTGAAATGGCATCTTTAAAAGGTGTACCAGGGAGGAGGGATTCAAACCCCCCCCCCCCCCCCCCGTCTCTGGGGGTGTTCCTGCCACTTTTGACAATATCGTCTGCGGGGAGGAAAGGACCACTTCCTCTCTGTGCCAGTAACAAAATTTCCAAGCAACTTAACCACTGCAAGTTCTGAGGTTGTACCCCAGAATTTGAAGACGCCTGCCTCCTTGGGTTAGATGCAGCCCAGGTTTGCTGACATAAAGGCATATTGCTACAGTATCACATGGGGAGGGGAGCAGTTAGAGCTGTTTCTCAGTCTTTTCTTATATAAATTTTCTCGTACATATTTCCAGTGCTTGAGAAACGGAATCCTTTGCAACTGGATCTGATCTTTTTATTTATTTTTCCTTAGCAATATGGCCAGGCAAGGTGTTGATATAGGAAGTGGAGAGATTAATTTGGCTTTCTTATCTGAATGAGGCACAGAAACTAGTGACTCTCAGGTGCAGACTAGCCCCTCCTGTACCATAGCAGGAAAATACCATACAGTACTTTTACGAAGTCCTTACCCTAGGGGTTTGTGTGTGCTGTGATTCTACAGATGTACAAACTATAGCACTACAGCTTACATTCAGCTCCTTCATAATCTCAGTTTCTTCCCTTTCAAACTTTTTAATCTTTGTGGTTATAAAGTATGGGATGTGCCTAGATGAAAATTTTAAAATGCCAGTTGGGTTGGCTGACTCAAATTTATAGTGTTAGGGCAGAATTTATACTCCATTCAGTGACCATTCAAATCAAGAAAAATCTGGGTTTTAAAAAAATATGCAAAATAAGGGTGTGCAAATATGTGTCCTTTACATACTGATACAAGTATCAGAATTCAGTGTTTGAACACTGTAGAAATGATTTTTTTTTCTAAGTATACAGAGTCCTCTTCTGTTTTTCACGCTGCAGAAAAATAGGAAGATTGAAGTAACTTCATTCTAAAACCCCTGGACAAACATCCCAGATAGCTTTCCCTTAATTGGTAGCAGTAGATTTTTAAAAATAGCTGTGATTTTGTTGGGAATTGTTCACTGTTTGCTGAGCTAAAAAATTAGTAGGTATTTGGCATCTTTAAAATCTCTCAATAGAATGTTGAGAGACTTCCATGTTGGTGGTGGGTAGGATACATAATCCTGAGGGCTTTCAGTATGAAGCCCAGCATTATACCAAAGACACAGATGAAAACCATAGGGCATGGATCCAAATGACAAGGCCCCTCCCTGCATATCTTTGAACTTCTGAATATATTTTGTTTTTGAATTTCACTGCAGTACTCTAAGGCCCCATCATCTTGCATATATTAACACTCTTGCTGATATGACCAAATGTAAAAGTTACTTTTGATGTGAGCCACATTGCTCCATGGTGCAAGAGCCTAATGAGAAATGGTGATCCATGTCCTCAAGAGATCTGGTGGGTTTCTTGTTATCAGAGTTCACTGAACAAAGACTCTCCCCCACCCAAAGCTATGCCAGGTACTTTTGTCATACATAATATTTGATTCAAAGCCTTCGGTTTGTTTTGATGCAAGGAGTCAGTTTAGATTAAGGTCTAATTGGAACCTCTAGGGTAGTTTTGAAACATTAAAATGGATTTTCTATTGGTTTACCAAACAGGAGGAGGAATATAATGACAATTGTTGATATTATGTTTGGTATGATCCCGAGAAACATGACAGAGAAATCAAGCATATATAGAGTCTTCTTTTCTTTCTGTGTCCAGAAAGTTGTCACTTTAGCAGTACAGGATACTTGTAAAATTCAGGAGTTCAAACCTAGTTTAGCATCTTGCATAAGGAGGCTGCTCTGTGGAAGAGGAAGAACAAGGTGCTGTGCAAAAATATTTCTGCAAAATACTTACAGAGTTTGAAGTGTCTTAGATGTGTGGCTTCTGTTTGGGAAATAAAATAGTGGTGAGACTGGCAATCCATCTGAGCATCACATTTCCTTTGTGAGGATGCTCCTAAGGTAACTGACATATATAGGAACCTCAAGATGCTACTGAATGATGTCTTTTGAGAATGAAGCTCTTGAGGTATTCTCACTTTTCATTCTGCCTTTAACACTAAGGCTAGACTCCCTGGTGCCCAGTCCCTGGGTGATACCAATTAGGACCTTTCCTTTTAAAGTCACTGTTCTGCATGGCACATTCTGGGCATTTGATCCCATTGGAGTGTTTACACCTGTAGGTGAGAGACTATGTTTTATTATGGTTTATCGCTGTGCTATTCACTTTGGGGCTCAGAGTTTAAACTGAAGTGATCTGGTGAGGTTTCTTAATCCCTCGCCATGTACTGGACCTTAAATGCCTACCAGAAAGGTTTTTTCCTATCATAGTAGAATATATTCAAAATACATTGAGTTCAGTTTTGCTCCCTGTCAGATAAAGAAAGGTTCCTTCTTTGGTACAAGTTCAGCCAGGAAGGAAACCAGACCTTTCAACTTCTGGTACTAGACACCAGTTCCAGGTTCTCTAAGCATGTTTCTTGAAGTCCAACAATCTTCCTAAGGATTTAATCCATACAATTAGAACATGGTATGTTGGCATGCTTTCTATCTAGTTTTGCGATTCTGCGGGGGGAGGGGGTTTAAAACCAACTTACTGACCAATAATACCTGCATATCTCTTTGGAGTCTTTCATCCCATCGTGAGTCAGTAATGCAGGATATGGCTGGCTAGCGGTTCCCAAGCTGTGGCTACTAGTCAGTTTAACCAGAACTTCTTGAGAAACACAGAAGTCCACATGTACTTGTAATATGTATATACACACTAGAAAAGGCTACTGAGCCTCTCCGGGGGCAGCTTTTCAACCATTTCTGGTGTGATTTAGAATTCCACTTTTCCTTGGATTCAGAAGCAAATAAGTGAACCCTTAGATCCCTGGGGGAAAGTCACAGACAAATGTTACGACAGGGACCTGAATTATTGTGGAGGGGAATGGGGGTATCCCAGTCCACACATCATTTATATGTATACACTCAAGCCTGTGAAAAGGCTGCAGTGCCACTGAGAAGCCAGTTAAGGCAAAGGACCACCTTCCCCCCATCACTCAACTTTAAAAGTAACCTAGGCTGCAGATAGAGCATACTTACTTGGGTGTGAGCACCACTGAAATAGTAGGACTTGCTTCTAAGTAAACATGGTTAGGATCAGGCTATAAGAATCCTAAACAAAGTACAATGTGTTCTCTCTTTTTTAATTTTTAATCTAGTTAGCAGCATTTTAACCGCCAAGGTTGAATCATTATAGTAGCTAACGTACCTGACATGTATTTTACTGAATATGCATGGTCTATTTTTAATTTTATTTTCCCCCCACAATTTCTTCTGTTCTGGTTTTATCTTGTGCTGATTTTTTTCTGAAGTCCATTTTAAATGTTTAAAAGAAACCTAATGAACACACACTTGGTTAGAAATCTTTCAGTCTTTAATTGCTAAATTGCTATTTACTGGTCATTGCTTAAAGGTCAGACACTGTTGCTCATTTTCTATTTAATTTTAAAATTAGATATTTTTTTTCCTTTTCAATTTTGAAAGACCCTCTCTTCCCAAATGCACCTTATCTGTCTATAATATTACCCTATCAGATGGGATGTACACTTTTTCTGACTATAACCATTGCTCTTGTATTTTGGTAGATGCTTTGTTGATAGTAACTAAATGCCTAGTAAGATTTTAAAAGTAAAAACTTCAATCTCAGTTGTTCTTTTAAGCCAGTCTTTCCCCTCACACACCCTTCTCGAGTAACCTTGAAGTTGCATTTTACCGTATATCTATATCTATATCTATCTCCCCACCACCACTATTAAAGATGTTTAGCTTGAGATTTTAGCTTTAAAGAAACAAACATACAATCCAATCTTTTGCCGAATGGAGTAAATCTGATTTTTTTCCTTGTTAGTGATCCCCTGTCAATTGCAAGCTCATGCTTTATTTTAATGGGAAGGTGATGAGAAATTCATTATTCCCTTCTTCCTTTTTAAAAAGGTTATTATTTTTCTTTTTATGGTATTAACACCTGTTCTTAGTGGATGGATAAATGTTCTCTTTACTACCCCCACCCAACCTTGATAATCAAATCCCCATCTCCCCAATCCTTGCACCCCACAACAAGCTCCATAGGTTGTTGGGTTTTTTTTTAATCAGTGTAAGTTTGGACAGGTTGCTCTAAATCAGGGGAAACTCGCAGTAGGTTTGCAATCAGAAAGCTTGGGTGTCTTTTGGGAATGTTTTTTGCTGGTGGAATCTTGGCGCGTTGTTCATCTGTTGATGATGGAGAGAGACTTACAGTGCTTAATAAAGTCTATTCTTTTAGTAAAAAAAAAAAGTGTCTCCTGTTGAGTTCTGTAGAGGTACAGAAGATTCCTTGGACTTTCAGAGAAACACAGGGGAAAACAATGTACTATATGAAAAATTCAGCTTCATTAAAAATTCCAATTTTTTCCTGGTTTAAATAAAATAAAATTCCAGACGTCACAGATGTGAAAATGCATTTGAAAATGATTGGCCAGTACCCACTCAGAAGCCGGTGGCGGGCATTATTGGTCACAGGGCAAATATCAATGTTACTTTCTCCTTTTCATGACTTAGAAAAAAAATTCTGCAGATTAGATCCTTTTAAATATGCTGTGGGTGGGATCCAGCTTTAATAATGCTCCACGCACACCTGTTCATATTGGTATTTGTTCCACTGATTTGCTCCAAACCTAAGTTTAGACTCAGCTAATTCTCGTATGAACCAGAGGTCTCAACTATCTCCCTCTCTGTGAAATGATAACAGAGCTACCAGCCAAATAAATTTTAACTCTAATAGTTCTAGTTTATGAAGTCTACCTCTTATCCTGAAAGTGCTCCTTCCTCTAGCAATGAAGGCAGTGTGTTGATCTGAGCCAGAGCTGTGAGGAACATTTCTCAGCAGGGCCATATGGCTGGAGTATATGGAAACCTGGAAATACTGTATATACTCACGTATAAGTCTAGAGATTTTAGTGAAAAAACTTGGGTCGACTTATTCACAGGTCAGCGAAAGTACTGTATTTGAACTCTTATCAAAATGGAACCATTCCCTTCATCCATGCAGCCTTTAGGGTGAGCACAGTTATGCCTGCTGGAATTTTGATACGTTCTTTGGCACTGTTTTCCTTTGCTTCACTCTTTACATCCTTTGTCACATACCCCTAGGTTTTACCCTCAACTTATCCATGAGTCATATTAAAATCTGTAATTTTGGCCACAAAACCTGCCCTTGACTTATACATGAGGTCGACTTATAGTCGGGTATATATGGTAAGTTGCCAGCTTACCTCCATCTAACCAGTAGTCCCTTTCCTCAACCTTCATAGCCACTCATGCTCTGTGGAACAACCAGTAAAACAGTTATTCTTCTAAAGTGTTTTTCATGCAGTCCAAAAAATATTTTGGATGCTAGCCTGAATACTGTAATTGTCGGTTACGACTAGACCAGGGGTAGGCAACCTTTCCCCTTTAAGGGCCAAGGGACTTCAGCTCCCATAATCCCAGGAGCTATTGGACAACATGGGACTATTGGCCAACATGGCTGAGGCTTCTGGGAGCTGAAGTCCCTCGGCCCTTAAAGGTTAAAGGTTGCCTACCCCTGGACTAGACATTCATGTTAAGAGACTACCTTTATCTTTTTACCTTTTACTTCTAATGGTTCTCTGCATAGTTTACAAAAAAATAATGGCCATATGGGTTTAGTGGTGCCTGAGTAAAGTGTGGTTTGCCTTTATGACCAAAGTCCAGGTGTGCCAATTTGGATGTCATACAATGGCTTTAGAACAGGGGTAGGCAACCTTTCCCCTTTAAGGGCCGAGGGACTTCAGCTCCCAGAATCCCAGGAGCTATTGGCCAACATGGGATTATTGGCCAACATGACTGAGGCTTCTGGGAGCTGAAGTCCCTCGGCCCTTAAAGGGGAAAGGTTGCCTACCCCTGCTTTAGAACAACTCAAAGGAATTGTCTCTGTTGTCAATGGCAGTTAAAAACAATCTCTGTTGGATTATACCAGGGGTCAGCAACCTACGGCCCGCGAACGGTCCCAGGTAAGGTAACATTGCCGACCCCTGGATTATACTGTGCGGCCTTGGTATCCGATGGGTTTGGTTCCAGGACTCCCCATGGATGCCAAAATCTGTGGATGCTCAAGTCCTGTTAAATACAGTGGCATAGTAAAATGGCTTCCCTTATATAAAGTGGCAATATCAAGGTTTGCTTTTTGGAATTTATATACTTTTTAAAACATTTTGAAGCCATGGATGGTTGAACCCATGCATAAGGAATCTGTGGATACTGAGCACCAACTGCACTAAACCAGATCTCACGGTGAGTGGTAAATTATGTGTGTATGAATATTTTAACTGAGCTTTTGGGAGATCTCAATACAGTCACTCCTATATCCTCTGGCTCTAAAACAGGAGTCACAATTTAACCTCAGAATGAAGCTGAATTAGATAAAATACCAATACTTGATATCAGGGTTCACCATTCCACAGCCCTAGGGTCCAATTCTAAAACTGTATCTGGACCAAAGGGAGTGAAATCACCCTATTACTCATTTTCAGAGTCTCTTTCTGTAGCTGCTCAGCTACAAACCACCACTAAAACCTCAAGATGTTCTGCCTTAGGCATGAAAGTAATTTAAGAATACAAGTTTATTGTAGGAAAGAAACATGAAACCTTTGGGTTACTTGGAAGAAAGCAAGCTGTGGTACAGTTAAGGATGCTGCAGTCATTGCAAAGTAATTTTCACCTACCAGAAATTTAGAGAACAGGACTTCTAATGAAGGCATCTCTAGGGCCCAAAACACACTGCACAATTAATCCAGTTTGAGACTGGTTTAAGTGTCCTGGCTTAGTGCTAGGGAATTTTGTAGTTTTGTCAGACATCCTCTGTCAGAGAGCTCTGGTGCCACAATAAACTACAATTGCCAGGATTCCCTAGCACTGAACCAGGGCAGTTAAAGTGGTCTCAAACTGGATTATAAAAACTAGCCTGTCTGCAACCGCCCAGAGGAACTTTTTGGCTACCGCTCCCAGATTACTGAATGGTCTGCTGGATGAGATCCGTCATATTACCACCTTAGACAGCTTTGTTAAGACAGATCTCTTCTGGCAGGCCTTTCTTGAATAGATATCCTGGCCATCAAAAGACAGCCATCTTGCTCATCCCTGAGTCAGCTGTAGCTATTGTTATTTGTTTCTTTGTTCTTTGCATTGTCATTTTAAATGTGTTTTAAATAGTCATTTAATTGTATTTTAAGGGGGGGTGGAATTGTGGGATATGAATGTGTATTTTAAAGTTGTAAGCCGCTCCGGTTGCGTTACACAGAGGGGCAGGATAATAATAATAATAATAATAATAATAATAATAATAATAATAGTAGTAGTAGTAGTAGTAGTATTTCTGCAGTGTGTTTTGGACCTAGGACAGTAGCACCAACTGGCCAGAATTAATTCTGTTAACCACTTTCCTGACTCAAGTTGCAATTTCATTTTCCAGCATTGTGGCATTCCATAAAACCCTATGTTTTATGTATCAATCTGTCTCTGGATCAGTTTCCTTTAAAAAAGTGAATCTATGAGTGGGAAAATGCACCCCCCAGACACTTACATGTCAGGAGCCAGTGTGGTGTATTGGTTTGAGCACTGGATTATGATTCTTGAAGACTAGGGTTCGAGTCTCTGCTCAGCTATAGAAATCCATTAGTATCTGCTGGACTCAATCCCCTCCTACACTGCCATCCCCTTTTCTGTCTAATCTGGGGTGCACCTACGCTGTACAAATAATGCAGTGTGATGCCACTTTAACTGCTGTAGCTCCATCCTATGAAATCCTGGGATTTGTAGTTTTACAAGTGCTTTAGCCTCTGCCAAAGTGCTGGTGCACTACAAATAATAATAATAATAATAATAATAATAATAATAAT